>OX451738.1:1553814071-1555014071 GCA_948472305.1 Vicia faba | reverse complement strand
GATTCAAACAAAACTTGCAACATGAAAGTTTTAGTACATCACAAAGTCTACAACTTTGACTCACAAAGTTTTCTCAAAAGAAGCTTGTATCTCAAGTTATATTTTTGGAACAAGGGTATCTAAAACTTTTAACTTAGAGAAAATTTGCCCTAATCTAGGCAGGATTTGGACCCATCTTCTTGGCCACTTTTCACTTAGTTCCACTTGTAATTTCAAGTTGCATTGCAAATATGGATTGTAGTACATGTTCCAAGCTTTCCAAATTGTCCAAGAACTCCTCAAACACCCTTGTGGTTAGAGAGAATCGAATGTTGGAAGTTGGCAAAAACTCACTTTTGTCCATGACCAATACATGTTCATACAAACTTGCATTTTCAAATCAGCATGTTTGGTGCTAGCTTGCAGGCCTCAAAACCAACTTGCACTTCATAATTTAATACTTAACCATTGAATTAAGGTGTTATCTTGGCCATTTGGACATTACATACAAGATTAACCCTTATTTGGAAAAAGGTAAAATACCATTTTTGTAAAAGTGCACTTTATGTCAAACCAAAATCCTTGAGGTATGGGGCCATATCTCTGAAGCAAGATTGAAGCTATCAATTCCAGGAACCAAGAGCAAAAGATGCAGCATGATAGGAGGGCTGGTACAGGGCTATAACATCATTTCCATTCTCTTGCTTCAAGTGGAAGAAAACTTGCAAAACACAAGCAACCTCTCATATCTGTTAACACAAGCTTACACAAACCTTGTGAACAAGTTCCATACATCCCAACAAGCCTAAAGCACGACCCTTTCATCACTCATACCTCCTCATACTCAGAATCACTGTTTTTCTGCAAAACAGGGCAGGTTCTGCATTTTGCAAGTCACAACAAAATTCCATTGTGCGTTTTGTCCCAAGATAGTTCCAACACCTTCCAATCAACTCACCTAAACTATCCCAGGCCCCCAGCGGAACCAGAATAGTGAACATTCTCCCCACAGAGATATTTCCCAGCAGATTGAAGATTCTCAGTCTCATTTCTCCAGCAGAAGTCTCCCAGGTTTTAACTTCCCATTAGAGATTTTCAAAGTTTTCCTTATTCCCCAAGCAGTCAGCAGTCAGCAAGGATTTCTCATCTTCAATAATCAAAGATTTTTGGAATCCCCAGCTTCGGTCATGGATTTATTTTCTCCGGCAGCAGTCAAAGATTTTGTTATCTCCAGCTATCTGGATTTTATTTTCCTCAACAAGACGACTACTCAGCTTACATGCATAACCATTACATTCATATATCATAAACATTGATGAAACGCAATTCATTGCATCATACATATCATACAATATAACTTTGTGTTTTAGCTAACATTTTATCCCTTTCAGGATAAGATTAAAAGGCTATCGTTAACAATTATTCGGATACAGTATGGATACACCCCAGATACGGCGGTCATTCTATTACTCATTCGGAATTTCAAGTCAGATACAGTACAGATACACCCCAGACGCGGCGGTCATTCTACTACTCATTCAGACTTCAGCAATCCGATACAAACTAGATACGCTCCAGACACGGCAGCCATTCTATCTCTCATTCAGATTCAATTATCAACCTCAAGTTCAGATATGCTCCAGACACGGATGCCATTCTGACCCTTACACCAGCGGTTTGATTCCCTCAGTGCAGTCGCCACGGAAGTCATTCTGTCATTCATTCAGATCCCAGTTACAGTACGGATACACCCCAGACACAGAGGTATTCTACTACTCATACAGATCTCCACTTCAGATACAGTCCAGATACGCTCCAGATGCGGTTGCCATTCTTTCACTCATTCGGAGTTTATCCCTAGCACACAGTTGCTCCATACGCAGATATTTCTCTATTACCTGGATACAATGCAGATACACTCCAGACACGGCGGTCATTCTGATATTCATTCAACATTCAAACATAGTTACAGCTCAGATACGCCCCGGACGCGGACGCCATTATTTTGCTCATACAAACTCAGTCTCCAGATACAGTTCAAGTGCATTCCAGATGCGGATACCATTTTGATGCTCATTCTCCTAACCTACAACATTACAGTTCAACAAACACTCTTGGATGGCATCTTTAAGCCCATCTCCAGCAAGATTCTACCATCTCCAAATGGCATCTTTAAGCCCATTCCCTCAACAATATTTTGGCGAGTGCAAATTTACGAGCACTCTAGTGTCCAATCTTCCTTTACCTTCGAGTCGCGAAAGGCAAAACTTGCCAATCTAACTCTTCAGGTTCAAGAAGATTGAACAGGGGCAACTGTTGTACCCTAAAATTTTCCCTCTCATTTCATAAACACTTTCTCATCACAAGACTCTTGAAATTCAGGATCAAGCTAGGGTTTGCTCTGCTCAAGACCCCCCCCCCCCCCCCCCCTTTGCACTGTTAATCCAAATTAGGGTTTGAGTTTGCACAAGGTTATTTTGACCTAAAATACCCAAATTGACTTTCATGCTTCATGTTGGACTCACAAGTTTGTCCATACCAAGTTTCAAGCCTTGAATCAAATCTTTGCCCAGTCAATTAGACAGTTGACCTAGAAATCAGCTGTATTGGGGAAAAAGTCAACTGTGGCCAATTGACAGTCAAACCTCATGGATTTTGACCCACATCAACATTATGAAATCATATGAACCATTTGATCAAGTTTGGATCAAAATTCCACAAGAAATTTTATCAGATCACCAAAAGGGCAAAATGGTAATTTTTAGGGTTTTGACTTCACAAAGGCAATTTTTGACTGTTTGACCTAACCAATGGCAAACCAAGCTCACATATGGACTCAAGGACTCAATGAAATTGTCTTGACCCATTCAACAAATTCAAAAGATCTCAAATGTATAGGATTGACAGATGAATTTTTCAGTCAACTGATCAAAACATGATTGTACACTGAAAAGTCAAACTTCGACTTTTTGGTCAAAATCAAGTGCCAAGAGTTACTTTTCATCAAAACATGTAAAATTAGGAAACTTGATCACCAAGAAACCCAAAAATGCAAATTAGGGTTTAAAATGGAAAAATTTCATAACTTAGAATTTTTCTAAGTTATAAAATTTTCTTATTTTTTCCTAACTTTGTCCCATTCTTTCACCAAGATGAAAATGGATTCAAACAAAACTTGCAACATGAAAGTTGTAGCCAATAACTAAGTCTACAACTTTGACTCACAAAGTTTTCGCAAAAGAAGCTTGTATCTCAAGTTATGATTTTTAGAACAAGGGTATCTAAAACTTTTAACTTAGAGAAAATTTGCCCTAATCTAGGCAGGATTTGGACCCATCTTCTTGGCCACTTTTCACTTAGTTCCACTTGGAATTTCAATTTGCATTGCAAAGATGGATTGTAGTACATGTTCCAATATTTCCAAATTGTCCAAGAACTCCTCAAACACCCTTGTGGTTAGAGAGAATCGAATGTTGGAAGTTGGCAAAAACTCACTTTTGTCCATGACCAATACATGTTCATACAAACTTGCATTTTCAAATCAGCATGTTTGGTGCTAGCTTGCAGGCCTCAAAACCAACTTGCACTTCATAATTTAATGCTTAACCATTGAATTAAGGTGTTATCTTGGCCATTTGGACATTACATACAAGATTAACCCTTATTTGGAAAAAGGTAAAATACCATTTTTGTAAAAGTGCACTTTATGTCAAACCAAAATCCTTGAGGTATGGGGCCATATCTCTGAAGCAAGATTGAAGCTATCAATTCCAGGAACCAAGAGCAAAAGATGCAGCATGATAGGAGGGCTGGTACAGGGCTATAACATCATTTCCATTCTCTTGCTTCAAGTGGTAGAAAACTTGCAAAACACAAGCAACCTCTTATATCTGTTAACACAAGCTTACACAAACCTTGTGAACAAGTTCCATACATCCCAACAAGCCTAAAGCACGACCCTTTCATCACTCATACCTCCTCATACTCAGAATCACTGTTTTTCTGCAAAACAGGGCAGGTTCTGCATTTTGCAATTCACAAAAAAATTCCATCGTGCGTTTTGTCCCAAGATAGTTCCAACACCTTCCAATCAACTCACCTAAACTATCCCAGGCCCCCAGCAGAACCAGAATAGTGAACATTCTCCCCACAGAGATATTTCCCAGCAGATTAAAGATTCTCAGTCTCATTTCTCCAGCAGAAGTCTCCCAGGTTTTAACTTCCCAGTAGAGATTTTCAAAGTTTTCCTTATTCCCCAAGCAGTCAGCAGTCAGCAAGGATTTCTCATCTTCAGTAATCAAAGATTTTTGGAATCCCCAGCTTCGGTCATGAATTTATTTTCCCCGGCAGCAGTCAAAGATTTCGTTATCTCTAGCTATCTGGATTTTATTTTCCTCAACAAGACGACTACTCAGCTTACATGCATAACCATTACATTCATATATCATAAACATAGACGAAACGCAATTCATTGCATCATACATATCATACAACATAACTTTGTGATTTAGATAACATTTTATCCTTTTCAAGATAAGATTAAAAGGCTATCGTTAACAATTATTCGGATACAGTATGGATACACCCCAGATACGGCCGTCATTCTATTACTCATTCGGAATTTCAAGTCAGATACAGTACTGATACACCTCAGACGCGGCGGTCATTCTACTACTCATTCAGACTTCAGCAATCCGATACAAACTAGATACGCTCCAGACACGACGGCCATTCTATCTCTCATTCAGATTCAATTATCAACCTCAAGTTCATATATGCTCCAGACACGGATGCCATTCTGACCCTTACACCAGCGGTTTGATTCCCTCAGTGCAGTCGCCACGGAAGTCATTCTGTCATTCATTCAGATCCCAGTTACAGTACGGATACGCCGCAGACACTGAGGTCATTCTACTACTCATACAAATCTCCACTTCAGATACAGTTCAGATACGCTCCAGACGCGGTTGCCATTCTGTCACTCATTCAGAGTTTATCCCCAGCACAAAGTTGCTCCATACGCATATATTTCTCTGTTACCTGGATACAATGCAGATACACTCCAGACACGGCGGTCATTCTGATATTCATTCAACATTCAAACATAGTTACAGCTCAGATACGCCTCGGACGCGGACTCCATTCTTTTGCTCATACAAACTCAGTCTCCAGATACAGTTCAAGTGCATTCCGGATGCGGATACCATTTTGATGCTCATTCTCCTAACCTACAACATTACAGTTCAACAAACACTCTTGGATGGCATCTTTAAGCCCATCTCCAGCAAGATTCTACCATCTCCAAATGGCATCTTTAAGCCCATTCCCTCAACAATATTTTGGCGAGTGCAAATTTAAGGGCACTCTAGTGTCCAATCTTCCTTTACCTTCGAGTCGCGAAAGGATAAACTTGCCAAACTAACTCTTCAGGTTCAAGAAGATTGAACAGGGGCAACTGTTGTACCCTAAAATTTCCCCTCTCATTTCATCAACACTTTCTCATCACAAGACTCTTGAAATTCAGGATCAAGCTAGGGTTTGCTCTGCTCAAGACCCCCCCCACCCTTTGCACTGTTAATCTAAATTAGGGTTTGAGTTTGCACAAGGATATTTTGACCTACAATACCCAAATTGACTTTCATGCTTCATGTTGGACTCACAAGTTTGTCCATACCAAGTTTAAAGCCTTGAATCAAATCTTTGCCCAGTCAATTGGACAGTTGACCTAGAAATCAATTGTATTGGGATAAAAGTCAACTGTGGCCAATTGACAGTCAAACCTCCTGGATTTTGACCCACATCAACATTATGAACTCATATGAACCATTTGATAAAGTTTGGATCACAATTCCACAAGAAATTTGATCAGATCACCAAAAGGGCAAAATGGTAATTTTTAGGGTTTTGACTACACAAAGGCAATTTTTGACTGTTTCACCTAACCAATGGAAAACCAAGCTCACATATGGACTCAAGGACTCAATGAAATTGTCTTGACCCATTCAACAAATTCAAAAGATCTCAAATGTATAGGATTGACATATGAATTTTTCAGTCAACTAATCAAAACATGACTGTACACTGAAAAGTCAAACTTTGACTTTTTGGTCAAAATCAAGTGCCAAGAGTTACTTTTCATCAAAACATGTCAAATTAGGAAACTTGATCACCAAGAAACCCAAAAATGCAAATTAGGGTTTAAAATGGAAAATTTTCATAACTTAGAATTTTTCTAAGTTAAAACATTTTCTTATTTTTTCCTAACTTTGTCCCATTTTTTCACCAAGATGCAAATGGATTCAAACAAAACTTGCAACATGAAAGTTGTAGTCCATCACAAAGTCTACAACTTTGACTCACAAAGTTTTCTCAAAAGAAGCTTGTATCTCAAGTTATGAGTTTTGGAACAAGGGTATCTAAAACTTTTAACTTAGAGAAAATTTGCCCTAATCTAGGCAGGATTTGGACCCATCTTCTTGGCCATTTTTCACTTAGTTCCACTTGGAATTTCAAGTTGCATTGAAAAGATGGATTGTACTACATGTTCCAAGCTTTCCAAATTGTCATAGAACTCCTCAAACACCCTTGTGGTTAGAGAGAATCGAATGTTGGAAGTTGGCAAAAACTCACTTTTGTCCATGACCAATACATGTTCATACAAACTTGCATTTTCAAATCAGCATGTTTCGTGCTAGCTTGCAGGCCTCAAAACCAACTTGCACTTCATAATTTAATGCTTAACCATTGAATTAAGGTGTTATCTTGGCCATTTGGACATTACATACAAGATTAACCCTTATTTGGAAAAAGGTAAAATACCATTTTTGTAAAAGTGCACTTTATGTCAAACCAAAATCCTTGAGGTATGGGGCCATATCTCTGAAGCAAGATTGAAGCTATCAATTCCAGGAACCAAGAGCAAAAGATGCAGCATGATAGGAGGGCTGGTACAGGGCTATAACATCATTTCCATTCTCTTGCTTCAAGTGGAAGAAAACTTGCAAAACACAAGCAACCTCTCATATCTGTTAACACAAGCTTACACAAACCTTGTGAACAAGTTCCATACATCCCAACAAGCCTAAAGCACGACCCTTTCATCACTCATACCTCCTCATACTCAGAAGCACTGTTTTTCTGCAAAACAGGGCAGGTTCTGCATTTTGCAAGTCACAACAAAATTCCATCGTGCGTTTTGTCCCAAGATTGTTCCAACACCTTCCAATCAACTCACCTAAACTATCCCAGGCCCCCAGCGGAACTAGAATAGTGAACATTCTCCCCACAGAGATATTTCCCAGCAGATTGAAGATTCTCAGTCTCATTTCTTCAACAGAAGTCTCCCAGGTTTTAACTTCCCAGTAGAGATTTTCAAAGTTTTCCTTATTCCCCAAGCAGTCAGCAGTCAGCAAGGATTTCTCATCTTCAATAATCAAAGATTTTTGGAATCCCCAGCTTCGGTCATGGATTTATTTTCTCCGGCAGCAGTCAAAGATTTCGTTATCTCCAGCTATCTGGATTTTATTTTCCTCAACAAGACGACTACTCAACTTACATGCATAACCATTATATTCATATATCATAAACATTGATGAAACGCAATTCATTGCATCATACATATCATACAACATAACTTTGTGTTTTAGCTAACATTTTATCCTTTTCGGGATAAGATTAAAAGGCTATCATTAACAGTTATTCGGATACAGTATGGATACACCCCAGATACGGCCGTCATTCTATTACTCATTCGGAATTTCAAGTTAGATACAGTACAGATACACCCCAGATGCGGCAGTCATTCTACTACTCATTCAGACTTCAGCAATCCGATACAAACTAGATACGCTCCAGACACAGCGGCCATTCTATCTCTCATTTAGATTCAATTATCAACCTCAAGTTCATATATGCTCCAGACACGGATGCCATTCTGACCCTTACACCAGCGGTTTGATTCCCTCAGTGCAGTCGCCACGGAAGTCATTCTGTCTTTCATTCAGATCCCAGTTACAGTACGGATACACCGCAGACACTGAGGTCATTCTACTACTCATACAAATCTCCACTTCAGATACAGTCCAGATACGCTCCAAACGTGGTTGCCATTCTGTCACTCATTCAGAGTTTATCCCCAGCACACAGTTTCTCCATACGCATATATTTCTCTGTTACCTGGATACAATGCAGATACACTCCAGACACGGCGGTCATTCTGATATTCATTCAAAATTCAAACATAGTTACAGCTCAGATACGCCCCGGACGCGGTCTCCATTCTTTTGCTCATACAAACTCAGTCTCCAGATACAGTTCGAGTGCATTCCGGATGCGGATACCATTTTGATGCTCATTCTCCTAACCTACAACATTACAGTTCAACAAACACTCTTGGATGGCATCTTTAAGCCCATCTCCAGCAAGATTCTACCATCTCCAAATGGCATCTTTAAGCCCATTCCCTCAACAATATTTTGGCGAGTGCAAATTTAAGGGCACTCTAGTGTCCAATCTTCATTTACCTTCGAGTCGCGAAAGGCAAAACTTGCCAATCTAACTCTTCAGGTTCAAGAAGATTGAACAGGGGCAACTGTTGTACCCTAAAATTTCCCCTCTCATTTCATCAACACTTTCTCATCACAAGACTCTTGAAATTCAGGATCAAGCTAGGGTTTGCTCTGCTCAAGACCCCCCCCCCCTTTGCATTGTTAATCTAAATTAGGGTTTGAGTTTGCACAAGGATATTTTGACCTACAATACCCAAATTGACTTTCATGCTTCATGTTGGACTCACAAGTTTGTCCATACCAAGTTTCAAGCCTTGAATCAAATCTTTGCCCAGTCAATTGGACAGTTGACCTAGAAATCAGTTGTATTGGGATAAAAGTCAACTGTGGCCAATTGACAGTCAAACCTCATGGATTTTGACCCACATCAACATTATGAACTCATATGAACCATTTGATCAAGTTTGGATCACAATTCCACAAGAAATTTGATCAGATCGCCAAAAGGGCAAAATGGTAATTTTTAGGGTTTTGACTGCACAAAGGCAATTTTTGACTGTTTGACCTAACCAATGGCAAACCAAGCTCACATATGGACTCAAGGACTCAATGAAATTGTCTTGACCCATTCAACAAATTCAAAAGATCTCAAATGTATAGGATTGACAGATGAATTTTTCAGTCAACTGATCAAAACATGACTGTACACTGAAAAGTCAAACTTTGACTTTTTGGTCAAAATCAAGTGCCAAGAGTTACTTTTCATCAAAACATGTCAAATTAGGAAACTTGATCACCAAGAAACCCAAAAATGCAAATTAGGGTTTAAAATGGAAAAATTTCATAACTTAGAATTTTTCTAAGTTATAAAATTTTCTTATTTTTTCCTTACTTTGTCCCATTTTTTCACCAAGATGCAAATGGATTCAAACAAAACTTGCAACATGAAAGTTGTAGTCCATCACAAATTCTACAACTTTGACTCACAAAGTTTTCTCAAAAGAAGCTTGTATCTCAAGTTATGATTTTTGGAATAAGGGTATCTAAAACTTTTAACTTAGAGAAAATTTGCCCTAATCTAGGCAGGATTTGGACCCATCTTCTTGGCCACTTTTCACTTAGTTCCACTTGGAATTTCAAGTTGCATTGCAATCATGGATTGTACTACATGTTCCAAGCTTTCCAAATTGTCCAAGAACTCCTCAAACACCATTGTGGTTAGAGAGAATCGAATGTTGGAAGTTGGCAAAAACTCACTTTTGTCCATGACCAATACATGTTCATACAAACTTGCATTTTCAAATCAGCATGTTTGGTGCTAGCTTGCAGGCCTCAAAACCAACTTGCACTTCATAATTTAATGCTTAACCATTGAATTAAGGTGTTATCTTGGCCATTTGGACATTACATACAAGATTAACCCTTATTTGGAAAAAGGTAAAATACCATTTTTGTAAAAGTGCACTTTATGTCAAACCAAAATCCTTGAGGTATGGGGCCATATCTCTGAAGCAAGATTGAAGCTATCAATTCCAGGAACCAAGAGCAAAAGATGCAGCATGATATGAGGGCTGGTACAGGGCTATAACATCATTTCCATTCTCTTGCTTCAAGTGGAAGAAAACTTGCAAAACACAAGCAACCTCTCATATCTGTTAACACAAGCTTACACAAACCTTGTGAACAAGTTCCATACATCCCAACAAGCCTAAAGCACGACCCTTTCATCACTCATACCTCCTCATACTCAGAATCACTGTTTTTCTGCAAAACAGGGCAGGTTCTGCATTTTGCAAGTCACAACAAAATTCCATCGTGCATTTTGTCCCAAGATAGTTCCAACACCTTCCAATCAACTCACCTAAACTATCCCAGGCCTCCAGCGGAACCAGAATAGTGAACATTCTCCCCACAGAGATATTTCCCAGCAGATTGAAGATTCTCAGTCTCATTTCTCCAGCAGAAGTCTCCCAGGTTTTAACTTCCCAGTAGAGATTTTCAAAGTTTTCCTTATTCCCCAAGCAGTCAGCAGTCAGCAAGGATTTCTCATCTTCAATAATCAAAGATTTTTGGAATCCCCAGCTTCGGTCATGGATTTATTTTCTCCGGCAGCAGTCAAAGATTTCGTTATCTCCAGCTATCTAGATTTTATTTTCCTCAACAAGACGACTACTCAGCTTACATGCATAACCATTACATTCATATATCATAAACATTGATGAAACGCAATTCATTGCATCATACATATCATACAACATAACTTTGTGTTTTAGCTAACATTTTATCCTTTTCAGGATAAGATTAAAAGGCTATCATTAACAATTATTCGGATACAGTATGGATACACCCCAGATACGGCCGTCATTCTATTACTCATTCGGAATTTCAAGTTAGATGCAGTACAGATACACCCCAGATGCGGCAGTCATTCTACTACTCATTCAGACTTCAGCAATCCGATACAAACTAGATACGCTCCATACACGGCGGCCATTCTATCTCTCATTCAGATTCAATTATCAACCTCAAGTTCATATATGCTCCAGACACGGATGCCATTCTGACCCTTACACCAGCGGTTTGATTCCCTCAATGCAGTCGCCACAGAAGTCATTCTGTCATTCATTCAGATCCCAGTTACAGTACGGATACACCGCAGACACTGAGGTCATTCTACTACTCATACAAATCTCCACTTCAGATACAGTCCAGATACGCTCCAGACGCGGTTGCCATTCTGTCACTCATTCAGAGTTTATCCCCAGCACACAGATGCTCCATACGCATATATTTCTCTGTTACCTGGATACAATGCATATACACTCCAAACACGGCGGTCATTTTGATATTCATTCAACATTCAAACATAGTTACAGCTCAGATACGCCCCAGACACGGACGCCATTCTTTTGCTCATACAAACTCAGTCTCCAGATACAGTTCAAGTGCATTCTGGATGCGGATACCATTTTGATGCTCATTCTCCTAACCTACAACATTACAGTTCAACAAACACTCTTGGATGGCATCTTTAAGCCCATCTCCAGCAAGATTCTACCATCTCCAAATGGCATCTTTAAGCCCATTCCCTCAATAATATTTTGGCGAGTGCAAATTTACGGGCACTCTAGTGTCCAATCTTCCTTTACCTTCGAGTCGCGAAAGGCAAAACTTGCCAATCTAACTCTTCAGGTTTAAGAAGATTGAACAGGGGAAACTGTTGTACCCTAAAATTTTCCCTCTCATTTCATCAACACTTTCTCATCACAAGACTCTTGAAATTCAGGATCAAGCTAGGGTTTGCTCTGCTCAAGACCCCCCCCCCCCCCCCTTGCACTGTTAATCCAAATTAGGGTTTGAGTTTGCACAAGGTTATTTTGACCTAAAATACCCAAATTGACTTTCATGCTTCATGTTGGACTCACAAGTTTGTCCATACCAAGTTTCAAGCCTTGAATCAAATCTTTGCCCAGTCAATTGGACAGTTGACCAAGAAATCAGTTGTATTGGGAAAAAAGTCAACTGTGGCCAATTGACAGTCAAACCTCATGGATTTTGACCCACATCAACATTATGAACTCATATGAACCATTTGATCAAGTTTGGATCACAATTCCATAAGAAATTTGATCAGATCACTAAAAGGGCAAAATGGTAATTTTTAGGGTTTTGACTGAACAAAGGCAATTTTGACTGTTTGACCTAACCAATGGCAAACCAAGCTCACATATGGACTCAAGGACTCAATTAAATTGTCTTGACCCATTCAACAAATTCAAAAGATCTCAAATGTATAGGATTGACAGATGAATTTTTCAGTCAACGGATCAAAACTTGACTGTACACTGAAAAGTCAAACTTTGACTTTATGGTCAAAATCAAGTGCCAAGAGTTACTTTTCATCAAAACATGTCAAATTAGGAAACTTTATCACCAAGAAACCCAAAAATGCAAATTAGGGTTTAAAATGTAAAATTTTCATAACTTAGAATTTTTCTAAGTTATAAAATTTTCTTATTTTTTCCTAACTTTGTCCCATTCTTTCACCAAGATGCAAATGGATTCAAACAAAACTTGCAACATGAAAGTTGTAGCCCATCACTAAGTCTACAACTTTGACTCACAAAGTTTTCTCAAAAGAAGCTTGTATCTCAAGTTATGATTTTTGGAACAAGGGTATATAAAACTTTTAACTTAGAGAAAATTTGCCCTAATCTAGGAAGGATTTGGACCCATCTTCTTGGCCACTTTTCACTTAGTTCCACTTGGAATTTCAAGTTGCATTGCAAAGATGGATTGTAGTACATGTTCCAAGCTTTCCAAATTGTCCAAGAACTCCTCAAACACCCTTGTGGTTAGAGAGAATCGAATGTTGGAAATTGGCAAAAACTCACTTTTGTCCATGACCAATACATGTTCATACAAACTTGCATTTTCAAATCAGCATGTTTGGTGCTAGCTTGCAGGCCTCAAAACCAACTTGCACTTCATAATTTAATGCTTAACCATTGAATTAAGGTGTTATCTTGGCCATTTGGACATTACATACAAGATTAACCCTTATTTGGAAAAAGGTAAAATAACATTTTTGTAAAAGTGCACTTTATGTCAAACCAAAATCCTTGAGGTATGGGGCCATATCTCTGAAGCAAGATTGAAGCTATCAATTCCAGGAACCAAGAGCAAAAGATGCAGCATGATAGGAGGGCTGGTACAGGGCTATAACATCATTTCCATTCTCTTGCTTCAAGTGGTAGAAAACTTGCAAAACACAAGCAACCTCTCATATCTGTTAACACAAGCTTACACAAACCTTGTGAACAAGTTCCATACATCCCAACAAGCCTAAAGCATGACCCTTTCATCACTCATACCTCCTCATACTCAGAATCACTGTTTTTCTGCAAAACAGGGCAGGTTCTGCATTTTGCAAGTCACAACAAAATTCCATCGTGCGTTTTGTCCTAAGATAGTTCCAACACCTTCCAATCAACTCACCTAAACTATCCCAGGCCCCCAGCGGAACCAGAATAGTGAACATTCTCCCCACATAGATATTTCCCAGCAGATTGAAGATTCTCATTATCATTTCTCCAGCAGAAGTCTCCTCGGTTTTAACTTCCCAGTAGAGATTTTCAAAGTTTTCCTTATTCCCCAAGCAGTCAGCAGTCAGCAAGGATTTCTCATCTTCAGTAATCAAAGATTTTTGGAATCCCCAGCTTCGGTCATGAATTTATTTTCCCCGGCAGCAGTCAAAGATTTTGTTATCTCTAGCTATCTGGATTTTATTTTCCTCAACAAGACGACTACTCAGCTTACATGCATAACCATTACATTCATATATCATAAACATTGATGAAACGCAATTCATTGCATCATACATATCATACAACATAACTTTGTGTTTTAGCTAACATTTTATCCCTTTCAGGATAAGATTAAAAGGCTATCGTTAACAATTATTCGGATACAGTATGGATACACCCCAGATACGGCCGTCATTCTATTACTCATTCGGAATTTCAAGTTAGATACAGTACAGATACTCCCCAGATGTGGCGGTCATTCTACTACTCATTCAGACTTCAGCAATCCGATACAAACTAGATACGCTCCAGACACGACGGCCATTCTATCTCTCATTCAGATTCAATTATCAACCTCAAGTTCAGATATGCTCCAGACACTGATGCCATTCTGACCCTTACACCAGCCGTTTGATTCCCTCAGTGCAGTCGCCACGGAAGTCATTCTGTCATTCATTCAGATCCCAGTTACAGTACAGATACACCCCAGACACGGAGGTCATTCTACTACTCATACAGATCTCCACTTCAGATACAGTCCAGATACGCTCCAGACGCGATTGCCATTCTGTCACTCATTCAGAGTTTATCCCTAGCACACAGTTGCTCCATACGCAAATATTTCTCTGTTACCTGGATACAATGCAGATACACTCCAGACACGGCGGTCATTCTGATATTCATTCAACATTCAAACATAGTTACAGCTCAGATACGCCCCGGACGCGGACTCCATTATTTTGCTCATACAAACTATGTCTCCAGATACAGTTCAAGTGCATTCCGGATGCGGATACCATTTTGATGCTCATTCTCCTAATCTACAACATTACAGTTCAACAAACACTCTTGGATGGCATCTTTAAGCCCATCTCCAGCAAGATTCTACCATCTCCAAATGGCAACTTTAAGCCCATACCCTCAATAATATTTTGGCGAGTGCAAATTTATGGGCACTCTAGTGTCCAATCTTCCTTTACCTTCGAGTCGCGAAAGGCAAAACTTGCCAATCTAACTCTTCAGGTTCAAGAAGATTAAACAGGGGCAACTGTTGTACCCTAAAATTTCCCCTCTCATTTAATCAACACTTTCTCATCACAAGACTCTTGAAATTCAGGATCAAGCTAGGGTTTGCTCTGCTCAAGACCCCCCCCCCCCCTTTGCACTGTTAATCTAAATTAGGGTTTGAGTTTGCACAAGGATATTTTGACCTACAATACCCAAATTGACTTTCATGCTTCATGTTGGACTCACAAGTTTGTCCATACCAAGTTTCAAGCCTTGAATCAAATCTTTTCCCAGTCAATTGGACAGTTGACCTTGAAATCAGTTGTATTGGGATAAAAGTCAACTATGGCCAATTGACAGTCAAACCTCATGGATTTTGACCCACATCAACATTATGAACTCATATGAACCATTTGATCAAGTTTGGATCACAATTCCACAAGAAATTTGATCAGATCACCAAAAGGGCAAAATGGTAATTTTTAGGGTTTTGACTGCACAAAGGCAATTTTTGACTGTTTGACCTAACCAATGGCAAACCAAGCTCACATATGGACTCATGGACTCAATGAAATTGTCTTGACCCATTCAACAAATTCAAAAGATCTCAAATGTATAGGATTGACAAATGAATTTTTCAGTCAACTGATCAAAACATGACTGTACACTGAAAAGTCAAACTTTGACTTTTTGGTCAAAATCAAGTGCCAAGAGTTACTTTTCATCAAAACATGTCAAATTAGGAAACTTGATCACCAAGAAACCCAAAAATGCAAATTAGGGTTTAAAATGGAAAAATTTCATAACTTAGAATTTTTCTAAGTTATAAAATTTTCTTATTTTTTCCTAACTTTGTCCCATTTTTTCACCAAGATGCAAATGGATTCAAACAAAACTTGCAACATGAAAGTTGTAGTCCATCACAAAGTCTACAACTTTGACTCACAAAGTTTTCTCAAAAGAAGCTTGTATCTCAAGTTATTATTTTTGGAACAAGGGTATCTAAAACTTTTAACTTAGAGAAAATTTGCCCTAATCTAGGCAGGATTTGGACCCATCTTCTTGGCCACTTTTCACTTAGTTCCACTTGGAATTTCAAGTTTCATTGCAAAGATGGATTGTACTACATGTTCCAAGCTTTCCAAATTGTCAAAGAACTCCTCAAACACCCTTGTGGTTAGAGAGAATCGAATGTTGGAAGTTGGCAAAAACTCACTTTTGTCCATGACCAATACATGTTCATACAAACTTGCATTTTCAAATCAGCATGTTTGGTGCTAGCTTGCAGGCCTCAAAACCAACTTGCACTTCAGAATTTACTGCTTAACCATTGAATTAAAGTGTTATCTTGGCCATTTGGACATTACATACAAGATTAACCCTTATTTGGAAAAAGGTAAAATACCATTTTTGTAAAAGTGCACTTTATGTCAAACCAAAATCCTTGAGGTATGGGGCCATATCTCTGAAGCAAGATTGAAGATATCAATTCCAGGAACCAAGAGCAAAAGATGCAGCATGATAGGAGGGCTGGTACAGGGCTATAACATCATTTCCATTTTCTTTCTTCAAGTGGAAGAAAACATGCAAAACACAAGCAACCTCTCATATCTGTTAACACAAGCTTACACAAACCTTGTGAACAAGTTCCATACATCCCAAAAATCCTAAAGCACGACCCTTTCATCACTCATACCTCCTCATACTCGGAATCACTGTTTTTCTGCAAAACAGGGCAGGTTCTGCATTTTGCAAGTCACAACAAAATTCCATTGTGCAGTTTGTATCGTATCTTGTTATTAAATAATTAGGTTAAAAAAAACCAAAATATGACATTTTCATTTTTATTAATATTTTACACTAAAAAAAACATTTTTTACAATATACTTTTATTTTGTTAATATATATTTGTATAAAATTAATAAATAATATTATTTATTAGGAATTACGGTTTCTTGCCCTAAATAGGAAAAATAATTAAAATTGATCTTTTTATTTTATTTTACTTTTCACATGGAAAAATACTTTTTACATACTAAAAAAACATTTTGGCATAATACATGTTATTTACATTTATTTATTGTATTTATTTCAATTATTGTACATTTAAATATTGTATCTTGTACATTCGATTTGGTTGTAATAGTAATCTAGGGTTTTATTTCTTGTCAAATATCCCCAATTCAAATTTGTACCCCCCCTCCCTATATCATGTTGTAATAGTATAGCATTTAAATTCTCGCACATTTAAAAGCTTTCAATTATGCCATGCTTAGACCTAGGGTTTGTATGCAAATAAAATCAACAATTAGTTTGACCTAATCCAAGATAAACATGCATGAAAAACAAACACAATGCACACTTGCACCCCTAGGGTTTCATCCACTTGTTGCCTTCAAAAATGGGCCATGGTTGCATGTTGGGTACTTTGGCAAAACAAAAACAAACAAAAAGATCATAGTCCCTCGATGACGCTATCTGGGTTGCCTAAACAAAAATGATCAAGTCCCTCAAGAAAATTGCCAAAGATACTTGACACTATTGCTATCATGGTCTATACTATGACCCACGCCTGTCCCGTTAACATCCTAACACAAGGTTGTTCACCAAATACAATGGTGAAACAACACTGTTAAAAGGGTTAAAAACATAAGAAAGATCTTTGAGTAAAATAGGGTAGATAGCTCTTAGTTACTTGATCAAGCTTGCAAAAACATACTTGTTACTTTTCAAAACACACTTCACAAACACAATTTCAAAACCCTACTTTAGAATATTGAAAACCTTTCAAAAGATAAAAACACCTTTGTATACATTCAAAACAAGAATCATTACAAAGGTTACCACAATGATGGCCTCTCTTCAAAACATTTTCCAAAATCATACACAAAGCACCATTTCAAACAATAGAAATGCAAAGCAAGTGATCTAAGCAAGTAACTAAGAGCCCATGGATAACCATGGATAGAAAGGGTGCTAATACATTCCCTTTCTATAATCTACTCCCCGAACCCAAGAAAACATCTCAAAGGTCTTTCCTGTGCTTTTTGACCTTTCCTTAGGATAAAATAAAAATTCGGTGGCGACTCTTGCTAAACCGAAACATTTGCGAACACAAACGCAAAAAAAAAAACAAGTCAATTCTCCCACCGTATCACACCCATCTCTATAATTATGTAATAACGTAGTAATTTTACTTTCCACAATTTATCGCATTCATTTCAATGCTAGTAAATTAGGATTTGTATGGAAAGATAAAATCAATGTTTAGAGAACCCTAATTCAAGATAAGCAATGCATGTAAATCAAACACACTTTCACACTTGCACCCCTAGGGTTAACTCCACTTGTTTCCTTACAAAAATGGCCATGTTATGCATGTGGGATATCTTAGCAAAAGAAATCAAAAATACAAGATCATAGTCCCTCGAGGATGCTATCAATGTTGCCTTTCAAAATGATCTTAGTACCTAAAGAAAATGCTAAGATATCTTACAACATTTCTAATCATGGTTATACGATGATCCACGCCCGTCCCTTTTACATCCAAAGATAGGGTTACTTACCAAATCAATGGTAAGATGACAATGTCAAAGGAAAGAGGAGATGAATATGAAAGACTTTTGAGTAGGTAGAATGTTCCTAGTTACTTGCTCAAATTCAAAATAAAAACATCCTTGCTATTTTCAAAACAAACACCAACACTTTCAAAAAACATCTTTCAAACTTGAAAACATTTTCAAAAGATCAAACACTTTGTATACATTCTTACGAACGAGAATCATTACAAAGTTTTCCTAAACGATGGCATCTTTACAAAATACTTTCAAAAAACCACACAAAGCACAATTTCAAACAAAGAAAGTGATCTAACAAGTAACTAAGAGCCCATGGAAAACCATGGATGAAAAGGGTGCTAAAACCTTCCCTTTTCATAATCTACCCCCTGAACTCAAGAAATAACCTCAAAGGTCTTTCTTGTGCTTTTTCACCTTTCCTTTTTGGATAAAAGAAAAGTCGGTAGCGACTCTTGCTAACTACAAAATTTGCGATAAAACGCAAAACACCCACATCAGTTCTCCCACCGTATCACAGCCATGCTGGGGGTAGGAGTGGATTGGGCCAATTCTAGTCATTGGACCAGTCCAGAACATGTATCAAATAAGGATGTAACATCCTGAAGAACCACTAGAGTATGCGTAGCTCAAGTCTATGAGCTATGGTACTCGTGCCTCCTCCGATATCATATGATTAAGATAATACCTAACCATAGTATTCATATCTTTATGTGTCATACCAGGAGGAGCAAACAGAAAATGGTCTCTAGGAATAAACTGGATGTAGCCGAACTACCGCATGACGCACACAAGAAGACGAAGACGAGGGTTCATTTATTGTATTTTTTTCTTTATACTCTTTGGTTAAATTTATTTTAATATCTAGATTATATTGTTTCAAATTAAATATCAAAATAATTAAGGGTGGAAACACTTTACGTAAGTGCGTCTTCAGATTACTTTTGGAGATGCATTTTCAAACATTTTTTGGGAAAAATAGAGGTGTCTCATGTAACACGCGATTTTCCCCATCGTTAATTTAACAAAAATCAGATTAATTTAATTCTTAAATCAAACACCAATAATAGGATGCAATATTTTTCAACATATTAAAAAACTATTCGAGAATCAATAAACAGATACATAACACACTTTTGGATGAACCGACAACACTTTCAACATAGTCCTCAAAATTTCATTTTATTATTGCAGCGATAAAAGGAATCAAGTATAATAATCAAAATCCTCAATTAAATCATAAACAATGATTTATCAAATAAAAGAGAGTTTGTAATACTCCAATAAATCATCAAAACAAAAATTTCATTTTAGCAAGTGTTACGTATCAGAGCTGACACCGACTCAAACTACACAATGTGAGGAAAACTCCTCATCTAACCTCAACCTTGAACTACTTCGGATCATCTGCACGTTACCAATATAAAGGCAACATTCAAATAGAAGGGGTGAAATATCATAACAATATAAGAGGAAGCATAATAATGAGTAGATAGCAATTCAAGCATGCATAATTATACTTCTTTACCTCACATCTTTATTTCGTACATAGAAATAACAAGCTATATCAACATAAAATCAATAATACAAATAACACATAATATCCATCATATACATATTCCACCTCATATAGCATCAAGTTAATTAATAATGTAATGCATTGCGACTAACACCTGACTAAAATGCATGTGGTACCATCAGAGAATAAGCTCTCTCCAAAATGCCAAATAAGGCAACAATAGGGCATAAGCCTTCAACAATTTTCTAATCCAGGCCAACAACATGGCATAAGCCCTCAACAAAGAATGCATGTAACACCGACATGTAACAACATGATTATAAAATAATAGAGCATAAGCCCTCAACACTATGTCATTCCATGCTATCAGCAACATTATGATCATCGTGCAATATCATATGCAAAACAAAGATATAATTTCACACCATCATTCACATACTTACACACAACCTCCACTATCACATTTTACCCGAAAATACACACAGATAGAAGTCAGTTGCTGTCAAATAATCTTTTAATGTGCTGCAAATTATTTTTATAAGATAGAAAATGATTTTAGCTTCATACTGGTACAAACGATGCGTCAAACGGACATTCAAGTCAAAAGTTACGGATTTTCAAAGTTTCAAAATTATTTTGGTTCAGTACATACCAGAAATCGGTTTCCCTCAAACTGGAAACCGATTTCTAGAATTTGACAATAACACGTGATTCATAATTTCGCTGTGGAAACTGGTTTCCCTCAAACCAGAAATCGGTTTCTGCCACGACAGAAACATCTCCAGCACCAAATCATATACAGGAAGCCGGTTTCTCCAAAACTGGAAACTGATTTCCTCAGCCTGAATCTTCTGCTATTTTCAATGTTACAGAAATATATCCTCTCAACCCCAATAATCCAAATTTTTCAATCAAAACAATGTCATTTGGTTCCATAAGATACACATACATCATACCTATCATTCCAATATAATTCATATCAACAATTTGACCAATTTCATCCAATTTTGCATTAATAATTCATCAACATATAAAACCCCACAAAGCAAGATAATGAGAAATCAAGAACATACAATCATGAGACTTAAGCACCACCATTCCCCATCATCATGCAACCCATTATAGAGTTAGAACCCCACCCTTACTTTGGTTTGAAGATTCATAAACCTCTACCGCAAATTCTGCTCTCTTTCCAAACGATTGCCTCTTCTTCTCTCTTTCTCGTTTTCTTCTTCTATTCTCTCGTTTAAAAAAAATGTCACAATCTAATTTCTAATTTTTCCCTTATGACCACTTAAACCCTTGGTCCCTTAAATCCATATTCCAACTTTGCCCTTTTCTAATTAATTAATTATTTAATCTAATATAATATACTACTTATCCTATTATGTTACTAATAATAATAATAATAAAATGTATATATACTAGTCTTCTCATTACAATCCCATGTCTCCATGGTATTGGTCATACACCCCTAATGCCTTAATTCTCATAATATATAAGGCAGTAACCTCTAATCAAAGTACAACAACACATCTCATTGTTTATCCAAATACACAAAGACATTACACTCATATAATTGCGTAATTAAAATAATCTAAATTAAAAACAAGGTGTTACAACTCTCCCCCCACTTAGAATATTTTTGTCCTCGAAAATTACCTTACGCAAACAATTATGAATAAGACTCTCGCATCTTGCTCTCTAATTCCCACGTCGCGCTTTCTCCAACAGTTCCTCCCCAAATCACTTTCACCAGAGAAATTTCTTTTCCCCTTAGCTTCTTCATTTCACGATCCTCGATTCGTACAAGTACGGTCTCAACAGTAAGATTGTCCCGTACTTGCACATCGTCCATAAGAATCACATGAGAGGGATCTGAAATGTATTTCCAAAGTTGTGGCACATGGAACACATCATGAAAATTCGACAGATTAGGTGGCAAGTCCATTCTATACACAACAGTCCTCACCTTCTCTAAAATTTGGTACTGACCGATAAATTGAGGAGTCAGCTTCCTCGACTTCAAAGCACGACCTACATCAGTCATCAGAGAAACTCTCAAATTAACTTCACTTTCTCCATAGTTTGTCGCACAATTTTGGGTCTGAACTACACTTTCACCAGATTCATAGCAACACAAAGGTGTTCTGCACCTCAAGAACACATGCTCTCAGCAAGTTTTCCAATGACTGAATAGTCCTCTCTGTTTGACCATCTGTCTGTGGGTGATACGCATAACTTAATCTCAGCTTAGAGCTCAATGCATCCCATAAACTCTTCCAAAAATTGCAATTAAACCTCAAATCTCTATCTGATACAATACTCGACAAAACACCGCACAACTTTACAATCACGTGGATATAAATCTCCGCCAACTTCGGCACAAGAAAACTGATATTAATCACAATGAAATAGGCCGATTTTGTCAGTCTATCAATAATCACCCAAATCGTATCATGTCCTCTCGGAGTATTTGGTAGCCCTGTCACAAAGTCCATTGATATATTATCCCACTTCCACTCCGGAACATCAAAAGGTTCCAATAACTCTGCATGCTTCTGATATTCGACTTTGGACTTCTGACAAGTCAAGCACGCATACACAAACTGCACCACATCATGCTTCAGTCTCGACCACCAAAATAATTTCTTTAAGTCTTGATACATTTTAGTAGCTCTCGGATGAATACTCAAACTAATTCGACGACTTTATTCCAAAATCATCCTTTTTATGTCTGTGTCATCAGGAATACAAATTCGGCTGTGGAATCTCAATACACATTGCATATCTACTTTAAAGTCACCGTCTTCAGACTGGTCATCCCCAATCATCGAGTCTACCAACTTCATATCTAACTTCTGAGCTTCTTTAACATTGTCCAAAAAATCATTGTTGATCTTTAGCATTCCCAACATAATACTCGGTGGCGTTAATTCACAAACTAGACTTAAATCTCTGAACTGCTCAATTAATTCTAGCTCTCTAACCATCATAGAGGACAGATGTAAAGTATTTTGACTCAAAGCATCAACTACAACATTATCTCTACCTAGATGGTAATTTAAGCCAAAGTCGTAATCTTTCAATAGTTCTAACCACACGCGCTGCCTCATATTCATTTCTTTCTGGTCAAACAAATACTTTAAGCTCTTGTGATCACTAAACACTTCAAATCTGGAACCATAAAGGTAATACCTCCAAATTTTTAATACACACACCACTGCAGCTAACTCTATATTGTGAGTAGGATAAGTCCTCTCATTAGTCCTCAACTGTCTCGATGCATAAGCCACTGCCTTATCATTCTACATAAGTACGCCTCCTAGACCCAATTTAGAAGCATCGCAATACACCACAAATGATTCCTCAGGATTGGGTAGAATCAAAATTGGAGTCATTGTCAATCTGTTCTTGAGTTCAATAAAACTTTCTTCATACTGGATATCCTACACAAATTCTATGTTCTTATAAGTCAGGTGAGTTAACGGAAGTGCTAACTTGTAAAAGCCTTCAATAAACCTCCTGTAATAACCAGCTAAGCCTAAAATTCTTCTAATCTTCATAACTGACTTTAGAGCTTCCCACTGTAACACCGCATCTACTTTGGATGGATCTACAACAATTCCATCACCTGAAATAACGTGACCAAGAAAACTGACTTCTGTTAACTAGAACTCACATTTTGACAGCTTTGCATATAACTTCTTATCTTTCAACACTTGCAATACAACTCATAAATGATCAGCATGTTCCTCTTCTGATTTGGAATAGTTCAAGATATCATCAATGAATACCACTACGAACTGATCCAAATAAGTGAAAAAGATATGATTCATATACTCCATAAACACCCCTGGCACATTAGTAACACCGACGATATTACCGAATACTCGTAATGTCCATACCGAGTCCTGAAATCCGTCTTATGAATATCCTCATGTTTACTCGAATTTGGTGATAGCCTGGTCTCAAATCAATATTGTTGAACATACGTGCACCCACCAATTGATCCATAAAGTCATCTATTCTCGGAAGTGGATACTTTTTTTTATTGTCACTTTATGCAAATGTCGGTAATCAATGCACAATCGCATACTACCGTATTTCTTTTTCACAAGCAACACCAAAGCTCCCTGTTGTACCCCAAAATTTGTCCGAAAGATTATAAGGATACGTTGTACAACGTTCCCATGAGTGTGAAGAATAGGAATAGATGATGATGTATGATCTTACCAGCGTTTGAACCAAAGTTAATTTGACTTAGATATGACGATGCGAATATCCCGTCAATATCTAAAAGAGATTGTAGAATTTTGCATATTTACCGTAACCTAGGATGTAAATGATACAAACTTGTAAGTTGAATTACTAACGCTTGGAGACTAGTATAATAATATTTCTCTATGATATAACCCATTGCGACATAACTCATTGCGTTAGTCTCCATACAATGATGTTGTCATCAAGGTCTTTTTTGAATATTTATCCCCTAGGTTGCGATAGATATGTGAATAAACCTACCAAATCCATTGCATCAGTCTCCATGCAGCAATATGTTATCAGGCTTAGTTTTGTGTTTTATCGCAAATGTTACAGATAGCTAAAGTCGCCACCGACTTTTCTTTTATCCAATAAGGAAAATGTGAAAAGAACAGGAAAGACCTTTATTGATTTTGAGTTCGGGGGGTAAATTATGAAAAGGGAAGGTGTTAGCACCCTTTTCATCTGTAGTTATCTACGGGCTCTTAATTGCTTAGCTCACTTTAATTTGATTTGTGTATGCTTTGAAAAGGTTTTGAAAATGTAAATGTAAGGCCCTCTGCTTTATAATAACACTTGTATCAGTCCTCAAGAGTGTTTATAAAGCTTTTGAAATTAGTATTTTTGAAAGTGTGAGGTGTGAAAATTATTTTAGTTTGTGAGCAAGAAATTAAGGGTATCTTACCCACTGAAAGGTCTTTCATTGTTCTTTTCCTTCTCCGTTAGGGATGGTGTTATCCATACCATTAATTGGTAGGTAGCCCCATGCATTGGATGTGAAGGGAAAAGCGTAGGATCGTTGTTATGGTTATTGAAGGCAACATATAGGGATAATTTAGCAATTCAAAGGGATTGTCATCATATGTTCATAGGTAACATCGAGGGACAAAATCATTTCTCATAGGCAACTTTGAGGGACATCGCGGGACTATGATCTTTATGAAGACTTTAACCGAGGGTCTTTGCTAATGGTATCCCTATGTTCGAGGGACATGACCATTGTTATTCCGAAGGAAAAGGAGAGAGGATACCCTAGAGGTGCGTGTGTGTCTAGTGATTCAATTCATGTATGTCTATCTTTGTTTAGGATGATCTAACGATTCGTTTTAGATCTTACCGTACATGCCTTGTTACTATACAGTTATATATATATATATATATATATATATATATATATATATATATATATATATATATATATATATATATATATATATATATATATATATATATATATATATATATATATATATATATATATATATATATATATATATATTGGTGCGGAAAGTAAAAGTGCGGGAAAATAAAGTCCTACGCTATTACAGGGCTTTGGGGCAGATACAATAGTATAAATTTGCGAGAAATAAACAGCTATAACAAAAAATTGTGCAACCTATACAATTTCTCTAAGAAAGTAAAGGGGCGAATAAATAAGAAAATGTTAAAAAAGATGTTTTAAAGTCCTAAATCTAAAAAGTTAGAAATTAATTTTTTTGTGTATATTTGTAGAAAATAATTTAAGTTAATAATTAATAAAAACCTAGTTATTCTAATTAATTTTAAAAATTAAAAAATAAGACCAAAAATCTAATTAAATGAAAAAAGTTAATTAAGAAAACCTAAAAGACAATTTTTTTGATTTTATGTAATATTCTGATTTTTATATGTTTTTATTTTAATTGTAAAAAAGAAATAAATTAGTGGAAATTGAGTTTCAAAGAGAGAATTCGATCGTGCCCTAGCCATGGTAACTCATCATCCCTGCGTTAAAGCTTGCATTTTCTTATTCAAACATGTTCTAAACACCATGGTGAACTCATCTGTGCACACGAAATTAGTTAAATATGCATAGATTAAAATATTCGAATTCAAGAAAATTACCAAAACCGCTTGGCTTGTGTAAGCTATTCCAGACGTGAATAGATTTGTTTCTGGACTTGGTGTGACTCCTGGGAGCTTCAAAAACACGATTTGAGGCTTGGTTTTGATTGAGAATGGCAAAAATTTGATACGAGTTTGCACCTTTCTTTGAAAATTTCTAATATTGAAACCTTGCTTCTATGGAAGCCACTTTTTCTTTATTGTAGTGTGAGGGCTAGTCTATTTATAGAGGAATGAAATTGATCAAAACAAGGCAAGGATCTTGTATCATTATGTCACAATTCATTGCAAAGAAAACACATTGAAATCATTCCAAAATTGTTTTAAAAACATTCCAAACTTGAAGATTCTTGTTCCCAACAAGTTTTCACGATTGTTTTCAAGATCTTAAGAGGCCTTGTGTCTTCTAGAAGATACACAAATGAATCCCACACACCCTTTGGTGCATCAACTCATATTTTATTTTATTTATTTTGAATTAATTTGAATAAAATCAAAATAAATAAAATAAAAAATCAAAGTAACGTATAAATGGACTTAGATGTCCTATAACATGTTATAAACATTTTTAAACCTCAAAAGCTAGGCCCATTAGTCCAAAGGTTCAAGATTTCTCAAATGAAGTTTCATGCATTTTCTCAAAAATTGCACAAATTGCATCAATCATATATCACTCAATTTTCATTATTTTAAGATGATCTTTGACTTTCTTGGTAATATTAATATGTCCTCTAAAATCTCTATTTTGATCACTTTTGCATTTCAAGAATTTATCTTGATGTATGTTGCCTTGATAAAAAGTGTCTTTTTGTTGACTTTTGAAATGACCTGTAATGTATTGGCTCATATCCATCAAACGATGCACTTTTTGGACTTGAGCTTAGAGAGACCAAGCTGTAGAGAATGGAATTACCGTCAAAATGAGCTTTGGTTAGGGAAAAGATGATGAATCATGTGAAAGTTATGCTTGGTCAAAGTTCAATTGACTTCTCCTAAGGAAACCCTAATTTGCCAATTTTTGACTTTTGATGATTTGAGGGCTTTTCTTGAGAAATCATGATCAAACCTTCATCAAATGATGGATATCACTTCAAAATGTTGATGTTGACCAAAAATCTTGAAGTTTGACTGCATGTTGACCACGGTTAAGTTTTTAGCCTATACATTTATTTTCCATCATCTGAGCAATTAACTGTGCAAACTTGTGGTGCAAGGCGTGAAACTTGATATGAGCATTGTTAAAGACCTATGGGAAACCATGAAAACCACTTGAGACCTTTAAAACCTAATCTTCCTTGAGAAACACAAAACCCTAGTTGTGGACCAATCGCTTACAAGGGGAATTTGTCTAATCAATTCTTAGGCCACCTTGAGAATTTGAGGACCTTATGAGAATGTCTCGAAGAAAAATGAGAGGGAAAATTTTGGGGTACAACAACTTCTCCTGTTAAATCTTCTTATACCTGAAGAGTTAGATTGGCATGTCCGCCATTTGTGACTTGAAGGTACAAGATGATTAAACACTTAAGTGCCCAAAAATTTGCACTCGTATGTGCATGAAGTAACACTTTTAGTTGATTGTACCAGAAATGGGCTTAAAGATGTCATTTGGAGAGTGTCGGAATGTCATTGGATATGGGCTTATAGATGCCATCCAGAGTAACTGTCAATAGGAATATCAGAATGAGTCTACGCCTGACTTTGTCTGAATGATGTACCAGAATGAGTCTACGTCCAACTTTGTCTAGAAGATGTATCTACAATGAGTCTACGCCTGACTTTGTCTAAAAGAATAATCAAAATAAAATCTATGCTTGATTTAATCTAGAAGATGTCTACGCCCGACTTCATCTAGAAGATATATTGGAAGGAGTCTACGTCTGACTTTTTCCAAAAGAGTTTCAAAAGGAAATCTATGCTTGATTTCATATGAATGATGCACTAGAAGCTGTCTACACCCGACTTCATCTAGAAGAGGTATTGGAAGGAGTCTACGCCTGACTTTTTCCCAAAAGAGTTTCAAAAGGAAAACTACGTATGACTTCATCTGAATGATATAGTAGATTGAGTCTATGTCAGGCTTTGTCTAGAAGAGATATTGAAAGGAGTCTACGCCTTAATTTTTTCCTAAAAGAGTATCAGAAGGAATCCTTGACTTCATCTGAATGATGTACTAGAAGATGTCTACACTCGACTTCATCTAGAAGAGATATTGGAAGGATTCTATGCCTGACTTTTTTTCCAAAAGAGTATCAGAAGGAAATTTATGCATGATTTTATCTTAATGATATACTAGAATAATTTTATGCCAGACTTTGTCTAGAAGATATATGTGAAGGAGTCTACGCCTAAATATTTTCCAAAAGAGTTTCAGAATGAGCCTCTGCCCGACTTTGTCTAAATGATGTACCAGAATGAGTCTACGCCCGACTTTGTCTAGCAGATGCGTTTGGAATGAGTCTACGCCTGGCTTTGTCCAAAATAATAATCTGAGTGAAATCTACGCTTGATTTCATCTAGAAGATGTCTATGTCCGAATTTATCTAGAAGAGATATTGGAAGGAGTCTATGCCTGAATTTTTCCAAAAGAGTTTCAGAAGGAAATCTACGCTTGATTTCATCTGAATGGTGCACTATAATGAATCTATGCTCGACTTTGTCTAGCAGATGCATTTGGAATGAGTCTACGCCTGACTTTTTTCCAAAACAATTTCAGAAGGAAAACTACGTCTGACATCATCTGAATGATGTACTAGAATGAGTCTACGCCTGACTTTGTCTAGAAGATGCATTTGGAATGAGTATACACCTGAGTTTTCCCAAAAGAATATCAGAAGGAAATCTACGCTTGATTTCATCTAGAAGATGTCTACGCCCGACTTTACCTAGAAGAGATATTGGAAGAAGTATACACCTGACTTTTTCCCAAAAGAGTTTCAAAAGGAAATCTACGCCTGACTTTATCTGAATGATGCACTAGAATGAATCTACGCTCGACTTTGTCTAGCAGATGCATTTGGAATGAGTCTACACTTGACTTTTTTCCAAAAGAGTATCAGAAGGAAATCTACGCTTGACTTCATCTGAATGATGTACTAGAAGACATCTACATCCAACTTCATCTAGAGGAGGTATTAGAATGAGTCTACGCCTGACTTTATCCAAAATAATATCAGAAGGAATCTATGCCCGATTCTATGAAAATGCTGGTTATGTAGATAGTCACCCCTTCCAGTTTCTAGAATTGATCTACATCATGTTTGTAAATTGTTGATAATATTCGTCTGTCTGCGAATTTAACCTGAAAAGACAAAGTTAGCTTTGTGCAATGTCATGATGTATGCATTACGTAATGATGCTCTCAAAATAAATGAGAATGTTACATGTGTTTGGTATGCATATGTTATGATATTGTAAATGATGTATGGATGTGACATGTCATTGGAGCATATCGGTAGCTTCTTATGACGACGTTCTTGTCGGGAACAATAAATCCTTGACTGTCGCTGAATATGAAGAAAGTTATTCTTCAATTTCTTCTGGGAATAATTTTGCTAGAGATTTCTGTCTTCTGTTTAAGGATACTTCGTTGGGGATCTTCGACTTCTGCTTGAGGATAATCAAAGAGAGTTGGTTGCTCGCTCTTCGTTGAAGGAATTGATTTTTTTCATATTTTGACCGAGGAAAAGAGAGATGGATGCTATTGGACCAAGTTTTAGGCATTGTAGAAATTTCTCTGGGGATAGCAACTTTGGTCAAACCCTTTGGAAGGAAGGAGAGGATTTCATGCTGTTGGAGAAATAAACTCCACTAGGGAATGAAATTCCTATAAACCGTGTTAAGGAAATAATTTCTATTGGGGAAGGTGGTCCTGTCAAGAAATCGATCGGAGATATGGAAATGAATTGCTGGAAGATGCCCCTGTTTCGGTCTGACTTACATATTTAGGTTTGTTTGGGAATGTATCTCTGTTGAAGATGAGATTGTGAAGATAGCTCTGTAGAGATAATTCTATGAAAATTTCTCTATGGGGGTTATGGATGACTTGGACATTATCTCAACTTCTAGAGCCCTCAGTAAATGCTGATCAGGGTGATAAGACTTCTACTGATAGACAAGTGATGAGATAACGAAACATAGTCGTACGCTTAAATCCCTAACTTTTCCTAGACTGCCTTTTCAGGTTTTCAGTCCACTGGGATACCCATTTTTGCCCATGCCGCCTTTTCAGGTTTTGGACTTGCCGTGTGTACAATATTTTATATATCCCTAATTTTTTTCCGAACCATTTTGGTTCACCGGAATGCCCTTATTTTTGCCTAGGCTTGTCGACCTAGCGAGTCTCTTTTACACGTAGTATTTTTTTGACTATGTCTGCATTTACAGGATGCGGAGAATTTCCACTATAAGTGTTGTAGCATGCCATAGAATCTTTTCTTGATCGTACGTGGCCCTTTTCTAGAACTCATGTTCAATGCCCTGAGTGATTCAGATGGAGGTATGCCCCTGTCTATTCGACACTTTTGAGAGATTCCTTGAATCTTGACTTGACTGCCACCAGATCAGTTAGACGTCATGCCCCTTGATTATGAAAGGTCTGTTACTGGAAATGTCTTTCCATATGAGGTGATTTTATTCATTGAGAGGATTTTTGTTCATTTAATATTCGTCGTGCAAATTTCTCTATTGTCGAACAATTAGTCATATGAAAACAGTGGTATTAAAAATGCAAAGCTTATGTCTGTCTTGAAGTTTTGAAAATGAATTTTTAGTAAAAACAAAATTTTGTAAGAATATGAATTCAACTCAAGTTTTATAGTAAGCCTTATAGGAGTCTGGATACCTTTTGTAACAATATGCTTTTGAACTAACCTATGCTTCAGTTAGGACTTTTAAGGGTTGTAACATGGCCTGGTTCACGGTTAAAGAAGCAAAGGAAAAAGGCTCAAAATTTATTTGTTCCCAACCTGTTCTCCGGGATGTTCTTCAGCCCTATACTCAGTTAATTGTGTATTTAGATTCCAATTGAGTCTGGAAAGATATTTTGGTGATGGTTTAGATACTGGAAGTTTTTTTGAGAAGGCAGTCGTTTTTGTAACATTTTTTTCTTTTGTTGAGGATTTGTAGCGACCCCTTTTGACTTGATTATCCCTAAGTTTTTCCTGAACTGTTTCTTCTATGATTACAGTTAGCGGGATACTCCAGTGTTTTTCCTAAGTCTCCTTCATAGGTTTTGACTTAGCAGGCTTTTCTTTTGAGATATAATGACTACCTGTTTTACGGGGAACCATCACCGTCTTTTTATTTGGAAGGACACCTTCGATACTATTTGATGTGTACGAAGTGAAAGCTTGCTACTGAATGTGCATTTGAATTAACTGAGAAACTACCCTGCCCCAGGTTATGATTAAAGGTTTCAATTTGTGTGAAAAAGAAAACTCCCACTTCTTAGGCTCAAAGGGGTTGACTATGGATTATCTTCCTTATAACTCAAATGTTTAGGATTTAAACCAACGCATGTACATCGTCATCAAGGTCTATTCAAAAGCACATTATAGAGATTATGGTATCGTTTTCGTCATGCTCCCTCTAAAGGCTTATAGATTTTAATCGAGAGTTAAACATTACAAAATGAAGTAAGAAAGCAGTTTAAATATAGTGAAAACGAATTAATTCAAGACAAACATGTACAATGCATTAATGTGAAAACCAAAGTTTGACATGATAGTAATTGTTTTAACAACAAAGAAATTACCAAAAAAAATTCGAATGAAGAAGCCTCTGTCGTTGGCAGTAGGGGAAATCCAGTTATTTAGGTCATTGATGCTATCGACATCTTCCACAACATTAATCTTATCCTAATTATGATTCGGCAAGGGAGCGGTGATCACGTTGGGAGTCTCAGGAGGATCAAATTCAATCTCCTTGGTGTCAATCATATTTTGAATCTTGGATTTCAGCGCCCAACAATCATTAGTATCATGCCCAGGATTGCCGGAATGATAGGCACACCTTGCATCGAGATTGTAGTTAGGAGAAGAAGTTTTAGGGTTTGGATGAGATTCTATCAACGTAACCAGATTCATCCCTAACATGTGTTGCAATGCTTGAGACATCGACATGTTGATTTTCGTAAACTATCTGTTGGGCGCGTCTTGCCTTCACTGATTACCCCATTGTTGTTGCACTGGTGCAGGATTAGAGATCAGAACTGCCCCCACAGATTGGTTGTGGTTACTCTTATTATGACCCTTCTAGCCGTACACGGGATTGGTCTCTTTCTTCCCATTGAATGGCTTCTTCTGAGTATCAAAAGATGTATCCACTTGGATTTTATCACTTCTGATTCCATTCTTAACAAGGTCCCTCGTCAATATCAGTTCAGTGAAATCGGTTGAAGAACTTCCTAGTAGGTGGTTATAGAAGGAACCTGTCAGTGTGCTCATGAACATGTCACCCAATTCCCTTTTAGCTAAAGGAGGTTGAACCCTTCATGCAAGGTCTTTCCATTTCTAGGAATACTCTTTGATGTTTTCATCAGAACCCATGGAAATACTCTGTAGTTGCACACGGGTTGGTGCAAGATCAACATTATACTGGTATAGCTTATAGAAAGCAACAGCCAAATCTTCCCAGGTATGAATATTGATCCCTTCCAGCTGATAGAACCATTCCAATTATGCTCTTGACAAGATTTCTTGAAAGAAGTGTACCTATAACTTTCTGTCAGCGGTATGGGGTTGGATCTTCCAAATATAAGACCTCAAATGAAGTTTTGGACAGGAAACACCATCATACTTTGCAAAAGTAGGGAACTTGAATTTTAGGGGGATAACAACACCTGAGGCTAACCACAGCTCTTCAAAATTCAACCCATGCATTCTCTAGATCTCCATAGCATTGATATGATCTTCCAGATGTTTGTACTTTTCATCAGTGGGAGGATATTGTTCTGCAGAATAGTCTTCTTGCTCTTCATCAGCATATTGGCCAAAACCAATGTTGCTTCCTCTCTCAGCCTTTACACTCTTACCATCTTCATCCTGATTGTCGTCTTCGTTAGAGGAAACATCACAATTTTGAGCTTGTTTGGGAGGACCTTGGGGTCTTCTTCCCATATTGAGGATGGCGACTAGTTTCCTAGTCTTTTTCTCCTTGGAGATGAGCGCAATCAGTTTGTTTTTCCCCTTGTCTAAGTTCAGGAGCGTCTCTTGGAATTGAGTGTTTTGAGCTTGAAGTTATTTAAGGGTTTGTTCGAGAGCCATATTTTTACTAAAATAAACAGCAAGAAGATGAGAAAACCTATCTTAGAAGTTGAGTCTGCAGCTTTTTTTGAAAAGCTTCAGATCTTCATATTTAAATGTCCCTCTACAAGAATCAAGCTCACCATGTCAAGTGGGTCTTAGCTTTCGACTTACGAGGATGTACTTTAATTTTGACAGCAACTGGCTAGAGGAAAATAAATCCTCCAGCCCCTTGCTAGAAGTCTGGTTCATGATAAACCTACATCTCAGGCCCCTAAGATCCTTGAAATGGTTAATAAAATGTGATAATATGATGTCATGATGTCATGATGCCACGTTTGAACAGATAGCAAACACAAACAAAGCACACAAGAGCTTAGGTTTAAAGGCTTACATGAGGTCCATCGGTAATTACCCTTTTCTATTGAAGTTCAGTTGGCTGAACCTATCCTAAAAATAGTAATCGGGTTCTAGGAGTCTCATATCACGGATGTTTCTCGCAGGTTTTATTTCAGTAGAGAAATGGACTTGCCACTGAAATATCCCGAAATTCGAATCTCAATGAGTGTAGCTTTGAGTATCAACCAACTTTGGACTGCACCAAAGTCGGCTATCTCACTATCTTCTAATGGCCAAGATGGGTCAGTTAAGGTTCTAAAAGTTAGTTAGTGTTAATGACACTATGTGGAAGCCTAATGTTATCCTTGACTGACTCAACAAGCATTAGTACAAGCTAGAGTGTCACACTAACGTAGCCATCATATTATCCATATCGGTCTACACTGTACAACCTTTATGACTTATTTCTACTTACCTAAGGTATCCCCAAATTCGGGTGTAGGATCTTTGCAAGAAATTTAAACCCGAGCAAACCCAAAATGTAAAGCAAATAATTAAAACAAAGCAGATAAAGTGATATAACTCTAAGATAACGCCTCTTTTAATAAATATCCCCGGTGAAGTCGCCAATTTTGTAACACGGTGGGAGAACTAACTTGGTTTTTCATTTTATCGCAAATGTTGTAGATAGCTAGAGTCGCCATCGAATTTTCTTTTATCCAATAAGGAAAGGGTGAAAAGAACAGGAAAGGCCTTTTTTGATTTTGAGTTCGGGGGGTAATTTATGAAAAGAGAAGGTGTTAGCAACCTTTTCATCTGTAGTTATCTACGGGATCTTAATTGCTTAGCTCACTTTAATTTGCTTTGTGTGTGATTTGAAAAGGTTTTGAAAATGCCAATGTAAGGCACTCTGCTTTATAATAACTCTTGTATCAGCCCGCAAGAGTGTTTATAAAGCGGTTGAAAGTAGTTGTTTTGAAAGTGTGAGGTGTGAAAATTATTTTAGTTTGTGAGCAAGAAATTAAGGGCTTTTTACCCACTGAAAGGTTTTTCGTTGTCCTTTTCCTTCTCTGTTAGGGACGGTGTTATCCATACCATTAGTTGGTAGGTAGACCCATCCATTAGATGTGAAGGGACAGGTGTAGGGTCGTCATTATGGTCATTGAAGGAAACATATAGGGATACCTTTGCAATTCGAAGGGACTGTGATCATATATTCGTAGGCAACACCGAGGGGCAAGATTATTTCTCGTAGGCAACTTCGATGGACATCGTGGGATTATGATCTTTATGAAGACTTTAACTGAGGGTCTTTGTTAATGGTATCCCTACGTTCGAGGGACATGACCATTGTTATTCCGAAAGCAACAGAGAGAGGCTACCCTAGAGGTGCGTGTGTGTATAGTGATTTAGTTCATGTATGTCTATCTTTGTTTAGGGTGATCTAAAGATTCATTTTAGATCTTATCATACATGCCTAATTACTATACAGTTATATATATATATATATATATATATATATATATATATATATATACACACACACACACACATACATTCATACATACATACATAGGTGCGGAAAGTAAAAGTGCGGAAAAATAAAGTCCTACGCTATTACAGGGCCTTGGGGAAAATACAATAGAATAAATTTGGGAGAAATAAAACTACCACTATTACAAAGAAAAACTGTACGACCTATACAATTTCTCTAAGAAAGTAAAGGGGAAAATAAATAAGAAAATGTTAGAAAATATGTTTTAAAGTCCTAAAATCTAAAATGTTAGAAATTAATTTTTTTTTGGTGTATTTTTGTAGAAAATAATTTAAGTTAATAATTAATAAAAACTTAATTATTCTAATTAATTTTACAAATTAAAAAATAAGACCTACAATCTAATTAAATGAAAAAAGTTAATTAAGAAAACCTAAAAGATTATTTTTATTTTATTTTATGTAATATTCTGATTTTTATATGTTTCTATTTTAATTGTAAAAAAGAAATAAATTAGTGGAAATGGAGTTTCAAAGAGAGAATTCGATCGTGCCCTAGCCATGGTAACTCATCATCCCTGTGTTAAAGGTTGCATTTTCTTATTCAAAATTATTCTAAACACCATGATGAACTCATTTGTACATACGAAATAAGTTAAATATGCATAGATGAAAATATTCGAATTCAAGAAAATTACCAAAACCCGTGGAATTGTGTAAGCTTGGTGAGATTCCAGGAAGCTTCAGGAACACGATTTGAGGCTTGGTTTTGGTTGAGAGTGGCTGGAAATTATGATACGAGTTTGCACCTTTCTTTGAAAATTTGTGATTTTGAAACCTTGCTTCTATGGCAGCCATTTTGTCTTTATTGTAGTGTGAGGGCTGGTGTATATATAGAGAAATGAAATGGATAAAAACAAGGCAAGGATCATGTATCATTATGTCACAATTTATTGCAAAGAAAACACATTGAAATCTTTCCAAAATTGTATTAAAAACATTCCAAACTTGAAGATTCTTATTCCCAACATGTTTTCACGGTTTTGGCAAGCTCTTAAGAGGCTTTGAGCCTTCTAGAAGATACCCAAATGAAGCCCACACGTCCTTTGGTCCATCTACTCATATTTTATTTGATTTATTTTGAATTAATTTGAATAAAATAAAAATAAATAAAATAAAAAATAAAAGTAACGTATAAATGGACTCAGAGGTCCTCTAACATGGTATAAACATGTTTAAACCTCAAAAGTTAGGCCCATTAGTTCAAAAGTTCAAGATTACTCAAATGAAGTTTCATGCATTTTATCAAAAATTTCTCAACTTGCACCAATCATATCTCAGTCAATTTTCATTATTTGAAGGTGATCTTAGACTTTTTGGAAATCTCAAGATGTCCTCTACAATCTCTAAGTTGATTATTTTTGCATTTGAAGAATTTATCTTGATGTATGTTTCCTTGACAAAAAGTGTCTTTTTTGTTGACTTTTGAAATGACTTGTAATGTATTGGCTCATATCTCTCAAATGATGCACTTTTTGGACTTGAACTTAGAGAGACAAAGCTGTAGAGAATGGAATTCCCTTCAAAATAAGTTTTGGTTGGGAAAAAGATGATGAAGCATGTGAAAATTATGCTTGGTCAAAGTTCAGTTGACTTCTCCTAAGAAAACCCTAATTTGGCAATTTTTTACTTTTGATGATTTGAGGGCTTTTCTTGAGGAATCACGATAAAACATTGATCAAATGATGGATATCACTTAAGAATGTTAATGTTGACCAAGAATCTTGAAGTTTGACTTCATATTGACCATATTTACATTTTTACCCTATATAGTTGATTTTTCATCATCTGAGAAATTAATTGAGAAAACTTGTGGTGCAAGGCTGGAAAATTGATATGAGAATTGTTGAAGACACATGGAGAACCATGAAAACCACTTGAGACCTTTAAAACCAAATCTTACTTGAGAAACAAAAAACCCTAGTTGTGGACCAATTGCTTAGGAGGGGAATTTGTCTGGTCAATTATTAGGCCACCTTGAGCATTTGAGGACCTTATGAGAATGTCTTAAAGAAAAATAGGAGGGAAAATTTTGGGGTACAATAGCTGACCCTGTTCATTCTTCTTAAATTTTAAGAGTTATATTGGCATGTCCGCCATTCGTGACTTGAAGGTAGAAGAAGATTGAACACTTAAGTGCCCAGAAATTTACACTCGCATGTGCATGAAGTAACACTGTTGGTTGATTATATCAGGAATGGGATTAATGATGCCATTTGGAGAGTGAAGGGGTGTCATCGGAGATGGGCTTATAGATTCCATCCACAGTAGCTTTCGATAATAATATCAGAATGAGTCTACGCCAGACTTTGTCTAAATAGTGTGCAAGAATGAGTCTATGTCCGACTTTGTGTAGAAGATGTATTTGGAATGAGTCTATGCCCGACTTTATCCAAAAGAATAATCATAATGAAATCTACGCATGATTTCATCTAGAAGATGTATACTCCCGACTTCATCTAGAAGATATATTGGAATGAGTCTACGCCTGACATTTTCCAAAAGAGTTTCAGAAGGAAATCTACGCTTGATTTCATCTGAATGATGCACTAGAAGTTGTCTACATCCGATTTCATCTAGAAGAGGTATTAGAAGGAGTCTACGCTTGAATTTTTCCCAAAAGAGTTTCAAAAGGAAATCTACGCCTGACTTCATCTGAACGATATACTAGAATGAGTCTACGCCCGACTTTGTCTAGAAGAGATATTGGAAGGATTCTACGCTTGAATTTTTTTTCCAAAAGAGTATCAGAAGGAATCTACGCTTGACTTCATCTGAATGATGTACTAGAAGATGTCTACGCCCAACTTCATCTAGAAGAGATGTTGGAAGGAGCCTACACCTGACTTTTTTTCCAAAAGAGTATCAGAAGGAAATCTATGCCTGATTTTATCTGAATGATATACTAGAATGAGTCTACGCCCGACTTTGTCTAGAAGAGATATTTGAAGGAGTCTACGCCTCACTTTTTTTCCAAAAGAGTTTCAGAAGGAAATCTACGCTTGACTTCATCAGAATGATGCACTAGAATGAGTCTACACCTTAATTTGTCTAGCAGATGCGTTTGGAATGAGTCTACGCCAGACTTTGTCCAAAAGAATATTAGAAGGAAATCTACGCTAGATTTCATGTAGAAGATGTCTACGCCCGACTTTATCTAGAAGAAATATTGGAAGGATTCTTTTCCTGACTTTTTTTCGAAAAGAGTTTAAAAAGGAAATCTACGTGTAATACGGTGGAAGAACTGACTTGGGTGTTTTGAGTTTTATTGCAATTGTTGCGGATAGCAAGAGTCGCCACATACTTTTATTTTATCCAATAAAGGAAAGGGTGAAAAGAACAAGAAAGACCTTTGAGATATTTTCTTGAGTTCGGGGGGCAGGTTATGAAAAGGGAAGGTGTTAGCACCCTTTTCATCCATAGTTATCTATGGGCTCTTAGTTGCTTGCTAGATCACTTTTGAAATTGATTTGTTTGAAATGTGTTTATGGTGGGTTTTGAAAGTATTTTTGAAAAGCGCCTTCATTTAGGAAAACTTTGTAATGATTCTCGTCTCTATAAGAATGCATACAAAGTGTTGGAATTTTGAAAATATTTCATGTTTTTGAAAGTGTTTAGTGTGTTTGAAAAGATGTTAGTTTTTTGGAAATGGATTGTGAGCAAGCAACTAAGAACGTTCTACCTACTCAAAAGTATTTTGTTCATTTCTTCCTTCCTTTGATATTGTTATCTTACCATTGATTGGTAAGAAGCTCTATCTTTAAATGTAAAGGGACGAACATGGGTCATCGTATAGTCATGGATAGAAATGTTATGAGATATCTTAGCATTTTCCTTAAGGGACTAAGATCATTTGTAAGGCAACATTCGTAGCGTCATCGATGGGACTTTGATCTTGTATTTTATTTGGTTTTGCTAAGATGTCTCACATGCGTAACATGACCATTTTTAAGGATACAAAGTGGAGTAAACCCTAGAGGTGCAAATTGTTTTGGTTTCATGCATTGTTTTGTCTTAGATTATGGTTGTCTAAGTATTGATTTTATCTTTCCATACACACCCTAATTACTAACAATTATATAAAATAACGATAAATTGTAGAAATGTAAAAGAAAAGATAAGATTAAGTTAAAATATGAAAAAATAAGATTAAGTTAAAGAAAAGAAATTAAATGGAAAATGTTTTTGGTCTTTTTATTTTGAGAAGTTAAATAAAAATAAACTAAATAATTTAAATATTTAATATAATATATTTTTTGGTATTTTTGTTCAATAAAAATAATAGTAATGATACTAAAATAATAAAAGGAAGAAAATAAAATAAAGATATAAAATTAAAATCAGGGGGTATAGAAAGTGGAAAGGATGCTTGTAAGTAAAATTGATTTCTGTTTGATTTAGGCCCAAATGTATTTTTGTGATCAGAATAAAAAAGAAAATAAAAGAAGGTTATGCTGGGCTGCGTGATGGAAAAAAAGGATGAGGGGGTGTTGCTGGAAGAAAAAAGAGAAAGCCTAGAAGTTCTGACCCAGATGTGTTGTTAATAAGTATATGGGGAGGGGGATGATGCTGGAAGCAAAAAAAAAAGAGAAGGCCTAGAAGTTCTGGCCCAGGCATGCTGCTAACAGGTAAATAGGGGGTGCTGGAAGCAAGGATGAGAAGGCCTATAAGTTCTAGCCCAGGCATGCTGTTAACAGGTAAAAGGGGGGGATGCTGGAAGCAAGGACGAGAAGGCCTAGAAGTTCTGGCCCAGGCATGCTGCTAACAGGTAAATAGGGGGTGCTGGAAGCAAGGATGAGAAGGCCTATAAGTTCTAGCCCAGGCATGCTGTTAACAGGTAAAAGGAGGGGATGCTGGAAGCAAGGACGAGAAGGCCTATAAGTTCTGGCCCAGGCATGCTGTTAACAGGTAAAAGGGGTAAAATGTTGGAATCAAGAATGAGAATGTAAGTACGGAGTGCGTCTAAGAGGGGGGGGGGGTGAATTAGGTACTTTAAAATTTTTCTGGTTTTAGTGATGATGGATTTTATTTTTCTCGTTTATGGTGTTTATGAAAGAAGTAAAGTGCTGAAAAATAAAGAGACACAAGAGAGTTATCCCGGTTCCCCTCACAGTCCGAGAGTACTCCAGTCCCCTTTCAACATGAAAGAGATTTCCTTATAGTTGACAACTTATACAAAAACTACCAAACACCAAGAACAATCCTCTTGGACCAATAACAATCCTCTTGGATTTTCACTATGTAAACAATGAGAACAATCCTCTCAAGGTGGCCTACTTGTTTCCAACAATCCTGGAAAAACAAGAGTACAAAAACCACTAATCTTATTTTCAACAATCTTGAAAAATAAGAAAGTGTACAATAATATTTGAGTGAGTAAGTTTGTAGAGTAATAATCACTTTAAGTGATTTTATCAATAACTTGATCTCCCCTTCCAATAACAATGATATACAATGACTCGGGACTTAGATTGCTCAAAGTTTTCTATTATACAAGATGTGAAAATGTGCAGAAAACATTTTGAATAAAAATGAAGAAAGCTTGAGTTGAGTATTTGAAAATTTCAGAAAAAGATTGATTGGAAGAGGTTGTAAAATCATTTGAATCTTTGGATATTTATATCTTCATAATACCCCTTTGAAACAAAATGATTTTCTGTATGATGATCATGAACAATTTCCAAGATTCAGTATAATCCATTATTCAAAAAGTGCGTGTGAAGATGTATATGAAAATATACTGATTTTCAAAAATGTACAACAAGCAATCGATTGCACCCTTGATGCAAATCGATTTGCACAAGTTCTAACAGCCAGAAATTTCAAATATTTTCAGTTAGGAATCGATTGCACCTTCGTGTAAATCGATTGCACTTAAAAATAGAAGCTTTTTCAAACAGAGAGCAATCGATTACACATATATGCAAATCGATTGCACGGGCAAACAGAAGCAAAAAACCTGAAAACGTGAGGCAAGCAATCTATTGCTCCAACATGTAAATCGATTGCTCAATAATAAAAATTAATTTTTGCTTAAAAAACTTGAGAAATAGTTTGGACAAGTTTAAAAACTTCTTTTGATCATTGAGCATCTAAGACTTAAGTTCATAGTAAGAATTGTTATTATACCATATGAAATTTGCCAAGAGCTTGAACCAAAGACTTTTATCCAATGATGCTTTAACTTGATCAACATCTTTTCCTTCTTGCCATTATGGTTTGTCTTCATCAAAACAAAGTTCACTGAGAGGCTTGATATTACATTCTCCCCCTTTTTGATGATGACAAACAATCTTCCTTGATGCATTGTTATTTCCGGAAAAAAGGCTTCTCCCTCTAAGATGTATAACTCCCCCTTTGAATGAGAAGCGTTGTAATCATTTGGATTTGCTCATATTGAAGGATTCTTTGTACCTTAAAAGTTTAAGACAAGGAAATACACAAGCATAAAGTATAACATCCTTCTCCCCCTTTAAAATTATCAAAAAGAAGGGAAAGATGCATAAAAATAGACAAAATACATATAATAATATTGAAAGCTTAACCATAATATTCATTAAATATAACAAAACATAGTCATATAGACATATAAGTCATAATATAAAACTAGGATATAATGATAAACACAATAAAAAGTAACACAAACGGACATAATTCATGGTTAGTTCATGTCGAGGTTGTTGTAGAAAAATGGTCCTTGGTTTGGAAATTATTGTTGAACTAGAGGACCGGTGTATTGTGGAGGAGGGATAGCTGGGTTGTTTGGATCATATGGAGGGATATGTAGATGAGAGTAAAGGTAAGAAAATTTTTGATTCACATCTGTTCGAAAATCATTGATCTGGGTCATTGTGGAGTCGTTGATAGCGTTCCATTGATTGTTGATGTTGGTGTTCAGCGTAGAAAACTGTTGGGTCATAAAATTGATCACATCCTGATTGCTTGGACCAGTAGGAGCAGGTGAAGGAGGTACATCTTCACCACCTTCATCTTCTTGATCATTTCCTTCATTGCCAACAATATCTTCACCAATGTACGAAATCGTTTTGGTTTTTGGATTACAATGGACACCCATTCTTGAAACAACATTATTAATATAAATCTTATGAAGATTTACATCCATCTCAACTTTTTCAAATCCATCAAAATCAATTCCATAATTCTCCAAAATAAGAGTGATGAAAAAAGCATATTGCAGGCACTCTGATTTTGCGTCGAACCGCGGCATGTGGGTCATAATGAGACGAGCCCAATTAACACTTATTCCTCTTTTTCTGGCGTACAGCAGTTGCATCTCAAGATTCGTAACGGTGTAGTGATTTCCAGCACGAGGAAATATGATATACTCCATAAAGTAGTGAAATAGTCTATTATCGATGAAACAATTTCCAGCACTCCATGAATCTCTTGGGGGAGCAACACCTTCTAGACTACAAATTATTTTTCCACGAAATTTTGTCTCATTTAATCTTCAAATACTGTAGTAGAAATTTCTCTTGTTATAGTCATTCCATTCTTCATATTTCGGGTCATATAGGGTGTTACCGGTATGAGGAATGTTCAAGATACCGCCAAGGATTTCCAGGGTTAAAGATATTCTTGTTCCCAAAACATAAGTAGCAAATTTTCCTTTATAAGTTGCCAAATTGCTAAAGAACACCTTAACCAAATCCGGGTAGTAAGATCCAAATGACGATATGATAGGTTCCAACTCATAGGATGCTAAATAATTTTGAAATTAAAAACATTCTTGGGGAAAGGAGGAGATACCATACTTTGGAGTAGAGACGATTTTTCTTTGAAAAGCCCTGGTGAACCTTTCCTCTTGTTGTTGGGTGAGAGTCTGAATAAGAGGATTTTCCACAGATGATGAAGATCCAATTTTCTTGCCTTTCTCTTGAGTTGAAATTTTTATCTTTTGTCTAGAAGCCATTAGGAAGGGATTTTCAGATTAGGGTTTGATGGTGGTGTTTTTGAAAAAACAAGTTTGAGGTTTTGAGAGGTAGAGATGTTATGAGATGTATTTGGGAAGAAAATTGTTTTATAAGATATGATTTGTGAGTGGAGAGTTATGAGTGGGTTTGAATGTATTCAATGATATTTGATTAGTCAAAAGTGGAGGTGGAATTGGGAATAAGAGAGAGATAGGAATTCTGCCAACATTAAAGCATATGATAGAAGCAATTTACAGTAGGTGCAATCGATTTGCACACAAACATAAACAATAGAAAACTGAGACAAACAACATGCAATCGATTTGCACTATGGTGCAATCGATTTGCACTGAAACAAAATGGTTAAAATATAGAAACATACAGTGAGCAATCAATTTACATAATGGTGCAATCGATTGCATCAGCCAAAAAGGGACAAAAAAAACACATTTTTCTTGAAATAACCATATCTTAACTCACATAACATCTTAAGGAAACATATGGACATGAATTTTTCACATAAAAATATGTTAAAAACATAAATATTACAAAGACAATTTTTGAAAGCATAAAGAAGGATATAATGCACCTTAGACGTCATGTTCATCCAAAATACCAAGTTCTCATCGAATTTTGTAAAACGGTTCTCTTGCCAAAGGTTTTGTGAAGATATTAGTAAGTTGATTATGAGTATCTATAAATGTGACTTCGAAGCCTCCTTGAAGCACATGATCATGAAGAAAATGATGTCGTATTTCGATGTGTTTGGTTCTTGAATGCATGACCGTATTCATTGTATTATTTATCACACTTGTATTGTCGCACCGTAGAGGAATGCATCCTAGATCGAGTCCATAGTCACGAAGTTGTTGCTTGAGCCATAATACTTGTGCACAACAACTACCCGTTGCAATATATTCAGCTTCGGTCGTGCTAAGAAAAATGTGTGCTTGTTTCTTGCAAGCCCATGATGCTAATGCATTTCCAAGGATGTGATAAGTACCACTTGTGATTTTTCTATCAGTTTCATAATCCGCGTCAGAATAACCAACTAAATTGCAAACAATACCTTTAGGATACCATAATCCAACATTTGTTGTTCCTTTGAGATACATCATGATCCGTTTTACCGCCATGAGATGTGATTCCTTTGGATTTGCTTGAAAGCAAGCATAGAGACAAACACTAAACATTATGTCAAGACGGCTTGCCGTCAAATACAATAAAGATCCAATCACACCTCGATATTTTGTAATATCTATAGAGACACCCTATTCATCTTGATCAACATAGGTACCAGAACCTATTGGAGTAGTCATTGCTTTATAATTATCCATGTCAAATATTTTCAACAATTCCTTGCAATACTTGGATTGGTTGATGAAGATGCCATCCTTTAATTGCTTGTTTTGAAGTCCAAGAAAATAATTCATTTTATCCATCATGGACATCTCAAATTCTCCTTGCATCATTGCTGAAAATTATTCACACATTTCTTTGTTTGATGAACCGGAGATGATATCGTCAGCATATACTTGAACTAGCAAAGTGTTACCTTTGATTTTCTTGATAAATAATGTCTTGTCAACTTTACCTTTTTCAAAGCCTTTTTCGCATAAGAAGTTACTTAGTCGATCGTACCATGCCCTTGGTGCTTATTTCAAGCCATAAAGTGCTTTTCTTAATTTAAAGATATGAGATGGATTCTTGAAATCTTCGAACCCCGGGGGTTGCTTGACATAGACTTCTTCATTGATATATCCATTCAAGAATTCTCTCTTGACATCCATTTGGAAAAGCTGAAAATTTATTGAACAAGCATAGGCAAGTAAAAGACGAACAACTTCTAACCTTGCAACCGGAGCGAAAGTTTCTTCAAAATCGATTCCTTCTTCTTGATTGTAGCCTTGTGCAACCAACCTTGCTTTGTTCCTAACAATTATACTGTTTTCGTCAAGTTTGTTCTTGAACACCCATCTTATTCCAATGATGTGTTTGTTGCTTGGCCTAGGGACAAGTTCCCAAACTTGATTCCTTTCAAATTGGTTTAACTCTTCTGGCATAGCAATAATCCATTGGTCATCGCCTAAGGCTTCATCAACTTTGGAGGGTTCAATTTGATAGACAAACGCCATGTTTAGACAAGCATCTTTAAGGTTTAATCTTGTTGTAACACCTTGACTAATATCACCAATGACTTTATTGATAAGATGATCTCTATGATTTCTCCATTCCTTCGGTAGATCATTGATATTTGATTCTTGTTGAGATACTTCTTCTTGTTGAATCGATTGATCCTTATTGACATCTTTGGAAGTATTTTCTTGAGGAACTTCTAATATTTCATCATCATCATCATAATTATGAACAATATTATCCTCCTTGGAGGGGTTAGATTCATAAAAAGATACATGCATTGATTCTTCAATTGTTAAAGTTCTTTTGTTATAGATTCTATATGCCTTACTAGATAGAGAGTAGCCAAGAAAAATACCTTCATCGGATTTCTCATCAAACTTACCAAGGTTATCTTTGTCTTTGTTTAAGATAAATCATTTGCAATCGAAGATGTGAAAGTAAGCAATGTTTGGTTTCCTCCCTTTGAAGAGTTCATACAGAGTTTTCTTCAAGATTGGTCTTATGTTAACTCTATTGCTAACAAAATACGTCGTGCTTACCGCATCCGCCCAAAAATATTTTGGAAGCTTTGAATCGCTAAGCATTGTTCTTGCAAGTTCTACAAGATACCTATTCTTTCTTTCCACCATTCCATTTTGTTGAGTATTCCTTGGTGTCGAGAAGTTGTTAGAAATTCTATGTTCTCCATAAAAAATTTCAAAGAGAGCATTTTTGAATTCTCCGCCATGATCACTTCTTATGGAGGCAATTGTTAGAGACTTCTCATTTTGAATTTGCTTAGCATACTTCTTGAAAGCCTTAAATTCATCACTTTTCTGCACTAAAAATAATGTCCAAGTATATCTATAGAAATCGTCAACAATAGCCAATACATATACATTACCTCTGAAATTTCTTGTTCTTGATGGACCAAATAGGTCCATATGCAACAATTGTAGTGGCCTTGTAGTAGACACCACATTCTTAGACTTGAAAGTTGATTTTGTTTGTTTCCATTTTTGACAAGCATCACAAAATCTATCTTTGACAAAAAAATTTAGGCAATCTAATGACAATATCATGCTTGATTAATTTATTCAAGTGTTCTATGTGAATATGAGCAATTCTTTTGTACAGAAGCCATGAATCATCGTTGTTCGCGATGACACATTTTACCTTCAAAGATGGATCATCAAGGGAATCATAAATATATTATTAATTCTTTTACCTTTAAGTATAACCTCATGTGTGACTTCGTCTTCTATCAAGCATTTTGTCGTACCCCAAATTTGTCCTACCTTTATGATCGTATCTTCAAGATTAAAAATAGAAGATATTTTAGTTAAGGATGGTTCAGCAATATCTGATGGCTCATTCTTAAATCTAAGTCAACTAGGGGGTGTATTTTAATTAAGGGGAGTGGGGCTTTCTAAATCAGAAAGGCCCATATATCCGTAGGCATATTTGTGATGCATGTTGGCCAATGGCCCATGGGATGCGAGTATGGAGAATTATTTCAGAAAATAAATAAATGTTAATTTTAAAAGCCCAGTTAAACGTTATTGGCATTATTAAAGAGAGGAGGTAAAAAAAATCAATTCAAAATCCCGTTAAAATTCAGTTCGTTTGGCCCATTTCCGTTTTTGGTCATTAAAAAGTAAAGATGGAGGTATGAATATAAACTGTAGACGCATCTAAGAGGGTCCATTTCCGTTTTGGTCAGTGATTAGCAAAGGGGGGGTGGTTACAACTTACAGGCCCATTTATTTCTTTAGTTGGCCCATCTGATGTTTTTGGAAAAAAAGTATTATTGTTATTAAAACTTTTGTTATTATCATTTTACTAAAATATATATATATATATATATATATATATATATATATATATATATATATATATATATATATATATATATATATATATATATATATATATATATATATATATATATATATATATATATATATATATATATATATATATATATATATATATATATATATATATATATATATATATATATATATATATATATATATATATTTCTTTATTAAAGAGGACGTCATATTCTTATTATTAATGTTAAAAAATTTCAATTTTATAATAATTCTTTACTAAAAGATATTATAGTAAAAATTATTTATATTATTTATTAAGGATTTTGTTTGAGAGAAAGTTTTGTTGGACAAAAATATTTTAAAAGAGATTGAGGCCCAATAAAATATACAAAAGAAAAAATGTGTTAGTTCCAAATACAGTTCAAAAGTCCAATTAGTAAGTAACACAAGGCCCATGTTTGAGCTAATAACTACTCTATCGATCACAACAAAATTTGCGCAACTTTTATTAAATAACAAGTACTGTAGAAATTAAAACAAAAAACCAAATCTTGGCGTAATACAAATGATACAGAATCTTCAAATCAAATCTCTGAAAAAAGTATTCTACAAATTCGGAATCAATTACAACAATAATTTCAATCCCTAATTGATCTCTTCACCCTTAAATCTAAGCTTTGTAATGATAGTTCTAAGAAACCCTAATCTAAATCAAGCCCTATAAATACTAATAATAAATAAAGAAGAGAGGGGGGGTTGATTACAGAAGAAATCGAGAAGGAGAAAGATTGAGAAGAACAAAAATTGAAGAATACGGAGGGGGAATTCGAGATACTAATCGTTGAAGAAGGGAGAAGACGATTAGGGTTTCAACATTTGAAACCCTAACCGCCGTTGGCAGTTGATCACTCTTCCATTTCCACCATCTGTCGCCACCTTCGAAGCCATCACCGGAAACCTGCGAATAAGATAAAGGGAAGAGGATCAGAGGCGGATCGGAAAGCAAGCTCGAAACTGGAGTACGAAATTGAAAAAGAGGTATATAGCTTAGCTTTTTGTTCTGATGTTGTTGCTGGGTTGTTAGGGATAGTTGACGATAGGAGGGATTCTGGTTTCAATTTGCGTCGCTGCAATGGTGGTGGGATTAGGGTTTGAGAAGGGTTAGGGTAGTGAGAAGGAGAGAGACGAAGGTACTGTAAACACAATAAGAAAATGAATCGTAAAATGTAAAAAGAAAACTTATTATACTGTATGATTCAATACGTGCGCGTGCATAGTAATGACATGTTCGTTCCCATTAGATCAGTTTGATCGCCTGTGGACGGCTATAAGGCCAAGTCCACCATAACACCCATTTGCCTCACATACGCAATCACTCTGGCCTTCAAAAAAATATATTGGGCCAAGCCCATTCGTATATAGACCCCCCTTTCGGCCATTTTACTCAAACACCAAACAATTCACACCCCTAGCCTTACTGGGCCTGAATTGAATTCAGGCCCTAACTTTTAACACCCCTATCTATTTACTGCTTAACGAAAAATACACCCTCGGCAAATTAATTAATATTTCTATTTTATTTAATTATTCTATTTTCTTTATTCTTTTATCATTATTATTTTCTTTCTATAATTATTATATATTTAATTTTTTATACTTTATTTTCTAAAAATTCTTATATTTCACATGTTATCATATTATTTATTATCATATGTAAATATTATTATCATATAATAATAATTATTATCATTTAAATTATTTTACTCAAAACTCATGTACATAATTTCTATATTATTGCATTAAAATATTTTTATCATGCATTAATCAAGACTTTTTGCAATTAATATTATTAAAAATTATTCAATAAATCTTAAATCTATTTTTTGCAATCAACTAAGCTAATCAACTTTTTTTTTGCAAAAGGGTTTCAAACTAGTTTTAACTTACTGCACATTTAGTCAAAATCTCCGCAATCACTACTCTCAATCGAGTGCGAGGTGGTTCAAAATATGTTTGCAAACCCCTAAAAAACTCCAATACCATATGAACTATGAATTGGGACTCTGATTCCTGATAAGAGGATACGTAGGCACACGATCAAAAGTCGTAGCGAGTTCCTCTATAAAAAATTTAAACCCTCTTTCTAATTAAAACTTAAATCCTGTTTACCCCAAACCTAAACCTAGAACCTAATATCCTTGTGAACAAGGTAGATGAAAGGTGCCTAACACCTTCCTTTCGTCTAATTGAGTCTGAAACCTGAAATCTCTGCGAATTAGGGTTTTCTGTTAGATTCCCTTCCCTTAGGATAAGAACTAATAGTGGCGGCTCTGATTTAAAAAACCAGTCGCAACAGCTGGCAACTCTGCTGGGGACTCTCCTTAACCCTAGGTTTTAGGTTTTACTTTAGGGGTTTTTTATTTATTTATCGCATTTATCTATTTTATTGTGTTTATTTATTTGTTGTCAATTTTTCTTATAATCATATACTTACTGTGTGGCGGGAATTTCTATCTCAAAAGATATTTTCCATATAACCCTTAGAAAGAAGGTTCGTCTATTAACTTAGGGGGTACATCATCCCTGTGAGTTTATGTGACAACTTATCCTAGAGTTGGTGGACTTCCGAAAAAAGGAATACTTATCGAGAGATATCTTCTTGACGAGTAGGACTTTGGAAAGTCACCCATGACTCTTTGTAACGGCCTTAACCTAAAATCTCATGACGAGACCTTTCACGACTTTGTAGTCGAAAGTCTCAGTCCATAAAGAGGCTCCACCTAAGGGAGGCACTTGTGCCTTTTCCTATGGTGTTATTCGGCACCCCACATTTGTCTTATCCACGGGGGGGGGGGGGGGGGGGGGGGGGGAATAAAAGATAATAATAAACTCAAGATCTCGGCGACTGTCTTTTAAAATGGATACCAAAGGAAACAACTTGCCCGCGTCAACATGCCAAACATGCCTGAAATCAAGGCCACAAAAGGGAAATAACGTGCTGAAGACTTTCTCAAGTTTTGTCCAGCAATAGTGGATGGTTTCAAGAGCAGATATCTGCAGGCGCACCTAGAAGACTTGTTTCCTTTTCGCTTGATTTCACGCAAATAAAGTTTTGGTTTAAGATCGTAATATTTTTCAATATCTGAATTAAGTTACTTTCAATAAAGGCATTTTGTTTCCACATCTCGTTTACGTATCTATTTTAAAGATAGTCGCTAAGTAAAATAATAAGCAAAAGACTGATACATACCCAGGTGAATAAGACAGTTAACCCTTTTCATATTCATACACATTCATTCACACGCATGCATTCACAAACACCTGCATATCATGTTAAAACTCATTTTTCACAAAAATATCTCCAGCTGAACCATTGGTAAAAGAAGATCGCCACCTTCTTTGCCTCCATACCAAACAAGGGCTTATCAACAAAAAGCAATGGAGAAAGTCGAGGAAACTCAAACTGCATTCAAAGAGGATCTCGACCAAGTAGAGGGTGACGTCACTTCAATGAAAGGAGATCTGAGTCAAATTCTCCTAGCTTTGAAGAACATTATTGACAGGCAAGACCAGATTCTCAGGGCATCCTTTGAAGAAGTAGCCCAGACTATTGGTTCATCAAGTGGTCACCAACTAAGGAAAGAGTCAGAGGCAGGACTCCAGAAGTCCGTCATGGACCAACAAGAAGCTGGAACTGAAGGGTTTGTCCTACCGCCACCAAAAGCTGAGGCATCTCATACCCTACATATTCCAACCAATGATGCAGACGACTACTGGGACATGCAATACGGAGACCACAACCCAGAGGATGCCAACCAAGTTCCCTTAAAGATGACTGGTACTCATGCTGTTGATAACCCACTGACGATGAATCAGTATAAAGCCCTGGAGGAAAGATTAAAAGATGTGGAGGGTTTTGACGCTTTCGAAGTAGACGCTCTTGAAATGGGCCTAGTTACTGATTTTGTGATTCCACCAATGTTCAAAGTACCTGACTTTTAAAAATACAAGGGGCTCACTTTCCCGTGAAATCATCTTCGAATGTATTGCAGGAAGATGCATGCCCATGCCCATGATCAGAAGATGATGATTCACTATTTTCAAGATAGCCTGAGCGGGGGATCTTCAGACTGGTATATGCAATTAGAGAGAACACATATTTAAACTTGGACAGATCTCGCTAATTCTTTTCTAAAGCATTACAAATATAACTTGGACATGGCGCCTACCCGCATGCAACTCCGGAATTTGTCCCAGAAGAAAGATGAGTCCTTCAAGGAGTATGCTCAGAGATGGAGGGAGTTGGCATCCCGTGTGCAACCACCACTGTTAGAGAAGGAGTTAGTAGACACGTTCATGGGAACTTTGCACGGGCTGTATTAAGAGATGATGGTTGGAATTATCTATTCAGGGTTCTCAGACCTAGTAACCATCGGAGAAAGAATCGAGACTGGGATAAAAAGTGGGAAGATATTAGGGGGGACCATCAAACGCTCCCTACAATTCAAAGAGGCATGCTTCAAACCTCCCCAAAGGAAAAGAGGGAGAAATTAATGTTGTAGTGTCACAATCCAGGGTATAACAACCATTAGTGATCCCACTATAGCAGCAGCATGGCAGAAGGCCACCCAGGAAATTTGATCCACTCCGTATGCCACCTAGCCAATTATTGCAATATTTAGTTAAAGCATCCTTAGTGGATCTCAAGCCTCTAGCTCCTCCAGTCAGGCCATTCCCACGAAGATATGATGCCAACGCCAGATGCGAGTATCATGCTAATTCTCCTGGACATACCATAGAACAGTGTTGGCCTTTCAAACACAAGGTGCAGGATTTTTTGGATTCTCAAGACATCACTTTCGAGAAGCCCAACATCACATCAGACCCTACGATGTTGCATGATGGGATGACAATAAACTCAATTGAAGTAGTCACTGACTCTGGGGAAAGCAGACAAGCAAAAAACCCGACGAACTCGCTGAAAGAATATCTTTTGGAATAAGGATTCCAGCTAGAACACATTGAATCTTTCAAAAGAGCTCTACAAAGGCTAGGAGACTAGGGGTAGTCCAGTTCAGAAAATACCCTGAAGGAAAATATAAAGCTACTCTGAAGGGAGAAGCACATTTTCCTCCGTTCCAAGAGACTTTTGTCAACAATGGAGTAGTGCATGGCAGACATGGGGCAAAAATATTCAATAGAGCCAACACCAAAGGGGCAACTGAATTCATCCAAGAACGCGCCGCAAGAGAAAAAAATCAAAATATGGACGACCATGGAGATTCCTAAGATCTTTTTCTTTCCTAATTAATTTTTCTTGTTTTTGAAAGAACCTATGTCAAGCCCGAGGCATAGGGGTTGCTTGTAAGGGTTTCCCTATTTTGTTTCAGACAATATTTACGACTAATAAAAGTTATGTTTTGTTTTCAATCAAGATCCATGTCTTTCTCTTGCATTTATATCTTAAATTTAAAAATGGCAATATTTTCTCTGCACATGCATTTTCAAATATTCATATACTAAATCTGCACCAAAACATGATAAAGGTGCAAATTCATACCCAAAACCACGGATAAATGTTACTGCTACAATCCAATATAATTTTGATGCTCCTATTGACCAAGCTAAAGAGAAAGATGATAAAGATCTTGAACATTCTAAGAAAATGGCGAGGGAAATAAAAAGAAAGCTAACAATACGCAACCATATCAAGAGGATACTAAGACCATTAATCTGGGCACAGGGGAAGACCCGGAGGAAACCAAGTTAAGGGGAAATGTAAGAGCGGAGCCACAAAGAAGTTGATCAAGTTATTGTGCATATCAACAGAAATAGGCCAAGGTCAAATATGGAGAGTGCTGCAAAAAATAAGCAACTACGAAATACGAAGACCTGACGAAGAACCCGAGCCAAGGGAATATTGGGTATCCATGTTCGACGAGGCTTCAAATGCACCGGGGCACGATATTGGGGCAGTACTGACTTCTCCAAAGAATTCTCACAAGCCATATACCAAGTACGGTGAATGGGATACTAAACATCCAAGACTGGTTCCATATCGGGATCATGTTTTGAAAACTGACTGTGGAATTCGCAAAAATCACTTTCAGCCATATCCCACAAAAAATAAATCAAACGACAGACGCCCTGGAAATTATATCAACTATGTTCACAATAACTTGGTGAAACCACGAATCGCACATCACACAATCAAGAGCCCACACTTTGTCTTGTTATCAAAGAAAGACCGGATGACAAGCCTTGGTTTCACGACACTAAGAAAGGTCTCGAAAAACAAGAACATCCAAAAAATGCCTACAGCGTCGACCGACAAAATCTACGAAAATTAGCATCGAAATTCCTCCTGAGTAACGGTATACTGTACAAGAGGAACCACGACATGGTCTAGTACTCAAGAAGATTCTGCTACCTCGCCTCGACTCACGTGGTAAACGGATCCCAAATTATCAAGGTTCGTATGTAGTCAAAATAGCATCCTCCGGTTGTAATCTTATCCTTACAATAATGGACGGGGAAGAACTACCGCATCCGGCAAAGATCAGACGTAGTAAAAAATACTATGTATAAAAATATCGCTAAGCTCGAACCTTAAACAAGCGACTTAGGCAAAAAGGAGCGTCCCGGTGGATCGAAAACCCTAAAGGGCGATCCAGCAAAATATTAGGGGCATATAAGCAAAAAATTATCCCGGTGGATTGAAAACCCGAAAGGGTAATCCAGGCAAAAGTTAGGGATTTCATACAAAGAAATAAAGAACAAAAAGACTGCGATCTAAGAGCTGCGACTACGAACCACGAAGGAGGAGATAGATCTGAATCATTCAACTCATAAGCAAAGGAGATAAGATCATTAAAAGGATATTGGGGAACAGTAGTGGCAATGATCATTTTTCATTTCCATTTATAGTTTTGTAATTACCTTGTTGCACCCCAAAAATTTCTCTCTCATTTTACTAAAAACATACTCCTAGAGGTCCTCAATTGCTCAAGTTGACTAAGGATTGACCAGACAAATCCTCCTCCTAAGACAATGAGCCTCAAACTAGGGTTTCACTCCTCATCAAGATGTTTGAGTTCCAAGTGTCCTAAATGGTTTCCATTTCCCTAATATGTCCTCAAGATCATCCATGCCAAGTTTCATGCCTTGCACAAGAAGTTTGCTCAGTCAATTGCTCAAATGCCTGAAAATCAACTATACTAGGTCAAAAGTCAACTGTGACCCACATACAGTCAAACTTTAATATTTTTGGTCAACATCAACATTTTGAAGTTATGTCTATTATTTGATAAAGGGTTAATCATGATTCCTCAAGGAATGCTCCTAATTCATCAAAACTCAAAAGTTGCTAAATTAGGGTTGTTGCACCCAAAAATTTGCCCTCCTAATTTCTTCTAACTGGCTTAGACTCTTGCATTCATCTGTATATATTCCATTAGGTCATTAACATACATCAGCATTTAGTAAAGCGCTTGAGGTTCAAAGTTCAGTGGCTGTGCGATATTAGGGTTTTCACAACAGTTAAGGTGTTTGTATCTAATAAGGCATGATTCTTCTGATTATCCTTCAAGCAGTGAAGTGTGGAATTATGATTGCAACCTATGCTTATGGAGGGTTCTGTTCTCTTCAAGTTAAGAGGGTTATTACTCATTCAAGACAAGAGTCAGACTGTTTCTCCACCAAGTTTGTGCTTGACAACATTTCATCAATCGAGGTTCATTAGGTTTTCTAAGTCATGGCCAGCTTGGTCATATTCCTCTCTGTATCCCCATGTTCACTTCCAAATTGTTCTACAGGGTCATCTAAAGGCTACTAAATCAGGCATTCCTTATCTCCTTGTGCTCAACATCATCCTTTGATTAGGGTTTATTTCTCTAAATCATGTACCATTCAGGAGAGGTTTCTCTGTGAAGTTGTGATTATCAGGAAAGGCTACCATCAGGGGATATCGTCCATGAATAACCAGGGTTTCAATTGATATATCTTTGAAAAATCATAAAGAAATCAATGATTGAATCTCTAGTTATGCGGGAAACAGTTCTATGCTAGAAAAGAAGATTCAGTTGGACCTTCTTCGCGAATTAGGGCTCGTATGCCTTATGTTGTACCCCAAAATTTGCCCTCCCCTTTTTCATAGAAGACACAACCCTAGGGTTTCTCAGATAATCAAGTTGGCTCAGAAATCGACCAGACAAATTCTCTTCTGTGGCAGTAAACCAGCAATTAGGGTTTTTCTTGCAATCCTCAAAAGAAAATGAGTTCTCAGAAATTCAATTGGTTTTCACAGGTCTTCATGCTTCCTCAAGTTTACTGAAAAGACATTGTTTATTCTCAGAGCATGGTTGTTTGGGACAAGGGATGAAATTTAAGACTGTCATTTGGGACGACCATGATTTTGACCCAGATTGACCAGATGACTTACGTCCTTAAAACTTTTGTTTGGTTAGGAAATGGAATATACAGTGCGTGTTTGTTTGAAATGCAGTTACAGAATTATTGGGATTACTTGGAATTTAAGTTACCAGACTGGAGCATTTTGTTTCAAATATCTTGATTTGGAATTTTAAAAATCAATTAGGATGCGAAGAGAAAATTACAACTTATTGTTGATCAAGGATTTCAAGTGACACCATAACATTTCATAAGATTTCCTCCAAATTCATACATTGTTACAAAACAATTTATTCTTTTAAATACTTTATGTTTTACAACTTATTGTATTTAAAGATGAATTGATACAATTATTGGATACAATACAAGAATGATTTTTCTAAGTTACAAAGAAAATCCAAATAAATGTTTGGCCTAGGAGAATTAATCTATGCCTAAGTTTGTTTGAAGATCGAAGGCGTATCAAATTCCTTTGCTTATCTCCAATACTTCCATGCTTGCCACAGACTTCTTGCCTTCTTTGCTTTGTCATATCCAATTGTGCTCACATGAAAACAAAAGAAAGAAACATGGTTAGTGCAAATTATTTGAGCATGAATAAAATTTTCCAAAATGGTATTCATCATTAAGGTTTGCAAAAATGGAATCAGAATGCCATTTTATTTCATCACAATATATTTCCTATTTGCAAATCACAAGAAGGTTACCCTTCTTGGCTCACAAAAATAAATACAAGAAGAAATGCTACAAAGCTGTCCAAACAAGCAGAAATGCACAAATTGTCCAAACAAAATACAAGCAAACTGTCCAAACAAAATACAAGCAAACTGTCCAAACAAAGTGCAAGCAAACTGTCCAAACAAAATGCGCAAACTGAACCAAACAGAATGCCAAAACAGCTTCACAAACAGCAGCCTAAAAAAAAATCAAACAAATAGCTTTGTCAAAACAACAAACAGCATCAACAAAAGCTAAAGCAGACAACAATGCAGCAATAAGCAAATAGCTAAGATGCTAAGTCAAACAAAAACTTGTTCAAGAAGCATAAAGTCATCATTTTCCATGCAAACCTTTCAGAATTGGAAAAAAAGGAAAAAGAGCAATTTGCTTTCTTATTGTCATTGAGAGAGAAGAGAGGAAAGAAGTCACCTAGGTGATTGGAATGCACAGCCTTGCTGCCCTGCCTGTCACAAGTTGCATAGAATGTGCTAAAAGACAAAACTGCAATAAAAAATCCATAAGGACAATATACTAAGATATTCAGTTTGTTGGTTTCCCACCATTTTGAATATGAATTTAACAGAAGCAGGGTCAATATAACAGTTGACAACTCTCAAGCGAAAAATATAGAAACATCACCAAACTCAAAAAACTTGAAACAAGTCTCAAACTAAGGAGCCTAGAACCATCATCAAAAAACCTGTCAAACCTAAAAACTCCAACAAACATAAGTCTCCAACAGCAAAAACCTGTCAAACCTCAAAACTCCAAACCACCATTCAAACGAAAACTAGCAACCATCATAAAAAAAAATTGTTAACTCCCAAAACCTGAACCAGTAACAAAACACCATAACCAAAAACATAGCCTCAAAATCTCAAACCTGCAAAAAACTCCCAATACCTGAATCAGTAACATATCCAAAACCTGAACCAAGCCTCAAACCACAAATCTCAACACTGTAACCAAGCTTAAAAAAACTGCAAAACCATCAAAAGATCCAAAACTGTTAACCATTCAAACAGAACCATCATCAAAAAAATCAAAAAAAATCTGCTAACCATCAAACCAAAAAAAGCAGTAAACCATCAACAAACTCAAAACCTGATAAACATCCATAAACCCAAAATCCACAAGTCTCAAACCTGTAACAAGCTTAGAACTACCATCAAACCAAAAAAAAACCAGTAAACCATCGACAAACTCAAAACCTGATAAACATCCATAAACCCACAAAAACCATTAACCATCATCCATAATTCCATTGATACTGATCTATTTGTTACTTCTGTTGATGAAGTTTCTACTCCTCTCATGACCATCAAGAAGAATTTGTTGCTAGACGGTTTATTTCCGGGTTATGGTGAAGGTTGCCACATGTGTTTATCTCTGCCTTCTGGTTTTTATTTGCTTAAAGCATGTGTTCAATGCCTGATGGATAACAGAGAAATTTTGTTCGAAAAAAACTTTGGTTCCAACTCTTCTACATGAAGATGTTGCTATCATAACCATTTCCGCCAATCCTTCCAAGGTCCCCTCTAAAAGACCTGTTAAGATTACATCTGCTCCAAGAATTTCTCCATTAATAATGACTTTTTCTGGCCCTGTACCATACTCCTCGGACAAAGCTGTTCCTTGGAATTATGGTGCTAACATTTACTACCATGGCGTCAAGTAGGATTTGTTAACCATTAAAAATGGAAAAACTGAAGAGATTGATCCTGATATCAGTAACATTGTCGGGACCAGCAAAATTACTCGGAGTGGAAGGGTTTTATATCCCGAGATCTCCCCGAAGACTGTTGTTAAGCCTGTTGTTATTCCATCTATTGTTCCGGCTAGTACTTCTGCTACTACTCCCATCCTTACTCCAGTTGTTACCCCTGTCGATGAGTCATCTGGGACTCAGGCCAAAGAAGCTGTAGGTGAGCCTTCCTGGATGGAGGCACCTAGAGAAGTTATTTTGGAATCCTCTAAACAAGAAATGGAGGAGATTTTAAAGATAATCGAGTGACTACAATATGGTCGAACAGCTGGGGCAGACCCCTTCAAAGATATCAATGTTGGCTCTGCTATTATGTTCCGAGGCCCATGCAAAGGCTTTGGTTACATTTCTCAAGACTGCGCATGTGCCGCAAGAAACTTTTGCTGACCAATTCAAGGACTGTATGGCCAGTTTGACTACTGATAATGGGTTGGGTTTTTATGATGCTGATTTGACACCCAAGGGGAGAAAGCATAATGGTGATCTGCATGTCTCGATTGAATGCAGGGGGACTACTATGGCCCATGTGCTAGTGGACACTGGATCATCACTGAATGTTCTTCACAAGAAGGCTCTTGATAGGCTAGATTGTGAAGGTTTGACCTTAAAGCCCAGTAACATTGTGGTGAGGGCTTTCGACGATTCAAAAAGAATGGTGCACGGGGAGGTGGACATCCCTATCAAAGTGGGTTCCCAGACCTTTAAATCCACCTTCTACGTGACAGATATCAGGCCATCTTATTCTTGTTTATTGGGTCGTACTTGGATCCATAAAGTTGGAGCTGTTACTTCTACGCTGCACCAAATGTTGAAGTATCTAGTGAAGGGAAAGATTGTCACCGTGAATGGTGAAGAGGAGTACATGGTAAGCCATATGAACTCTTTCAAGTATGTGGAGATGGACGGTGAGTTCATAGAGACCCCTTGTCAAAATTTTGAAGAGGTTCCCCAGACTATGGCATCAACCAAGACTATTACCAGTGTGCCAAAGATCACCAGACCTCCTTTGAAGATGGCTTCTCTCAAGGACGTCAGAGCAGTAGTTGAAGAAGGTGAGCAGTAGTTGAAGAAGGTGGGTGTACCATTTGGGGACAGCTCCCTGATTTTCCTTACAAAACTGACAAATTTGTTTTGGGCTTTACTTCAGGAGCTCAAAGCGCTGTTCGATGTGCTCGGGCTGGAGGACCTCCCCTACGCATTAGCAATCGTAGGGTCAATGCTATAGAAGACAATGATGAGGATTTTGATATTGACAGCTGGATCTACCCTACTACCAACGGTGGACCTAGTAACTGGTCGGCCAAAGATTTTGTGCCGATTACTTTTATTCAGCAGTAATTGTCTTGCTTGTTTTTTGGACTTGTAATAAACAATATAAACTCTATGGCCTTGTGTCTTACCCGAGGCACAATGGTTTATTTGTGAGGGTTATTATATGTCATTATCATATGTCATCAATAAAACATTGGATGTTCTTGCTTATAAAATTTTTGCTCTCTGTTTTCTTTTTTGCTTTTCACTTTATCAATACAACTATGCTCTTACACACACTCACTATCAAACTGCAGATCCATATCCACTCTGGATCCCATTGATAACAGTTCTACTATTGCCAGTTATAACTTCGAAAATCTGATCAACCAAGCCGAGGACAAAGGTGAGAAAGATTGTAAGGTACCTGGAGAACTTGCAAGACTGTTACAACAGGAAGAGAGGGCTAAACAGCCTCATGAAGAGCCAGTTGAGACAATAAACTTGGGCACAGAGGTAGACAGAAAAGAAGTCAAGATTGGCGCAAATTTGGAGCCTAGTGTAAAATAGTGGTTGATACAAATGTTGCATGACTATGTCGAGATCTTCGCCTGGTCATATGAAGACATGCCTGGTTTAGACACTGATATTGTGGTACATCGCCTGCCAACCAAAGAAGATTGTCTTCCATGTAAACAGAAGGTCCGTCGTATGCGCCCTGAAATGTCAGAGAAGATCAAAGCAGAAGTTATGAAGCAGTTCAATGATGGGTTCTTAGTTGTCACCTCTTATCCCTAATGGGTTGCCAATGTAGTGTCGATGCCTAAAAAAGATGGTAAAGTATGAATATGTGTGGACTGCAGAGACTTGAACAGGGCAAGCCCCAAGGATGACTTCCCGCTTCCCCACATCGATGTTCTTGTTGACAACACCACACATCATAAAATATTTTCCTTCATGGATGGTTTCTCTGGTTACAATCAGATCAAGATGGCACCCGAAGACATGGAGAAGACAACCTTCGTCATGCAATGGGGAACTTTCTGCTACAAAGTGATGTTGTTTGGATTAAAGAATGTTGGGGAAACCTATCAGCAAGCTATGGTCGCTTTATTTCATGACATGATTCATCATGAGATAGAGGTATGTGTGGATGACATGATAGCCAGGTCTCAAACCAAGGAAGAACACCTTGGTCATCTACAAAAGTTGTTTGATAGGTTAAAGACATACAAATTAAGGTTAAATCCGAATAAGTGCACCTTCGGGGTAAGGTCTGGTAAACTTCTAGGGTTCATCGTCAGTGACAAAGGTATTCAGGTAGACCCTGCAAAGGTGAAGGCCATACAAGAGATGTCGGCTCCCCGTACTGAGAAGGAAGTTAGATGTTTCTTGGGACACCTAAATTATATCGCCAGGTTTATTTCACATCTGACTGATACTTGTGAGCCGATCTTCAAAATCCTGAAGAAAGATCAAGTGATAAAGTGGAATGACAAATGCCAGGTCGCCTTTGACAGAATCAAGGAATACCTCTAAGAGCCTCCCATTCTGATGCCTCTGATTGAAGGAAAACCTTTGATAATGTACTTAACAGTGTTAGACAATTCAATGGGGTGTGTGCTGGGGAAACATGACGAGTCTGGTCGAAAAGAGCATGCAATATACTACCTTAGAAAAAAGTTTACCGACTGTGAGACAAGATACTCACTGCTCGAGAAAACTTGTTGTGCTTTGGCATGGGCTGCTCGCCGATTGAGACAGTATATGTTGACCCACACTACTTTGCTGATATCTAAGATGGATGCGATCAAGTACATCTTCGAGAATCCCACTCTCTCTGGAAGAATAGCAAGATGGCAGATGATCTTAACCGAATACGATATCCAATATATAACCCAAAAAGTAATCAAGGGAAGTGTATTAGCTGACCATTTGGCTCATCAGGCCATGGATGACTACCAGTCCATGAATTTTGAGTTCTCGGACGAGAATATTATGCTGGTGACTGACTATGAAGAACCCAGACCAGATGAAGGACCAGATTAAGGACCTGAAGAAGGATCCCGATGGACTATGGTTTTTGACGAAGCCTCGAATGCACTCGGTAATAACATTGGTGATGTAATTATATCTCCTGAAGGCTGTCATACTCCTTTCACTGCCCAACTATGCTTCAATTGTACCAACAACATGGCGGAGTATGAAGCATACATCATGGGTCTCAAAGCTGTTATCGACCTGAGGATCAAGTTCTTAAACATTTTCAGGGATTCAGCCTTGGTGATAAGTCAGATCAAAGGAGAGTGGGATACGAAGCACCCGAATCTCATCCCATACAAAGTGCATGTGCTGACATTGCTTCCACACTTTGAGGAGGTAACCTTTGAACATTTTCCACGAGAGGAGAATCAGTTATCGAACGCGCTAGCTACCATGTCTTCTATGTTCAAGGTCAAGTGGGATAACGAGGCCCCTCGGATCACTATTGAAAGGTTGGATGAACCGATATATTGCTACGAGATCAACACTAAAGGAGTAGCGGACAAACCTTGGTTCTATGAAGTAAAGAGATATCTCGAGGCTCAAGAGTATCCTGAGAGGGCATCTGTCAACGATAAAAAGTTTCTCAGAAGGTTCTCCACAAAGTTCTTTCTCAGTAATGGAATCCTCTACAAGCGTAACCATGCCTCTACGTTACTTCGGTGCATAGACAAGAGCGAAGCGGAGAGAATTATGACATATCTACACGAAGGTACCTTCGGAACCCCTTCAAGTGAACATACTATGGCTAAAAAGATCCTACGGGCAGGATACTATTGGTCCACTATGGAAGCAGACTGCTATCAGCATTCTCGAACTTGTCAAAAATGCCAGATCTATACTGATAAGGTGTATGTGCCTACGGTTCTTTTGAATGTCTTAACGGCTCCTTAGCCCTTTGTAATGTGGGCCATTGACATGATCATAGATATTAGACCTACCGCTTCCAATGGGCATCGCTTCATCCTGGTGGCCATTGATTATTTCACGAAGTGGGTTGAAGCTACCTCTTTTGCCACTATTACCAAGAATGTTGTGGCGTGGTTTATCAAGCATAACCTGACTTGTCGATATGGTGTGCCAGAGAGAATCATCACTGACAATGGTACAAATTCAACAACACAATGATCACCGAACTCTGTAAACAGTTCAAGATTCAGCACCATAGTTCTTCCCCTTACCGGCCGAAGATGAATGGCGTTGTTGAAGCTGTTAACAAGAACATTAAGAATATCATACAGAAGATGAAGGTGACATACAAATACTGGCATGAGATGTTACCATTTTCTCTTCATGGTTATCGCACCTCGGCGCGTACGTTAACATGGGAAACACCTTACTCTCTGGTATATGGCATGGAGGCTGTCCTGCCTATTGAGGTCCAGATCCCTTCTCTGAGGATTATGAAGGATGCGAGTTTGAACGAAGACGACTAGATCCAGACTCGACTTGATCAACTGAATTTGATTGATGAGAAGAGACTTATTGCTGTTTGTCATGGTCAAATGTATCAAAAATGAATGATCAAGGCTTTCAATAAAAAGGTCAGACGCCAAGTATATCAAGTCGAGGATCTAGTGATCAAGTGCATCATACTGCCGCAAGGTGATCCCAGGGGCAAATGGACTCCCACATACGAAGGGACATTTATGATCAAAAACATTTTTTCGGGTGGATCCATGATTCTGACCACCATGGACGGTGACGACCTTCCTCACCCTGTCAATGCGGATATAGTGAAAAGATACTACACATAAATAAGACCCGCTAGGTTGACTAACCTAGGAAAAAATAAGGGCTTCCCAGCGAACCAAAAGGGTTCATGCAAAAATTAGGGATGAGAACCAAAAAATCTGTACACCCGGCAAGTCGAAAACCTCAAAAGGTGGCTTGGGCAAAAAAGGGTATCCCGGTGGACTGAAAACCCGAAAGGGCGGTCCAGGAAAAAGTTAGGTATTTAAAGCGTATCATTATGTCCCATTGGATCACATTGTGACCAGACTTCAGTATCATCTATCAAGCTCAAAATGACACCAATCAATCTAGTCAGCTTCGTACAAGCAGCAAAGTGATGAGACGCTCGAAGACATAGCAACAATAGCAGAATTGAAACTTAATGGGATTATTACACATAGTTGTTTTCTTCTCTTTGTACACAATATTGTATAGCTTTCATTTTCATGGCGGAGTTCTCTTACTAGAGCGTCAACTTCCTTGTACAAAAACGCCTGTTATAGGCCAACTTCAGAAATTAATACAAGTCATTTTTACAAAACCATTTGTTTTTCTTTTTCTGTTTTGTTTTGCAAAAACGTCCAATGATTTATTCTTGACATATGCATTTGAATATGATTTCCATTCACAAATATTCGAATAAGAAACGAAAAGACAAATTCTTATAACTTAAGAAAAGGGGCAAGGAAAACTTTGAAACGAAGTCGCCATAACATACGCCACCGTGATGTCTACACTCCCTACAGAGTAGAGGCAACCAAATCTTTGACATCAGCTTCCCCAAACAGGAGTTAATTTCCCCAACAAAACTCCTTCAGAGAGTCGACTTCTATATTCCCTAGCCAAATTTTATAATTGCAAGCGGTTCATAAAGTTTTCTCCCAAGCAGAGTTTATTTCTCTGAATACAGAAGCTCAATCCCCAACAGAGTTTATTCCTCCAGCTATGGAAGCTCATCCCCTGGCGGAGTTTATTTCTCTGAATCCGCAAAATCTTCCAGCGAAGCATCTCCTCTCTCAAATAGAGTTATTCCCCCGCATAGTTATTTTAAAGCAGAGTCTCTCCCCGGCAGAATATTCACAAATAGAAATGAGTAAATCCACGGCATAGTCATCTTTGTTCACCATCCCCAGCGGAAGTAGAAGAACCACTTTTTCTACAATGGTCAGGAATTCAATTTCCAGTACTCTCCAGCAGCAGTCAGGGATTTATTTTCTCAGACTCGGATATGTCACAATAGCATTTCATGTTCATACATCATGACGTGCGCATACATATTGCATACAACATAATCTCATTTATTTTGAGAACGTCATCACATAATGCATATCATGCATCACATATAATTAATCTTGTACCTTTTCAAGAAAGATGGTTATCATCAACAATTCCAACAGTTCAAGATTAAATCCATGAAGCTATACATGTCATATCTGCAGACAACTAATGGAAAATCAATACCAGAAACCAAACGGGTCAACTAATCTACGTGATCAAATGAGATATCCCTAATACCCAGGCTTTTATTTCGAAGTAACCCTACTACCCAGGTTCCTTCTCATAGCCCTACTACCCAGGCTTTATTTTGAAGTAACCCTACTACCCAGGTTCCTTCTCATAGCCCTACTACCCATGATTTATTTCTAAGTAACCCTACTACCCAGATTCCTTCTCATAGCCTTACTACCCATGCTTTATTTCGAAATAACCCTACTACCCAGGTCCCTTGTCAAAGCCCTACTACCCAAGATTTATTTTGAAGTAACCCTACTACCCAAGTTCCTTCTCATAGCCCTACTACCCAGGATTTATTCCGAAGTAACCCTACTACCCAGGTTCCTTCTCATAGCCCTACTACCCAGGCTTTTATTTTGAAGTAACCCTACTACCCAGGTTCCTTCTCATAGCACTACTACCCAGGCTTTTATTCTAAAGCAGCCCTACTATCCAGGCTTCATTTCGAAGTAACCCTACTACCTAGGTTCCTTCTCATAGCCCTACTATCCAGGCTCCTTTTCATGAATTACCTAACGTAGTTTTGTAGGGACTTATCCCGAGAAAGCCCTATACAGGTTCCTCCTCTTTTATCTCCGGATGACAGTTTACTACACTGTAAAACCTGGACCCGATCGGATACGGTCGATTTCATATTCCCTAATAAGTCGTTGTAAAGCCTGGACTCGACCAGATAACAAATCACTTTTGTCTCATCAATCAAGAGTTAATTCCCCAGTAGAGTAATGGACAACCGAAGCTCCTAGACTCTATTTCCGAGGACATAAATCAACACTCCCCGGCGACGTCCTCCCCAACGGCAGGTATAGGAATTCTTACAAAGGAATCTATTATGCAACCGATATCTTTTCTGGATGGCATCTTTAAGCCCATCTCTGATGATTCTCCGTCACCTTCCAAATGGCATCTATAAGCCCATTCCCGATATTATCGATTGACATTCACTTCATGCGAGTGCAAATTTCTGGGCACTCTAGTATTCAATCATCTTCCAGCTTCAGATCACGAAAGGAAGACAAGCCAATCTACATCCTCGGGTATAAGAAGATTAAACAGGGGCAGTTGTTGCACCCCAAAATTTTCCCTCTCATTTTACTCAGAAAATACTGCTAGAGGTCCTCAATTGCTCAAGTTGACTAAGGATTGACCAGACAAATCCTCCTCCTAAGACAATGAGCCTCAAACTAGGGTTTCACTCCTCATTAATATGTTGTAGTTCCAAGGGTACTAAATGGTTTCCATTTCCCTAATATGTCCTCAAGATCATCCATGCCAAGTTTCATGCCTTACACAAGAAGTTTGCTCAGTCAATTGCTCAAATGCCTGAAAATCAATTGTACTAGGTCAAAAGTCAACTGTGACCCACATACAGTCAAACTTCAAGATTTTTGGTCAGCATCAACATTTTGAAGTGATTTCCAACATTTGATAAAGGGTTGATCATGATTCCCCAAGGAATGCTCCTAATTCATCAAAACTCAAAAGTTGCTAAATTAGGGTTCCTATAGAAAAAGTCAACCAAACTATGACCAGGCATAACTTTCTCATACTTTATCATATATTTCTCATCCAAGGCTCATTTTGAATATAATCCAATTCCCTATAACTTATATTCAGCCCTCAAGTTCAAGAAATGCACTCATGAAAAGATATAAATTCAGACATTATAGGTCCTTCCAAAAAGTCAACAAAAATACCTTTTGGGTCAAAGCTTCTTACATGAACATGGAATTTCCAATGGAGATGAAACCAAAAGGTTTATTTAGACGACATCCTAAGTGTTCTAAAAAGTCCAAGAACACCCTCTTAGGATCAAAATTGAGAGAGATATGCATTGTCAAAGTTGGCCATTTTTGGAAATTTGCACAAAGTCAACAATGCCCAAAATTGCATTTTTTCCACATGGGCCCATCTTTTCAAGATTGAATCTCAGTCCTAGCATGGTCCACGACCTATGGGACCCTCCATGCCTTATTTATTTGTTTATTTAATTTATTTTGATTTTTATTCATTTAAAACTCAAATAAAATCAAATAAATCCAAATAAATCGCATAATTTGTTTTAGGAATGATTTTTCCATTGAATGGAGATGTCATATGTTGTCAATAGCCAAAGATATCATGCAAGGCCAAATGGACACAAAATATCCACATATGGCAACTTTTCAAGATTTGATTTTTTCTTAAAACCATGCCATTAATCTTTGGATTCTTGCCACAAATATTACCCTAATCTGATTCACTACATATGCCAATGTATTACAACCCTAGAACAATTTTGGAGATGCGCAGCTGCCTCTAAGAGCAAGAACAAAGTGTGAATTTTTTTGTCAAAAAGTGCAGATCAGATTCCTTTCCACGGGCCGTTTCAAGAAATTTCAAGGACACAATAGCACTCATGGACATCCTCTGAAGCCATTGCAAGCATTCCCAAAGCCTGAAGCCATCAGAATCATGCCCACCATTCATCACGGTTTGCGTATTTCTTTCAAATTTGATTTCACTGATGCATCCATCATAAACATATTTTGTTTATATCTTTGTGTTTAGTGTCATGTTTATAACGTGCTGGAATGGTTTAATTGGTGTTTGAGTGCAGGTACAGTCATTTTCCATAGTTAGGATTCCAAAGCTTCAAATTGGGGAACCCTAGCTAGAGGCAAAATTGGGCCAAATTAGGGGCCTCTTTGTGTTCAGGGGATGATTTGCAGTCGATCCATGTCTTTGGATGGAATTTATTATGCTTGAATTGTGTTTTAGAGTTTTGCAGGTTTGTAGCTACAATCAAAAACCGTCACTATAGCCTATAGTGTGGGATTAGACTGTAGGTAAAAGTGTTTGGTCTAAAACAATAGGCTGTTGGAGAAGATGATGGCGTGGCTGGAGGAAGCTTGAGGATTGGCTCATTCAAACAAAAGGGACACACCAAAAGGCGCGCGCGTGACAGCTGGGCATAGTGCATTGTTTACCTTATATTTATTTTGTTTAATTATGTATATGAATGACTAAATAGCACAGATGGCAAAGGGTAAGGCGTGTGAAGTGAAGGACTTGGGTTCAAATCCAGGTCCAGGCATTTTATATTTTCTTAACATTTTCTATAGGATTCAATGCATTATCCCCCAGCGCGTCCATCCTACAGCCTAAGGTCTGGCCGTTAGATTTATACTCAAAGCAGATCCAGCGTCCCACAAACAGGTTCCATGGTGCACCTTCAAGCGCAGCCCCCACTGAATCCAAACAAATCAATTGGGCTCAGCTATTCTGGGCCTAACACAAATTCAGCAAGACACCCCTCAGTTTGCTATTTCATACCAGGCCCATTTTAATTCTTTCTAATTTCTTTATTTAATTATTGGTTTTTTAATTACTTTACAAAAATCATTGTTTTTTTAAAAATCACAAAACATTAGAATCAGGTTTTTTTTTCTTAAAATAATTAATTTCATTAATTGATTAGATTAGCTTAAATTAGGATAATTTAATTCCCTTTCCATAATTAAAATCAATTAGAGATTAGTTTTAATTTCCAAAAATTAATTATTTTCTCAAATAAAAAATGAAAAAATATTTTTCTTCTAAATCAATTAGATTCGTTAAACTTTAATTCCTCATGTTTAATTTCATCGCGCGTATTCCTTTCATTTTTTTTCCAATTAATGTAATTGCTCTGAGGTTTGTAATAGTTAAAGTTAGGATATTTACTACTTTTATTTCCCCAATTTTGGTTATGTAATTCCCATCCTCTGAAGCCTTGTAATAGTTAGACTCTAAATTCATCACACTTTATTTTCTACTATTAATTAAACTGTTAGATGATTGATAATAGGATTGTATGCGAAAGATAAATCAATGTTTAAAACAGTAGAAAACCCTAACTGTGCAAAGATAAACAAACTGAAATCAAACACTTGCACATGCTCACTCCTATGGTTTTTCTCCACTTCGGTTGCCTTCGGAAAATGGTCACTATTCTTGAAACGTGAGAATGTTTATTGGTTGTCCTCTAATTCAAAAGATCACTAGTCCCTCGATGAGCCTTTCGACATTGCCTCGGTAAAAAAGTGATCTCGAAGTTTTAGGACAATTACTAAGAGATCTTGCCCTGTTGCCTTAAGTGACTGTAATCGTCCCTTTCGATTGTCCCTCAAACTCCAACGATGGAGCTACCTACTCCTTAATAGTAGGATAGCACTGTCTAAAGGAAATAAGAAAACGAACAGTCTTTTTCAAGTAGGTAGAAACTTTTAAGTAATTGCTCAAAATAATCAATTTTTCACACTTAAACTTTCAAACACTTTTCAACTAATGTTTTCAAAAAACACTTTATCAAACTCTTGAGGACTGATACAAGGGTTACCATATTTGAAATTCCGCACTAAGGCATTTTCAAAGCTTTTCAAAACACACACAAAAGCAATTTAAAAATGAGCAAGTACCTAAGAGCCCGTGGAAAACCACGGATATAAAGGGTGCTAACACCTTCCCTTTCTATAATCTACCCCTCATACTCATAAACATCTTGAAAAAGGTTTTTTCTATTCTTTTTACCTTTTCCTTTGTTGGATAAAATAAAATTCGGTGGCGACTCTTGCTTACCGCGACATTTGCAAACAAAAACACAAACCAGTATTAACAGTCGGTTCTGCCACCGTATCACATACCTCTTTCTAGGAATTGCACTGTGTACTCTCTCATATTCAGAGGCATATCAATAAAATAATTGCTTTCTTTGCATCTTTCAAATTGTGTTTTTCTTTTCTCAGACTTGTTTACAAAATACTACAATCATTACTTGTGAATATTGTATTGAAATCATTTCAGGGGATTAACAAAATAAAAGCATTTGACAAAATATCGAAAAATCATTTTGGTTAGAAAAATATTGAAAGAAAATCCATGTATGCTTCCACGCATATGTCTATGCCTACTCCTGCATCTATAATACAAAAGTCTATACACATGTCTACACCTATGTCTACGCTCACGACGCAAAAAGACTACGTCCGCACCTGCGCCTATGCTAGCATTCAAAAATACAAAGTCTATGCACATATCTACTCCTACATCTACGTGCCCGTACACAAAGTATACGTCAGCGCCTATGCCTACACTTGCAACACGAAGTCTACGTTTGCACGAGTCCACGCATATGCATACTCCTGCCAATTCTATATATACGTCTATGCTTACGCCTGCGCTCACAACATATGAATCTACATACGTCTATGCTTACGCCCGCGCTTACAACATAAAGGCCACACATATACCAATACAAATTTACACATAGGCCATTACCTACGTCTACGTCTATATCTACGTCCGCTCTCACAATACAAAATCAATGTTCAAATTTTGCTAACATTGCCACTGTGTTCAAGTTCAACAATGCTACAATGACACAACATACAACGCCAGAAATTGGTAACTCTAAGCCAATGGTTTAAAGGAGAGAATGCCAAAAATGGTCTTCATAACATTTCAAGGCATACACGCATCTTACACACATTTCATATATACACACATTTTGCATATCTCAAGCATACATACACTATGCATTCTTGCATACAATACGCATATAGTCAGGGTTCCATGTCAATACACATGCATACACATGTATCACATAGCAAACAGACAAATAATCTCACCCTCATTCAACTATTTAAGGGTCAACCAACGCAATATTTCTCCTACAATTCAACCTGTCACCTCAGTCTTCATGTTGGGACACATCAACCCATCACCTAATTCTTCCCGCGGTGATGAGTTCTTCATAAGCCCAGTACATTTCCTCTAAGCCACAATGTATTCGCAAACTCAACACATTGCCTCTAAGCCGCAATGTATTATCCAAACTCAACACATTGCTTCTAAGCCGCAATGTATTATCTGAACTCAACACATTTCCTCTAAGCCGCAATGTATTCGCAAAACTCACTATGTTGCCTCTAAGCCACAACTTATTCTCAAAACCCAGTTTATCTCCTTAAACTTCACGCAACGATTTGCAAACCTAACCCATTGCCTCAGACTTCATGCTGCAATGTGTTCAAAACTCCAGATCATCGTCTCAGGCTTCATGCAGCGATGTTCGAAACAACAAATTTAGCTTATCACACCAGACTTCATGCAGTGATTTGCAAACCTAATCCATTGTGTAACGCCCATAATTTAATTAAATTACTTTTGGAATATTTTTGAAGTTGTGTTGTGTTCAATTCGATTTAATTATTTTATTAAATTGAGAAATAATATTAGAAGTATAATATTATTTGATGTGGGCTTGTTTTTAAAGGAATAGAAGTAATAAGAGGGTTGTGTTAGTTTTAAGCCCAATAAGGAGTTAAGAGAATAATAGGTTATTCTATTATTGTTATAAGGAATAGAAAGAAGAAGCAGTAGAAGAATAAGGGTTAGAGGTATGTGGGGTTAGAGGTGATTCTTATCTTGTTCATGAATTGAATGTATATGATGTGGTATGAGGAAATTGATGAATTATAGATGAACAATGACGTTCTGATGCTGTGTAATTGATGTAGAATTATAGGATAACTGTAAGTGATGATTATCCATGATTAGATTAAGTTTTTAGGGCTTAAAGTATGGAACCCATAGTGAAAACGCAAAGAGAATTGCAGGAATTATGTAGGTCTTAGCAGTATGCGTCAAACCTTAACATGATGTATCACAAGAAGGTTTAGAGACTCAGGATGAGTCGACACGAAGAGGTCTTGCATCGATACATGAGAACTTTTAGACTCAGGATGAGTCGACATATAGGAGCATGTGTCGATACATGCTATGTGGAAGACTCAATATGAGTCGATCTAAGAAAGGATGTGTCGCCTCATGTTGCAAGTTTAGTGCAGTACGCGTCGATCTGAGGAGTTATGCATCGATCTATGTTGTCTGTTTTTTTTTTGGCAGAATCTTTTAGAAAAGGCTGTAACTTGAGTTTTTGGACTCCGTTTGAGGTGTCGTTCAAAGCATTGAATAGATAACGCGATGATCTTTATTCTTGAGGATTAAAATGAAGAAATAGGAAGTGTAATCCTAGTAGCCAATTTAGGATTTAGAGTTAGTTCCCGTGTTGATCGTTATGTTGGTTTTTGTAAAGAAGGATGAAGATGAGATGCTTAGAGGCTGCTGTTTGATTTGCAATAGTAGGATTAATAATAATAACGATGTAATATTATAGAATAGTAGTATGTATAGATTTAGTGATTTATAAGTAAGACTTATTTGGTTAATTAATTATAGGTAATATCTTGTATAGGCCTATGGCCAACATCGTGAAATTGATGAGTTACTGTCGTATTAATGTACATCTGAGTTGTTAATGAGATGTTATTAACGAAGTTGTGTTTGATAATTTATGATGGATAAATGATGTTTGATGAATTATTATAATATTATGAGACTTTGATGAAGAGATGTTGAGATTCTTTTGAGATGTAGGCCTTTGGCCAATGAATATGGTGTATTGAGATGTTGTTAATTATGGTGTTGTCATTACTTCATGATTGTTTCGCATACATTGCATTTTGAGATGGAGCTTATGCTCGTTGAGATGGCCTATATTGGAGAATATTGAGATGAAGGCTTACGCCTTGTTGATGCCTCTATAATTGGCAAATTTTTGAGATGGGAGCTCTGCTCCAATGGTACCACATGCATTTGCATAGTGTTGAGTCGCATTATATGATTGCATAAAGAAGTGTGTATTGATGTTGTGAATGTGTATTATTGTTGTGATTATTGTTGATTATGAGATGAGAAGTGGTGATGTTATGTGATCTAATTTAATATATTAATTATCATGCACTTTATTATATTGTTAGATATCTCACCCCTTCTGTTTGAATGTTACCCTTATGTTGGTAACATGCAGGTAATCGAGAGTGAAGGCTATATACCTTCAATAGTTTGAGTCGGTGTCATTTCTCTAATATGTAACACTCGGGGGGGATGAACGCTTGTTGCTTTTGATTATTGATTATTCAGTTGTTGAACTTTAAGTTGATTATTATTAAGTATTTATTGGTTTGAAGTTATTGTAATGATGATAAAGATGTTATTAAGAATTTCGTTGCATAGATGTTGAATTATTTAAATAAAGATGTTATGATGATGGTTCATCCGATGTTTTAAAAGTGTTACATATCCATGATGAATGCAATATGTTTTGAAAGAAGAATTTGTGGCATCCCGATTCGTTTTCATGAATGATTTTATAAATCTAATTTATTTACATAATTGTCGGGTAGAATTGGGGTGTTACGAAGTTGGTATCAGAGCAAAGTTTGGTTCGACCTTGTCGTCGAGTCGTAGTTGTCTAACAATCAAGTATTGTTAATTTGAGTTCTAACCGTTGTTTATGTTATAGTGGTAAGTTGAGATGGCTGGAAGGAATGATGTTGCACTTGCTACTGCTTTAGGAGCAATGGCTCATGCGACGGAAAATCATCCGAATACTGACGGGAATGCTGGATCTCGTAGCTTAGGAACTTTCCAGAGAGAGAATCCGCCTACATTCAAGGGAAAGTATGATCCCGACGGAGCATTGGAATGGTTGAAAGAGATTGAGAGAATCTTCCGTGTGATAGACTGCACTCCAACACAGAAGGTCCGTTATGGTACTCATATGCTAGCAGTCGAGGCTGATGATTGGTGGCTAGAGACTTATTAGAAGTTGGATGCTGCAGGTGAGAATGTCACTTGGGTTGTGTTCTGTAAGGAATTTTTGAGGAAGTACTTTCCTGAAGATGTTCGTGGTAAGAAGGATATCGAGTTCCTTGAGCTGAAGCAAGGAAATATGTCGATTGTTGAGTATACTGCCAAGTTTTCTGAGTTGGCTATGTTTTATCCGCACTATGTTGAGAAAGATGCTGAGTTTTCGAATTGTATCAAGTTTAAAAACGGGTTGCACCCGTAGATCAAGAAGGAAGTTGGATACCAAAAGATCTGTGTCTTTGCTGATTTGATTGATAGTTGCAGGATTTATGAGGAGGATAATAATGCTCATTACAAGATTATCAGTGAGAAGAGGGGTAATCACCAACAGAATCATGGTAAGCCTTATGATACCCCAGTTGGTAAAGGTAAACGTAAAGTTTCTCAAAGTCAGAGGACTAGTGGGGGAGATGCTCCTACTGGTGTGGTTTTCTTTAAGTGTGGAAAATCTGGGCACAAGAGTAATGTGTGCACTACTAAAGTGAAGAGGTGTTTCCGTTGTGGCAAGAATGGACATGTTGTATCTGAGTATGAACATAAGGATGTAATTTGTTTCAATTATAGAGAAGAAGGGCACATTGGTAGTCAGTGTCCGTAATCGAAGAGGGCTCAGACAAGTGGTAAAGTGTTTGCTTTGGTGGAGGATCAGACAGTTGCTGACGACAAACTTATCAGAGGTACATGTTTCATTAATAATACTCATTTATTATTGACACCGGTGCTACTCATTGTTTTATTGCTGCTGATTATGTTGAAAGATTGGGTATTATGTTGTCTTCCTTGAATAGAGAAATGGTCGTCGATACTCCAGCCAAGGGGTCGGTGACTACTTCTTTTGTGTGTGTTAAGTGTCCCTTGTCGATCTTCAACATAGACTTTGCTGTTGATTTGGTTTGTTTACTGTTAAGAGGTTTGGATGTGATTTTGGGTATGAATTGGTTAGAGCATAATTGTGTTCATATTAACTGTTATGACAAGTCGATGAAGTTTTCTACTCCTGAAGAAGAAGAAGATAGTCTGTTGCATGCTAGACAGTTGAGGAAATTGATGCAAAAGGAAGTACAAATGTTCTCGTTGATGGCGTCGCAATCTGTAGAGACTCGATCTATAATTAAGGAATTGCAGATGGTGTGTGAATTTCCTGAAGTTTTCCCCAACGAGATTCCTTATGTACCGTCGGAGAGGGAAGTTGAGTTTGTGATTGATCTTGTACCTGGAACCAAACCTGTGTGTATGGCACCATACATGATGTCTGCATATGAATTGTCAGAGTTAAAGAAGCAATTGGAAGAGTTACTTGAGAAGAAGTTTGAAAGACCAAGTGTATCGTTGTGGGGAGCTCCAGTGTTGTTAGTAAATAAGAAAGATGGGAGTATGAAGCTTTGTGTTGATTATAGACAGTTGAATAAAGTGACGATTAATAAAAAGTATCCGCTTCCAATAATAGATGACTTAATGGATCAATTGGTGGATGCTCGTGTGTTTAGCAAGATTGATTTGAGGTCGGGTTACCATCAGATTAAAGTGAAAGATGAAGATATCTAGAAGACGGATTTCAGAACGCATTATGGACATTATGAGTATTCAGTGATGCCTTTTGGTGTTACTAATGCGCCGGGAGTATTCATGGTATACATGAATCGTATATTCCATACTTATTTGGATCGGTTTGTAGTGGTGTTCATTGATGATATTTTGATTTACTCTAAGTCAGAAGAAGCGCATGCTGAACACTTAAGAGTAGTATTGCAAGTTTTGAAATAGAAGAAGTTGTATGCAAAGCTGTCTAAGTGTGAATTCTGGTTGAAGGAGGTTAGTTTTCTTGGTCATGTGATTTCAGGTAGTGACATTGTTGTAGATCCATCAAAGGTTGATGTTGTGTTGCAATGGGAAACTCCAAAGTCAGTTACTGAGATTAGAAGCTTTTTGGGACTAGCTGGTTACTATAGAAGGTTTATCGAAGGTTTTCTATGTTGGCACTTTCTTTAACTAAGTTGACTTGTAAAGGTAGAGATTTTGTATGGGATGTTCAGTGCGAAGAGAGTTTTACAGAATTGAAGAAGAGGTTGACGTCGACTCCGATTTTGACGTTTCCTAATCCAGGAGAACCTTTTGTGGTGTATTGCGATGCTTCTAAGATAGGTTTAGGAGGTGTTCTTATGCAGAATGGTAAGGTAGTTACTTATGCGTCAAGGCAGTTGAGGACTCATGAGAAAAACTATCCTACGCATGATTTAAAGCTTGATGCAGTTGTTTTTGTGTTGAAGATTTGGAGGCATTATCTTTATGGTTCTAGATTTGAAGTGTTTAGTGACCATAAGAATTTGAAGTATCTTTTTGATCATAAGGAGTTGAATATGAGGCAACGAAGATGGTTGGAGTTGTTAAAGGATTATGATTTTGGTTTGAATTATCATCCAGGAAAAGCGAATGTAGTAGCTGATGTGTTGAGTCGAAAGACTTTACATATGTCAGTAATGATGGTTAAAGAGTGGGAATTAATTGAGCAGTTCAGAGATATGAGCTTAGTTTGCGAGGTTACTCCACGAAGTGTTATGTTGGGTATGTTGAAGATTAATAATGAATTTCTAGACAATACCAGAGAAGCTCAGAAGTTGGATGTGAAACTGGTAGATTTGATGGTTGGAATCGATCAGTCTGAGAATAGTGATTTTAAGCTAGATACACAAGGTGTGTTGAGGTTTTGTAATCGGATTTGTATTCCTGATGATGCTGAGATGAAGAAAGTGATCCTTGAAGAGAGTCATAGAAGTAAGTTGAGTATGCATCCAGGAGCTACAAAGATGTATCAAGATTTGAAAGGTTTGTTTTGGTGGCCTGGAATGAAGAGTGATGTGGCTCGGTTTGTGTATGCCTGTTTGACTTGTCAGAAGTCGAAAGTTGAGCATCATAAGCCAACGGGGTTGATACAACTGTTAGAAGTTCCAGAATGGAAATGGGATAGCATTTCGATGGAATTTGTGACAAGGTTACCTAATACTTTAAGAGGACACGATTCAATATGGTTGATTGTTGATAGGCTTATGAGGTCAGCTCATTTTATTCCTATTAACATCAGTTTTCCAGTGTCGAAGTTGGCTGAGATTTACACTAGTGTGATTGTGAAGCTGCATGATGTTCCTTTGTGCATTGTGTCTGTGATACGGTGGCAGAACCGACTGTTTTTACTGGTTTGCGTTTTTTGTTCACAAAATGTCGCGGTAAGCAAGAGTTGCCACCGACTTTTATTTTATCCAATCATGGAAAAGGAAAAAGAACAAAAAAAACCTTTTTTCGAGATAACCCTTGTATCAGTCCTCAAGGGTGTGACGAAGTTTGTTTTGAAAATTGTTTTGAAAGGTGTCTGTGTGAAAAGTTTTATTGAGCAAGTACTTAAGATTCTACCTACTCGAAAAAATATTGTTCGTTCTTGTTTACTTTAGACAATGTTATCCTACTATTAAGGAGTAGGTAGGCCCGTCGTTGGAGTTTTTACGGGACGTTCGAAAGGGATGAGTACAGTCACTAAAGCAATGGGTTGAAAACTTTGGTATTAACCCTAGAGCCTCAAGATCTTTCCGAGGCAACATTTCCGAGGCAACATTTGAATGGGACATTTGATCTTTCAGACAGGAGGGTAATCACTAAAATCTCCTGTGCTTGAGTGACTATTTTACCGAAGGCAACCGAAGTGAGGCAAACCCTAGGAGTGAATATGTGCATGTGAATTTTTCAGTTAATTAGTCTTTGCACATTAGGTAATTTACCGTTTTAATTTTCAGATATTCTTGTCATACAATCCTATTAACATACATCTAACAGTTAATAATTGCGGAAATTTAAAAGTGTGAAAATATAAAACCTAACTATTACATGGCTTTCGCAGATACAGAATTATTTAACTGAAAATAAAATGCGGCAATTAAAACCCTAATTAAAATCTATTAAAACCTCGAAACAATTACATAAATAATAATCGAAACGATAATTAAGACGCGCGACAAATTAAATGCGAAGAATTAATTAAGAAACCTAAAATCTAATTAAAAAATTATTTGGTTATTTTTGGAGAAAAATTAATTATTTACAACCCTAATTTCTAATTAGTTATAATTATAAAAAGAAATTAACCTAATTTAAACTAAACTAATTAATTAAAGAAAATAAAATATTTTATAAAAAGATTTTTATTATTTTTGTGATTTTGATTTGATAAAAAAGGATTTTTGTTATTTTAGAAAGAAAAAAATCAATTGAGTGAATAATAAGAGAATAAGAAATAAAATAAAAAATAGAAAAAGATTGGAGATGGGCCTGGAATGATGAAGTAGAATAGGGGTGCAGCTCTGGATTTGATGGGCCCAAGGTTGGTGGCCCAAGTGCCCCACGTGGGATCCAACGCAATTGGCTTTTGAGAGTCCACCATACACTGCCTTTGTTGGACCGTTGGATCTGAATCAGGGATGATTCACTGGCTGGATCTTGTGAGCGTATGGTATAGGCCTGGGCGTGAGATGCATGGAATCTGCATAAGATAAATCAGAAAATATGAAAATGTTTGGACCTGGGATCGAACCCAGGTCCTTATACTCACCAATAACACGATCTTCCACTGGGCTATGCTGCTTTGTTGTACAAATAATGAAAACACAATACAATATAACAAAACAAGTGGATTAGTGGGAAAAAGACAAAATGTGTGCGCTGATTTGGATAGCCCAATGAGGTGGTGACAAATCACCTTCTTCTACCTCCAGCCCGTCGTCTTAGGTATGTAACCTATACCTACAGACCATGTCTGTAACTAAAACATGCGTGCTTCAAACATAAAAAATACACATGAAAAATGAATTTGAAGACCAGGGATCAATTGGTCTTGATGCCACGATCCTCCCAGTACCCTGTTCTTGGTCTAATTTTGCTTGAATTAAAAACCCATAAAATGGAGCTTGAAACCCTAGGAATGGAAAATGCATATCTAGGCATCAAAAATTCAATTGAATCATTCAGTCACGTTGCAAACATATCCATAATCACAAATATATCAATCAAACGTGCTAATGATGCAAGAATTGATGTAATCGATTTCAAAAAATAAAGCAAACCGTGTGAGTGGTAGCATGCATTTCTGGGCGCGAGAGGACTTATAAATTATCCAGTTAGCTTCAGAGAAGCTCCAGGATACGATTGGCAATGTTGGAATGGCTTAAATTGGCTTGTACCTTGAAATCTGATCCACACTTTTCTTTGAAACTTTGGAGTTTTGTTCTTGCTTTTTCACTACTGCAACCCTTGTAATTTTCCTTGTACTTGTTCATTATATACCCTTGAGTGAATTAGGGTTATAAAATTGGCTTGAATCTTTTGGAATTAAGAAGATTTGATATGATTTTCATTCCATAGGTAATCTTTCTAAATTGAGCCAAATCATTCCCTTCTTGTACCAATCAGCCCTGGTTCATTTTGGTCTTGATATCTCTCTATAATTTGATTGAGATCCTGTCATAAAATCATATCAAAACATATCTTTGCTATTATTTGTCATTTATTTGATTTAATTCAAATTTTAATTAATAAAAAATCAAAATAAAATGAAAAATGAAGCAAATAATGTGTGGGTGAATATTTGGGTCGTGGCCCATATTATAAGTGAGGCGCAAGCATAAAAAGTTAGGCCCCTTTGGCAAAAAATGTAATTTTGGGCCCATTTGACTTTTCTCAATTTTGCAAAAAAGGTCAACTTTGACAAGGCATATCTCTTCCAATTTTAATCCTAGAGGGGTGTTCTTGGACTTTTTAGAAATCTTAGGATGTACCCTATGCAACCCTTTTGGTCTCATTTCAATTGGGTCTTCCATGTTCATATAAGAAGCTTTGACCCAAAAGGTGTTTTTGTTGACTTTTCAAAAGGACCAATAATGTAGAAATTCATATCTTTTGATGAGTGCATATTTTGAACTTGTGGGATGAAGATGAATTGTAGGGAATTGCATCCTCTTCAAAATGAACCTTGGATAAAAACTTTCTAATAAAGTATGTGGAAGTTATGCTAGGTTGACTTTTCCTAAGAAACCTTAATTTAACAACTTTTGGATTTTGATGAATTCAGGGCATTCCTTGAAGAATCATGATCAACCCTTGATCAAATGATGAAAGTCCCTTCAAAATGTTTATGTTGACCAAAAATATTGAAGCTTGACTGTATGTGGGCGATAGTTGACTTTTGACCTAATACAATCAATTCTCAAGCATCTGAGAAGTTGACTGAGCAAACTTCTTGTGCATGGCATGAGACTTGACATGGAGAATATTGGGAACATATTAGGACCTTGGAAAGAATTTGGGGCCTTTTTGATCCACACATCTTGATGAAAATGGAAACCCTAATTTGAGACACACTGCCTTAGGAGAGAGTTTGTCTGGTCAACTCTTGGGAAACTTGAGCAAATTGAGGATCTCTAGGAGTATGTATTGATTAAAATGAGAGGGAAAATTTTTGGGTACAACAATGTCAGATAGAGATACAAGATTTACTTCTGATTTTTGGAAGGTTTTGCAAGAAGCATTGGGTTCTAAGTTGAGATTGAGTTCAGCGCATCATCCGCAGACAGATGGTCAGACTGAACGAACGATTCAATCGTTGGAAGATTTGCTGAGGGCGTGTGTTCTTAAGCAGGGAGGTTTGTGGGCTACTTATCTTTGGTTGATAGAGTTCGCTTATAATAACAGTTACCATTCCAGTATTGGGATATCACCTTTTGAAGCGTTGTATGGTCGAAGATGTAGAACTCCGTTATGTTGGGATGAATCTGGAGAAAGTGTAGTACTTGGACCTGAACTTGTTCGTGAAACTACTGAGAAGGTGAAGTTTATTCGAGAAAATATGAAAGCTTCCCAAAGTAGACAGAAGATTTATCATGACAAGCGAAGGAAAGATTTAGAATTTCAAGCGGATGACCATGTGTTTTTAAGAGTTACACATGTGACTGGTGTTGGGTGAGCATTAAAGCCTAAGAAGCCCACATCTCATTTTATTGGACCGTATCAGATTTCGGAGAGAGTGGGGAATGTTTCTTATAGAGTGGCTTTACCGCCTAATCTTTCGAATTTGCACTATGTTATTCATGTGTCGTAACTCTGGAAGTATGTTTCAGATCCATCTCATGTGATTCATATGGATGATGTACAAGTATGGGATGATCTTATGGTGGAGACGATGCCTGTACGGATCGCGGATCGTGAAACTAAGACTCTGAAGGGAAAAGAGATTGCTTTGGTTAAAGTGATTTGGCTAGGAGCTGCCAGAGAAAGCATGACTTAGGAGCTGAAGAGCAAGATGCGAGACTCCTACCCTGAGTTGTTTGATTGAGGTAAATTTTTTAGGACGAAAATATTCTAAGTGGGGGAGAGTTGTAACGCCCGTAATTTAATTAATTATTTAATTAAATATTTTTGGAATATTTGTGAAGTTGTGTTGTGTTCAATTAGATTTAATTATTTTATTAAGTGGAGAAATAATATTAGAAGTATAATATTATTTGATGTGGGCTTGTTTTAAAGGAATAGAAGTAATAAGGGTGTGTGTGTTAGTTTTAAGCCTAATAAGGAGTTAAGAGAATAATAGGTTATTCTATTATTGTTAGAAGGAATAGAAAAAAGAAGCGGTAGAAGAATAAGGGTTTAAGAGGAAGCTCACCTTTTGGTATTTTTGAGTGATTCCAAATACATATTTCTCTTCAAAGAGTTATCAAAAAATCACTTCAAAAGTTCCAAGGAGTTTTCATGTGGAAGAAACATGGAAAAGAAGAAAGATTACAGGTCATCTAGATGAATCCACAATTTTCCATATGTGACTTCAAATGGTCATAACTTGGTCAATTTTTATCACCTTGAGTCCATTTATTTTCCATGATGATCTTGAATATGTGTACTTTTTTCCTTCTTTTATGTGCAAAGTGAGAAAATGGATGGAAGTTGCCTTAAGAATGCAAAAGATTATAGGTCATTTCATGATTTTTGGCCAACTTCAACAAGTCATAACTTGCTCATTTTTTGGAGATTTTGGGTGGTTCAAATTTCAAAATTTCATTCAATAGGTCTAATTCAGTCCATCTTTTTTGGTCAAGAGAAAATTCTAAGTGAAAGGCCATGTTTGGATACAAAAGATTATAGGTCATTTTTGAAGAATTTGAAATATTTCTAAGTATGGATAGTCAACTCTTTTTCTTCAACTTTGAATCCATGTAACTTTAAGCTCACGCATCCATTTGATTCCATTCTTTTTCCATTGCAAAGCTTGTAACCTCATCTTTCCAAAGCATCAAGAAGTATGCCTTAAGACCCCTTGAGTTGGAAATGCCATAGATTTGAATTTGGTAAATTGAAACTGAATTTTTCACAAAGTCAGGATTTTGAAATCTTTGTTTTGGCTTCTAATCACAAGTTTTCCATGCGTTTTTGTTTCTAATCATGATTAGCAACTTCCCAAAAGTGTTTAGCATCATGAAACACACGATTTCGCTGAGTTTTGATCAAAATTGAGTCACACTTTATTCATGATGTAGACCCACACGAATTCCCTCCAAAATGCATCATTCTCTCTTCCTTTTGATCCCATTTTCTTCCCTATAAATAGAGAGTCATCCTTCATCCATTTTACCAAGCTTAGAGAGCCAAGAACACCCTGCCAAAACCTCACACGAACCCACTTTTTTTTAATTCAGTTTTTGAAATTTAAGCTTCCTTTTCCAAAATTCTTTGCGCATTCATCATCCTTGAACTTCATACAAACTCTCCAACACTTAAACCAATTAAAACGACCCATAACTCAAGCTACAGAAGTCCAGTTTCAGAGCTTCTTACTTGAACTTCGAAAAGGTAGAATTCTCCACCATTTGGATCCAAATCAAGCACTAACCTATTCTACTCCTTTGTCTGATTCTAATGTTGCTTACAATTTTTAAATCCATTGAGAATTGAGAGAGAAATCTCAAATTGAAGGTGCTCACTATTTTCTGAGTTTTTGATTCATATCTCTCTCCATACCTTACAAAAATGTGGCGCGATGGTTGGGTTAGAATCGTCTTGAAGAGACGAGTTCAATGATGCTAGTCTGGGATCCTAATTTTTCCATTTGAAGGATCTCACAAAATCCCCATTGCAGGGTGTCTGGAGGTTGAAGATGATGACATGTCTCGTCTCAGCCAATGATAGTGTGCCAAGCGTTTTAATTTCATTGGTTGCCCTTTTTCTAATCACATGTGTGTTTCACTAAGGTCCATATCAAGAACAGCGCATCTGGTCCATTGGATTAGCTAACTAACGCATTTTGAATATGATCTGATGGTCCACATCTTTTTGGTTTTATTTTATTTTCTGATTTTATATTTTATTTGATTAAATTTTCAAAAATTCATAACTCTTTTATTTTTTATCCAAAAATTATGAAAAAAATTCACAAAAATACTTTGAATTATTTCTGATCTCATGAATATTTTTTCACATTTTTATTTTAACAGTTGGTACTTTTTATATTTTTTGTATTATTTTCTTTCTTTTAATTACTTAAAAAATACTTTCTGAGATTTTTTAATTCTGAAAAAATTCATAAATATTATTTTTCATATTTTTGACTTTCTGAAAATTTTATGGAATTTTATGTTAAGGTTTACTATTTTTTAATCTATTTTATGTTTGTTTTAGCAATTTTAAATGGTTTAAAAATAGTTTCTGACTTTTAAAAATTACCAAAAATTTTATAAAAATATTTGCATCCATTTCTGATTTTTCTATGTCCTTATTTTTTTTCTTGATTAATTAGAACATAATTGATATTTTCCTCATTATTTTCTATTTTAAACCTTTTTTTAACCCTTTTAATGTATATATTAAACATATTATTATTTTGTGATTATTTTCTGGCTGTCTTGAGTTTTAATCATGACTTTATTAACATCATTAGATCTTGGGTGTTGAGTTCAACTCCACCAAAATGGATGAATGATTTTAATAATAGTTTGATTAAATTTTTAATTCAAAAGTGGTTTATTCATCTTTTTGCCCTAATCCTCTTCATCTCATCCCCTTCTTAATGCACTAAATGTTGTTGGAGCATGATATCTATATCATGTCTCAAAATAAATGGTGCATAGATTGCTATTGACCGGCCTCAAAATAGGTGCGACTTCTATATAAGTCCACTTACGATTGCTTAACATAGCACTAAATTTTTTCCCGATTCGAATAAATGATCATTTGTGGCCCAAACTTATGATTGCAAGCCCAAGTATGTTAACTTGATCTCTTTGATCCAATAACCTTGAGATTCATTGTGTTGAGGCTTTGGTTCTACCAATCCTCTAATGGATCTATAACACCTTTGGTCAACGCGGATCACTTAAACATCGTTGATCATTAAATGGCACTTGTGAGAATTCTAAATGGATGACATACTTGACAAAAAGCAAATGCAACTTGTTGTGTGGAGGTTTTGGTTCTACAAATCCTCTAATGAGTTCCAAATGCAAGTTTCAAGATGGTCATCTAACTAACCACTAATTATTGACTTGTTTTATCTTATGCTTTTATTCTTTTTATGCTTTATGTACTATTTATTTTTCAGCATTTACATTTCATGCCATTTTCATCTTTGCTCATTTGAGCATTTATTTTCTTGCCATTTTTACTTTGCTCACTTGAGATTTTCTTTTCTTTTCTTAAGATACTTAATAATCAACATAAACCCTAAAAAACTCATAATGGTACTTCGACTATTTGGTTACTATCCTTGGCATTATGGAGCATGGGACTTTTTCTTGGACTTAGGATTAGAAACTTTGGCCTATCTGGGAGACCTTGTGATCTTATATGATTATTTTGTCTGGAGTTCTTGACGTTTACCTCAAGACATTGGGTTGCTTGTTTGTTTTTGTGTGCAGGTTTTTGTGATTACATTCTCTGTTTGTAATCTGGAATTCACCCGTATATAGTTGTTACGCTGCCCAATTTTTGTGAAGACTCAATACACTTGAAGAGGTCCAGTATCTTTGCTTGCTTTGTGTCAATCCAAAGAATGGGAACTCTATCTTGGCTCATAATGTCAAACTTTGGATTCTTATTTGTTAGATGGATCTTATCCTTAGCTTTTACCTTATGCTTTAGGATAGTCTCTTCTTCTCCTCCCATTTTCTTTAATTTCAAAAATCTTCTCCCTCCTTTTGAAAAACCTTCTTGTTTTGAAACTTGAAACACTTTCATAATAAACTTGGACTTAGGTCCATGCATTTTCATCAATAAACTTCAATCAACTTAATAATACCATGACTTTTTTTTTGTGAGAAGACTAAAAGTCAATCAATCTCATTTCAAACCATTTTGCCACTTTGGCTTTTATCTTTAAACTTTTTCTCAAAAGATTAGACTATTGTCAATCCTTGTAGTGATGCAAACAACTATACTTCTAAAAAATGTAGTGAAGTGAGATATTTTCCACTTGGATGTTGAGTGAGGCATTGCTGATTTTAAAATCCAAGCCATATCCTCCACTTTGAGATGATGCAAATTCTCCTTTCTCATGAGTGTGGGTAGTAAGTATGTTTTCTACACGGACAATGACGATGATGTCTTATCTCTTAAAATCAACCAACACACTTGTGTTTCAAATTTTTAAAAGAGGAACTACGGGTACTCTGATCCCCTATTGCACAAAAGGTTATGCGTAGGTACTAAAGGTTCGCAACCACGGCGGGTGCAAAAATCATAAAAATATTTCTTTTCTCACCTCCACCATCCATTTTATATACAACACATTTTTATAGCCAAAATATACAGATTTTACAAAGAGGTTCCTGCAGAGTACCGTAGATGTTTAGGGTGCTAATACCTTCCCTTTGCATAACCAACCCCCTTACCTTGAATCTTTCCCCCTCTTTTTGGTTTATTCGCTCTTTTCCCATTCCTTTGGAAATAATAAAGCGCGGTGGCGATTTTTTGTTTTTGATTTGTATAAAGTCTAGTCAATCCAATGGCTTAGTCTTAAACATTTCTACCGTTACACAAGGTAAGGGTGGGGTTCTGACTCTATAATTGGGTTCATGTTAATTGGTATGTGGGGTTAGAGGTGATTGTTATCTTGTTCATGAATTGAATGTATATGATGTGGTATGATTAAATTGATGAATTATAGATGAACGATAACGTTCCGATGTTGTGTAATTGATGTAGAATTATAGGATAACTGTAAGTGATGATTATCCATGATTAGATTAAGTTTTTAGGGCTTAAAGTATGGAACCCGTAGTGAAAACGCAGAGAAAATTGTAGGAATTATACAGGACATAGCAGTATGCATCGAACCCAAACATGATGTGTCGATACAAGAAGGTTTAGAGACTCTATATGAGTCGACACGAAGAGGTCTTGCATCAATACATGAGGACTTTTAGATTCAGGATGAGTCGACACGTAGGAGCATGTGTCGATACATGTTGTGTGGAAGACTCAGTATGAGTCGATCCAAGAAAGGATGCATCGACTCATGTTGCGATTTTAGTGCAGTACGCGTCGATCCAAGGAGTTATGCATCGATCCATGCTTTGACATGTCTTGATGAAATATTATTTTTTAAATTTGATTTTGATCCAAAAGTCAAAGTTTGACTTTTTAGTGTACAATTGACTTTTTTATCAACTGGCCAATTTTCAACTATCAATCAATTGATCCTGAGAAATGTTTTGAACCATGCCATTAGGTCAAAACAATGCATTTGAAATCCTTGATATCATGTCTCAAACCAACAAGTCATGTGCTAGGTCAAAAGTAAAAAATTGAACCTTCTTAGTCAAATTGTTTTGCCCTTTTTGTGATTTGATCTAATTTCTTAAGAAATCGTGATCCGAATTTGACCAATTGACATATATGAGTTCAATATGTTGTTATGAATCATAAATCATGAATTTTAACTGTGAACTGACCATAGTTGACTTTTTGCCTAATATAGTTGATTTCAGGTCAACTGATCAATTGACTGAGCAAAAATGTGATCCAAAGCCTGAAACTTGATGTGAGTAATCTTGAGAGTCCAAAATGATCCATGAAAATAATATGAAGCATTAAGGGTCCAATTTTCCTTATACAAACTTAAACCCTAATTTTGAACTATCAATGCTTGAGGAGGTGTCTTGAGCTGATCAAACCTTGTGCAGTCTTGAATCAATGGAGATCTTGTGAGAAAATTCTTGAGAAATTGAGAGGGAAAATTTTTGGGTACAACACTACACCTGACTTCATCTGAATGATGCACTAGAATGAATCTACGCCTGTCTTTGTCTAGCAGATGCATTTGGAATGAGTCTACACCAGACTTTTTCCAAAAGAGTATCAGAAGGAAATCTATGTTTGACTTCATCCGAATGATTTACTAGAAGACGTCTACGCCAGACTTCATCTAGAGGAGGTATTGGAATGAGTCTATGTTTGAATTTGTCAAAAAGAATATCAGAAGGAATCTACGCCTGATTCTATGAAAATGCTGGTTATGTAGATAGTCGCCCCTTCCAGTTTCAAGAATTGATCTACATCCTGTCTGTAAATTGTTGATAATATTCGTCTGTCTGCGAATTTAACCTAAAAATACAAAGTTAGCTTTATGCAATGTCATGATGTATGCATTACGTAAGGATGCTCTCAAAATAAATGAGAATGTTACATGCGTTTGGCATGCATATGTTATAATATTATAAATTATGTATGGATGTGACATGTCATTGGAGTGTACCGGTAGCTTCTTATAACGACATTCTTGCTGGGGACAATAAATCCTTGATTGTCGCTGGATATGAAGAAAGTCATTCTTCAATTTCTTCTGGGAATAATTTTGCTGGAGATTTCTGTCTTCTGTTTAAGGATACTTCACTAGGGATCTTTGACTTCTTCTTATGGATAATCAAAGAGAGTAGGTTCCTCATTGTTCATTGAAGGAATTGATTTCTGCATATCATGACCGGGGAAAAGAGAGATGAATGATATAGGACCAAGTTTTAGGCATTGTAGCAATTTCTCCAGGGATAGAAACTTTGGTCGGACTCTGCTGGAGGGAAGTAAATGATTTCATGGTGTTGGTGAAATAAAATCCACTGGGGAATGAAATTCCTATAAACCGTGTTAAGGAAATAATTTATGTCGGGGATTAGTATTTCATAGGCTAGGTTGAGGAAGTTATCATAGTTTACTAGGGGGAATGATTGGATCTTCTGATCTGCTAGGGAACCTCTTGGGGAATATGGTCCTATCAAGTTGTCGATCGAAGATATGGAAATGAACTGCTGGAAGATTCCCCAGTTTTGGTCTGACTTACATATTTAGGTTTGCTGGGGAACGTATCTCTGTTGAAGATGAGCTTGTGCAGATAGCTCTGTAGAGATAATTCCGTGGAAACTGCTCTGTAGGGACTTATGAATGACTTAAACATTATCTTAACTTCTACATCCCTCGGTATATGCTGATCAAGGTGATAAGTCTTCTACTGATAGACAAGTGATGAGATAACAGAACATAGTCATACACTTTAATCCCTAACTTTTGCCTAGACCACCTTTTCAGGTTTTCAGTCCATCGGGATACCCATTTTTTCCCAAGCCTCCTTTTTAGTTTTTTGACTTTTCAGGTGTACAATTTTTTATATATCCCTAATTTTTTCCAGAACCCTTTTGGTTCGCCAGGATGCCCTTATTTTTGCCTAGGCCTGTCGACCTAGTGGGTCTCTTTTACACGTAGTATTTTTTTGACTATGTCCGCATTTACAAGGTGCAAAGAATTTCCACTATAAGTGTTGTAGCATGCCATAAAAAAATTTCTTGATCGTATGTGGCCCTTTGTTGGAACTCATGTTCAATGTCCTAAGTGATTCAGATGGAGGTCAACCCCTTGCTATTCGGTACTTTTGAGAGATTCCTTGAATCTTGACTTGACTGCCCCCAGATCAGTTAGACACCATGTCATGCCCCTTGATTATAAAAGGTATGTTACTGGAAATGTCTTTCCATATGAGGTGATTTTGTTCATTGAGATGATTTCTGTTCATTAAATATTCGTCGTGCGAATTTCTCTGCTGTCGAACAATTAGTCATATGCAAACAGCAGTATTAAAAATGCAAAGCTTATGTCTGTCTTAAAGTTCTGAAGATGCATTTTTAGTAAAAACATAATTTTGTAAGAATATGAATTCAACTCAGGTTTAGTAAGCCTTATAGGATCCAGGATACCTTTTGTAACAGTATGCTTTCGAACTAACCAATGCTTCAGTTAGGACTTTTAAGGGTTGTAACGTGGCATGGTTCACGGTTTAAGAAGCAAAGGAAAAAAGGCTCAAAATTTATTTGTTCCCAACCCGTTCTTCGTGATGTTATTCATCCCTATACTCAGTTAATTGTGCATTTAGATTCCAATTGAGTCTGGAATTATATTTTGGTGATGGTTCAGATACTGGAAGTTTATTTGAGAAGGCAGTCATTTTTTGTAACATTTTTTTCTTTTGTTGAGGATTTGTAGCGACCTCTTTTGACTTGATTATTCCTAAATTTTGCCTGAACTTTTTCTACTGTGATTACAATCAGCGGGATGCCCCAATTTTTTTCCTAAGTCAACTTCATAGGTTTTGACTTACCGGGCTTTTATTTTGAGAGATAATGACTGCCTGTTTTACGAGGAACCATCACCGTCTTTTGATTTGGAAGGACGTCTTCGATACTATTTGTTGCGTACAAAGTGAAAGCTTACGACTAAATGCGCATTTAAATTAACTGAGAAACTACCTTGTCACAGGTTATGATTAAAGGTTTCAATTTATGTGAAAAAGAAAACTCCTACTTGTTAGGCTCAAAGGGGTTGACTCGGGATTATCTTCCTTATAAATCCAATGTTTAGGATTTGAAATAACGCCTGTACATCATCAGCAAGGTCTGTTCAAAAGCATATTGTAGATATTATGGTATCGTTTTTGTCATCCTTCCTATAAAGGATTATAGCTTTTAATCGAGAGTTGAACATCATAAAACAAAGTAAGAAAGCAGTTTAAATATAGTGAAAACGAATTAATTCAAGACAAACATGTGCAATGAATTAACGGGAAAACCAAAGTTTGACATGATAGTAATTGTTTAAAAAAACAAATAAATTACAAATAAAAATTCGAATGAAGAAGTTTTGTCGTTGGCAGTAGGGGAAATCCAGTTATTCAGGTCGTTACTGCTATCAACATCTTCCACAACATTAATCTGATCCTAATTATGATTCGAAAAGGGAGCGGTGATCACGTTGGGAGTATCAGGAGGATCAAACTCAATATCCTTGGTGTCAGTCATATTTTGATACTTGTATTTCAGCAACCAACAATCGTTAGTATCATGCCCAAGACTATCGAAATGATAGGCACACCTTGCATCAGGATTATAGTTAGGAGAAGAAGGTTTGGGGTTTGGATGATATTCTATCAACGTAATCAGACTCATCCTTAACATGTGTTGCAATGCCTGAGCCAGCGGCATGTTGATTTTGGTAAACTGTCTCTTGAGCTCGTCTTGCCTTTGCTGATTACCCCGTTGTTGTTGTTGCACTGGTGCAGGATTAGAGATCAGAACTGCCCCCACAGATTGGTTGTGGTTACTCTTATTACGAACCTTCTGGACATACACAGAATTGGACACTTTCTTCCCATTGTATGGCTTCTTCTGAGTATCGGAAGATGTATCCACTTGAATTTTACCACTTTTGATTTCATTCTCAACATGCTCCCCTATCAATATCAGTTCAGTGAAATCGGCTGAAGAACTTCCAAGTAGGTGGTTATATAAAGAACTTGTCATCGTGCTCATGAACATGTCAACCAATTCCCGTTCAGCTAAAGGAGGTTGAACCCTGCCTGCAAGGTCTCTCCATTTTTGGGCGTACTCTTTGAAGTTTTCATCAGAAACCATGGACATACTCTGTAGTTGCATGCGGGTTGGTGCAAGATCAGCATTATACTGGTAGTGCTTGTAGAAAGCAGCAGCCAAATCTTCCCAAGTATGAATATTGGTCCCTTCTAGTTGATAGAACCATTCCAACTGTGTTCCCAACAAGCTTTCTTGAAAGAAGTGTACCCATAACTTTCTGTCAGCGGTATGAGATTGGATCTTCCTAACATAAGACCTCAAATGAAGTTTTGGATGGGAAACACCGTCATACTTTGCAAAAGTAGGGACCTAAAATTTGTGGGGGATAACAACACCCAAGACTAATCCCAACTCTTCAAAATTCAACCCAGTCACTCTTTGGATCTCCATAGCATTTAGACGATCTCCCAACTGTTTGTACTTTTCATCAGTGGGAGGATATTGTTCCGCAGAATAGTCTTCTTGCACTTTATCAACATATTGGCCAGAACCAATGTTGCTTCCTCTCTCGGCCTTTACACTCTTACCATCTTCACCCTGATTGTCATCTTCGTCAGAGGAAACATCACATTTTTGAGCTTGTTTGGGAGGACCTTTGGATCTTCTTCCCATATTGAGGATGGCGACTGATTTCCTAGTATTTTTTTCTTGGCGATGAGCGCCATCAGTTTGTTTTGCCCCTTGGCTAAGTTCATGAGCTCTTGGAATTGAGCGTTTTGAGCTTGAAGTTCTTTGACAGTTTGTTCGAGAGCCATCTTTTTATTGAAATAAACAGCAAGAAGATGAGAAAACATGTCTTGGGAAATACATGTTATGTGATGATATGTATTTATGTGGATGCATATGTAATATTTTGAAGGATCTTTAGGGATAAACAAAGAGAGAAACGAAATGTTATAAGTTGAGTCTCCAGCTTTGTCTGAAAAGCTTCGAGTCTTCATCTTTGAATGTCCCTCTACAAGAATCAAGATCACCATGTCAAGTGGGTCCTAGCTTTTGACTTACGAGGATGTACTTCGATTTTGACAGCATCTGGCTAGAGGAAAATAAATCATCCTACCCTTGCTAGAAGTCTGGTTCATGATAAACCTGCATCACAAGTCTCTGAGATCCTTGAAATGGTTAGTAAAATATGATGATATGATGTGATGATGTCATGATGTCATGTTTAAACAAATAGCAAACACAAACAAAGCACACAAGAGCCTTAGGTTTAAAGGCTTGAATGAGGTCCGTAGGTAAGTACCCTTTTCTATTGAAGTTCAGTTGGTTCAACTTGTCCTAAAAATAGTAACTGGGTTTTAGGAGTCTCATATCACGGATCTTTCTCACAGGTTTTATTTTAGTAGAGCAACTGACTTGCCACAGAAATATCCCGAAAGTCGAATCTCAATGAGTGTAGCTTCAAGTATCAACCAACTTTGGAATGCACCAAAGTTGGCTATATCACTACCTTCTAATGGCCAAGATGGGTCAATTAAGGTTCTAAAAGTCAGTTAGTGTTAATGATACTATGTCGAAGCCTAATGTTATTCTTGACTGACTTAAGGAACATTAGTACAAGCCAGAGTGTCACACTAATGTAGCCATCATATCATCTATATTGGTCTACATCGTACAATCTTTATGATTTATTTCTACTTACCTAAGGTATCCCCCAATCCGGGTGTAGGATCTTTGCAAGAAATTTAAACCCGAGCAAAACCCAATTGTAAAGCAAACAATTCAAATAAAGCAGATTGTAACGCGGTGGGAGAACTGGCTTGGTTGTTTTGCATTTTATCGCAATTTTTGCGGTTAGCAAGAGTCACCACCGACTTTTCTTTTATCCAAAAGGAAAGGCTGAAAAGAACGGGAAAGACCTTTAGAGATATTTTCTTGAGTTCGGGGGGTAGATTATGAAAAGGGAAGGTATTAGCACCCTTTTCATCCGTAGTTATCTACGGGCTCTTAGTTGCTTTCTAGATCACTTGCTTTTGTTTGAAAATGTGCTTTGTGTGGTTTTTTAAAGTATTTTGAAAAGGCGTCATCGTTTAGGCAAACTTTGTAATAATTCCCGTTCGTAAGAATGTATACAAGGTGTTGATCTTTTGAAAATGTTTCAAGTTTGAAAGATGTTTTGAAAGTGTTGGTGTTTGTTTTGAAAATAGCAAGGATGTTTTGATTTGAAAATGAGCAAGCAACTAGAAACATTCTACCTACTCAAAAAGTCTTTCTTGTTTATTTCATCTTTCCTTTGACATTATTATTTTATCATGGATTGGTAAGTAACCTTATCTTTGGATGTAAAGGGACGGGCGTGGGTCATCGTATAGCCATGATAGTAATGTTGTGAGATATCTTATCAATTCTCTTTGAGGGACTAAGATCATTTGAAAAGGAAACATTGATAGCGTCATCGAGGGACTATGATCTTGTATTTTTATTTGTTTTTGCTAAGATACCTCACATGCATAACATGGCCATTTTATAAGGCTACAAAGTGGATTTATCCTAAGGGTGTAAGTATGCAAGTGTGTTGATTTACATGCATTGTTTTGTCTTGATTAGGGTTTTCTAATCATTGGTTTTATCTTTCCATACAAACCCTAACTTACTAGCATTTTTATATAAAGCATTAAATTGCAGAAAATAAAAATACTAAGCTATTACATCAATAGGGGAGGGGGTGTACAAATTTACAAATGGAGATTTTTTTGCAAGAAAATTAAATCTAATTAACTATTACAACCATATTGAATATTGTACAAAATAATTGAATAAATAATGTACAAAAATGAATAAATATACAAGTATGTAAATGGAAAGGAAATGGATCTTTGTTTTGATTTTTACGAAAAGGGCTCAACCTAATTAAGAAAATAATTAGTGAAAATTAAATAAAACTAATTAAGAAAGAAATTAAATCAAAATGTATTTTTAGGGTTTTTTATGAAAGGTTTTTAAATTTAAAAAAAAATATAGTATATAAAAAATTAATTAAAATTAACCTAAGTTCTAAATTAATTTTAATTTACAAGAAAATGATATAATATAATAATTAAACCTAATTATCTAAATATTAATCAAGAAAAAGAAATTAATTTATTAAGAAAGTTGTTTTTGTTCTTTTTTTAGTTTTTATAAAGAGAAATAAAATATAAATCAATGTAAAAATAATAAAATAAATATTTTTGGGGTTTTTCTATTAATAATAAAAAACACAATATTAGTAATGAAAATAATAAAATGAAAATATGAAAGTGAAATAAACTAAAAAATAAAAATTAAATAAAATAAAGAAATAAATGACTAGGGGGTGCTGAAGCAGGGTCAGGGGCTAGAAGCCAGCAAAAGGCTGAGGCCCACGCATGTGTGTTTGTGACAAAAAAAGAGTGCAAATGTGGAAAATGAACAAAAGGTAACGCGCTGGGTGTTGAACCCACGCCCTCTTGGTTACCAGCGCGCTGCCTTACTACTAGGGTGGCTACACATTCGTTTATTAAAATGAAATGATAAATACATAACATATAATGCTTCCAAGGCCTGTACTTCGGCTTCAACCTTCAGCCAGCCAGAGCACCTGTAACTTGTTCATCTCTCAATAAAAATGGAAAGTACAAACATGAAAGTTGTGGCATTTCTTCCCACTAATCCAACCATATAAATAACTAAAGCTAAAAGTCAAATATGAGTGAGAATTTTTCTGGCCCTAATTTAAAACCTAAAAATTTCAGAAACTTCAACTCCAAAATTCTCTAACCTCAGGCCATATAAATGCAAAGTATGGATATGTACAGCTTCGTGGCAATGATATCTACATCTTATCTTCACAAATCAGAATCAAATTATGCTTGTATGAAGAAATAGAAGTTTGAAAACTTACCTCTTGCAGCTGGAGTCATGTATGGAGTTTGAGCAACCTTTGAGATGGCCTGATGATTTCTGCAGATTTCCTGGACCTCCTTGAATGTGTTCCAACTCCTACTTTGCGTTGAGGATGGCTGAAACTCCCAACTCAAGTCAAGTTGCAAGCTTCAGTTTTGGAAATGGTGGATAGTAATGGAGGAGTTACAGTCTTGAAACATGGGCTTGGATCACTTGTGTATGATGTAAGTAAGGTGTCTGGATGGTTAAGAATCAAAACGCACGAGTGGAAATTGAGATGGAGAGTTTTGGCTCAAAACTGTCAAGTGGAGCAGTTCTGTGAAGCAAGGGTGTTTGGGAGAGTTTTTGGAGGCTTGAAATCATGTGTTATCTTGTAAACAACTTATGCATAAGTATGGAAAAGGTTCTCAGGCTTTTGAGGGTCAGAAGCACAAGATATAGACTTATGGCTATGTTACTTGATTTTGAAGAAAAGTGGAAATATGGTTTCAAGGTATAGTACAAACATGGCCTGAGTTCCAAGAGGCTTTAGACAAGTTTCTTTTGGGTTATATGTTATGTGTGATCATAAGGAACAAGTGCAAAGCTCAAGAATTAGTTTTGTGCATAAAAGCTGTTTTTCCAAAATGGCAATGTGCACTTTCTTCCTAAAATGGTATTAAGCATGGGCAATGAATTGAATGCTTGAAATGAAAGATGACTTTTAGAAACTTTGACTTTTCAAAATGAAATCTTGACTTTTTGATTTCTTGATGAACAAGTTTTGTATTTTGACATCTTTTAATGAATTGTGATCTTTGACACTTGATTTTGACCAAAAAGTCAAAGTTTGACTTTTTAGTGTACAATTGACTTTTGATCAGTTGACTGAAAATCAACTATCAATCAACTGATCTTGAGGGAAGTTTTGTTTCATACCATTAGGTCAAAATTATGCATTTGAAACCTTGAGATCATGTCTCAAACCAATTAACCATTTGCTAGGCCAAAAATCAGAAATTGCCCTTTCTCTGTCAAAACCCTAATTTTGACTATTTTGCCCTTTTGATGATCTGATCAAATTTCTTGAGGAATTATGGTCCAAACTTAATCAAATTACATATAGGAGTTCAAAATGTTGATATGGATCAAAAATTATGAAGTTTGACTGTAAATTAGCCTTAGTTGACTTTTTCCCCAATACAGCTGATTTTTAGGTTAACTGGTCAATTGATTGAGCAAAAATGTGATCCAAGACTGGAAACTTGACATGAGCAATCTTGAGGGTCCATAATGATTCATGAAAGTCATATGAGGCATTAAAAGTTCAATTATCCTTGTGCAATCTCAAACCCTAATTTCAGTCATCAATGCTTAAGGAGGTGTCTTGAGCTAATCAACCCTAGTGCAGTTCTTGAACCAAAGGAGATACTTTCATAAATGAGTGAAAATTTTGGGGTACAACACAGATAAAGTGATATAACTCTAAGGTAACCCTTATTTTAATAATTATTTCCAGTGAAGACGCCAGTTCTATAACACGGTGGAGGAACTGACTTAGTTTTACGTTTTATCACAAAAGTTGTGGATAGCTAGAGTCACCACCGACATTTATTTTATCCAATAAGGAAAGGGTGAAAAGAACAGGAAAGACCTTTATTGATTTTGAGTTCGGGGGGTAAGTTATGAAAAGGAAAGGTGTTAGCACCCTTTTCATCTGTAGTTATCTATGGGCTCTTAATTACTTAGCTCACTTTAATTTGCTTTGTGTGTGCTTTGAAAAGGTTTTGAAAATTCCAATGTAAGGCAGGATGCTTTATAATAACCTTTGTATCAGTCCTCAAGAGTATTTATAAAGAGTTTGGAAGTGTGAGGTGTGAAAATTATTTTAGTTTGTGAGCAAGCAATTAAGGGTATCTTACCCACTGAAAGGTCTTTCGTTATCCTTTTCCTTCTCCATTAGGGACGGTGTTATCCATATCATTAGTTGGTAGGTAGCCCCATCCATTGGATGTGAAGGAACAGGCGTTGGGTCGTCGTTATGGTCATTGAAGGAAACATATAGGGATACCTTAGAAATTCGAAGGGACTGTCATCATATATTTGTAGGCAACATCGAGGGACGAGATCATTTCTTATAGGAAACTTCGAGGGATATCGCAGGACTATGATCTTTATGAAGACTTTAATCGAGGGTCTTTGCTAATGGTATCCCTACGTTCGAGGGACATGACCATTATTATTCCGAAGGCAACCGAGAGAGGCTACCCTAGAGGTGCGTGTGTGTATAGTGATTCAACTCATGTATGTCTATCTTTGTTTAGGGTGATCTTACGATTCGTTTTAGATCTTACCATACATGCCTAGTTACTATACAATTATATATATATATATACACATACATACATACATACATACATACATACATACATACATACATACATACATACATACATACATACATACATCCATACATATATACATACATAGGTGCGGAAAGTAAAAGTGCGGAAAAATAAAGTCCTACGCTATTACAGGGCCTTGGGGAAGATACAATAATATAAATTTGCGAGAAATAAAACTACTATTACAAAAAAACTGTGTGACCTATACAATTTTTCTAAGAAAGTAAAGGGGCAAATAAATAAGAAAATGTTAGAAAAGATGTTTTAAAGTCCTAAAATCTAAAACGTTAGAAAAAAAATTTTGTGTATTTTTGTAGAAAATAATTGAAGTTAATAATTAATAAAAACCTAATTATTCTAATTAATTTTACAAATTAAAAAATAAGACCTAAAATCTAATTAAATGAAAAAAGTTAATTAAGCAAACCTAAAATACTATTTTTTTGATTTTATGTAATATTCTGATTTTTATATGTTTTGATTTTAATTGTAAAAAGGAAATAAATTAGTGGAAATGGAGTTTCAAATAGAGAATCTAACAGTGCCCTAGCCACGGTAACTCATCATCCCTGCGTTAAAGCTTTCTTTTCTTATTCAAACATGTTCTAAACACAATGATGAACTCATATGTGCTCACGAAATTAGTTAAACATGCATAGATTAAAAGATTCAAATTCAAGAAAATTACCAAAATTGGTGGGCTTGTGTAATCTATTCCAGACGTGAATAGATTTGTATCTGGACTTGGTGAGACTCGTGGGAGCTTCAGGAACACGATTTAAGGCTTGGTTTTGATTGAAAGTGGCTAGAAATTTTGATACGAGTTTGCACCTTTCTTTGAAAATTTATGATTTTGAAACCTCACTTCTATGCAAGCCACTTTGTCTTTATTATAGTGTGAGGGCTGGTTTATTTATAGAGGGATGAAATGGATAAAAACATGCCAAGGATCATATATCATTATGTTATAATTCATTGCAAAGAAAACACATTGAAATCTATACAAAATTGTTTTAAAAACATTCCAAACTTGAAGATTCTTGTTCCCAAAATGTTTTCACGGTTTTGGAAATCTCTTAAGAGGCCTTGGGCCTTCTAGAAGATACCCAAATGAAGTCCACACGCCCTTTGGTCCATCAAATCATATTTTATTTTATTTATTTTAAATTAATTTGAATAAAATCAAAATAAATAAAATAAAAAAATAAAAGTAACGCATACATGGAATTAGAGGTCCTCTAACATGTTATAAACATGTTTAAACCTCAAAAATTAGTCCCATTAGCTCAAAAGTTCAAGATTGCTCAAATGAAGTTTCATGCATTTTCTCAAAAATTACTCAACTTGCAGCAATCATATATCACTCAATTTTCACTATTTGAAGGTGATATTTGACTTTTTGGAAATCTTAAGGTGTCCTCTACAATCTCTATGTTGATCATGTTTACATTTGAAGACATTATCTTGATGTAAGTTGCCTTGATAAAAAGTGTCTTTTTGTTGATTTTTGAAATGACATGTAATGTATTGGCTCATATCTCTCAAATGATGCATTTTTTGGACTTGAGCTTAGAGAGACAAAGCTGTAGAGAATGAAATTCCATTAAAAATGATAATTGGTTGTAAAAAAAAGATGATGAAGCATGTGAGAGTTATGCTTGGTCAAAGTTCAGTTGAGTTCTCCTAAGGAAACCCTAATTTGGCAATTTTTGACTTTTGATGATTTGAGGGCTTTTCTTGAAGAATCTTGATAAAACCTTGATCAAATGATGGATATCACTTTAAAATGTTGATGTTGACCAAAAATCTTGAAGTTTTACTACATGTTGACCATATTTGACTTTTTATCATATATAGTTGATTTCCCATCATCTGAGCAATTGACTGAGCAAACTTGTGGTGCAAGGCTTGAAACTTGATATAATAATTGTTGAATATCTATGGAGAACCATGAAAACCACTTGATACTTTTGAAACCTAATCTTCCTTGAGAGACACAAAACCCTAGTTGTGGATCAATTGCTTAGGAGGGGAATTTTTCTGATCAATTCTTAGGCCATCTTGAGCATCAGAGGACCTTATGAGAATGTCTTGAAGAAAAATGGGAGGGAAAATTTTAGGGTACAATACTCCCCAAGAAGATACACTTGGCGTCACAAACTTCTTTTCAATTAAGTCTTCTAATTTCTTCTTCAACTCTGCTTATTCATATGCTGACATCATGTATCGTTCCGTAGAAATGGGTCTGTTACCAGGTACAAGATCAATAGAAAATTTAACTTCCCTTTCTGGCGGCACATCCGAAATATCATCTGGAAAAAATTCAGGAAAATCGCATACTATCTGGAATTCATCAATTGCATGATGATTCTCAATAGATAAGGTCGTCATTAACGAAAACAACTGAGTTTCATCCCACATCAACTCATTCAACTGTCTGACAGACAAGAAATTAGCTTCCTCCTCCTTGTTGTGAGCAGAAAACTGAACGAATTTGTTGTAGCAATTAATATGAACATAATTGTATTACAACCAGTTCATACCCAAAATCACATCCAGACCAATCAGCGGTAAACAAACTAGATCCACAACAAAGTCTCTGTCATAGATGGACAAAGGGAACTTCAAACACACTAGAGAATTAGTCATCGATCCCTTAGCTGGAGTATCGATAACCATTTCTCATTCATGGAAGACAATTCAAGACCCAACTTCTTCACATAGTTAGCAACAATAAAACAATATGTAGCACTAGTATCAATAATAGTAATTAAAGGAGTACTATTAATGAAACATATACCTTTGATCAAACGGTCTCCACTGGAGATCTGAGTCCCAGCTAAAGCAAACACTTTCCCACCAGTCTGAGCTTGCTTCAGTTTTTGACATTGAGTACTAATATATCCCTTCTCGCCATATTTGAAACATATTTCTGCTTTGTACTTACAATCATCTATTTCATGTCCAGCTTTACCATAATGAAAACACTTTTTCACTTCCCCAGTACATGCATTACTTTGATGACCAGGTCTTTCGCATCTGTAACATACAACATCATCAAGAGCACCTCCCCCACTAGTCCTCTTACCATCAACAATCCTCTGTTTACCTTTGTCAGTTAGAGCATTGTAAGGCTTCCCACGATACTATTGTTGCTTGCCTATTTTCTCATTGATAATCTTGTAATGAGCTTTATTATCCTCTTTAAAAATCCTGCATCTATTCACCAAATCTGGAAACTTACAAATCCGTTGATACCCAATTGCCTTCTTGATTTCTGAGCGCAAGCCATTTTCAAACTTAATGCACTTTAAAAATTCAACAGTCGCCTTGCTAAAATGAGGGTAGAACTTTGCCAACTCCACGAACTTAGTAACATATTCAATTATTGACAAACCTCCCTGTTTCAATTCCAGAAATTCAATTTCTTTCTTATCGCGGACATCTTCCGGAAAGTACTTTCTCTGAAATCCTCTACTGAATACAACGCATGTAATCTCCTCACCTTCACCATCCAGCCTCTGACGAGTACTAAACCACCAGTGATTTGCTTCTTCAGCCAGCATGTGAGTACCAAATCTCACCTTCTATTCCTCAGAACAGTCCATAACCTGAAAGATCCTCTCGATCTCCTTGATCCAAGTCTGCGCTCCATCAGGATCATGCCTACCCTTGAATTTAGGTGGATGATTCCTCTAGAACTTCTCCAAAATACACGATCCATTATTCCCACCAGCATTAGGTTGATGTTGCACAACCTGAGCCAATGTCTGCAAAGCGGCAAAAAGTGCAAAAGCATTCCTTCCAGCCATTTTTATGTTGCATAACATAACATCACACAATGAATAGAACAAACACGTAGACAATATTCAGTTGTCATACTACAATACTAATTCAATAACCTGGCTGGACAAACCAACCTGCTCTGATACCACTAATGTAACACCCTATCCATCGGTAATTTAACAAAAATCAGAGTAATTTAATTCTTAAATAAAACACCAAGAATAGGATGCCACATTTTTCAACATATTAAAAAACTAGTTAAGAATCAATAAACAGATACATAACACACTTTCGGATGAACCAACAACACTTTCAACATAGTCTTTGGTGATGGCTTGAGTTGATGTTGTACTTACTGACTGTGCGGTATAGGAAGTGGATCAAATCTCCTTGGTGGTGGTTTTTGTCTTCCCCTTTGTTGGGCATGTCCCTTATTTTTATAGGGTCGTTGTAATTACTGTTGAGGTGGGGGAACTTTCCATGGTGGTAGCATTTGTGGTGCTGAATAAACATGTGGCTGGAATGATGAAGGGTTACCTTTTATCCTCAGTAATAATTGAATGATCAAGTTTATTTTATTCTTCAATTGGTGGACCTCCTCCTTCAATAGTTCTTAGCCTCTTTTGAGTTCCTCCATGGCTTCTTGAGACATGCTTTGGGTTCACTTGTGAGTATCGAGAATTTTTCTAGTTGGATCACAGTTGGATAAGGGTGGAAGTTTTCTATGAGTGGAAGAGATGTGAGCTTTATGCAGATGGATGAAAATGAAAATGTTTGAAAAATGCTTGGGTATGCAGATTTTTATTTTTGCTTTTAGGTACGAAAAAATTTTCACGAATATGTAATGCAATGTAGATGTATTATGAGGGTAGACGAAGGGGTACCATATACAAGTTTGATGATAGACATGATGATATACTACACTGACTCAGAGATTGAGACATGCAGGGACTCCTATAAGGACGAAGGTAATAATATGACATAGATTTGATGGTATCCTACATTATCTCAGAGATTGAGACAGGAAAGAATTCCTTAAGGATTATGGCTAACGAAAGACAATGAGGAATCCCTATAGGCTAGGGATTACGACATAGACGGAAGCCCTACGGGCTAAAGATAATAGTGGAAGAAAAGATAACCCTTGCGGGTTTACAGATTGTAGTAGGATTCGTGAAAGATATCTGTAGAAGGTAGGTTCTTAGTTTTGGCCTATGGATGTTCTACCCTCCCCATAAGGTGGTTTCCTTAAGGGTATCATGAATAAAACTAAAAAGGAATGAGGGCCTCCCTTAAGTGGAGTCTCTTTACAGACCGAAAATTTTGTCTCTAGGTCATGAAAGGTCTCATCGTGAGATTTTGGCTTAATGTTCGTACAAAGATTCATATGTGCCTTTCCAAAGTCCTACTTCCCAAGAAGATGTTGAAAGAACTGGATGAAATCATCAATGATGAAATTCAATGAAGTCGCCATCGAACATTCTTTTATGCCGCCGAAAGGGAAAGGTAAACATCGAGAAAACCTGAAGAGGTGAAATCACGGTCGTGTGACCATAGAGATCGGGTAAGGAAGTCAGTTACGCGAGAGGAAGGTATTAGCACCCCACACATATGTGGTACTCCACAAGATCCACTTATTTTTGTTCTAATCTAAGAGTGTGTAAAATCTATGTCTAAAGCTTAAGAGCTAAAAGAAAGATTCAAAGGGGGAATGCATGAAAAAGAAACACGGGGAAAATAAGGAATATTTACAAAGGTTGCTTGGTTGAGCCACGTGACCAGATGCCAACGTATCCCTTTTAAGGAATCAGAGCGTCATAGTTCGGCTCAAAAGTTTCCATTTGTTTTGTATTTTTAATGAACAATATTAATTTCTCCTTCTTCCACAACTCGACCTTGGGAGACTTACGCGTCAGCACAAAAGTGAATTAACATGCTCTTTTGAAAAGTTTGAAAGAAAAGCCCGAAGGAAAAGAATTTGCGTTGGTGTTGCGGATAACAGCTAGTTGATCTCAAGAGATAGATATTAATCACTTCTCCACTTTTTCATGAAATGAGTCTTTGAGACTTGAACCATACCAAGACTTAGAATTGGAGAGAAATAAGATCTAGAAGAAACCCGCTTATCATCTCCCATACTCTGCAAAGGTATGATTCTCATCAGTAATTTTTAAATGTTTTGAAGTTTGAAAGAAAAAGAAGTTTTTGATTTAATGAGATGCAAAAAAAGAAAGAAAAGTCTAAGGGGAGACTAGAAAAATAACCCTAAATTTGTCATGCATTGTTGATCCTATAATTATGGATAGAAAGGGAAATATCTATCTAATATTGGCATACATAGATATAAGCCTAAGGTCTACTCAACTGAAACTTTAGGGAAGATTGATTTGAAGATCCTATGGAGAGCATACAAGAGGTGGGTCTAATAGAGAAGTGAAAAGGGATGACCAAGAATCAAGAACAATCAACATCTATCAAACAAAACAAAGGATGGAAATCTTAAACACACCAAGAGAGCTGGATAAGAAGTAATCAAGGTTTGATGGGAAAAAAAGATTTTAGGCTAAAAATAGGGAAAAATCTTGTAAAATTAAGTCAATTAAATCCTAACTTTATAAAGACTTTTAAAAACCAAAAGCATGATTTAAATTCCTTGGATTAAATTGATGAGGTAGAAATGATTGGGAATTGACAAGACTAGTTAATAAAAGGGTCAAACTAGAGAGTTTTAGAAAAATATTTCTAAAAAATGTAAAATAAAAAGTTAAAATTCAACAAAAATTCTTTTTATGGTCTTAAGTCATCCAAGTAATTCAAACATATTTTCTTTGATTTTTACAAGTAGAGGAAGTTAGGTTTTAAAATGTTTCTTAAGGCCTAAGCAAGAAGAAAGCCCAAAAACTATTATTAGCTTCTAAAAATTTGGAGAGATAATAAAATTGAAATGTAAAATCAATTAAAAATCATAGAAAATTATTTTAATACCAAAGAATTAGTAAATATATTTTTATGGAATTTTATCATTGAAGGAAGATATCAAAAGAAAATTATTTGCATAATATAACAAAAAAGGTAAAGAAAATGACATAGTTAATGATTGATTTTATTTTGTTGTCACAAAAATTTATAAAATTAAACAAAATTATTTTTATGAATTAGGTTAAAAATGAAACCAAGGATATTTTTTGGTGATTTTTTAGGTTAATGAAATTTGGAAAATAAAATTCTCGAACTTAAATGATGAAGAAAACCTTAATTGAACTAATTGAATTATTTAATTTTAAAAAAAATGATAAAAAAAAGAATAAAATTCGTAAAATAAAAATATACTAAAAAATAAGCCTAATATATTTTTTTGATAATTTTTGGGTGAGAGAAAATATTGAAACAAAATTAAAGAAACAAATGAAAATGTATTAAAAAATCAAAAAAAATGCTAAAGTCTATTACACCTATTAAAGTTCAAAAATGTTGTAAAAGAAATTCACATCATGCTCAATTGATGTGCACCACATAATCGTCCCTATGTTTAAACCATGCCCTAACGCGTTTGCTCAGTTTTCTAAGCCGGATTCAGATCACGATTTCTCCTTCATTTCTTGATGAAAACGAACAAAATTGTGATCAAACTGAAGATCTTGTAGAGTAGATTATCATAAGGTCAAAAAAATTTCAAAACGGTACACAAATTGAGGAGAAAAGCTAAGGGGAAAATCACTGAAAACAACATATTATGAATGTGTAAAAACAGAATCCATCATGCTACTTTCAGATCCACGAATCTTTCTTGTTTCTCCACCAAATCCAATAATCCAAACATCAAAGTTCATCAAGAAATTGCAAGGAATACGAATATGCTATTGGATTCTTTAAATGTTACAAGAGCAAAATGAAATTTGATCATGAAATCATCGCAACAAACAGTTTGACATGAATTGCAGAGTATGGATTCAGACTTCAAAATGTATGTAAACACTCATCAGATCTAAGATCTGGTCAGCTATTGTATCATACAAGATCTACATCAAAAACATAAGTGAACATTTGGATCAAAGATTAAGAATCAACTTACCTTGAGTGAGTGAAAAATAAATTCACTATATGCCTCTGAAACTGAAAGAAATCCTATGAACCTCTCTCTTTTACTTCTATGAAGCGTGGCTATGCAGTAATTGGAGCTTTGAGCAAGAAATCTTGAGAGAAAATTTGGAGAAAGAAATTCTAATTTGTAGAGCGAAATTTGTGCTTTGATGAGAAGTTTCATAGTTTTGTGTGAATGTTAAACAAGATACCACGAAATGAGAATGGATGGGAGCTTATATAGAGCAAGGAAGTGTATTGAAGAATTTTTGTTAAGGGTAGAAGGTCTTTTGCAAATTAGAGTGGTTGGAGATAGTTTTAGAAGTTCTTGTGTTTTATGCCATTTGTGTTCAAGCTTGCAGTCATTTTGGGGCTTATAAGGAAAAGAATGAGAAAGTGAGGCGTGCACAACATGTGACACAAGAGCATGTGCAAAAAAAACAAAATCTGATGTGCTGTATATATGGCTCATGATCAGCTTAGTTTCCACTTACAAATCTCCTAATTGACTCGTGCAATTTCTTTGCTTAAGGGGCCTTCTGAAAGCTTGCAACTTGTAGATAATAATGGTGCTTTGAATTTCTTAATTTGGAGTTAAAATGATGGAGATATGATGGAGAGAAGTTGAGAAAAAAATGAGATTTGGCCAGGTAGACTGCACATGCGTGCATGGGCATCCATGGGGGCATGTTTGATCAGTTTAAGGTACCAACTTCCAAAATCCATATCTCACTCAATCTTTGTCCATTTTGAGTGATCCAAAGATTAATAATAAACTCCCATGGAAAGCTACAAGATGCTCTTATTAGATTTTTAAATTGAAACTTAATCAAGAAGAAATAATCTTACACATTTGGCACACCACGTGTTTGTTAAAATGCGTGCCTGACTTGCCCTTGAGAAGGCAACTTGACATTTCCTAATGGCCAGAACTTCTAACTTAAATTTCTCTTAAATGGTTCACTTTTGAGATTTCCACCCTCATTGACAAACTTTTAGGATTTTTCTCAAGCTTTCTGAATATGTATCATTTGCCTCAATCAGATTAACCAAACTCAAATTGTGATTCGCCAAAGTTGTGTACTATGGACACTTAAAAACTTTTCAACATTCAAGTAACTTTATGAACAAGTAAACCATAATTTCTTAAATTAACTTGACTCAATGATGAAATTGGTTATGAAATATGAAATGAGGATGTTTTAATTGATGGTTGACCAAAAGTCCACTTGGTCAACCTTAACTTTGACTGATTTTGACCAAAATGACCATTTTGCCCCTTGTGATCAATTGAATCCTTTCCCATCAAAATTTAACCTCAATATTTTAATAAAAGATTCTAAATAACATATATAAACACATGGAATCCAATTTGAATCAAAAATTTGAAAAACTCCTGATTAGAATTAAAACCCTAATTTTGCACCTTGTATTAGAAGCATGATGATCAAACTTCAATACCCTTATTCCTCTGGATAAATTAAGAGATTCTTTGAATAACTATGCCTCATATGATGATGAGAAGATGATACTTTAAAAATTTGACTCTTACAAGCCTCAAGCTCTTTAATTGGTCAAAACCCTAATTTTGAGAGATGAATAGTAGAAATTTGATTCTTCTCAAAACTTTGCAATTTTCCAACTTCCAATGATCATGTGGGATAAATGAGATGTCTTGAACTATAAGAAACCCTTGTATCTTGAGAGAGTCAGAGATTGAGGATATGAGGGGCCCCTTTTGCACTAATTGACCAAACAAGCATCCTTTATAGCCTGTATAAGAACTTGGGAAACAAGATACCTTGATCATATCACGAGAATGCATGAGTATGTATGATGAACACATAAGCCATAAAAGGTAGAATAAATAGGGGAAATTTTGGGGTGCAACATATGTCTCTCAAGAGGTATTCCTTTTACGCAATTCCAGTGACTCTAGGTTAGGTCGTCGTTTAAACTCATAGGGTTGATGTAATCCTTTGGCTAATAGACGAACCTTCTTTCTAAGGGTTTTTTTGAAAATATTTTTTGCAAAATTTTAAATCCCACCATAGATATAATAATATAATGAAATATAAAAATAAGCAGAAAATAAATAAATAATTAAATGAGAAAGAAATAAAAAAAATCAATAAACAAGAAAAACCCTAAAACCAAAAGACGAGGCTTTTAAACCTAGGGTTGAGTCCCCAGCAGAGTCGCCAACTGTTGTAACTGGTTTTTAAATCAGATTTTCCACCCTTAACTTTAATCCTAAAGGAAGGGAGTATAAAGGAATAACCCTAACAGTTAGAGATTCTAGATTGCTAACTCGGTTCTAGACGAGGGGAAGGTGTTAGGCACCCCCCATCTACCATGTTCACAAGAATACTAGGTTTAGAAGCGCGTTTTTAAGAAATAGGGATTTTAAGTTTTATTAGGGGAACTCGCCACAATTATAGTTGTATGCCTATGTATCCTCTTAGGAGGAATCATAGTACTATTTCGTAATTCGCAGGTTGGTTTGTGTTTTTTTATGGATTACGAAAAATATTTGAATTTCCCGTGAGCTTTGCCTAGGTGTTGTGAATAGCAAAGATTGTTAGACTAAGCGCACAATCGATTCGAACATATTCGTAATCCTTTTTTTTTAAATTGGTTATTGAATTAATTTGATTTACGAAAATAAATTGTGGTTGGTTGAATATTTTTTATTTATTAATTATTGTAAATATTCTATTTAAATGCATGATAGGAAATAAAATTTAATGCAATAAAAATAATATTTTTGATGAGTTTGGAAAATAATATATTCATATGTTAAATATAATATCATTAAATATATTAAATGCAATTAATACAAGAAAATAAAAATAAAAAGGTATAATTAATAAAAATATAAGATAAATATAAAAATTATAAAATAAAAAAAATTATAAAACGCATGGGGGTGAAATAGACTAGGTTAGTAAAACTATGGGGGTGTCAAAAGCATGGGCCTGAATTCATATATTGAATTCAGGCTCAAAAGGACATGGGGGTGCTAGAAGAAATCATCGGGCCCAAAGGGTGAGGCCCAAATGATTATGTTGTCCCTTTCTTGAAAACAAAAGGGGTGGTGTACTACCTTAATCAGAACTCGAATTGGGATGGTTGATACATGGCCCAATTGTCAACATAGCCATAACAACAAAAAATAAAAAAAGTCGGGCATTAATCAAAATGGGTCGGGTAAGAAATAGGTATTGGGTCCGGTGAATGACCAAACAAAAGAAACCCTAAGAAAAAGATATTAAACATCTTCTTATTATCTTCCACTCTGTTTCATGCTAAACTCAATCTACTTTCTCTATTCTCTATAATCCATCGACATTGTTTTTCGATTCAAAGAACACACATAAAACCTTCTTCTGTTTTGATTCTACTTCAATCGATCAACAATAACAACATAACTTATGTTCATCTTTGTGACGGCAAGGTCCCTCTATATGTGTTTTAATGATGTCAAAACTATTATTACTCACTCTCCATTTGGGTTTGTCCTATGAACAATCTTTCCATGGAATAGCTGGAATCAAGATCTCTAGAAACATTCATTTTTGGGAAAATTCACTGTTTGCATCGACTCAAAGATATGTGCAGTCGACTCATCATTCTCAACCAAGCTCAGGATGTGAAGCGTCGACCCTTCTGGTCGACTCAACCTGGGAATCAAAGTATTCAAATATTCCATCGACGCAAGCCCTATAGTGGTCGATGCACTATACTTAAAAATGGTTTTCCTCCACCTGCGGGTTGTGCTGCACCGACCCCTCTTACTACTTGAGTCGACCGCTCGCTGCTTTCAACTATTTTTCTGCTATGCTTTTGGGTCTTGACTATTTGGTAACACACACACACACACACACACACACACACACACACACACACACACACACACACACACACACACACACACACACACACATATATATATATATATATATATATATATATATATATATATATATATATATATATATATATATATATATATATATATATATATATATATATATATATTCATTGGGTATCATCATTTGAAGAAAATAAGTACTAGTGAAAGATACACATAGTGCTCATCATCTTCATCCTCTCTTCTCAAAAATCAACATCTACACATAATCATGGTTGTTGGTTCAAGAAAAGTGATGTGGTGATAACGTTCAAATCAAGGATTCAATTCAGATTTAGGTTGGGCAATTGTGGGTTGTTCTTGAATAAAATTGTTTGGATTTTCTGCTCCAAGATTTCAATTGGTGCGGGGGGTTTTTTCACAAGTCTTTGCTTCATTGAATTCATCCGAGTGAAACTATTAAGAAACAGTGGGTTTTCTTAATCAAGTAGCGGTAACCGGAGGATTGTGAAGGAAGATTTGGGGTCAAATTTCTTGCGATTGAAATCAGCCGAGTGAAAGTATTGTAGAACAAGAGTTTGTGCAAATTAAGTAGCGGTAACTGGAGGTTTGTTCGAAGAATTTGGCACTTGGTTTGGCTCAAACCAATGAAAGGGAAGAAGACTGTTACATCAGCAACATTGGTTTATTTGTATTGTGAACTATCTCTTCTCTTGTAACATTTGCATCTTAATTTCAAATATCTCAATTCTAGATTCTAGAATTTGGGGAAGACGTACCCTACGCGAGGACGACAAGGGGAAATGCCTTAACAAATCGTGTGTTCTTCTTATTTTTCTTTACTTCCATACTTGACTACTATAATTTGTGGGAATTAAATTGTCGAATTTGCTTGTACTGAAATTGTGGTGTGTTGAGATCATTTCACAACATTAGTAACAATCCGTTCGATTAATACCTAAGAAAACTCACCACTACAATTTAGTAAAATCAAACCTAAGGTGCTTTGCACATAAGGTGTTTGACAAATTGATTCATCCACAAACTATCCATTGTGTTTAGCTTTATCTTAATCAACTCATTAGAAGTAATTCATACTCATTGCGGATGTTTAAGTGATTGAGCAATTGAGTAAAACGTATTGCTTCTTACTTTGTCATCCTATCTCATACAGTTATGCATATCTGATCTTTTCAATGGAGGATTGTTTAGATGATTGGAGATTCAGGGAGCTTTCGCATATATTTCTGAAAAACAATTTTAAAAAGCGCAAATAATTTTTTAAACAATCTATTTAACCCCCCATTCTAGATCGATCACATCGTCTAACAAGTGGATTCACGAGCGCCGATTTATCTAGTGCTTCGCATATTACTTTGTAGAATATGGAGAACGATCCAAAAAGGGCTTATACGAGAGCTCCTATTTTCACCGGTGAAAACTATAGCTATTAGAAATATTGTATGCGTGTGCATATTAACTCTGTTAATAGAAAGATATGGGAAGTTATCAAGGATGGTCCTATACAAATAACCATGACCAATGAGGATAACATCACCATACCCAAACCGGAAGCACTATTGGATGAGGAAGACGAGAAAAAGTATATCTATGATTGGAAAGGTAGAAATATGCTTATTGCATCTTTAGGTGTTGATGAGTATTTTAGAGTTTCACATTATGCTACTACTAAGGAAATGTGGGATGCTCTACAAATTGCCCATGAGGGGACAAATGATGTTAAACTTTCTAGAATCAATACATTGACTCAAGAGTTTGATCTCTTTCACATGAAGCATGGTGAAACCATTGCGGATATGCAAAAGAGATTTTCTCATATAATCAATCGCTTACACACTCTTTGTCATGTTACTCCCAATGTTGTTGCTACTAACAAAAATTTAAGATGTCTAGCAACCAAGGAAGCCAACAATCTAGCTACACTTGACATAACAATATTGTTTGGTAAGCTTCAAGAGCATGATCAAGAGCTCATAAATCTCAACAAGCACGAGAAAAAGGAAAAGAAAGAAAAACCAAAAGATACAGAAAATAAGTCTATTGCATTAAAGGCTTCAAGCTCAAAGTCCTCCACTAATAACTCATGTGTGAGTGATTCTAGTGATGATGATGAAAGTTCAAGTGAAGACATCGGGTTGTTTGTGAGAAAATATCATAGATATCTACAAAATAATGAAGTCCAACACTCGGAAAAAAATCTCATCAATTATAGAAGCCAATCAAAACCTTCAAGACAAGATGAAGGTAAGAATCTAAATCAAGAGGATCATGTTTCAACTGCGGAAAACCCGGTCACTACAAACTGGATTGCCCAACTGCGGAAATGTCTCACATAGAATTGCAAAGAGCTTTTGATACTCTACAAAATGAGGCTAAAGAATATTTTAAACGATTAGCCTCAAACTTGAAATTTTTTCATACCTTGAGCAAAAAGTGTCCAATTCCGAAAAAGAGTTGGAAGTCCTCAAGGCATCTATGGTAGAGAAAATCAAAACTGATAGCAAAGATGATAAGTTTTCTTGGCATGATTGGGCTGGATGTGAAACTTGTTATATTTGGAAAAGAGAGGTAAAAACTCTCAAAGCCAAACTTGACAAGGCTTTACAACCCAAAATTACTTTTGGCATTGATAGATCAAATTTCAGAAGTAGTATGATTAATCCTTATCAAAAATACACTTATGAAATAAGAGATCCTCCAAGCAAAAGTAACTTACCCAAAACTCTAACTTGTTTATATTGTTGCAAAAGGGGCCACACCATTGGAAAATGCCGATTTAGGAGGTTTTTGGTTCCTCGAGGAATTTTCAAATGGTTTCCAAAATGCAACTCAAGTATCACTCACACACAAAGACCCAATAAAAATTGGGTAACTATTTCCCTTGTTTAAATTTGTAGGTGGAATGTCTTGAGACTATGGAGAAAAGATGGTTTCTCGATAGTGGATGCTCAAGACATATGACGGGCGACATCTCCCTATTTTTTGACTTTGTGGCTAAAAAGAAATGATTTGTCACCTATGGTGACAATAACAAGGGAGCAATACTCGGTAAAGGTAGTGTAGGTAATCCCTCTTCTACTACTATCTCTGATGTTCTATTAGTTGATGGTATTAAACACAATCTTATTAGGGATAGTAAGATCCCAAAGAAAAGGACTCGGAATCTACTAAAATTGAGGAAGAGTTGGATCAAGTATCCGAAAAAAGGGGGGAAGATCATACAAGTAATAAAAATGGTCTTATTTGGAATGTAAAACCTCTAAGGATCATCCCATCGACAACATCCTAGGAGACATATCAAAGGGAGTCACCACTCGCTCTAAGATAAGTAACTTTTGTTATCATTTTTCTTTCGTCTCTCAAATTGAGCCTAAAAATTCCAAAGACGCCTTACTCGATGAACATTGGTTTTTAGCTATGCAAGAGGAACTAAATTAGTTTAAAAGAAATGAGGTTTTGGACCTTGTCCCTCCTCCACAAGATCATCGAGTTATTGGAACTAAATGGGTATTTAGGAAAAAACTAAACGAAAACGGAATTATAACTCGTAACAAGGCTCGTCTTGTTTCCCAAGGGTATAACCAAGAGGAAGGCATTAATAATGAGGAAACTTACGCTTCGGTGGTCCAACTCGAGGCTATACGCCTTTTGCTTGCATATGCATGCTCACAAAACTTCAAATTAATTCAAATGGATGTAAAGAGTGCTTTCTTAAATGGATACATTAATGAAGAGGTTTATGTGTCTCAACCTCCCGGTTTTGAGAATTTTGAGAATCCTAACTATGTTTACAAACTTAAGCATGCGCTATACGGTCTTAAACAATCCCCTAGGGCTTGGTACGAACGTCTTAGCAAATTCTTACTAGATCAAGGATTCTTAAGAGGAAAGGTTGAGACAACCCTTTTTATTAAGCATGAAGGAAAACATTCTATTTTAGTTCAAGTATATGTAGATGATATTATTTTTTGTTCTTCTAACATATCTTTAGTAATAGAATTCTCTAAGCTAATGCAGGGAGAATTTGAGATAAGCATGATGGGGGAGTTAAACTACTTCCTTGGACTACAAATCAAGCAACTAAATGAAGGGACATTCGTGAGCCAAATGAAATATTTCCTTGACCTACTCAAGCTATTCGACATGAAAAACTCAAGAAATCGATACTCCTATGCCTATGGCCGTGAACTTAGACCGGGATGAAAATGGTAAACCCGTCGATATAAAAAGGTATAGAGGTATGATTGGTTCCCTTCTCTATCATACGGCTTCTCATCCAGATATCATGTTTAGTGTTTGCATGTGTGCCCGGTTTCAATCATGTCCTAAGGAGTCACATTTAAAATCTTTAAAGCGCATACTTAGGTATCTTAGTGGTACAACTAAGTATGGACTTTGGTTCTCCAAGGGTAGTGATTATTCTTTGGTTGGCCATTCCGATTCCGACTTTTCCAGGGGCAAATCGGATAGGAAAAGCACTAGTGGTACTTGTCATTTATTTTCAATTTCTTTGGTCAGTTGGCATAGCAAAAAGCAAGTTTTCGTTGCTTTGTCAACCTCCAAAGAGGAATACGTTACAGCCGGTAATTGTTGTGCCCAAACCTTGTGGCTCAAACAACAATTGCTCGACTTCAATTTCCAACTTGATCGCATTCCTATTTTTTGTGACAATACAAGTGCCATCAACCTAACCAAAAATCCGATTTTGCACTCTCGCACAAAACATATTTAGATTAGGCATATTGCTCGACTTCAATTTCCAACTTGATCGCATTCCTATTTTTTGTGACAATACAAGTGCCATCAACCTAACCAAAAATCCGATTTTGCACTCTCGCACAAAACATATTTAGATTAGGCATCATTTCCTAAGGGATCATGTGGAAAAGGGTGATGTCATTTTCGAGCATGTTGATAGAAAAAATCAACTTGCTGACATTTTTACTACACCACTCGCTACAGAACCCTTCTTTCACATCTGTAGGGAACTTGGTGTTCTCGATATCTCGGATAGGTTGCAACTTAATTAAGTTGTGTGCTCCTTATTTTATTTCATATATTCCCTTAGTGTTTGATGTACTTATTAATATTTTTAGTGAAAGCTCTCATCAATCTTCATGAAGGTAATATGCATCCTATTTATTTCCCCTTCTTGATCATATATATGTGTTTATTTAGGTCATCTTCTTGCTCTACATTCATTATACTGTTGATATGCATGTTTGATTTATTGTTACTTCCCCTATTACATGACTTTCCTTCAAAAATGTATTAAATCTCAAAATCTCACAGGATGAGTCGACCCACAACAAGATTGCATCGATGCATACTAAATCACACACTCAGCATTAATTAAAATTTTGTGTGCATCGACGCAAGCTCTATAGCGATCAACGCATCACGTAAAATCTCTACATACCTAATTCGTGAATTACATATATTATGTGGTTATGTTTTTTAAAACCATTAACCCTAAACATACCCATTCCTCTCAAAACCCTAAAACTCAAAATCTCTCTCAAGAAACTCCTCAAATGGATTCAAGGGTAACCAAAAAGAGAACCTTCAGAGGAAACTCTTCCAATATTCCTTCGGATATTCCGGTAACTGCCCTTTCACTTCTCTCTGATGATATTGCTGAAAGTTTTGCATAAACATTTGGTAAGAGAAGTATAGTTAAGCAATCAACTTTATATTTGAAAACTTTGGGTCACATGCACCTACCTAACATCATAGAATTGCTAAGATTTCAGAAATTCCATTTATTTCTTGAGTGTGACACCGCTTATAATGAGGATTTAGTTAGATTGTTCTATGTGGGTATGCAAGGAAAATTTGAAGGATTTGAATTTAAGTATAGAATTAACAACAAATATTATATGGTGAGCTGATGTGCAATCGACCTAATGTGTCTAACGGTATCTTAACTGCAAGTGCACAGCCTATCACGGTAGTAATAAAAAGATGTCAAACCCACAGGGACTTTGTAATCACTCTAGTGCTATAAAGGTTTGCTAGTTTAGCTAAGGCGGATGTTGTCACGTTTGGTTTTTTAGAGGTTAAGGTAGAGGAAAACTAAATCGAAATAAGGGAATAATAATAATAAAACGGTCGGTATGTAATATAGTGAACCTAAGTGGATCTAATCGAACCTAAGCATATAAATATGTTTAACTTAAATGGTTCTGTAGAAATTATCAGTTTAAAAACCCTCAACTCACACTTTCATGGTCTTATCTCGGATTATACCCCTAAAGCCCTATGCCTGCTCTCGCTAGCCCATAAGTGTTTAGAAAATACTCTTTGAAAACTTAATAAAATCTAATTCGTTTTAAAGCGCTCTCGTTGTATTTAAATCAAATGCCTAACTTTAGCTATCTGGTTAAAACCTCACACTTTTGTGGTCTCGATCCTAACCTATTATACTTTTCTTACTCTCGTAACAAAAAGATTGATTTTAATTATAAAAAGTCACAGCCAGAAATTAAGTTAATTTGGATTTCGGCTTAGGCATTATTTAATCCATTTGGTTACTATTATCACATCCCGACTCTAGAAAATTAGCTAGTCATAGTACTTGAAACAGACATACAGGAAATATAATCGGGAAAGAATAAAACATTCATGACAAATAAATAAATAAATAAACGTAAACAAATTGTATTAAAATTAAATTAAATGCGATTAAAAACCTGAATAATAATATTATTCCTCAAGCTACCTCTTCCATAAGTCGGCAAGATTGGAACCTTCAGAATTGGAACTTGAAACGAATTCTGAGGCTAAAAATAAATTCTGACTACAATAGCAATTTCCTAATGTTGGAAATAGCTATTAATTGGTAAAAGGGAAATAAAGCAGAACAAAAAATGCAAATGGGCTGTTCGTAAATTTGGCAGGGCTTCCGCAAGAAATTATGTAAAAAACTCTCTCTTCCTCCATTAAAATATCTCCTATTTATAGAAGAGAATTTTTGCAGTTAAGAAAAATTAGGAACGTGGACTTGTACTGCTTGAGTGGAGGAAGACCAGGACTGGTCGTTGGTGAGGTTGAGAATATGTAGGAGTTGAAAAGATCCTTCCATTACGTTGCCCACGTCTCTTGTTCTTCATGACATTGAATTACGTGTGTGACGGTCGTAATGAAGAGGTGACGGTCGTAATGCGCTTAAATAGCGCGTTACGTTCGTCAATGATGTGTGACGAGCGTTCTTCATGTTGTGAGCGTGTTACGCTCATAATGGAGGTGTGACGACTGTCACAACATCAAACTTTGCAGAATATTGCAGATTAGTTCTTTTTCTTCTGATTTTTATGTTAGCTTTCTTCATGTGATCTTTTTTTCACTAAATTGATTTGAAACATGTTGTACCTATGAAAAGACATAAAAACTTGGAACAATCGGGAGTTAAATGGGTTAATGCAGTATGAAAATCGATTAAAAATGTAGCAATTATATGATACGATTTCTCGTTATCATGAGCTCGCATGTCTAGAAAGATCTGTTTGGTGTGTGGCCAATTGACTCTGATGCTATTAAGATTTCTGACATTGTTCTTGCTCCTAACTATGAATTCAAGTCTGCTTTAAACTCCATGCTTAAGAAGCCTTATAGTGATATAATTGTGAATAGAAACTTATTTCCAAGATCTGTAACTACTGGTGCCCTAGCTCCATTTGACAGAATTCTCTTTTGGATCGTTTGTCACATTATTCGACCCCAGAAGGGAGGTCTCTCTCATATGGATAAACCTGAGGTTCAACTGATTTATGTTTTTAAACATAAGATAAAGTTCATTGGCCACATTATTTTGCTAGTAGAATGTTTGATCTGCATAATTCAGGAAGAGGCATTGCTCTATGTTATCCCTCCTTCATTCAAAGAGTCCTTAATCGAGAAAAGATTAGAGTTCCAGGAATCTCGTATGCCGGTATGTCTTCTGATCTAGAATTTACAAAGAAATCACTTACTTTAATGGGCTTCCAATGGGATAACAAAGAACAAAGATATCATTACATTGTGAGAAGTACTTCAGTTACGCTCCAAAACAGTGATGGTGAAGAGGATGAAGAAGAAGAAGAAGAAGAAGAAGAAGAAGAAGAATAAGAGTACGAGGAAGAACAAGGTGCATCAAATATGGACGAGGATGCCCAAGTTCCTCAAGACAACAACGCAAATGTGATAGCTCTATTGGAGAAAATGCAGATCCAACAAAAGGAATATGCATTCCTTCAAAATGAGAGGATCTCAAACCTCTACAATCTTGTTAAAGTCCAAGGTGAAATTTTTTCAACCTATTCAAATGTTCAAGCTCAGAGGTACTCCACATTACTGGCATGCTTCAATCACAAGCTGAAAACCTAGCCTCCTTCCAATCCACCTTCCTGAAGCACTTTCTAAACCATCCACCGTAGGCTCCAGAAAACCATGACAATGACAGCCTAGATAATTAATTCGTGTTTGTGTGTAATTCAGTTTGAGCCTTTAAGTTGTTTTCATGATTAGCTTATGCATTTATCTCTATTTTCTTTCAAACCTACTTTGTGTTTGTATCGTATTTTATTCTCATTCGGTATGTAATGTACTAAATTCTTATGTCTAATTATTAACCTTTTATGCTTTGCACTAATCTCATTTTATGTGAATGATTGTTAGTGTATTAAGTTGCAAATAGATGATGATTATGTGTTTTAATAATTTTTGTTACTCTTGACCTCGTTCTTTTTCTCTTTTTGATGTTGTCAAAGGGGGAGAAGAGAATATACAAGGAATATTGTGTAAAATCTTGCAAGTGGCATTTTACGGAATGCACAAATTTAGGGGGGCATATTTGGGTAAGGCTCTAGATAAGCTCTCAATATGGGATGCATTGAGCATAAATTCAAAGGTTTTCCATCATAAAAAAAAGGGGAGTATGTGAGGGAAAGGTCCCTCTATATTTGTTTTAATGATGTCAAAACGGTTATTACTCACTCTCCATTTGGGTTGGTCCTATGAACAATCTTATTGTGTAATGGTTGGAATTAAGATCTCTAGACACATTCATTTTTGGGAAAATTCACTGTTTGCGTCGACTCAAAGATATGTGTGGTCGACTAATCATTCTCAACCAAGCTCAGGATGTGTTGCATCGACCCTTCCGGTCGACTCAACCTGGGAATCAAAGTATTCAAATATTGCATCGATGCAATCCCTATAACGGTCAATGCACTATACTTCAAAATGGTATTCCTCCACCTGCGGGTTGTGTCGCGCTGACCCCCCTTACTGCTTGAGTCAACCGCTCGTTGCTTTCAACTGCTTTTTTGCTATGCTTTTGGGTCTTGACTATTTGGTAACATATATATATATATATATATATATATATATATATATATATATATATATATTCATTGGGTATCATCATTTGAAGAAAACAAGAGCTAGTGAAAGATACACATAGTGCTCATCATCTTCATCCTCTCTTCTCAAAAATCAACATCTACACATAATCATGGTTGTTAATTCAAGAAAAGTGTTGTGGTGATAACGTTTAAATCAAAGATTCAATTCAGATTTGGGTTGAGCAATTGTGGGTTGTTCTTGAATAAAATCGTTTGGATTTTCTCCTCCAAGATTCCAATTGGTGCGAGTTTTTTGCACAAGTCTTTGCTTCATCGAATTCAGTCGAGTGAAAGGATTAAGAAACAGTGGGTTTGCTTAATCAAGTAGTGGTAACCAGAGGATTGTGAAGGAAGATTTGGGTTCAAATTTCTTGCGATCGAAATCAGTCGAGTGGAATTATTGTAGAACAAGAGTTCGTGCAAATAAAGTAGCGATAACCGGAGGTTTGTTCGAAGAGTTTGGCACTTGGTTTGGCTCAAACCAAGGAAATGGAAGAAGATTGTTACATCAGTAACATTGGTTTGTTTGTATTGTGAACTATCTCTTCTCTTGTAACATTTGCATCTTAATATCAAATATCTCAATTATAGATTCTAGAATTGAGGGCAGAGGTACCCTACGCAAGGACGATAAGGGGAACTGCCTTAAAAAATCATGTGTTCTTCTTCTTTTTCTTTACTTCCATACTTGACTATTATAATTTGTGGGAATTAAATTTTCGAATTTGTTTGTATTGAAATTATGGTGTGTTGAGATCATTTCACAAGATTGGTAACAATCCGTTCGATTGATACCTAAGAAAACTCACCGCTACAATTTAGTAAAATCAAATCTAAGGTGCTTTGCACATAAGGTGTTTGATAAAATGATTCGTCCACAAATTATTCATTGTGTTTAGCTTTATCTTAATCAACTCACTGGAAGTAATTCATACTCATTTAGGATGTTTAAGTGATTGACCAATTGATTAAAACGTATTTATTCTTACTTTGTCATCCTATCCCATACAGTTACGCATATCCGAACTTTTCAATAGAGGATCGTTTAGACGATTGGAGATTCAGAGAGTTTTCGCATATATTTTTTAAAAAACAATTTTAAAAAGCGCAAATGATTTTTTAAACGATCTATTCAACCCCCCTTCTAACTCAATCACATCGTCTAACAATATTTTCTCTAATCCAATTTTCGGTTTCACCGATATCTTTCTATTTTGATTACTTCTCAATCTCTCTCTCTCTCAAGCGGTTTCTCACAGTTTCAAGAACATAAAGACTACTCTATTTATCGCATACTCCCTCCTCTGTAATTTTTCTTCCCCCTCCATTTTCTTTAGTTCTTTCTTAGGTTTTTATAGTATTTTTTAGGATTTAGATTTTAGGAAACAAAGTCAATGCTTTATCGTTACTCCGATTAGTTTAGGAATTTAGAAATTGTAATTGATCTGTGTTGATTAAGGGATCTATAAAATAAGTACGGCATGATTCTGTATTGATTTCTGATTAAGCCTCATTTGAAATTGATTCCTTACATATACGATTTTATTGATAAAAATGTTTTTGTGTTAATATGATTTAGTTCTATAAAGTATTTGATTTTGTTTATGTGATAAAGGAAAGGTTCGATTCGCACAGTACACGCATTCATTATTCTCTTTCAATGATTTGCATTAGTAATGGTTAAAACAAATGAAGCGTGTGTTTCTTCAATTAATTTGTACAGTGCGTGTTTTGGAGTTGCAATACATTATTTGGATTTGGACTAGGCCTTCAGGGTTGCGACGTGCTTCTTTGAATGGGCATGTTAGCTACATGAGCTTGGACTGTGTGAAGAAAGTCTAAAACAGCTTCTTTTTTTTTTTAATCACGTGTTTTTTTCACTAACAAAACAAACATTTTTTAATAAGTGATTTAAAATATAATAATAATTACATTAGTATAATTAATAATAGTAAGGTTAATAATAGTGTAATAACATTAAGAATAATCAACCATTATATTATAAGCAACAATAATCAACAAAACTAAAATAGTAAAAAAAAGTCAGAAATTGACTTCCAATTATTCTAATTAAAACATTGGGTCATCAAGAAAGTTTTGATGGGCCTATTTGATCAACAACGCACCAACCTCTTTGATACTTGAAAAGGACTTTTGGTCTAATGGGACTTAATAAATTGATATGGGCTAGCCAAATGACATAATGACTTTTTTAAACAACCTCTTTGAATGTACCCCTTTCTATAAGGACGCACCCCTATAAAAAATAAGAAAACCTTAATGGGCCATCAAATATTGATGGTCCATCTTAGATCAATACATCTTTTTTCCTGTTTTAAACCCATATAGAAATAAAACCTACACAACGTGATTTACTGAATTAGAAACCTAAATATAATATAAGGGTAGGGAAATTTTGGGATATGACACATTGTTCATCCAAACACACAAAGACACTGCATTCATGTAATTACGTTATTAAAATAATCTAAATTAAAAACAGGGTGTTACATCTCACTTGCAACGCCTTTGTTGATGTGATTTTAGGTGCGTTTAGAGATGCATCTCTGGATAGAAACAAGAGAATTTTTAAATTTTCAGAGGTGTGAGGTGCACTCTATGGAGTGAGATGATTATTTTCCAAGAAAAATCTCTAACATATTAGACCCTAAACTAACTAACTCACAAATTGTTATAACTAACTGACAGAAAATTATACAAAACAATTTATATTGTAAAAACTCCCTTAAAAGTGGAGTGGATGTCAAACATTTATAGTTTGTGAACAAAATAAGTAAATGGGCAAAGATGTAAAGCTTTTGGTGAAAAGGCCATCAACTTGGTTCTCGAGTTGATTGATATTAAATGAATGATATTGGCTTGTAATTTGTCAAGGACTAGATGGTATTCCATCTCAATGTGCTTCATTCTTTGTGAAGAATGGGATTGAAGGCAATGTGTATGGCACTCATGTTATCATAAAAAATTATTATAGGTATAAGAGCCATTATGCTTCACATCAGTGTTAGCCAATGTTATGTATTCAGCTTCAAATGATGACCTAAAAAACTAAAATTTTCTTTTTGCTTTTCCAACTAATGAGATTACTGCCAAGGAAGAAGTTGAATCCTATTGTAGATCTTCTAGTTGTTGGACAAGCTCCCCAGTCAGAGTCTTGAATCCTGTGAAAGTGTGGTTGGAATTCTGCTTGAAGAAAAGGCCCATGGTTAGTGCATTCTTGATAAAACTCATTATTCTGACGATTGCTTAGATATAAATACTTGTTGGCTTTAACAAATGTTAGCTTAACTTGCACACAAAAAAGTAATATTTATTATATATTGGGTGAGATATAACAATTTACCTATGATGCTTCTAAGTTGGGTGGGATCATGTAGCATAGGCTCATCAGAAATGTTAAGTTTGTATCTTGGTGTTGGCTCTTGAATTCGACACCTACTATATATTGGCCCCATAGACCACAAATATAACAGATAAAGCCAAGCTAGAAAATACTTCGACGGATGGAAAAAAAATTAGAGAAAATATCTGAGTTGCAAATTGGTCTTCGACCAAACATCACCATCAGGACTTCGACAGGAAAAGTCCTGTGGCCTTCGACTAGAAGAGCAAACCTTCGTGACAGCACCAAAGGCGAAGGATATTTGAATTTGAAGATTGGAGGGAAATGCAGTTTGCCAGCAGTTAAGGGAAAGCGACGTGGTATGAAGATAGAGGTCGAGGGACATGCAGAAGACACTTGTCTTCATCCTAGAAGCCAAGCCACCCTCGATAGTTACTTAATTTTAGTATAAAACTAGGAAGTTTGTGTGGGATTTACGTGTGTTTAACCTATTGTGCTAGTTACTCAATATTATTCAAGTACCCGCTGCGTGTGAAAGAATAAATGAGAATGTACGTTGGAAACACCATCTTTTATTAATAAAGTCTTTTTACATTGCTTTGAACTTCTTTTGCAAAGTTTACATTTCTGCACCTTTACTTGCACTTCTAGTTACTTTCTTGCTTTCCAAAACCGTAAACACCATAACCTTGGCCGAACGTGCGTTCTTCCTAGATATCAACTTTCACATCAAACCAATATAAAAATTAGCATATGTTCTGGAATCAATCTGATCGATCCCGCGAGTAACCAAAAGGACTTTCCTTTTTGGAGGATCAGCGGTTGTTTACCAAAAACCACGGTAAAAAAATTGGCACGCCCAGTGGGACGTTGCTAGTTTTTATCATCTATTTGTTCATGTTATTGCTTCCCTTTTACAAGTATACAGCATTGCATGTTCTTAAGAAGTGGTAGAATAACCGACGAGTGTACTGTTAGGAAGAGAAATAGCGAGAGTAGAATGGCTAATGAGCCAAATCATAGAGAAATACCTCCACCAAATATTACTGGAACAGCGATTATGACTACCGTTGGAGAAAATATCTCAACTACTGTTGGTTCAGTACCAACATTAACCACGAATCAAACAGGACCCTTACTTTCGTATGTGGGTCCTAGAGGTCCTTTAGGAACGCCCCCACCAAGGGCAATTCCAGGATCTCGACCATACATTCCCCCAGGATTCTTGACAGCTTGGATGGGTCGAGAACAGCCATATGGCATGCCAACCACTAAAATGGCTAGCCTTATGAACGATGCGTCTACTGTTTTAGAACCGTTGGTGAGTGCATCATCGCCATTACAAGGATCTAGAGCCAGTATGGAAAATTTGGGTAGAAACCATATTTTAGGAGGACCATCACATGCAATACCAAGCCTCACAAATGCTTCTACAACAATTTTGAGGCAACAGATGGACGAAAGCAACCATGATATGGTGCAAATGTTGGCACAAACTTTAAGTATAGTGCTGAACCCCCTAATTGAAAATACTACCCAATCGAATCAACAAATGGCAGCGCAAATGACACGCATGGTTGAATTCTTTGGGGTACCCCCAAACTATTCGACAACCCCAAAGAATACCAATAAGAGTAAACCAAGGGGTAATCGTGGAAGAAGATTTAACCGTTAATCAAAATCCACAAATCCCTAGAGCAGGAATATAACACCTAGGGTCAAAATACCTCGAAATCCCCCACCAATCCCTAGAGAAATCGATCAAGGAGTGATTATGGTGAATAGGAACCAAAATGCTGATGAATTGATACAGCAAATTCGACACCAAAATTATGGAATAGATAATAATCTGATTGTCATGATCGAAAGGATTATGATACAGAATGGGATGAACGTTGGTTTTCATAGACCAAACTTCACATCCCCATTGTCAGAATATATCCTGCAAACAGAATTACCCCCTAGGGAAAAGTCCCCAAGTTTACCAAATTCTCAAGGGATACGACAGAATCTACTATCGAACATGTGGCGAGATATTTGATAGAAGTCGGGGAAATAGCGAACAACAAAAACCTTAGGATTAAATACTTCCCAAGCTCTCTAACAAAAAAAACTTTTACTTGGTTCACTACCCTCCCAGCCAATTCGATCCATAATTGGAATCAATTGGAAAGGTTGTTCCATGAACAATTTTACATGGGACAAACCAAAATAAGCCTAAAAGAACTGGCTAGTGTGAAGAGGAGATTCACTCAGCCAATAGATGAGTATCTAAATAGGTTTCGACTACTTAAATCCAGATGCTTTACCCAAGTGCCTGAACATGAATTGGTCGAAATGGCAGCAGGGGGCCTGGATTATTCCATTAGGAAAAAGTTAGATACCCAATACTTGAGAGACATGGCCCAGTTGGCCGATAGAGTTTGACAAGTAGAACGCCTTAAAGCCGAAAAGGCTAAGGAGACCAAAACTCATCGAAGAGAAATAGTAGCCTATGTCGAAATGGATGATGATGATCCAAAGACATCTAGTGATCCTATAGATGTCGAAGAAGGCGAGATAGATTTAGCGGAATTAAAACAAGGGCCGTCATACTCTTGTAAATTACTAGTGCCCTCAAATGGAAAAAATCCTGTAGAGTCTGAAAGGAACAGTGATAAATTCCCTAAGAAAACATATAGTTTTGACATCACTAAATGTGATGAAATTTTTGATTTATTAGTCAAAGATGGCCAAATGATAGTGCCCCCATGGGCAAAAATGCCTCCTTTAGAACAAAGGAAGAAGAGAGGTTTTTGTAAATATCACAATTTTCTGGGCCATAAAACCTCAAAAATGTTTTATTTTCAGGGATCTTGTTCTAGGAGCACTCAAAGAAGGAAGGCTTAAGTTCGCTGATAAGCCAGCAATGAAAATTGATGTGAACCCGCTACAAGGGGAAGCACATTATGCAGAACCAGTGGGCATCCATATAGTTGAAGTTTCTGAAGACTTCGTTAACAAGCCCGTATTTGGCAGTTTTACTGGAAACATATCCAGGAAAACTATCGAAGGGGTAAGGAAGGCCACTGAAGGCCTGAAACTGAACAAAGGAGCTGCTGAAGGCTCAAGCAAAAGGTGGGAGAACTGACTTGAGGGTTTTACGTTTTATCGCAAATGTTGCGGTTAGCAAGAGTCGCCACTGGCTTTTCTTTTATCCAAAAGGAAAGGTGAAATAGCACAGGAAAGACCTTTGAGATTGTTTCTTGAGTTCGGGGGGTAGATTATGAAAAGGGAAGGTATTAGAACCCTTTTCATCCATGGTTTTCCATGGGCTCTTAGTTACTTGCTAGATCACTTGCTTTTGTTTTGAAATTGTGCTTTGTGTGGTTTTTGAAAGTATTTTGTAAAAGAGGCCATTGTTTTGGCAATCTTTGTAATGATTCTCGTTCATAAGAATGTATACAAATATGTTTGTCTTTTTTGAAAATGTTTTCAATGTTTGTAAAATGTTTTGAAATGTGTGTGTGTTTTAGAAAATAGAAAGGATAGTTGTTTGAAACTAGAGCAAGTAACTAGAAGTAATCTACCTACTCAAATGTCTTTCTTGTTCATTTTCTATTCCTTTGATATTGTTGTCTTACCATTGATTTGGTAAGCAACCCTATCTTTGGATGTAAGCGGGACGGACGTGGGTCATCGTATAACCATGATTAGTGTGATACAGTGGGAGAACTGACTTGAGGTTTTTGCATTTGTGTTCGAAAATGTTACGGTTTAGCAAGAGTCACCACTGACTTTTCTTTTATCCAAAAAGGAAAGGTGAAAAAGCACAGGAAAGACCTTTAGAGATTTTTTTGAGTTCGGGGGGTAGATTATGAAAAGGGAAGGTATTAGCACCCTTTTCATCCATGGTTTTCCATGGGCTCTTAGTTACTTGCTAGATCACTTGCTTTTGTTTGAAATGTGTGCTTGTGATGTGGGTTTTGAAAATATTTTGAAAATATAACTTGTAATGATTCTCGTTTCTATAAGAACGCATACAAAGTGTTTATTTCGAAAATAATTCAAAGATGTATTTGTGAAATGTGTTCTTTGAAAGTGATTTTTAAAAAGGGTTTCCTTTGTAATGGCTCTCGTCTCTATAAGAACGCGTACAAAGTGTTTATCTTTTGAAAATGTTTCAAATGGAAGTGTTGGTGTATAAAATGTTTTTGTTGTGAGCAAGCGAGTAACTGAAAGTGAACCTACCTACTTAAAAGGTCTTAGATGTGTTTTTCCTCCTCATTTAGATGTTGCTATCTTACCATTGATTTGGTAAGAAGCCCCGTCGTTGGATGTGAAGGGACGAGCGTTGGGTCATCGTATGACCATGATAGCAATGTTGTGAGATGACTTAGAACTTTTCTTTTTGGGGCTAAGATCATTTTGAAAGGCAACTTTTATAGCGTCATTGAGGGACTATGATCTTTTTCGATTTGTTTGTGCTAAGGCCTCCCACATGCATAACATGGCCATTTTTAATTAGGCAATAAGTGGAATTACCCTAAGGGTGCATGTGTGCACGTGTGTTTGATTGCATGCATTTGTCTTTGATTAGGGTGGTCTACTTGTTGGTTTTATCTTGCCATACACGCCTAATTACTATACAGTATAAGGAAAACAGTAAATTGCGGAAAATGAAATTCTACGCTATTACAATATTTAGGGGATGGGGGTACATATTTATGAATTGGGGTTGCAAGTAAAATTAAATCCTAAGTCACTATTACAACCATATGGAAATGGATCAGAATGTGCAAGAAACGAAATTACTTATTTATTTAAGAAAAGAAACAAGTTTGCTTAAGAAGATATTTTTTGGTCTTTTGTTTTTAAGAAATAAAGCAAAGCGTGGAAAAATTGTTTTGTGGTGTTTGTTGATTAATAAAATAGAAAGTGATAGCAAAAGATAGTGAGAAAAAGTAAAAATAGGATCAGCGTGTTGCTGATTAAGGGAGGTCATAAGTTTTGACTCTGGCGCACTGCAAAATAGAATTCCTGTTAGTAAAAAAAACATAAGTAGAGTCAGAGGTTCTGAGTCCACTGGGAGCACATCAGTTTTTAGAAGTTCTGATGCCACCATCAACAGAATAGGTTTCAAAAGTTCTGATATCATTAGTAACAAAATGGATTTCAGAAGTTCTGATACTACTGGCAGAACTTGGTCTCTCTCTCCATGCTAGTCAGAACATCTGCAACTTAATCATTTCTTTACAAAAAAACAGAAGATGTGCATATGACAGTTATGGCAGGTGCCATGGTGTTTCAGAAATAAGAAATATCAGAACTACAAATCAGAGGCAAGCATGAATACTAATCCTAATTCTGAGTTCTAATTTCTCCCAGAAGTTCTGAACGGATTTATTCCATACTTAGGCAGGCAAATACATGAAGCCTCCGAATATGTATAATGTCAGAAACATGATATCTACATTGTATTTTTTTGAACATGAAAATCTGATTATGCTGAAGCAACGTGATAAGAGTTAGCAGAAGCTTACCTTTCAGCTGGAAAAGATTCTGCAAGCTGGAGGTTGGTCCTGGACTCTGGTAATGTTCTGAGATGCTTCTTCACATACTCAACAAGATGGAAGCCTTCAGCTTCTGGAACAACTAAGGGGTGATACTTTGACTTCTTTGAGGTGGAGGTGAATGGAGAGTATATGGCAGTATGAGTACAGAAGTTATAATAGCTTCTAATTAGCAACTGTGGGGATGGTTTTAGTCAAGGAACAATGGAGTTTTGATGCTAGAATCAAATGCTAAGGTTTTGTATTTTGGTGTTTACAGCTTTTTGGGTTCTTGGGATTTTGCAAAGATTCAAGGCCTTTTTCTTTCTTTTGGTGATTCTCTCTCCCTCAAAACCAACCCCTTGAACGTGTGATGGAAAAAACTATTTATAGATGGATTTGTTGTGGTTTTGGGGGGAAAAACAAATGAGTTTTTAAACATTTTTGGCATATTGTCCCTTTGTTTTTTAATCACAGTTTTCGTAGGCTGATTTGGTGCAAGAAAAACGCAGGCGTGGACTGGATCAGCAGCACCTTAGAGTGTTGTGGCAGCTGGCTGCAGGACTGTGCCACAGCAGGGCAGCAGGTTAAGGTTTGGGATTTGGTGATGTTCTAATTGCAGAAGATCAGAAACATAACCTCCAAACGCTGAAGGGGCATCTTTTGACCAGAGCGTTGAACATAGCCTCCATGTGCTGAAGAATCATGTTCTGACTGAAACATTATGTTCTGAGAAAAGAGCAACACTTCTGCATGCTCTGATTGAAATGTTATGTTCTGACCAAAGAGCAACACTTCTGCATGTTCTAATTGAAGTATCATGTTCTGGACCGTGTTTGCAACTTCTGACTGCACTTGCATGGAGGCTGGCTTAGAAGTTCTGAAGCATCATATTCTTTAGACACTTAGAAAATTTTCTAAATGTTTAGAAAATTTGATTTTGCAAAGTAACTTGTGACCTCTGATTTTTGACGAACCAATTTCATGCCTTAATGGAATATGGTTTTTGGAACTTGATTTTAACTTAAAAGTCAAAGTTTGACTTTTTCAATGTACTTTTGACCATTTTACCCTTATGGATGATTTCCTTGAAAAGTGATAATTCGAGACTTGGAACTTGATAGAGGCAAAACTGAGAGTCCAGGATGAATCTCTTGAGAAATGGGAGGGAAAATTTTGGGGTACAACAGTTGCCCCTGTTCAATCTTCTTAAGCCTGAGGATGTAGATTGGTTGATCTGCCTTTCGTGATCTGAAGGCGAAAGATGATTGAACACTAAAGTGCCCAGAAATTTGCACTCGCATGAAGTAATACCGATTGGTAATGTCGGGAATGGGCTTACAGATGTCATTTGTGAAGCAATGAGAAATCATAGGAGATGGGCTTAAAGATACCATCTAGAAAAGATTGGTTGCATAAGAGATTCCTGGGTGAAAATTCTTGTACCTTTTGTGGGGGAATGTTGATTTATGCACTGGGAAGTAAAGTCTAGGAGCTTTTGGTTGTCCATTACTCTACTGGGGAATTAACTTTTGATAGAAGAGGTGAAAGTAAACTGTATACCTGGTCAGGGTCCCGGCTGTACAACAACTTGTTGGGGAAATGTGAAATCGATCGTATTTAATTGGGTCCAGGCTTTACAGTGTTGTAACCTGTTGTCTGGAGATAAGGGAGAAGGAACATGGATAGTAGGGTTACTTCGAAATGAAAGCCTGGGTAGTAGGGCTTTGAGAAGGAACCTGGATAGTAGGGTTACTTCGAAATAAAAGCCTGGGTAGTAGGGCTGTGAGAAGGAACCTGGATAGTAGGGTTACTTCGAAATGAAAGCCTGGGTAGTAGGGCTGTGAGAAGGAACTTGGATAGTAAGGTTACTTTGTTATGAATATATAGATTAGTTGACCCATTTGGTTTTGGGAACTGATCTTCTCTTTGTTGCCTGCAAATATGATATGTATAACTGCTGGAATTGTTGGTGATAATTGTCTTTCCTGAAAAGGTAACAGGGTTTGTTATATGCGATGCATGAAATGCGTTGTGAGATGATGTTCTCAAAATAAACGAGAATATTCTTTATGTGATATGTATGCACGTGTCATGATGTATGAGCATGGTAGTTGTGACATATCTGAGTCTGGGAAAATAAATCCCTGACTGCTGCTGGAGGAAAATAGAATTCTTGACTGTTGTAGAGAACCGTGGCCCTTGTACTTCCGCTGGGGATGATGAATGGAAGTGACTATGCTGGGGACATGTTCCTTATTTACGGGTGTTCTATCGGTGAGAGCCTCTGCTTGAGAATAACTCTGCGGGGAACCACTTGACAGGTGAATTTCTGATAGCTGAAGTAATGGACTCTGTCGGGGATTGAGCTTCTGTATTCAAAGAAATAAACTCTACTTGGGGAGTATAGATGTTACAAGGTCACATGTGTTGATGATTGTGCTCCAAAGCTGTCTCTGCCCTGGTACCTGTTGGACATGGTAACTATCGATTTGATATTTCCGATATTTTGTTCCTGTTTCTTAAGTTATGAGCAATTGTCTTTGGTTTCTTTATACAAATATTTGTGACAACAATCATATTCAAATGCATATGTCAAGAATAAATCATTGGACGTTCTTGCAAAGATAGGAAAACAAATATTTTTTTTAAAATGACTTGTATTAATTTTGAAGTTAGCCTATAACAGGCGCTTTTGTACAAGGAAGCTGACGCTCTAGTAAGAGAGTGTCACCATAAAAATGAAGGGTATACAATTTTGTGTACAACAGAAAGAAAACAGCTATGTGCAATAATCCCATTGGGTGTCAAATCTGCTATTGCCACTATGTCTCCGAGTGTCTCCTCACTTTGCTTCTTATCCGAAGCTGATTAGATTGATTGATGCCGTTGGAGTTTGACAATTGATACTGAGGTCAGATCACAGGGTGATCCAATGGGACATAGTGATACGCTTTTCATCCCTAATTTTTTCCTGGACCGCCCTTTCGAGTTTTCGGCCCACCGGGATACCCTTTTTTACCCAAGTCGCCTTTTTATGTTTTCGACTTGCCGGGTGTACAAATTTTTTTCATTTTCATCCCTTATTTTTGCCCAAACCCTTTTGGTTCGTCGGGAAGCCCTTATTTTTGCCTAGGCCAGTCAGCCTAGCGGGTCTTTGATTATGCGTAGTATCTTTTCACTATGTCTGCATTGATGGGGTGAGGAAGGTCGTCACCATTCATGGTGGTTAGAATCATAGCTCCTCTCGAAAAAATGTTCTTAACCACAAATGGCCCTTCGTACGTGGGGGTCCATTTGCCCCTGGAATCACCTCGCGGTAGTATGATGCGCTTGATCACTAGATTCCCGACTTGATATTCTTGACGTCTGACTTTCTTGTTAAAAGTCTTGATCATTCACTTTTGATACGTCTGACCATGACAAATAGCAGTAAGTCTCTTTTTGTCGATTAGATTCAGCTGATCAAGTCGAGTTTGGATCCAGTCGTCTTCGTTCAAACCCGCATCCTTCATAATCCTGAGAGAAGGTATCTGGACTTTGATGGGTAGGACTGCCTCCATGCCATACACCAAAGAGTAGGGTGTTTCCCCTGTCGACATCCGTGCTGAGGTACGGTACCCATGAAGAGCGAATGGTAGCATCTCATGCCAGTCTTTGTATGTCACCGTCATCTTCTGTACAATTTTCTTGATGTTCTTGTTAGCTGCTTCGTCAGCGCCATTCATCTTCGACCGGTAGGGAGAAGAGTTGTTATGTTGTATCTTGAATTGTTTACAGAGCTCGGTGATCATTGTGTTGTTGAGATTCGTACCATTATCAGTAATGATCCTCTCTGGCACACCATATCGACAGATCAGATTATGTCGGATAAACCGCGCCACCACATTCTTGGTTACTGTGGCAAAAGAGGCTGCTTCAACCCACTTTGTGAAGTAATCAATGGCTACTAGGATGAAGCGATGCCCATTAGAGGCGGTAGGCCTGTTTCTCCGATCATATTGATGCCCCACATTGCAAAGGGCCACGAAGCTGTCAAAACATTCAGAGGAATCAGAGGTATATGATCAGCATAGATTTGGCATTTATGACAAGTTCGAGAGTGCTAATAGCAGTCAGCTTCCATGGTGGACCAGTAGTATCCTTCCTGTAGGATCTTCTTTGCAATCGTATGCCCGCTGGAATGGGTACCAAAAGTGCCTTCGTGTAATTCAACCATGATCCTTTCAGCTTCAACCTTGTCTACGCACCGAAGTAATACAGAGTCATGACTGCATTTGTATAAAATGTCATTACTAAGGAAAAATTTAGCCGAGAATCTTCTTAGGAACTTCTTGTCATTCACTGAAGCTCCTTCTGGATATTCTTGAGACTCGAGATACCTTTTAACTTCATGGAACCAAGGTCGATCCACTACTTCTTCAGTACCGATCTCGTGACAGTAGGTTGGTTCATCCATCCGCTCAATGGTGATTTGAGGAGCCTCGTTATCCTAATTAAGTTTAAACATAGATGACATTGTAGCTTGTGCGTCTGCTAGCTTATTTTCTTCTCACGGGAAATGCTCGAAGGTAATCTTCTCAAAATGCGGCAACAATGTCAACACATGTTATTTGTAAGGGATAAGGTTGGGGTGTTTGGTGTCCCATTCCCCTTTGATCTGACTTATCACCAAGGCTGAATCCCCGAAGACATTTAGGAACTTTATCCTGAGGTCAATAGTGGCTTTGAGACCCATGATGTGGGCTTCATACTCCGCCATGTTGTTGGTACAATTGAAACATAATCGGGAAGTGAACGGAGTATGACAGCCCTAGGGAGATATGATTACAACGCCAATGTCGTTACCCAGTGCGTTTGAGGCTCCATCAAAATACATAGACTTTCGGGATCCTTCCTCAGGTCCTTCGTCCGGTCCATGTCCTTCGTAGTCAGTCACCAGCATAATGTTCTCATCTGGGAACTCAAAATTCATGGATTGGTAGTCATTCACGGCCTGATGAGCCAAATGATCAGCCAATAAAATTCCCTTGATTACTTTCTGGGTCGTATATTGTATGTCGTATTCAGTTAAGATCATCTGCCACCTTGCTATCTTTCCGGAGAGAGCGGGCTTCTCGAAAATGTACTTGATCAGATCCATCTTTGATATAAACAAAGTAGTGTGAGTCAGCATATACTGTCTTAGCCGGCGAGCAGCCCATGCCAAAGCGCAGCAAGTTTTTTCGAGCAGTAAGTATCGTGTCTCACAGTCGGTAAACTTTTTGCTAAGGTAATAAATGGCGTGCTCTTTTCGACCAGACTCGTCATGCTGCCCCAGCACACACCCCATTGAATTGTCTAATATTATCTGGTACAATATCAGAGGTCTCCCTTTAACTGGAGGCATCAGAATTGGTGGTTCTTGTAGGTATTCGTTGATTTTTTTCGAAGGCGGTCTGGCATTCATCATTCCACCTTACCACTTGATCTTTCTTCAGCAGCTTGAAGATTGGCTCACAAGTAGCATTCAGATGTGAAATGAACTTGGCGATATAATTCAGGCGTCCCAAAAAACCTCTAACTTCCTTTTTTGTGCGGGGAGCTGGCATTTCCTATATAGCTTTTACCTTTGCAGGATCTACTTAAATACCTTTGTCGTTGACGATGAAACCTGGAAGCTTACCGGACCTTACCCCGAAAATGCACTTGGTCGGATTCAATCTCAGTTTATATACCTTCAATATGTCGAACAACTTTTGGACATGATCAAGGTGTTCTTCCTCAGTCTGAGACTTGGCTATCATATCATCGACATAGACCTCAATCTCATGGTGAATCATGTCGTGGAACAAAGCGACCATGGCCCGCTAATAGGTTACCCCAGCAATCTTCAACCCAAAAGGCATTACCTTGTAGCAGAAAGTGCCCCACTGTGTAACGAAAGTTGTCTTTTCCATGTCTTCAGGAGCCATCTTGATCTGGTTGTAGCCAGAGAAACCATCCATGAAGGAAAAGATTTTATGCTGCACGGAGTTGTCGACCAGAACGCCAATTTGGGGAAGCGGGAAGTCATCCTTGGGGCTTTCCCTATTCAGATCTCTGTAATCCACATACATTCTTACCTTGCCGTCCTTCTTAGGCACTGGAACGACATTAAAAACCCACTGCGAATAGGAGGTGACGGCTAAGAATCCCGCGTTGAACTGCTTCATAACTTCTGCCTTAATCTTCTCTGCCATTTAAGGGCACATACGGTGGACCTTCTTTAACTGTCGAGAAGTCTTCCTTAGTCGGAAGGCGATGTACCACAATATCAGTTTCCAAACTAGGCATGTCTTCATAGGACCAGGCGAATATCTCAATGTAGTTGTGCAACATTTGTATCAACCTCTGTTTGATGCCAAGCTCCAGATTTTCTCCTATTTTAGCTTCATTTTTGTCCTCCTCAAGACCCAAATTAACTATCTCCACCGGCTCTTCACGAGGCAGTATGGACCTCTCCTCCTGTTGTAGCAGTCTAGAAAGTTCTCCAGGTACCTCACAATCGTCCTCACCTTCTTCCTCGGCTTGGTTGATCATATTTTCGAAGTCATAAATGGCAATAGCAGGATTGTTATCAATGGGACCCAGAGTGGATATGGACCTGCAATTTGATACGTGAGTGTGTGTAAGAGCATAGCTGTATTGATAAAGAAAAGTAAAAAAAACAGAGAGTGCGAAAATTGTATGCAAAGAAATTCCAATGTTTCATTGATGATATATGAGATGACATATAATAACCCTCACAGAAAGAGCCATCGTGCCTCGGGTAAGGCACAAGGCTATAAAGTTTAAATTGTTCATTACAAATTTAAAAACAAATGAGACAATTACTGTGGAATAAAAGAAACTGGTATGAAATCTCTGGTCGTCCAATTACTCGGTCCACCGTTGGTAGTCGGGTAAATCTAGCTGTCGAAATCAGAGTCTTCTTCCCTATCTTCAATAGCGTTGACCTCTTGATTGCTGATGCGTAGGGGGGGTCCTCCAACTCGAGTGCGTCGAACAGCCCTCTGAGCTCCTGAAGTAAAGCCCAAGCCAAACTTGTCAGTTTTGTGAATAAACTCAGGAAGCTATCCCTAATTGGTATTCCTGCCTTCTTCAACTATTGCCCTTGCATCCATGAGAGAAGTCATCTTCAAAGGAGACTTGGTACTGGTAGCGGTCTCGGTTGACGCCAAAATACGGGGAACCTCTTCAAAGTTTTGGCAAGGAGTCTCTATAAATTCTCCGTCCATTTCCACGTAGTGGAAGGAATTGAGGTGACTCACCATGTATTCCTCTTCACCCCGTACCGTGACAATCCTTCCTTTCACCGGATACTTCAACATTTGATGAAGTGTGGGAGTAACATCCCCAGCTTCGTGAATCCAAGGACGACCCAACAAACACGAGTATGATGGCTTGATATCCATCACGTAGAAGGTGGACTCAAAATTCTGAGAGCCTAATTTGACAGGGATGTTTATTTCCCCATGCACCATTCTTTTCGACCCGTCGAAAGCCCTTACCACAATGTTACTAGGCTTTAGAGTCAATCCTTCACAATCTAGTCGGTCGAGAGCCTTCTTAGGTAGGACATTTAGTGAAGACCCGGTGTCTACCAGTACATGAGCCATAGTGGTGCCTCCGCATTCAATCGAGACATGCATATCATCATTATGCTTTCTTCCCTTCGGTGTTAAGTCGGCATCTGAGAAACCCAGCCCATTGTCGGTAGTCAGGCTATCCATGCAATCTTTGAATTGATCAGCTGAAGTCTCTTGCGGCACATGCCCAGTTTTGAGGAATGCAATCAAAGCCTTCACATGGGCCTCGGAGCACAACAGCAGGGATAACATGGATATCTTTGAGGGGGTCTGCCCCAACTGTTCGACCACATTGTAGTCACTCTTTTTGATTATTTTCAAAATTTCCTCTATCTCTTGCTTAGAGGCTTCCACAACAATCTTTCTAGGTGCCTCCATCCGGGCAGGCTTACCTACAACTTCTTTTCCGCGAGCCCCAGATGACTTATCGGTAGGGGCGAAAGCTGGAGTGAGAACAGGAAAAGTAGTTGTTGTGGTAGCAGGAACATCAGATGGAATGATAATAGGCTTGTTGACAGTTTTAGGGGAAATCTCAGGAGAGAAAACCCTTCCACTTCTAGTAATCTTGTTGGTCCCGACAATGTTACCGACATCAGGATCAACTTCTTCGGCCTTCAAGTTTTGTTTAACGTCATGATAGTAAATATCGGCGCCATAATGCCAAGGGATGGCTTTGTTCGAGGCGTACGGGATAGGACCGGGACATGTGATTATTAGCGGGGCAAATCTCGTAGCGGGTGTAATCCTAACAGGTCTTCTCGAGGAGGCCTTGGAAGGACTGGAGTAAATGGTTATAATAGCAATTTCTTCGAATGGAATAACGGGAACCAGAGTTTTCTCGAACAAAATTTCTTTACTTTCCATCAGGCATTGAACACCTGACCTCAACAAATGGAAACCAGAAGGTATGAATGAACACATATGGAAACCTTCACCACAACCCAGAAATAAACCGGCCAACAACAAATTCTTCTTAACAGTCATAAGAGGAGTGGAGACTTCATCCACCGAGGTTACAAATGGATTAGTATCAATGTCACTAACTCCATGGTTGTGCTTAGGCATGGGAGCAGTTATGACATTGGGCTTATCCAGAGCGTCGAACTTAATCTCTTTAGCTTCAATCAGGTCTTGTACCTTATTTCTCAGAGTCCAACAATCATTAGTGTCGTGACCAGGACTCCCAGAATGATAGGCGCACCTAGCGTTCGGGTTGTAGCGAGGAGAAGAGGTATTAGGATTCTTGGGAGCCTCCTTTAAAGTTTCCAAGTTGGACCTCAATAGATGGGGTAGAACCGTTGTCAATGTCATATTGATCCGGGTGAATTTCCTTTGTGGTATTTCTAATCTTTGTTGATTGTTGCGTTGCGGGGTGACCGCAGGCCTAAGTATTATTACAGCACTTACCGTTGGACGGTATCCTGCTCTGCTCTGGTCTCTTGGGTCATAAATGGCACTAACCTCCTTCTTACCAATGAAAGGATTCTTCGTTGTGTTCTAAGATGCATCTTTTTGAATTTTGCCACTTTTGATACCGGCTTCAACCCGCTCACTAGTCATCATTAACTCAGTAAATCCAGCCGAGGAACCTCCGATCAGGTGGTTAAAGAATGTACCTGATAAGGTGCCTAGGAACATATCCACTAATTCTCTGTCCGATAGAGGGGGTTGGACTCTGCCTGCGAGATCCCTCCATTTCTGAGCATAGGTTTTGAAACCTTCACCTGTTCCCATAGACATGCCTTGCAATTGCATCCGAGTTGGAGCTAAATCAGCATTGTACTGATATTGTTTGTAGAAGGCGGCGGCCAAATCTTCCCAATTGCGCACATTGGTCCCTTCCAATTGATAGAACCAATCCAACTGCTTCCCTGGCAAGCTCTCTTGGAAGAAATGCACCCACAGATTCTTGTCAGTCGTATGGGGTTGAATCTTTCTGACGTATGACCTTAGATGTAGCTTTGGGCAAGAGACACCGTCGTATTTGGCGAAAGTGGGGACCTTGAATTTTTGTGGGATGACAACCCCTGAGATAAGTCCTAATTCTTCAAAATCCAATCTGGGTACCCTCTGAATTTCCATAGCATTCAAACGATCTTCTAGCTGTTTGTATTTATCATCAGCAGGAGGATATTTCTCCTCAAAGTAATCGGGTTCTTCCTCTTCCTCGGATGCTGGGTCGTTGTTCACTTCCTGAGTCCCGTCTCCTTGACTATCTCCTTCAGCCAATGATGTTGCAAAGTCCAAAGTTTGTCTGGCTTGACCTTTGAACCTTCTCCCCATGATCACAACACCGGTTGACTTCTTTGCTTTCTTCTTCTTCTTCTCTTTGGCCAGTAGAGTCTTCAACTCCTCTTGTCCTTTTGTCAGAGCTAAGAGCATCTGTTGAAACTAGGCGTTCTACGCCTGAAGATCTTTCACAGTTTATTCAACATCCATCTTACTGAAATAAACAGTAGAAGGATAAGGAGACCTGTTATGAGAAACCTGTATGATGTTATGCTGAATGAAGATGCAGTATGCAAGTGATTTAAAGGAAATTAGAGATTTAAATTTGTTCAAACCAAAAAAGAACACAAGTTATATTAATAGAACCAAGTTTGAGTACACCATGCCTCGTTGGGCTTACAATGAAAGAAACAAAATACAACTAAAACTCCTAAGACAAGAAGGTTGACCGCATCCTCTTTGGAGCAATGTAGGCATTCAGGTTTTTCTCTTCATGAAGCTGCTTGGTGAGCTCCAGAACCTTCTTCTCATTGGCATAAAACTGGGCTTTAAAGGTGTCTCTCTCCTCCTTCAACTGAACCCAAGCTTTCTGCAAATCTTCGAGAGAGGTAGGCATGTCAGGATAAAGAACGGTGTATGGAACGTCTCCTTCGATGGCAGGCTCCATGATAACAGGAAGGATGGGAGATAAGGCATCATGAGATTCTGAGCACGATCCCGTATCCACCTAAGGTAAGGCTCGATAGGGATATAGTTTTTAAGTCCCGGAGTCCTATTGTCCACCTTGTTCACCATTCCCCAAGCTCGTGTAAACTTCTAGCGGTAACCTTGGTCTTCTTTGTCGTAGTCGAACACCAGACCTTGGATGAGCATATCGCGAGGGCCGTCTCTTCGGGCATATCCAAACTGTTGAAGAGCTAGGCAGGGGTTGTTGGGTGATACCCCCTAATACCAAGCAGAGGTACGCTAGGGAACTCCCCACAACGGTCAATGATAGAGACCTCTTCCAAGGATCTCGAACACCAACGGATATCAGAGTGGGTGAGAGACATCATCCTTTGAGACCAAGTCAGTCTTTGCTCATTCTTCAATGCTGATTGAGGTAGATATGAAGTGAATCATTTTGCGAGTAGGGGATACAACACAAAAGGGTACCTCTTTTCTTCATGGTGCAGGTATGAAGGCAATGTAAGATGTCTCCTAGTAAGGTAGGTTAGGATTGCGGGAGAGAAATAATTTGATGGCGTTAACGTCTATGAATTGGTCTGAATTGGGGAACAGAACCAAACCATAAATGAGAAGAGCTAGGATATCTTCAAAAGCTTGGAAATCCATGTCGTCCCAGAATGAATGAGCCTTCTCCAATAGAAACTTGTCTAGGAAACCTTTGACCCCGCTTCTTATCTCCCAATTGGCTATGATGTCGAATATCTTTAGATGCAAAGCTTTGGCGATGACCTCAGGTTCTGGAATCTCTTATAGACCGGTGAACGGTATATGATCAAGCACGGGCACCCCTAAGATTAGAGAGAACCCTTCTAGTGTAGGTACCAACTGATAGTCCGGGAAAGTGAAACAATGATGCACGGGATAAAAGAATTGGAACAGTACACACATCATCTCTTCTTGGAATTTGGATGTAGCCAAACTGAAGAGTCGACCATATTTCTTGGTAAAAGGAGAATCCCCAGGCACTCTTGAGGCTAGATCTTGAAGTTGAGGGTGTACTTTTACAAAGCTGATTCAGATGGTGTTTCTTCGGACAGAATTCATGACCTACAAAACAAAAACAAAGATAAACTTCTAAAATCCTTAAAATGGTTAGTGAGCATGCTCATGATGCTTATGATGTTTATGATGTTATGTACAAGTATACACACAAATCAATCAAATCCCTATGTTTTAGGCTTGCATGAGGTTTTATAGGTAAGTACCCTCTTAAAGTTTAGTTGGATCAAACTTGTCCTAGTAATAGTGATCGGGTTCTAAAGGATCTCAATATCATCGACCTTTCTCTTGGGCGTTGTCTCAGCATGATCAATCTTTTCTTGCGGCCGAGATATCCAAAAAGTCTAGCCTCAATGATTGTAGTATCGAGTATCAACCAATTTTCAGCTCTACACCGAAACCGGCTATCTCACTACATCCTAATGGCCAAGTTTGTTCAATTAGGGTTCTAAAGTCTATTAGTGTTTCATGACGCCACTCAGCGGCCCCGTATTCTCCTTGATTCACCATAAGGGATACTGGTACCCACAAATGCGTCACACTAACATAGCCATTGTTTCAACCATATCGGTCTACGTCATACAGTTTCCACAATCTATTGCTATTTACCTAAAAAGGTGTCCCAGATCCGGGTGGAGGATAAAAGCAAGCCCAAACAGAGAACCAAATGTAAAGCATACAAATGAAACAAATGAAAGCAAGTAAATGTGATCTAACCCTAAGGTAACCCCACTTTTGAGAAGTCCCTAGCAGAGTCTCCAGTTCTATGATACGGTGGGAGAACTGACTTGAGGTTTTTGCGTTTGTGTTTGCAAATGTTGCGGTTTAGCAAGAGTCGCCACCGACTTTTCTTTTATCCAAAAAGGAAAGGTGAAAAAGCACAGGAAAGACCTTTAGAGATGTTTTTGAGTTTGGGATGAAAAGGGAAGGTATTAACACCCTTTTCATCCATGGTTTTCCATGGGCTCTTAGTTACTTGCTAGATCACTTGCTTTTATTTGAAATGTGTGCTTGTGATGTGGGTTTTGAAAATATTTTGAAAATATAACTTGTAATAATTCTCTTTTCTATAAGAACGCATACAAAGTGTTTGTTTCGAAAATAATTCAAAGATGTATTTGTGAAATGTATTCTTTGAAAGTGATTTTTTAAAAAGGGTTTCCTTTGTAATGGCTCTCGTCTCTATAAGAACGCGTACAAAGTGTTTATCTTTTGAAAATGTTTCAAATGGAAGTGTTGGTGTATAAAATATTTTTGTTGTGAGCAAGCGAGTAACTGAAAGCAAACCTACCTACTCAAAAGGTCTGAGATGTGTTTTTCCTCTTCCTTTAGATTTTGCTATCTTACCATTGATTTGGTAAGAAGCCCCATCGTTGGATGTGAAGGGACGAGCGTTGGGTCATCGTATAACCATGATAGCAATGTTGTGAGATAACTTAGCACTTTTCTTTTAGGGGCTAAGATCATTTTGAAAGGCAACTTTAATAGCGTCATCGAGGGACTATGATCTTTTTCGATTTGTTTGTGCTAAGGAATCCCACATGCATAACATGGCCATTTTTAATTAGGCAACTAGAGGAATTACCCTAAGGGTGCATGTGTGCAAGTGTGTTTGATTGCATGCATTTGTCTTTGATTAGGGTGGTCTACTTGTTGGTTTTATATTGCCATACACGCCTAATTACTATACAGTATAAGGAAAACAGTAAATTGCGGAAAATGAAATTCTATGCTATTACAATATTTAGGGGATGGGGATACATATTTATGAATGGGGGTTGCAAGTAAAATTAAATCCTAAGTCACTATTACAACCATATTGAAATGGATCAGAATGTGCAAGAAACGAAATTACTTATTTATTTAAGAAAAGAAATAAGTTTGCTTAAGAAGATATTTTTTGGTCTTTTGTTTTTAAGAAATAAAGCAAAGCGTGGAAAAATGTTTTGGGGTGTTTATTGATTAATGAAATTGAAAGTGATATCAAAAGCTAGTGAGAAAAAGTAAAAATAGAATCAGCGTGTTGCTGATCAAGGGAGGTCAGAAGTTCTGACTCTGGCGCACTGCAAAACAGAATTCCTGTTAGTAAAAAAAACGTAAGTAGAGTCAGAAGTTCTGAGTCCACTGGGAGCACATCAGTTTTTAGAAGTTATGATGCCACCATCAACAGAATAGGTTTCAAAAGTTCTGATATCATTAGTAACAAAATGGATTTCAGAAGTTCTGATACTACTGGCAGAACTTGGTCTCTCTCTCCATGCTAGTCAGAACATCTGCAACTTAATCATTTCTTTACAAAAAAACAGAAGATGTGCATATGACAGTTATGGCAGGTGCCATGGTGTTTCAGAAATAAGAAATATCAGAACTATAAATCAGAGGCAAGCATGAATACTAATCCTAATTCTGAGTTCTAATTTCTCCCAGAAGTTCTGAACGGATTTATTCCATACTTAGGCAGTCAAATACATGAAGCCTCAGAATATGTATAATGTCAGAAACATGATATCTACATTGTATTTTTTTGAACATGAAAATCTGATTATGCTGAAGCAACGTGATAAGAGTCAGCAGAAGCTTACCTTTCAGTTGGAAAAGATTCTGCAAGCTGGAGGTTGGTCTTGGACTCTGGTAATGTTCTGAGATGCTTCTTCACATACTCAACAAGATGGAAGCCTTCAGCTTCTGGAACAACTAAGGGGTGATACTTTGACTTATTTGAGGTGGAGGTGAATGGAGAGTATATGGCAGTATGAGTACAAAAGTGAGAATAGCTTCTAATTAAAAATTGTGGGGATGGTTTTAGTCAAGGAACAATGGAGTTTTGATGCTAGAATCAAATGCTAAGGTTTTGTATTTTTGGTGTTTACATCTTTTTGGGTTCTTGGGATTTTGCAAAGATCCAAGGCCTTTTCTTTCTTTTGGTGATTCTCTCTCCCTCAAAACCAACCCCTTGAACGTGTGATGGAAAAAACTATTTATAGAGGGATTTGTTGTGGTTTTGGGGGGAAAAACAAATGAGTTTTTAAACATTTTTGGCATATTGTCCCTTTGTTTTTTAATCACAGTCTTCGTAGGTTGATTTGGTGCAAGAAAAACACAGGCGTGGACTGGATCAGCAGCACCTTGGAGTGATGTGGCAGCTGGTTGCAGGACTGTGCCACAGCAGGGCAGCAGGTTAAGGTTTTGGGATTTGGTGATGTTTTGATTGCAGAAGATCAGAAACGTAACCTCCAAACGCTGAAGGGGCATCTTCTGACCAGAGCATTGAACATAGCCTCCATGTGCTGAAGAATCATGTTCTGACTGAAACATTACGTTCTGAGCAAAGAGCAACGCTTCTGCATGCTCTGATTGAAACGTTATGTTCTAACCAAAGAGCAACACTTCTGCATGTTCTGATTGAAGTGTCATGTTCTGGACCGTGTTTTCAACTTCTGACTGCACTTGCATAGAGGCTGGCTCGGAAGTTCTGAAGCATCATATTCTTTAGACACAGAAAATTTTCTAAATGTTTAGAAAATTTGATTTTGCAAAGTAACTTCTGACCTCTGATACGAACCAATTTCATGCCTTAATGGAATATGGTTTTTGGAACTTGATTTTGATTTAAAAGTCAAAGTTTGACTTTTTCAATGTACTTTTGACCATTTATCCTTATGGATGATTTCCTTGAAAAGTGATGATTCGAGACTTGGAACTTGATAGAGGCAAAACTGAGAGTCCGGGATGAATACCTTGAGAAATGGGAGGGAAAATTTTGGGGTACAACAATTAGCAATGTTGCAAAGTATCTTAGAATTTTTGAGGGACCAAGATCATTTTGTAAGGCAACTTTGAATAGCGTCATCGAGGGACTGTGATCTCATTTTTGTTTGTTTTGCCAAGATACTTCGCACGCATAATATGGTCATTTTTGTACAAGGCAACCAAGTGGAGAAACCCTAAGGGTGCTTGTGTGCAAGTGTGTTATTTTCATGCTTTGATTTTGTCTTGTATTTAGGGTTTTCTATTTGATTTGCTTTTATCTTTCCATTCAAAACCTTAATTACTAGCATGGTATATAAAAGCGGTAAATTGCGTAATTTAAAGATTACTACGCTATTACAATATTTTATGGGAGGGGGGAATACAAATTATGAATTGGGATTTGCAATAATGTAAATCTAATTAAGCTATTACAACCAAATCGAATTCGTACAAATATTGGAACAAATAATTGCAACATTTAAATTATGCAATATTATGTATATGCAAGAAAAGGATTTTTGTTTTGTTTCTTATGTGAAAAGAAATTTTGAACTAAACCTAATAACTTAAGAAAAAGAAATTAATTCTTGAAAACCAAAGTTAACCCTAATTTCTAGTTTAAAATAAAATAAAGTTGTTATGTATTATTTTTATGTATTTTTTTGTATTAAAATTAATAAATAATATTTTATAAAAAATATTTAGGTTTTGTATGTCAAAATAAATATTTACAAGTATGGATAAAAAAAAGGATAAAATAGTTAAACTAAATCTATTATATTTACAAATTTATTTAAGAAAGAAATAATTAATATATAGTTTAATAAAAATATTTTTTCATGTGAAAATAAAATAAAATAAACAAAATGCAGAAATTGTCATATTTTATATTTTTCATGATTTTATGTATTTAAGAAAATATTTAATAAAACAATAAAATAAAATAAAACAAATAAATAAAAGTGAGTGAAAATAGTTAGGCCATGTGGTATCCTGAGTAATCCGGTGTTATCATGTTAGAAAAAAATGTTAGGCCCAAGTATTAAAGCCCATCTTGCAAACAGCCAAAAAAGCTGAAAAAATATGTGAAAATGCAAAAAGGCAGGCACCAAGGCTCGAACTCGTAACCTTGGCATTCTCAGCGCGCTGCCTTGCCACTGGGGTGGCTGTACATCCGTTAGTTCAAATGAAACAAGAAAAACATAACATAAACAACTTCCTTTGCCCTGTACTTCGACTTCTTCCTTAAGTTGGCCAGACCTCCTGTATCTTTCTCATTTCTCCATGAAAATGAAAACTTCCAACATGAAAATGATAGTACTCATCCCCACGATTTCAACCATGTAAGTTATGGAAACTAACAATCCAAGATTAAAACGAATTTTGAAAGCCCTAATTTTAAACCTAATTTTTACAGAAATTTGAATGCTAAAATTCTCTATACATAATGATCAGAAATGAAATCTATGCACATGGTTGGCTTCAGTACTATAATATCTACATTTTTCTTTCACAAATCATGGCCAATGGATGCCTGTATGAAGAGATAGAAGTTTATATTCTTACCTCTTTCAGCTGAGACCGTGACTGGAGTTTGAGTGAGATTTAGGAAGGCCTGAAGGTTTCTTTAGCTTGCTTGAACCTCCCTGAGTGTGTTCCAATCCTTGCCTTTCTTTGGAAGTGCCTGGAACCCTTTATCCAAGTCAACCTGCAAGCTTGGAAAACAAAAATGGAAGATGAAGAAGGAGGAGTTACAGTGCAGGGATGCTGGTCTGGATCACTTAGATATGAGGTAGGTAAAGTGTTTGAATGACTAAAACTTGAAACGCACGAGAAAATTGATGGATTGCTATGCTTGGACATAAACTGCAAGTTTTGACAGTGTTTTGGTGATATGGATTTTTGGAGTATTTCAGGTCTTCTGCAATCATTCTCTAAGTTGTAATGGGTTTGTGTATTATTATGGAGAAAGTTTTTTATTTAGTTTCACAACAGATCTTTGAGTTGTAGCCTTCTTGCACTCTTTCTTGCTTTTGAAGCAAAGTAAAGGGACAAGTCTCTATATGCTTGTACTAGCCTACTTGGAGTTGGTACAAGCTCTATACAAATTGCTTTAGGTCTGGAGGACTTGTGTGTGCAGAGAAGACAGGTCCAATGCTCAAGAATTGGAAAGTTGCAAAAGTGAAGCTTTTCCAAAATGGCAATGGCAACTTTGTGCCATTTATGGAATTACAAAAATTGGGCAAAGACTCTTGGGCTTGGATTAAGGCTTTCTCAACTGAATAAGCATTAAATTATGGAGTGATAAACAAGTTTGAGACTTGTAAAGCATGGATTCGGCAGCATAGGTTCAGATTTGAATTTTGTTCTTCATGAAATGGCTTGAATTCAAAGTGAGAAATTGCCAACTTCATCTCTTCGATTCTCCCTACTCAAAAATGATCTTAAGTAGTTCTTAGACATTTTGGAAAGCTAGCAATGTGCTATATAACTCATCTTTGAAATGCATTTCAAGATTCCTCTTGGAACTAGGTGAAAATTTGTCATGAAGTTGGGTCAAAAACCTGCCTAAATTAGGGCAAAATTTCACTAAGTTATTTTAGTTCATGAGCATGCATTCATAAAATTATATCTTGATATTTAAGCATCTTTAGGGAACAATCTGTGAAGCAAAGTTGTATATTTCATGGAGGTCTACAACTTTTATGTTGGGCACTTTCTTTGAATCATCTTGTATCATGGTGAAAAAATGGCTTAAAGTTGAGAAAAAATAAGATATTTTCTATACTTAGAAAAATTTCTAAGTTAAGAAAAATTCAAATTTCAAAATCAAATCTTCAATCTTTGATTCCTTGATGAACAAGTTTCATATTTTGACATGTTTTGATGAATTGTGATCCTTGGCACTTGATTTTGACCAAAAAGTAAAATTTTGACTTTTCAGTATACAGTTGACTTTTGATCAGTTGACTGTAAATTTCATCTGTCAATCCAATAAAATTCCAATGTTTTAAACCATGTCATTAGGTCAAGATGATGCAATTGAACCCTTGAAACCATGCTTCAAATCAATTGTTCATTTTCTAGGTCAAAAATCAGAAATTGCCCTTTCCCAATTAAAACCCTAATTTTGACCATTTTGCCCTTTTGATGATTTGATCAATTTTCTTGAGGAATTGTAATCCAAACTTGATTAAATGATACATATGAGTCTAAAATGTTGGTTTGGATCAAAAATTATGAAGTTTGACTGTAAATTGGCCATGGTTGACTTTTTTCCCAATACAACTGATTTTTAGGTCAACTATCCAATTGACTGGTCAAAAATGTGGCTCAAGGCCTGAAACTTGTCATGAGTAATCTTAGGGGTCCATAATGATGTTTGAAAGTCATATGAAGCATTGATAGTCCAAAAATCCTTGTGCAAACTCAAACCCTAATTTTGGGTCAACAGTGTAAGACGAGATGTCTTTAGCTGTCCAAACCCTAATCCAGTATTGAGTCAAAGAGATATTGTGACAAAAGTCTTGATAAATGAGAGGGAAAATTTTGGGGGACAACAGCTGCCCCTATTCAATCTTCTTAAACCTGAAGAGTTAGATTGGCGAGTTTTCATCGTTCGTGACTCGAAGGTGAAAGATGATTGGACACTAGAGTGCCCATAAATTTGCACTCGAAGATGTATAGTTGAGGGAATGGGCTTAAATATGCCATTTGGAGAAATGATAGAATCTTGTTGGAGATGGGCTTGTAGATGCCATCCAAAAATGTTTGTTGAATTGTAAGTTGTAAGTTAAAAGAATGAGTATTAGAATGGAGTCAGTGTCTAGAGCGTGTCTGAACTGTATCTGAAAGTTGATTTTGACTAAGTATCTGAATGGAATTTGTGTATGGAGCGTCTCTGAACTGTATCTGAATTATGTATCTGTATGAGCATCAGAATGGCATCCATGTCTGGAGCGTATTTGCACTGTATCTGAACTTGACATCTAAATGAGTATCAGAATGGCATCCGTGTCTGGAGCGTATTCGTACTGTATCTGAACTTGAAATCTGAATGAGTATCAGAATTGCATCCGTGTCTGGAGCATATCCGTACTGTATCTGAAAGTTGAATCTGAATGAGTATTAGAATGGCATCTGTGTCTGGAGCGTATCCGTACTGTGTCTGAAAGTTAAATCTGAATGAGTATCAGAATGGCATCCTTGTCTGGAGCCTATTTGTATTGTATCATGATTGCATATTGTTAATGGTAGCTGTTAATCTTATCCTGAAAAGGGTAAAATGTTAGCTAAAACACAAAGTTATGTTGCATGAAATGTATGAGGCAATGTATTTGTTTTATCAATGTTTATGATATATGGATGCAATGTACGTGCATGTAAGCTGGTTTAATGTATTGTTGTATGATTGAGGAAAATAAATCCTTGAATGCTGCTGAGGCTATGTTGAATTTTCATGTCTTGAAGTTGAAGTACTGACGAACTCTTGTTGAGAGAAGTAGATTCTGTCGTGAGGGCAATGCCGACTACTGCTTGTAAGATTTGTTTGGGGAATCCTGAGAAATTTGAAGATTTCTACTGGGGATTAATAAATTGAAATTTGTTCCGCTGGGGATTTAAATGACGTACTGTGGGGGTTACTTATGGAATAGCCTAGAGACGCTTTCCTGTCCTTTCAACCTATCAGTAATTGTCTTTCTCTTTTTTTTTATTTGTAAACAGTAATCATGTTCAAATGCATATGTTCATCAATGAATCATTGGACGCTTTTGCAAACAAAACACAATCGTAAAGAAAAGACAAATAGTTTTTGCACTTTCAAATGGGGATCTTTGTATTGACTTTGAATAAGTATTTTGTACAAAGGAGACAACATTCTAGTAAGAGAATGGTGCCATAAAATAAGAAAAAATTATACAAAGAAATATAGATATGTGTAATAATCCCATGGGGTTCCCATTCTGCCATAATCTTCATATCTCCGAATATCTTGTCTATTTGCCTTGTCCGAAGATGATTGAATTGATCAGAAACTCCGAGTTTGTTAGTGGAGGTCAAAGGTTGTCCGTAAGTGATCCGACGGGACATAGTCATACGCTTTAATTCCCTAACTTTTGCCTGGACCGCCCTTTCGAGTTTTCAGTCCACCGGGAAACCCTTTTTTGCCCAAGTCGCCCTTTCTGGTTTTCAACTTGCCGGGTGTACATATTTTTTTTATTTTATCCCTAATTTTTGCTCGAACCTTTTTGTTTCATCGGGATGACCTTGTTTTTCCTAGGTGTGTCAACCTAGTGGGTCTCTTATGCGTAGTATCTTTTGACTATGTCCGCGTTCGTAGGGTGTGACAGGTCATCACCATCCATAGTGGTCAAGATCATTGCCCCACCGGAGAATATGTTCTTGATTACAAATGGTCCTTCATAGGTAGGAGTCCATTTTCCCCTGGGATCACTTTGTGGCAAAATGATACGTTGGATCACTAGATCCCCAACTTGATATACTTGGCGCCTGAATTTCTTGTTGAAAGCCTTGATCATCCATTTTTGATACATCTGACCATGGCAAACAACAGTAAGTCTCTTTTCATCAATTAAGTTCAGTTGATCAAGTCAAGTCTGGATCCAATCGTCTTCATTTAAACCTGCCTCCTTCATAATTCTCAGAGAGGGGATTTGAACCTCAATGGGAAAGACAACCTCCATGTTGTAAACCAAAGAATAGGGTGTTGCCCCGATTAATGTGCGAGTCGTGGTACGATACCTGTGGAGAGCGAATGGTATCATCTCATGCCAGTCTTTGTATGTGACTGTCATCTTTTGTATGATCTTTTAAATGTTTTTATTTGCAGCTTCGACACCACCATTCATCTTTGGCCGATAAGGAGAAGAATTGTGATGCTGAATTTTAAATTGTTCGCACAAGGCGGTGATCATAGTGTTATTAAGATTGGTACCATTGTCAGTAATGATCCTTTCCGGGATACCGTACCGACGGATGAGATTTTGCTTGATGAAGCGGGCAATGACATTCTTGGTAACAGAGGCGAAAGAGGCTGATTCAACCCACTTTGTAAAATAGTCAATGGCCACTAGGATGAAGCGGTGTCCATTGGAGGTTGTAGGCTTGATCTCTCCAGTCATATCAATTCCCCAGATAGCAAAGGGCCAAGGAGCCGTCAAGAAATTCAGAGGAACCGAAGGTACGTGCATCTTATCAGCATAAATTTGACACTTATGACAAGTCCGAGAGTGTTGATAGTAATCTGCTTCCATGGTGGACCAGTAATAGCCTGCCCATAGGATTTTCTTCGCCATCGTATGCCCACTGGAGTGGGTGCCAAAACTAACTTCATGTAATTCAGCCATGATCTTTTCAGCTTCAACCTTATCCATGCACCGAAGCAAAATGGTGTCATGATTGCGTTTGTACATGATGCCATTACTAAGGAAGAACTTAGCAGAGAATCTCCTTAAGAACTTCTTATCATTGATTGAAGCTCCTTTTGAATATTCTTGAACCTCGAGATACCTCTTGACTTCATGAAACCAAGGTTGGTCCACTATTTCTTCAGTATTAATCTCGTGACAGTGTGTTGGTTCATCCATTCGTTCGATGGTGATCTGGGGAGCCTCGTTATCCCAATTAATTTTAAACATAGATGACATTGTGGCTAGAGTGTCTGCTAGCTGATTTTCTTCTTGCGGGAAATGCTCGAAGGTAATCTTCTCAAAATGTGGTAGCAATGTCAAAACATGTTCTTTGTAACGGATAAGATTTGGGTGCTTAGTGTCCCATTCATCTTTGATTTGGCTGATGACCAAAGCTGAATCTCCAAACACATCTAAAGATTTGATTCCCAAGTCTATGGCAGCTCTGAGACCAAAGATGCACGCTTCGTACTCCGCCATGTTGTTTGTACAGTTGAAGCAAAGTCTGGCAGTAAAAGGAGTGTGACACCCTTCCGGAGATATGAGTACAGTGCCGATACCATTACCGAGTGCATTGGATGCCCCATAAAAGAACAGGGTCCATTGGGATCCTTTTTCAGGTCCGTCATATGGTCTAATTTCTTCACAGTTATCTAATGTCATGATGTCTTCATCCGAGAATTCAAACTTCATGGACTGATAGTCTTCTACAACTTGGTGAGTAAGATGATCAGCCAACACACTGCCCTTTATAGCTTTCTGGGTAGTATATTGTATGTCATATTCTGTTAGGATCATCTGCCATCTAGCTATCCTCCCAGACAGAGCAGGCTTTTCGAAGATGTATTTTATCGGATCTATCTTAGATATCAACAAGGTAGTATGAGTCAACATATACTGCCTTAGCCGGCGAGCAGCCCATGCCAGAGTGCAGCAAGTTTTCTCGAGCAGTGAATATCTGGTTTCACAGTCGGTAAACTTTTTGCTCATGTAGTAAATAGCGTGCTCTTTTCGGCCAAACTCGTCATGCTGCCCCAATACACACCCCATTGAGTTCTCTAAAACAGTCAATTACATGATCAATGGTCTTCCCTCGACTGGTGGCATCAAAACAGGAGGCTCTTGTAAGTACTCTTTGATTTTGTCAAAAGCAAACTGGAACTCATCATTCCATCTGACTACTTGATCTTTCTTCAATAGTTTGAATATTGACTCACAAGTAGCCGTTAGGTGAGAAATGAATCTGGCAATATAGTTCAAGTGCCCCAAGAATCCTCTGACTTCCTTCTCAGTGTGAGGAGTAGGCATCTCTTATATTGCTTTAATCTTGTCCGGATCGACCTCAATGCCTTTGTTACTGATGAGAAAACCTAAAAGTTTACCGGATCGTACTCCAATCTGCACTTGTTTGGGTTCAACCTTAGTTTGTACTTCTTCAACCTTTCAAACAACTTTTGTAAGTGATCGAGGTGCTCTTCTTCTGTTTGTGATCGGGCTACCATATCGTCTACGTAGACCTCTATTTCATGATGTATCATGTCATGAAACAAATCTACCATGGCGCACTGATAGGTTGCCTCAGCATTCTTCAGTCCAAATGGCATCACTTTGTAGCAGAGTGTGCCCCACTGTGTGACAAATGTTGTTTTCTCCATGTCCTAAGGTGCCATTTTGATTTGGTTATAACCTGAGAATCCGTCCATGAAGGAAACAACTTTGTGCTTGGCCGTATTGTCAACCAGGATATATATGTGGGGGAGTGGAAAATCGTCTTTAGGGCTGGCCCTATTCAAATCTCTATAGTCCATGCACATTCGTACTTTGCTGTCCTTTTTAGGCACGGGAACAATGTTTGCAACCCATTAGGGATAGGAAGTGACAGCCAAGAATCCAGCATTGAATTGTTTCATGACTTTCGCTTTGATCTTCTATGATATGTCAGGTCTCATGCGGCGGACTTTTTGTTTTACTGGTGGACAGTCCTCTCTTGTAGGTAGATGATGTACCACGATGTATGTATCGAGTCCCGGCATGTCTTCATATGACCAGGCAAAGATCTCAAAATAATCACACAATAGCTGAATCAAACGCTCCTTGACACTGGGCTCTAGATTGGCACCCACCTTGATTTATTTTTTATCCTCCTCGGTACCCAAGTTGATTGTATCCACCGATTACTTATGAGGCTGAATAGCTCTTTCTTCTTGTTGTAGTAGTTTGGCCAGTTCCCCTGGTACTTCACAATATTCCTCACCTTCGTCTTCGGCTTGGTAGATTAGATCCTCAGAGTCACAAAAGGCCATAGCAGTATCGTTACCCATGGGATCTGGAATGGAGGGGTACCTTTATTTGTGAGTGTGGGTGTGTGTAAGGGTATAGCCATCCTTAAAAATAAAATGTAAAAGAAAAACAATGAGCACAAAAGTTTGTATGGTAAAAACGTCCATGATTCATTGAATGTCATATGAAGATGAATTAAAAACCCTTACAAATGGACCATTGTGCCTCGAGAAAGACACAAGGTTTTAAATGTGTGAATTGTTTGTGAATATTACAAGTCCAACAGAAATGTAGAGATAAATTACTGAGGGATGAAAGTTATTGGGACAAAGTCTCTGGCTTCCCAATTGCGAAGTTCTCCATAGGCAGTAGGAAAGATCCAATCCTCCAAGCTGAAATCCTCTTCACCGTCTTCTACCGCATTCACCTCTCAGTTGCTAATCTTCAAGGGGGTCCCTCCAGCACGGGCATGGTGTACAACCTTCTGAGCACTTGAAGTGAACCCTAAACCAAACTTGTCAGATTTATACAGAATATCCGGAAGTTGCCCCCAGATGGTGCATCCACCCTCCTCTACTACTGTCTTGGCGTCCTTCAGAGATGACATCCAGAGTGGAGGTCTTGTAATCTTGGGAATCTAGGACACAGTCTTGGTTACTGCTACCTCTTGTGGGACTTCTTCGAAATGTTGAAAAGGAGTTTCAATGAACTCATCGTCCAATTCCACATACCTGAAGGAATTGAGGTGGCTAATCATATATTCTTCCTCTCCGTGGACAGTGATAATCTTTCCCTGGACCGGATATTTCAGCATCTGGTGCAGTGTAGAGGTGACAGCGCCAGCATTATGGATCCACGGCCGTCCTAGAAGACAGGAGTAAGAAGGGCGGATGTCTGTTACATAGAAGGTTTAGTTGAAAGTTTGAGTCCCAACCTTTATGGGGATATCCACCTCCCCGTGCACCATCCTCTTTGAGCCAACAAATTCCCTTACGACTATGTTACTGGGTTTCAACGTCAGCCCTTCGCAGTCTAGTCTGTCAAGAGCTTTCTTCGGTAAAACATTCAAAGATGAACCAGTGTCTACCAAGACATGGGCCAGAGTTGTTCCTCTACATTCCACAGAGACATGCAATGCCTCGTTGTGCTTTCTTCACCTTGGTGTCAGATCAGCATCCGAGAAGCCTAGGCCATTATCCGTCGTCAAGCTAGCCACGCAATCTTGAAACTGGTCATCCGATGTCTCTTGAGGCACATGGGTTGTCTTTATGAACTTTACCAGAGCTTTCGCATGTGCCTCGGAGCACAGCAACAATACCAGCATGGATATTTTGGACGGAGTTTGCCTCAACTGTTCAACTACTTCGTAGTCGCTCTTCTTTATTATTCTCAGGATCTCTTCCATTTCCTTCTTGGAGGTTTCGGGGATAGTCAGTGGTTTAGCCTTCGTCCGGACAGGCTCTTCTTGAATACTTTTTCCTCGAGTTTCAGCAGTAGGAGTGTTGGTAGGGATAACAGTAGGGATTGTGTCGTCTTTGTCAATAGGAGCACTTGTAGATATGATTATTGGTACGGAGGTAACCTTTGGAGCAGCCACGGGTCCAAAAACTGCCTTTGGGGGGGGGGGGGCAATTTCTAGAGATAAAATTCTACCGCTTCGGGTAATCTTATTGGTTCCGGCAATATTGCTAATGTTAGAGTCTTCCTCTTCGAAGTTCATCTCTTTGGCGGCCAGCCCATCTTGTTTGATTCCATGGTAGTAGATGTCCCCACCGTAATTCCACGGCACAGTTTTATCTGATTCATACGGGACTGGCCCAGGCATTATGATTATAAGAGGAGTAGTTTTTGGAACCGATGTAATTCTAACGGGTCTTTTGGGGAACCTGGAAGAATTGGCGGAGATGGTGATGATTGAAACGTCTTTAACAAGAATAGGTGAAACAAGAGTACTTTCAAACAAAATCTCTTTGTTATCTATCAAGCGTTGAATGCATGTTTTCAACAAAGGACAAACAGTTGGTGAGGATAAGGAGAGGTGACAGTCTTTATTACAACCCGGGAATACACCGGCTTTCAACAAGTTTATCTTAATGATTGGGAGTGGAGTCAAGAGTTCATCAACTGTGGTAACAAACAAATCTTCTTCAATAGCATTGGTGTTGTGACCATGCCTGGGCATAGGAACATAAATGACGTTTGGCTTCTCGGGTGCATCAAACTTAATCTCTTTTGCCTCTATAAGGTCTTGAATTTTGTTTTTCAAGGCCCAACAGTTGTTACTGTCGTGACCCGGACTTTCGGAATGATATGCGCAACGGGCATTTGGGTGATAATGATGGGACGATGTGTTGGGGTTCTTTGGAGCTTCTGTTAGAGTTTCCAAATTGGATTTTAAAAGATGCGGTAATACTTGGGATAGAGTCATATTTATTCTGGTGAATTGTTGGACTGGACTTTCTACCCTCGGTTGATTACTTCTTGGTTGATCAGATGTAGGATTTGGGATCATAAAAGTCTCTACCATTGGTCGGCGTTTGGCTCTCCCTTGGTTCCTTTGTGGATAAACAGCAGATACCTCCTTCTTCCTAATGAAAGGCTTCCTCACAGCTGTAGAGGCAGATGAATCCTTCTGAATATTTACACTTTTTATGCCAGCTTCCACCATCTCTCTGGTTAGTATTAACTCAGTAAATCCAGCAGATGAGCTTCCAATCAAATGGTTGAAGAAAGGGCCCTATAGAGTGCCTAAGAACATATCCACCAACTACCTTTCAGACAGAGGGGTTGAACTCTCCCAACTAGATCTCATCATTTCTACGCGTAATCCTTGAAACCCGCATTGGAAGCCATGGCCATACTCTGAAGTTGAGTACGGGTAGGTGCCAGATCTGCATTCTATTGGTATTGCTTATAGAAATTTGTGGAAAGGTCTTCCCAGTTGTGGACGTTGGCCCTTTCCAATTGGTAAAACCAATCGAGTTGTGTTCCAGATAAACTATCTTGGAAAAATGCACCCACGGGTCTTTATCGGCGGAGTGCGGCTGGATCTTTCTCACATATGATCGGAGGTGCATCTTAGGACATGACAACCCATCATATTTTGCAAACAACGGCACTTTGAACTTCGGTGGGATCATAATTCCTGACACTAGTCCCAATTCTTCAAAGTCTAGACCTGGTACCTTTTGTATTTCCATAGCGCTCAAACGCTCTTCAAGATGTCTGTACTTATCATCTGCTGGAGGATATTGTTCCTCGGAGTAGTCTTCCTCTTCTTCCTCCTCTTCAGATTCTAACAAAACCGCTGTTTCTTTTCCTTTCCCTTCTCCTTCCCCAGATGTTGTTTCAAAATTCAAGGTTCTTCTAGTCTGTCCTTGAAACCTTCTCCCCATGTTCAAAACCCCAGTGACCTTCTTTGTTTTCTTCTTTCTTTCTTCAGCTAACAGAGTCTTCAACTCGTCTTGCCCCTTGGCTAGGTTCATGAGTAACTATTGAAACTGCGTGTTTTGAACTTGAAGATCTTTGACTGTCTGTTCGAGATCCATCTTACTGAAAATACAGTAGAGAGATGAGGAAACTCGTTGCAAAAGACCTGTTTATGTTATGATGAATGATATGTGCGTATGCAATGTTTTCAAGGATTTTTAAAGATTCATGTTCGTTTTAGACAAAAAGAAAATACACGTTATATTAATAAGAGAATTTGAGTACATCAATGCCCCTTGGGCAAAATAATACAAAACTCTAAGATAAAAAGGTAGTGCGCATCCTCTTTGGTGCAATGTAGGCATTTAGAGTCTTCTCCTCATGAAGTAGCCTAGTGAGTTCCAAAACCTTCTTCTCACTTGTGTAGAATTGGGCTTCGAAAGTATCTCGCTCTCCTTTGAGCTATATCCAATCCCTTTGTAGGTCTTCAAGATATATGGGCATGTCAGGATGTAGGATAGTGTATGGAACTTCTCCCTTCTTAACAGGCTCAATGATCACCGGGAGAATGGAAGGATAAGGCATCATAAGACTTTGAGCGCAGGTTCGTACCCACTTGAGGTAAGGTTCAAGAGGGATGTAATTCTTGTGTCCCAAAGTCTTGCTATCCACCTTGTTTAGCATCCTCCAAGCTCGGATGAATCTCTGGCGAAGACCTCAATCATCATTTTCGTAGTCGAATACCAAGCCTTGAATCAACATCTCATGCGGGCCATCCCTTTGGGCATAACCAAATTGTCTTAGAGGTAAGCATGGGTTGTAGGTGATGCCTCCCCTAATTCCAATTAGAGGAACATTAGGGAATTCCCCACAACGGTCAACAATGATAACATTCTCTTTGGATCGAGAGCACCAATGAATATCTGAATGTTTGAGCGTCATTAACCTTTATGACCACCTTAATCCTTGCTCATTCTTTAAGACTGATTGGGGAAGATGATAAATAAACCGTCTTTCCAGGAGAGGAGTGCAACACATAAGGACACCTCTTTTCCTCATTGTGCGGGTGTGAAAAGAGTGTAGGATATCCCCTAGCAATGTAGGCACCGGATTGCATGACATGAAGATTTTGACGGCACTCACATCTATGAGTTGGTCAGGATTGGGAAACAAAACCATCCCATAGATGAGAAGAGCCACAATTTCCTCAAAGGCTTACAAGTCTAAGGAATTCCAACAACTTTGGGCTTTCTCAAATAGGAACTTTGCAAAGAAGCCTTTAACACCACTTCTAGTTTCCCAATGGTGAGTGCAAGTGCAGAGCTTGAGCAATCTCTTCTGGCTTTGGGTCTCTTTGCGTACCGTTGAAAGGTAGTTGATTAAGAATGGGAATCCTCAATAGTTAAGAGAATTCTTCCAAAGTGGGCACAAGGTGATAGTCGGGAAATATGAAGCAATGGTGCAAAGGATCAAATAACTGGAAGAGCACCTTCATCATATCCTCATCTATGTTGGAGGTGACCAAGTTGAATAGACGACCTTGCCTCTCGGTGAATGGAGAGTTCTCAGGGATCCTTGAAGCTAGCTCCTTGAGTTGTGGAGGAATTCTTACAAGGTTGACTTGGATAGTTTTCCTGCGAAGTGAATCCATATCCTACAAAACAAGAACAAAGATGAATCTCCACAATCCTTGAAATGGTTAGTGAATGCATATGATGTTCATGATGTCCATGATGTTATGTACAAGTATGCATATACAAGCAAAACAAACAAGTTCTTAGTTTAGGATTGCATGGGGTTTTATAGGTAAGTACCCTCTTGAAGTTTAGTTGGCTTAAACATGTCCTAGTAATAGTAACCGGGTTCTAAGGAGCTCAATATCACCGGATTGTTTCCTTGGTCATTGTTGATGTGCGGTCGACCTAATGTGTCTAACGGTATCTTAAATGCAAGTGCACAACCTATCGCGGTAGTAATAAAAAGATGTCGAACCCACAGGGACTTTGTAATCACTCTAGTGCTATAAAGGTTTGCTAGTTTAGCTAAAGCGGATGTTGTCACGTTTGGTTTTTAGAAGTTAAAGTAGAGGAAAACTAAATCGAACTAAGGAAATAATAATAATGATAAAGCGGTCGGTATGTAATATAGTGAACCTAAGAGGATTTAATCAAACCTAAGCATATAAAGATGTTTAACTTAAATGGTTCTGTAGAAATTATCAGTTTAAAAACCCTCAACTCACACTCTCGTGGTCTTATCTCGGATTATACCCCTAAAGCCCTATGCCTGCTCTCGCTAGCCCATAAGTTTTTAGAAAATATTATTTGAAAACTTAATAAAGTCTAATTCGTTTTAAAGCGCTCTCGCTGTATTTAAATCAAATGCCTAACTTTATCTATCCGGTTAAAACCTCACACTCTCGTGGTCTTGATCCTAACCTATTCTATTTTTCTTACTCTCGTAACAAAAAGATTGATTTTAATTATAAAAAGTCACAGCCAGAAATTAAGTTAATTTGGATTTTAGCTTAGGAACAATTTAATCCATTTAGTTACTATTATCACATCCCGACTCTAGAAATTTAGCTAGTCATGGTACTTGAAACAGACAGACAAGAAATATAATTGGAAAGCAGTGAAACATTCATGATAAATAAATAACAGCAATTTAACGTAAACAAATTATATTAAAATTAAATTAAATGCGATTAAAACCTGACTAATAACACTATTCCTCAAGCTCCCTCTTCCACAAGTCGCCAAGATTGGAACCTTCGGAATCGAAACTTGAAATGAAGTCTGAGGATAAAAACAAATTCTAGCTAAAATAGCAATTTCCTAATGTTGGAAATGGCTATTAAATGGTAAAAAGGGAAATAAAAACAAGAACAGTAGGAAAAAATGAAAACTGGGAAATGGTTCGTAAATTTGGCAGAGCTTCCGCAAGGAATTTGTGAAAATAAAACTCTTTGTAAATAAAACTTTGTACCTCCTTCATTGAAATCTCTCCTATTTATAGAGGAGAAGTTCACAGTTAAAAAAAACAAGAACGTGGTTTTTGCACTTCTTTAGTGGAGAAAAACCAGGACTGGGCGTTGGTGAGGTTGAGAGATTGTACGAGTATCTGAAAACTCCTTTCTTTACGTTGCCCACGTCTCTATGTTCTTCATAACATTGAATTAAGCGCGTGACAGTCGTAATGCCAAGGTGACGGACGTAAGACGCTTAACAGCGTGTTACGTCCGTAAGTGATGTGTGACGAGCATTCTTCATGAACTAAGCGCGTTACGGTCATAAGCGATGTGTGACGACCGTCACAACATTAAAATCTGTAGAACTTTGCAGAATTGTTCCTTTTTTCTGGTTTTCATGTTAACTTTCTTCATATAATCTTTTTCCACTAAATTGACTTGAAACATGTTGTACCTTTGAAAAGATATAAGAACTCGGAATAATTGGGGGTTAAATGGATTAATGCAGTATGAAAACGGACTAAAAGCATAGCAATTATACGATGTAATTTCTCGTTATCAAATTCCCCCATACTTAAACCTTTGCTTGTCCTCAAGCAAATAATCATTTAGAAAGATCGGACAAGTTTTATCAGACGCACATGCATAACATACCTTTGGTTTTCAAAACAATTACGGGAAATCAATCGTTAGTTCGACCGATACTTAAGTAAAACACTAACGATACGCTAATGACACAAGCAATAAGCTAAGTCGTGGACTTCCATTTTAAACAAACTGTCCAATAATTATGTTATAATTCTACCCAGAGTCTCTTGTACCTATTTCACCAGGTTTGTTCTAGCGCAATCACATTAAGCCCTTTGTGTTAGCACGCACGTAGTGGAGTAACCGGTTAGTGACTTTGATCCTTTTTGGCATGGGGTCTGGTACACGAATGTGGCAACCCTACACATATTATCTAAATTAGAGGTTATGGGGGATCGAGCCGTAGCACGTCGTACCAAGTTCAGAACCAGATACCTCTGAACCAACCAACAATGGACTCCTTCATTATTTGCTCATCTCGTATATGCGACCGTGTATTTTGGTGCAAATTTTCCTTTTTAGCAGCGAGATAAGAAGGATATTTCATTGATTAGGCATCAAACACTTATATTCATCGGCTCCCCACATGGTTTGTGTCTAGACAGTGCTGACTGCTAGTATAAACTATTGGGGGTTACTTTAGAACTAAAACTCAAGATATGGGTATAACGGTTATTGAAAGGGATCGCGTAAGTAGGAAGTCTAAGGTGTCATAACCGTATCGATCTTGTTGAATCGTTCTCGGATTCCTAACTAGGATTTCGTTAAGGTAGGTATGTCGGGCTATGCGAAGATAAAGCAAAAAAAAATTCGGTATGGATAAATATTAGCGGGGAAGAATTTAAACTAAGAAATATCATAAAAAATTACTTGTTTAATGGAAAATGCAGAAAGGGAAAAGGTACCTCTCCCACACTATATCAGACATTTTCCTCAATGTTATGGTATAATAGCGGGGAAATACAAATACAAATATAAAAAAGAAACAGCAAAAGCAAACTAATTAAGAATAAAACTACTGATGTCCACGTCCTCTGCTCTTGGTACGTTATCGCCTGGTAGGCGTGGCTTCGGTATCAGTGTCAAGGTAGCCAAGAGTGCTGAAGTCTATCCTTAAAGCGTTTAGTTCAGACAGGGCCTCGTCTAACCTCTCGTTCATGCTCCGCTGGCCACTCAAAATCTGAGCGTTCTGTGCACATAAATAGTCATACTGCTCCTCTTGTTTTCTTTCAAGTGTTGTACCCATTTGATTCTGCTGATGGATGGCTCGGAGAATGTCTTCAAGAGTGATAGGAGGTGGTGTGGATGAAGTACCCGGAATGTCGTGAACGGGGGCAGCTCGGTCCAACTCTTCCTGTATCACGTCTGCGGGGGCATCAGGCTGGTCTTCACGAATAGGAACATGGCCCTCGAGAGCTGCAGGATCGAATAGCCAATTGGCTCTGTTTTGAGGATCAATTCGGTCCCTACAAGGCAAAATAATGTTATTATAAATGATGTTTCGGATCACAGGGTGGAATGTGCCATCTTCCCGCTCATAGATGAGGTGGGCAGCCTTGCAGTGGTCCAGAGTAAGCAATGTCGGTGCCATAGAAGGCATATCAGTGAGAGCGGCACCATGATTCAAAGCTAAAGCAAGAGAAGTTACAATCCCTCCAAAATAGAAGGGTTTGCCGCCTCTAGTGCAGATGGAGTGAATATGGGCCAATAGAAATGGAGCGGCGTTGATCTTCTGGCCGGTAAATGCACAGTGCATGAAGAAAAGCTCCTTGGAGTTGAGCTTGTGGTTGCTATCTCTAGCGAAGATGGTGTTGCAAAGGATGCGGTGAAAATATCTGATAGCTGGATTATGGATATGGGTGGCATTGAGGTGGTCATAAGAGACCGCACGAATGTTTGTCATGTTGTGCCATAAGTTAAATGCTTCCTCGCTGAAATTATCCGGCACACGAAGGTGGACACCTTCGTTGGAACTAAAACCGAGCAGCCGCGCGATATCAGTTTGTGATAGCTGATACTCAGTGCCGAACATGTAGAATTTGGTCACGCTAGAGAGTTGGTTGGTGGCTCCAGTAGGGGTAATGTAAGAAAATGAACTCAAAAACTCCAAAGTGAGAGTTTCGTAGATGGGTTGCGGTTGGCTGCATGGATTCCACAAATTTACATTCTGCAAAAGTTGTCGGACGCTCTCAAGCAGTCCCAAATCTCTCAGACAGTCGAGGTCAACATACCGAGTTGGTTGGAGACCGCGACATTGGAATTTTTGGAACTTTAATCTCTGGGTTTCACCTTGGTCTCCTTCTCTAAGGATGATGTTGTGATTTGCTGGTTGTTGGCCATTGCATGCAAGAGGTTGGATTTGAGAGATATGGAAAATATGAAGAAATGGGTTGGATATACTATGTAGGAAGAAGTGTGGGAAATTGGAATGTGAGTGGGGAAATGGAGTAATGGAATTTAAATGTTGGAGTGGGTGATGAAAGAAAAAATTTGAATGGGTGGTGGACGGCTTTGGTAAAAAAGGAAGGGAGAAGTGGGAAGGAGAACTGCTTCTGGAATAGCAGAAGACGTGTTTCAAACGCGCATGACGATTGTCATAGGTTTGTTACAACCGTTACAGCTACAATAATTGCACTTATTTCATAAATGAAGCAGATCAATTCTAACACACCTTATAACACAGTAATTCAGCATAATAAACATGCAGATTAATTGCAACACACCTTATAACAAAATTTGCAGAATGATAATTAATATGCAGTGAAATGAATCTTGTTGTAGCATGCACTAAATTTAATAAAAACAAACTGAAATTTGCATTGAAATGAATATTTGTTCTTTAATAGAAATTTAAAAGTTGCAGAAAGTAAACTTGTGCAGAATTAAAATGAAATCTTAAATTTGCAGAAAGGGAAACTACCTAGAAACATAAAACAGAAAGAAAAGTAAAAACAGATGTTGATCACTGCTACTTCATCCAAGTCTCATTTTTAAATCTTCTAAAGCTGAATTCATGTGATAAAATTGCTCCACAGTTATGTCTGTCAAGCCTATTATTTCCAGACGCATGCTCTTCAATTCGTCCTTGATTCCATTAATGTCAGTTTAATAAACATCCAATGTGAGTAAGATTTTGTTCAAATTCTCGGTGTATTCTCTTTTGGTTATTTCATGGGCTTCAGTATCCTCTGCAATGTTGTTAATGTCATAGTAACTAGGAGGGGTCTCTGGATCACTCTCGTCAGACATCTTATCATCAGTAATTTGGTACGATTGTGGTGTTTCAGGGGTTAAAGGATGGTCAAGAGGGTTTAGCTCATAAAGCCAGTTATCGCGATTGTGGACACTCACTTTAGCACAGTTTGGAAGGGTAAATAAAGTGACAACTTCATTCCTTATCAGGTATTCAAAAGGTGTGGGACCTAGATTTCCTATTATGCGTAGGTCGAAACAGAAATCAATATTCATAGGGCGAATCGAACCAAAGTGTGTACACTTATGTAGTTGGTATCTAAGTCCGAGGGCATTGGAAAACATGGTGACTAGGCCTCCTACGATGATCGGTTCATTAGGGTCCTGAACAATGCGAGAAAAGGTTTACATCATGAATGGCACAGCATTAACAGGTCGGCCTTAGGTCATACATTGCAGTAAAAACATCTCATCCTTAGACATTGCAGTACGGTTCTATTCTTTTCCGAATACAGTATGGGCTAGAATCTTATGAAAATAACGGATAGCAGGGTTGTGTATTTCATTGTTGTCCATGCTATCCAGCTCAGGGTGATAGTTTCCGGTTAAGGTTCCCCAAAAGTAATCTAGCTCGAAATCCATTAATTCCACCTGGGTGGTAGTAAAAGCAAAAGGTCCTCTAGGGAATCCTAGTAGGTCAGCTAATTCTTTATGGTTATAAACGAATTCGATACCAAATAGTCTGAAAGCTATAAATCCCTTTCTGGCTCCAAAACCGCGCTCATGTATATGAACTAGGGAGCTCAAAAATTCAAAGGTAAGCTCGCGGTATGTGACAAACTTAGACTTAATATGGGCTTTTTCCCATCCCAGTTGGTTAAACAAATAAAGGACACTATCCTTAATACCTAAGGTGTCTATGGTTGGTTTATCATAATACAGATTCATACCGATGTTCCTTTGTGACAATTCCTCAAATCTCCTCATTTGGTTCCTTCCTCTAAAAGTGGTTTTCATAAAGTTCTGTGGTTATGGTTCCATAGTAAATGTTAAATGGGGAAACAAATCAGGGGAGAAGGTAAGATAGAAAAATACTTTTCAGAAATCCTGTAGCGGGTAAAGTTGTTTTAAAATCAGCAACAGTTTTATAAAGATTTTAAAAAAAAATGGAAAAGAAAATAATGAAAATAAGGCTTTAAAAGAAATAAATGCAGAAACGGAAAAGAAAATCAAAAGTAATAAATAGAAACAAACGGAAACAATACCAAAAACAAATAGGTGGGTTGCCTCCCACTAAGCGTTGTTTTTAACGTCATAAGCCTGACATAGTGCTTAGCAGTAGATCATTCAAGGGAAAGAGTGGGTAATTCTAAAAGTTTTAGACTATTCGCATAGTTTCTATTCTCAATGTGATGATATTGTTTTAATCGTTGTCCGTTCATTGTGAACGGGTCACTATTCCTATCCTTAATTTCTATTGCTCCGCTAGGGAATACTTTTGTAACTTCAAAAGGACCAGACCATCTGGATTTCAGTTTTCCAGGAAAGAGCCTAAGTCTAGAGTTGAATATTAGCACAACGTCTCCCACACTGAATTCTTTTCGGGATAAGCACTTATCGTGCCATCTTTTGGTACTTTCCTTGTATATCTTAGCGTTCTCATAAGCGTCTAATCTCAATTCTTCTAGTTCATTTAAGTCGAGGATTCGCTTCTCTCCAGCAGCAGTGTAGTTTATATTAAGCGTTTTGATTTCCCAGTATGCCTTATGCTCTAATTCTACCGGGTGGTGACAGGACTTTCCGTACACAAGCTTGAAGGGTGTAGTTCCTATAGGAGTCTTGTAGGCTGTCCTATAAGCCCATAAAGCCTCGTTAAGCTTAGATGACCAGTATTTCCTAGATATGGCGACATTTTTCTCTAGGATTTGTTTAATTTCTCTGTTCGAGACTTCAACTTGTCCACTGGTTTGTGGATGATACGGTGTTGCTACGTGGTGTTTGACTCCATACTTAGATAATAATTTGTCGAATATCTTCGAAATGAAATGAGAGCCACCGTCACTAATGACAAGTCTAGGCACACCAAATCTTGGAAATATTGTGTTTTTAAAGAGCTTAATTACTACTTGTGTGTCATTTGTAGGAGAGGCTATAGCCTCAATCCATTTTGAAACATAATCGACAGCTACGAGTATATACTTGTTTCTGAAAGAAGATGGGAAAGGTCCCATGAAATCAATTCCCCAAACATCAAAGATTTCTACTTTTAGTATTCCTCTTTGAGGCATTTCATCGCGTCTTGAAATATTATCGGTGCATTGACACCGATCACAGTTTTTAACAGCGATGTGGACATCCTTCCATATATTAGGCCAGAACAGGCCGGCTTGTAGGATCTTTGCACAAGTTTTAGAAGTGCTTGCATGTCCGCCATAGGGAGATGAATGACAGTGAGAAATAACATCTTCTATTTCTTCTTCAGGTATGCATCGGCGGAAAATTTCGTTCGGTCCTCTTTTAAATAATAAAGGTTCATCCCAATAATAATACTTGAGATCATGGAAGAATTTCTTTTTCTGTTGATAAGTTAAGTCCGGTGGGAGCGCGCCTGCAGCTAAGTAATTGACTATGTCAGCATACCATGGCAGTCCCATGGTTATATGGATTGCTTCCACGGCTTCCTTGGCTTTTGGTTTGTTTAGATCCAGTTGAGCTAGGTCGCTTCTTATTTGCGCTATCAGCTGTTCATACAGAAAATCATCGTTAATCGGTACTTGTTCGGGTTTTATACCTTCTAATCTTGACAAGTGGTCTGCTAAGACATTTTAGGTTCCTTTCTTATCCTTAATCTCTAGATCAAACTCCTACAAAAGTAGGATCCATCTGAGGAGTCTTGGTTTTGCATCCTTCTTGGTTAGTAGATATCTGATAGAAGCGTGGTCTGTGTAAATGATTATCTTCGCTCCTACTAGGTAAGAACGGAATTTGTCAAGCGCAAAGACAATTCCTAACAGCTCTTTCTCAGTTGTGGCGTAGTTCATTTGAGCTGAGTCTAGCGTTCTACTGGCATAGTAGATTGTGTGAAGTTTCTTGTCCTTCCTTTGTCCAAGAACTGCGCCTATGGCGTAGTCACTCGCATCGCACATGATTTCAAAAGGCAATCTCCAATCGGGTGGTTGCATGATTGGTGTGGTGATAAGGGCCGATTTTAAAGTTTCAAATGCTTTAAGATAATCTTCATCGAATATTAACTCAGCGTCTTTCATTAATAGACCGGTAAGTGGTTTAATGATCTTCGAGAAATCTTTGATAAATCGTCGGTAGAAACCGGCGTGTCCTAAAAAACTTCATATTTCTCGAACGGTCTTAGGTGGTTGAAGTTCTTTTATGACTTCTATCTTAGCTTTGTCAACTTCAATTCCCTTGTTAGATATAACATGTCCTAGTACGATTCCTTCTTTGACCATGAGATGGCATTTTTCCCAGTTAAGCACGAGGTTTACTTTCACACATCTTTCTAAAATCTTTTCTAGGTTTGATAGGCATCCTTCAAAACTTTGACTGCACACAGAGAAGTCGTCCATGAACACTTCCATGATGTTATCAATGAAATCTGCAAAGATTGACATCATACATTGTTGAAAGGTTGCTGGGGCATTGCATAATCCGAAGGGCATTCGTCTGTAAGTGAACGTTCCATAGGGACACGTGAATGTAGTTTTCTCTTGATCATCAGGGTGAATAGGAATTTGGAAAAATCCGGAATAACCGTCTAGATAGCAGAAGTAGGAATGTTTGGCTAATCGCTCTAACATTTGATCTATGAAGGGTAGAGGAAAATGGTCTTTTCGAGTAGCTTTGTTTAGTTTTCTATAATCAATGCACACTCTATGCCCATTTACCACTCTTTGTGTTATCGGTTCGCCTTTTGCGTTCTTCACAGTAGTGATACCTCCTTTCTTCGGTACGACGTGTACTGGGCTAACCCATTTACTGTCGGAGATTGGATATATGATTCCTGCTTCCAGTAGCTTCTTAATTTCATCTCTGACTACAGTGCTAAGGATTGGGTTAATCCTTCTTTGAGGTTCTCTAGAGGTTTTGCAATCTTCTTCTAGCATAATACGATGCATACAAATTGAAGGGCATATTCCTTTCAAGTCGGATATGTTATAACCTAATGCAGTCGGGTACTTTCTTAGGAAGTCTAAAAGTTTCTTAGTTTCGAGCGTTCCTAAACTGGAATTGACTATTACTGGTCGCGTACATTTGGTATCTAGGAATTCGTATCTTAGGTTCCTGGGTAAGGTTTTTAATTCTAAACCCGGTTTCTTTGGACATGGCATATGATCAGGTGTAAGTCCTAGACTTTCGCTTAGGCTATCATCTTGATATGGTTCACGCCAATTGTCGTCTTCGAATATCAGAGGGGTTTAGATTTTCATTATTTCAGAGTATGTGGTTTGTTCTGCTTCCATCTCTCTTACGCACTTGTCTATAACGTCGATTAGATAACATGTGTCATTCATGGCTGGTGCTTGTAAGAATTGAGTGAGGATGAATTCCACTTTTTCCTCTCAAACTTCGAATGTCAATCTGCCCTTCTTTACGTCAATTATAGCTCCAGCTGTGGCTAGGAAGGGTCTTCCTAATATGATAGGAGTAACTGAGTCCTCAGTAATGTCCATGATTATGAAATCGGTCGGGATATAGAATTGACCTATTCTAACTGGAATGTTTTCCAGTATACCTACAGGGTATTTAACTGATCGGTCAGCTAATTGAACGGACATTTTTGTGGATCTAAGTTCTCCCATCTCCAACTTTTTGCAAATAGATAGGGGCATGACACTGATACTTGCTCCCAAGTTACATAGAGCTTTGTCTATGACAAACTTTCCAATGTTACAAAGTATAGAGAAACTACCTGGATCTTTTAACTTAGGGGGCATATCATTTTGAATAATAGCGCTACACTCAGCAGTAAGTGTAATTGTTCCCTTGTCTTCTATCTTTTTCTTGTTAGATAGGATTTCCTTGAGAAATTTAGCATACGAGGGCATCTGAGTGATAGCTTCTATAAACGGTATTGTGACATTCAGTTGTTTCAAAAGTTCAACGAATTTCTTGAATTGGCCCATCGTTTTGGAATTGGTAAGTCTCTGAGGGTATAGAATCGGCAGTTTATAAGGTGGTGGAGGCACATAAGGCTTCTCTTTCTCCACTGCCTCTTGGTTTTCGTTTTCCTTTTCCTTTGGTTCATTCTCATTTTCAGTTGGCTTGTTCTACTTTTGGTACATGGCTGGATTTTCGAGTCTTGGATTAACAGGTCCGTCAAGTTCTTTTCCACTTCTCGGTATTACAGCGTTAACATGTCCTTTTGGGTTAGGTTGTGGTTGACTAGGGAAAAATCCAGATGGGGCAGCAGTAGGTTCTTGTTGTTGAGCTACCTGTGAAATTTGAGTTTCAAGCATCTTATTATGGGTATCCAAAGCGTCAACTTTACTAGATAATTGTTTAATCTGCTCATTAGTATGTAAATTCTGATTTAGAACATATTTATTAGTCTGAGATTGAGAAGCAGTGAAATGTTCTATCATGATTTCAAGATTAGATTTCCTAGGGGCATTGGATGTATTAGGTCCATTATTGGGGTGATTTGGGATAGCTTTTGGATAGCCAGGTGGCGTGGCAGGAGCTTGTCCAAGTGCGTGCAATGCATTGTTGCTTTTATATGAAAAATTCTGATGATTCTTCCAACCAGGGTTATAGGTATTGCTATAAGGGTTTCCCTGTACGTAATTCACTTGTTCATCTGGAACTCCTGTTAGAAGTGGGCATTTTGGAGCAGGATGTGATTGAAGACCACATAGATCGCAAGCTTGAGCTACTGCAGCCACGGTAGCTGCGGGAGGGATGGTAAGATTTTCTAGCTTTTGGGTAAGGGTTTCCACTTTAGTGTTGACTTGATCCAGACTATTCACTTCAATCATGCCACCTTTTGTTTGAGTTTTTTCCATATTAGCTCTTTCGCTTCCCCATTGATAATGGTTCTGATCCATGCTTTCGATAAGTTAATTTTCTTCGGTATATGGTTTATCCATCAATGCGCCACCAGCAGCAGCGTCTATAGTCATTCTTGTGTTGTACAAGAGACCGTTATAGAATGTATGAATGATCAGCCATTCTTCTAAACCATGATGAGGACAGAGTCTAATCATGTCTTTATAGTGTTCCCACGCTTCGAAAAGTGATTCGTTATCTTTTTGTCTGAAACCATTGATGTTGGCTCTGAGCATAGCAGTTTTGCTTGGTGGGAAATATCTAGCCAAAAAGACCTTCTTCAACTCATCCCATGTGGTGATTGAGTTTGAAGGAAGAGATTGGAGCCATGCTCAGCTCTGTCTCTTAAATAAAAAGGAAATAGGTGCAATCGTATTGCCTTGGGGTTTACACCATTCGCTTTTACAGTGTATGCGTACTGCATAAACACTGACAGATGCAGGTTTGGGTCCTCAGTAGGAGATCCAGAAAATTGGTTCTGCTGAATGGCGGATAGAAGCGAAGGTTTCAGCTCGAAATCATTTCGAGCGATAGTAGGAGCGGCAATGCTGTTGTGAGGTTCCACTTGAGAAGGAACTGCGTAATCCTTAAGAGCACGAGGTGGAGTTGGTACATCAGCCATCTTCGATTCTTCAATTAACTCAGGGATTGAGATATCAGGAAGCTTAGTCGGAGGAAGATTGTTGAAATCACGGTATTCTTGAATTCGGCGTCTTACTCTGAGATAGCGCTCGATATCGTTGATTCGTAGATGCAAAGGCTCGCTTCGGGAGCGAGTATTTGGCATACAACAGAGGGGAAAATAAATAGTTGCCTTAGTCTATACAGTGCTACTTTATGAGTGCACTAGTGACTAAATCAAAGTCCCCGGCAACGGCGCTAAAAACTTGATGTGCGATCGACCTAATGTGTCTAACGGTATCTTAACTGCAAGTGCACAGCCTATCGCAGTAGTAATAAAAAGATGTCGAACCCACAGGGACTTTGTAATCACTCTAGTGCTATAAAGGTTTTCTAGTTTAGCTAAAGCGGATGTTGTCACGTTTGGTTTTTAGAAGTTAAAGTAGAGGAAAACTAAATCGAACTAAGGAAATAATAATAATGATAAAGCGGTCGGTATGTAATATAGTGAACCTAAGCGGATTTAATCAAACCTAAGCATATAAAGATGTTTAACTTAAATGGTTCTGTAGAAATTATCAGTTTAAAAACCCTCAACTCACACTCTCGTGGTCTTATCTCGGATTATACCCCTAAAGCCTTATGCCTGCTCTCGCTAGCCCATAAGTGTTTAGAAAATACTCTTTGAAAACTTAATAAAGTCTAATTCGTTTTAAAGCGCTCTTGCCGTATTTAAATCAAATGCCTAACTTTAGCTATCCGGTTAAAACCTCTCACTCTCGTGGTCTTGATCCTAACCTATTCTACTTTTCTTACTCTCGTAACAAAAAGATTAATTTTAATTATAAAAAGTCACAACCAGAAATTAAGTTAATTTGGATTTTAGCTTAGGAACAATTTAATCCATTTAGTTACTATTATCACATCCCGACTCTAGAAATTTAGCTAGTCATGGTACTTGAAACAGACAGACAGGAAATATAATTGGAAAGCAGTGAAACATTCATGATAAATAAATAATAGCAATTTAACGTAAACAAATTATATTAAAATTAAATTAAATTCGATTAAAACCTGACTAATAACATTATTCCTCAAGCTCCCTCTTCCACAAGTCGGCAAGATTGGAACCTTCGGAATCGAAACTTGAAATGAAGTTTGAGGCTAAAAACAAATTCTAGCTAAAATAGCAATTTCCTAATGTTGGAAATGGCTATTAAATGGTAAAAAGGGAAATAAAAACAAGAACAATAGGAAAAACTGAAAACTGGGAAATGGTTCGTAAATTCGGCAGAGCTTCCGCAAGGAATTTGTGAAAATAAAACTCTCTGTAAATAAAACTCTGTACCTCCTTCATTGAAATCTCTCCTATTTATAGAGGAGAAGTTGACAGTTAAAAAAAACAAGAGCGTGGTTTTTGCACTTCTTTAGTGGAGAAAAACCAGGATTGGGCGTTAGTGAGGTTGAGAGATTGTAGGAGTATCTGAAAACTCCTTTCTTTACGTTGCCCATGTCTCCATGTTCTTCATAACGTTGAATTAAGCGCGTGACGGTCGTAATGCCAAGGTGACGGGCGTAAGATGCTTAACAGCGTGTTACGTCCGTAAGTGATGTGTGACGAGCATTCTTCATGAACTAAGCGCGTTACGGTCGTAAGCGATGTGTGACAACCGTCACAGCATCAAAATCTGCAGAACTTTGCAGAATTGTTCCTTTTTTTCTTGTTTTCATGTTAACTTTCTTCATATGATCTTTTTCCACTAAATTGACTTGAAACATGTTGTACCTGTGAAAATACATAAGAACTCGGAATAATCGGGGGTTAAATGGATAATGCAGTATGAAAATGGACTAAAAATGTAGCAATTATACGATACGATTTCTCGTTATCAATTGTTTCAGCTCAAGCCTCTTTAATGGCGACCGAAATATCCCAAGAAACCAACCCTCAATGAGTGTAGTATACCAACTTCGGACTGCACCAAAGTCGGTCATCTCACTACATCCTAAAGGCCAAGTTGGTCAAGTAGAGGGTTCTAGAAGTTCATTAGTGCTTCATGACATCACTCAGCGGCCCAGTATTCTCTTTGATTGACTCAAAGGCTACCGGTACCCATAAATATGTCACACTAACATAGCTATTGTTAGACCATGTCGGTATATCCTGCACAGTTTCCGCAACGTATTTCTATTTACCTATAATGTCTCCCAAATCCGGGTGGAGGATTCAAACCCAAACAAAGAACCATAATGTAAAGCAAACAAGTTAAACAATGTAAGCAAATAAATATGATCTAGCCCTAAGGTAACCCCACTTTTAAAAATTCCCCAGCAGAGTCCCCAGTTCTGTGATACGGTGGGAGAACTGACTTGAGGGTTTTGCGTTTTATCGCAAATGTGGCGGTTAGCAAGAGTCGCCACCTACTTTTCTTTTATCCAAAAGGAAAGCTGAAAAAGCACAGGAAAGACCTTTGAGATTGTTTCTTGAGTTCGGGGGGTAGATTATGAAAAGGGAAGGTATTAGCACCCTTTTCATCCATGGTTTTCCTTGGGCTCTTAGTTACTTGCTAGATCACTTGCTTTTATTTTGAAATTGTGCTTTGTGTGGTTTTTGAAAGTATTTTGTAAAAGTGACCATTATTTTGGCAATCTTTGTAATGATTCTCGTTCGTAAGAATGTATACAAAGATGTTTGTCTTTTTTGAAAATGTTTTCAATGTTTGTAAGATGTTTTGAAATGTGTGTGTGTGTTTTAGAAAATAGCAAGGATAGTTGTTTGAAAATAGAGCAAGTAACTAGAAGTAATCTACCTACTCAAATGTCTTTCTTGTTCATTTTCTATTCCTTTGATATTGTTGTCTTACCATTGATTTGGTAAGCAACCCTATCTTTGGATGTAAACGGGACGAGCGTGGGTCATCGTATAACCATGATTAGCAATGTTGCAAAGTATCTTAGCATTTTTGAGGGACCAAGATCATTTTGTAAGGCAACTTTGAATAGCGTCATCGAGGGACTATGATCTCATATTTGTTTGTTTTTCCAAGATACTACGCATACATAGTATGGCCATTTTTGTACAAGGCAACCAAGTGGAGAAACCCTAAGGGTGCTTGTGTGCAAGTGTGTTATTTTCATGCTTTGATTTTGTCTTGGATTTAGGGTTTTCTATTTGATTTGCTTTTATCTTGCTGTTCAAAACCCTAATTACTAGCATGGTATATAAAAGCGGTAAATTGCGTAATTTAAAGATTACTACGCTATTACAATATTTTATGGAATGGTGGGGGAATACAAATTATGAATGGGGACTTGCAATAATGTAAATCTAATTAAGCTATTACAACCAAATCAAATTCGTACAAATATTGGAATAAATAAATGCAACATTTAAATATGCAATATTATGTATATGCAAGAAAAGGATTTTTGTTTTGTTTCTTATGTGAAAAGAAATTTTGAACTAAACCTAATAACTTAAGAAAAAGAAATTAATTATTGAAAACCAAAGTTAACCTAATTTCTAGTTTAAAAGAAAATAAAGTTCTTATGTATTATTTTTATGTATTTTTTTGTATTAAAAATAATAAATAATATTTTATAAAAAATATTTAGTTTTTGTATGTCAAAATAAATATTTACAAGTATGAATAAAAAAAGGGATAAAATAGTTAAACTGAATCTATTATATTTACAAATTTATTTAAGAAAGAAATAATTAATATATAGTTTAATAAAAATATTTTTTCATGTGAAAATAAAATAAAATAAACAAAATGCAAAATTGTCATATTTTATATTTTTCATGATTTTATGTATTTAAGAAAATATTTAATAAAACAAAAAAATAATAAAACAAATAAATAAAAGTGAGTGAAAATAGTTAGGCCAGGGGGTATCCTGAGTAATCAGGTGTTATCATGTTATAAAAAAATGCTAGGCCCAAGTATTAAAGCCCATCCTGCAAACAGCCAAAAAAGATGAAAAAATATGTGAAAATGCAAAAAGGCAGGCACCAAGGCTCGAACCCATGACCTTGGCATTCTCAGCGTGCTGCCTTGCCATTGGGGTGGCTGTACATCCGTTAGTTCAAATGAAACAAGAAAAACATAACATAAACAACTTCCTTTGTCCTGTACTTCGTCTTCTTCCTCAAACTGGCCAGACCTCCTGTATCTTTCTCATTTCTCCATGAAAATGAAAACTTCCAACATGAAAATGAGAGTACTCATCCCCACGATTTCAACCATGTAAGTTATGGAAAATAACAATCCAAGATTAAAACAAATTTTGAAAGCCCTAATTTTAAACCTAATTTTTATAGAAATTTGAATGCTAAAATTCTCTATACATAATGATCAGAAATGAAATCTACGCACATGGTTGGCTTCAGCACTATAATATCTACATTTTTCTTTCACAAATCATGGCCAATGGATGCCTGTATGAAGAGATAGAAGTTGGGATTCTTACCTCTTTCAGTTGAGATCGTGAATGGAGTTTGAGTGAGATTTAGGAAGGCCTGGAGGTTTCTTTAGCTTGCTTGAACCTCCCTGAGTGTGTTCCAATCCTTGCCTTTCTTTGGAAGTGCCAGGAACTCTCTATCCAAGTCAACCTGCAAGCTTAGAAAACAAAAATGGAAGATGAAGAAGGAGGAGTTACAGTGCAGGGATGATGGTCTGGATCACTTAGGTATGAGGTAGGTAAAGTGTTTGAATGATTAAAACTTGAAACGCATGAGCAAATTGATGGATTGCTATGCTTGGACGCAAACTGCAAGTTTTGACAGTTTTTTGGTGATATGGAGTTTTGGAGTATTTTAGGTCTTTTGCAATCGTTCTCTAAGTTGTAATGGGTTTGTGTATTAGTATGGAGAAATTTTTTTAGTAAGTTTCACAACAGATCTTTGAGTTGTAGCCTTTTTGCACTCTTTCTTGCTTTTGAAGCAAAGTGAAGGGACAAGTCTCTACATGCTTGTATTGGCCTGCTTGGAGTTGGTACAAGCTCTATACAAATTGCTTTAGGTCTTTAGGACTTGTGTGTAAAGAGAAGACAGGTCCAATGCTCAAGAATTGGAAAGTTGCAAAAGTGAAGCTTTTCCAAAATGGCAATGGCAACTTTGTGCCATTTATGGAATTACAAAACTTGGGCAAAGACTCTTGGGCTTGTATTAAGGCTTTGTCAACTGAATAAGCATTAAATTATGGAGTAAGAAACAAGTTTGGGACCTGTAAATAAAGGATTAGGCAGCATAGGTTCATATTTGAATTTTGTTCTTCATGAAATGGCTTGAATTCAAAGTGAGAAATTGCCAACTTCATCTCTTCGATTCTCCCTACTCAAAAATTATCTTAAGGAGTTCTTGGTCATTTTGGAAAGCTTGCAATGTGCTATATAACTCATCTTTAAAATGCATTTCAATATTCCTCTTGGAACTAGGTGAAAAATTTTCATGAAGTTGGGTCAAAAACCTGCCTAAATTAGGGCAAAATTTCACTAAGTTATTTTAGTTCATGAGCATGTATTCATAAAATTATATCTTGCGATTCAAGCATATTTAGGGAAAAATCTGTGAAGAAAAGTTGTAGATTTCATGGAGGTCTACAACTTTTATGTTGGGAACTTTCTTTGAATCATCTTGTATCATGGTGAAAAAATGGCTTAAAGTTGAGAAAAAATAAGAAATTTTCTATACTTAGAAAAATTTCTAAGTTAAGAAAAATTCAAATTTCAAAATCAAATCTTCAATCTTTGATTCCTTGATGAACAAGTTTCATATTTTAACATGTTTTGATGAATTGTGATCCTTGGCACTTGATTTTGACCAAAAAGTCAAAGTTTGACTTTTCAGTATACAGTTGACTTTTGATCAGTTGACTGCAAATTTCATCTGTCAATCCAATAAAATTGCAATGTTTTAAACCATATCATTAGGTCAAGATGATGCAATTGAACCCTTTATACCATGTTTCAAATCAATTGGTCATTTTCTAGGTCAAAAATCAGAAATTGCCTTATCCCAGTTAAAACCCTAATTTTGACCATTTTGCCCTTTTGATGATTTGATCAATTTCCTTGAGGAATTGTAATCCAAACTTGATTAAATGATACATATGAGTCTAAAATGTTGGTGTGGATCAAAAATTATGAATTTTGACTGTAAATTGGCCATGGTTGACTTTTTTCCCAATACAGTTGATTTTTAGGTCAACTATCCAATTGATTGATCAAAAATGTGGCTCAAGGCCTGAAACTTGTCATGAGTAATCGTAGGGGTCCATAATGATGTTTGAAAGTCATATGAAGCATTGATAGTCCAAAAATCCTTGTGCAAACTCAAACCTTAATTTTGGGTCAATAGTGTAAGATGAGATGTCTTGAGCTGTCCAAACCCTAATCCAGTCTTGAGTCAAAGAGATCTTGTGAGAAAAGTCTTGATAAATGAGAGGGAAAATTTTGGAGTACAACAGCTTCCCCTATTCAATCTTCTTAAACCTGAAGAGTTAGATTGGCGAGTTTTCTTCGTTCGTGACTCGAAGGTGAAAGATGATTGGACACTAGAGTGCGCATAAATTTGCACTCGACGATGTGTAGTTGAGGGAATGGGCTTAAATATGCCATTTGGAGAAATGATAGAATCTTATTAGAGATGGGCTTGTAGATGCCATCCAAAAATGTTTGTTGAATTGTAAGTTGTAAGCTGAAAGAATGAGTATCAGAACGGATTCTGTGTCTGGAGCGTGTCTGAATTATATTTGAAAGTTGATTTTGACTAAGTATCAGAATGGAATCCGTGTATGGAGCATATCTGAACTATATCTGAATTCTGAATATGTCTGAGCATTAGAATGGCATCCGTGTATGGAGCGTATTTGCATTGTATCTGAACTTGACATCTGAATGAGTATCAGAATGGCATTCATGTCTAGAGCGTATTTGTACTATATCTGAACTTGAAATCTGAATGAGTATCAGAATTGCATCCGCGTTTGGAGAGTATCCGTACTATATCTGAAAGTTGAATCTGAATGAGTATTAGAATGGAATCAGTGTCTGGAGCATATCTGTACTGTATCTGAAAGTTGAATCTGAATGAGTATCAGAATGACATCTGTGTCTGGAGCGTATCCGTACTGTATCATGATTGCATATTGTTAATGGTAGCTGTTAATCTTATCCTAAAAAGGGTAAAATGTTAGCTGAAACACAAAGTTATGTTGCATGAAATGTATGAGGAAATGTATTTGTTTTATCAATGTTTATGATATATGGATGCAATGTACGTGCATGTAAGCTGGTTTGATGTATTGTTGTATGATTGAGGAAAATAAATCCTTGAATGCTGCTGAGGCTATGTTGAATTTTCATGTCTTGAAGTTGAAGTACTAACGAACTCTTGTTGAGAGAAGTAGATTATGTCGTGAGGGCAATGCCATGTACTGCTTGTAAGATCTGTTTGGGGAATCCTGAGAAATTTGACGATTTCTACTAGGGATTAATAAATTGAAATTTGTTCCACTGGGGATTTAAATGACGTACTGTGGGGGTTACTTATGGAATATCCTAGATACGTTTTCTTGTCCTTTCAACCTATCAGTAATTGTCTTTCTCATTTTGTTTATTTGTAAACAGTAATCATGTTCAAATGCATATGTTCATCAATGAATCATTGGACGCTTTTGCAAACAAAACACAATCGTAAAGAAAAGACAAATAGTTTTTGCACTTTCAAATGGGGATCTTTGTATTGACTTTGAATAAGTATTTTGTACAAAGGAGACAACATTCTAGTAAGATAATGGTGCCATAAAACAAGAAAAATTTATACAAAGAAAGATAGTTATGTGTAATAATCCCATGGGGTTCCCATTCTGCCATAGCCTTTATATCTCCGAATATCTTGTCTATTTGCCTTGTCTGAAGATGATTGAATTGATTAGAAACTCCGAGTTTGTTAGTGGAGGTCAAAGGTTGTCCGTAAGTGATCCGACGGGACATAGTCATACGCTTTAATTCCCTAACTTTTGCCTGGACCGCTCTTTCGGGTTTTCAGTCCACCAGGAAACCCTTTTTTGCCCAAGTCGCCCTTTCTGGTTTTCAACTTGCCGGGTGTACAGATTTTTTTATTTTATCCCTAATTTTTTTCCCGAACCTTTTTGGTTCGCTTGGATGCCCTTGTTTTGCCTAGGTGTGTCAACCTAGCGGGTCTCTCATGCGTAGTATCTTTTGACTATGTCTGCGTTCGCAGGGTGTGACAGGTCATCGTCGTCCATGGTGGTCAAGATCATTGCTCCATCGGAGAATATGTTCTTGATTACAAATGGTCTTTCATAGGTAGGAGTCCATTTTCCCCTGGGATCACTTTGTGGAAAAATGATACGTTTGATCACTAGATCCCTAACTTGATATACTTGGCGTCTGACTTTCTTGTTGAAAGCCTTGATCATCCGTTTTTGATACATCTGACCGTGGCAAACAGCAGTAAGTCTTTTTTCATCAATTAAGTTCAGTTGATCAAGTCGAGTTTGGATCCAATCGTCTTCATTCAAACCTGCCTCCTTCATAATTCTTAGAGAGGGGATTTGAACCTCAATGGGCAAGATAGCCTCCATGCCGTAAACCAAAGAATAAGGTGTTGCCCCAGTTGATGTGTGAGTCGTGGTACGATACCCGTGGAGAGAGAATGGTAGCATCTCATGCCAGTCTTTGTATGTGACTGTCATCTTTTGTATGATCTTTTTAATGTTTTTATTTGCAGCTTCGACAGCACCATTCATCTTTCTTCGATAAGGGGAAGAATTGTGATGTTGAATCTTGAATTGCTCGCAAAAGGCAGTGATCATAGTGTTGTTAAGATTGGTACCATTGTTAGTAATGATCCTTTCCGGGATACTGTACTGGCGGATGAGATTTTTCTTGATGAAGCGGGAAACGACATTCTTGGTAACGGAGGCGAAGGAGGCTACTTCAACCCACTTTGTAAAATAGTCAATGGCCACTAGGATGAAGCGGTGTCCATTGGAGGCTGTAGGATTGATCTCTCCAATCATATCAATTCCCCACATAGCAAAGGGCCAAGGAGCCGTCAAGACATTCAGAGGAACCGGAGGTACGTGCACCTTGTCAGCATAAATTTGACACTTATGACAAGTCTGAGAGTGTTGATAGCAATATGCTTCCATGGTGGACCAATAATAGCCTGCCTGTAGGATTTTCTTCGCCATCGTATGCCCACTGAAGTGGGTGCCAAAAGTACCTTCATGTAATTTAGCCATGATCTTTTCAGCTTCAACCTTATCCATGCACCAAAGAAAAATGGTGTCACGATTGCGTTTGTACATGATGCCATTACTAAGGAAGAACTTAGCAGAGAATCTCCTTAAGAACTTCTTATCATTGATTGAAGCTCCTTCTAGATATTCTTGAACCTCGAGATACCTCTTGACTTCATGAAACCAAGGTTGGTCCACTATTTCTTCAGTATTAATCTCGTGACAGTGTGTTGGTTCATCCATTCGTTTGATGGTGATCTTGGGAGCATCGTTATCCTAATTAAGTTTAAACATAGATGACATTGTGGCTAGAGCGTCTGCTAGCTGATTTTCTTCTCGCGGGAAATGCTCGAAGATAATCTTATCAAAATGTGGTAGCAATGTTAAAACATGTTCTTTGTAAGGGATAAGATTTGGGTGCTTAGTGTCCCATTCCCCTTTGATCTGGCTGATGACCAAAGTTGAATCTCCAAACACATCTAAAGATTTGATTCCCAAGTCTATGGCGGCTCTGAGACCAAAGATGCACGCTTCGTACTCCTCCATGTTGTTTATACAGTTGAATCAAAGTCTGGCAGTAAAAGGAGTATGACACCCTTCCGAAGATATGAGTAAAGTACTGATACCATTATCGAGTGCATTGGATGCCCCATCAAAGAACAGGGTCCATCGGGATCCTTATTCAGGTATGTCATATGGTCTGATTTCTTCACAGTTGTCTATGTCATGATGTCTTCATCCGGGAATTCAAACTTCATGGACTGATAGTCTTCTACAGCTTGGTGAGCAAGATGATCAGCCAATACACTGCCCTTTATAGCTTTCTGGGTAGTATATTGTATGTCATATTCTGTTAGGATCATCTGCCATCTAGCTATCCTCCCAGACAGAGCAGGCTTTTCGAAGATGTATTTTATCGGATCCATCTTAGATATCAACAAGGTAGTATGAGTTAACATATATTGCCTTAGCCGGCAAGCAGCCCATGCCAGAGCGCAGCAAGTTTTCTTGAGCAGTGAATATCTGGTTTCACAGTCGGTAAACTTTTTGCTCAGGTAGTAAATAGCGTGTTATTTTCGTCCATACTCGTCATGCTGCCCCAATACACACCCCATTGAGTTATCTAAAACGGTCAGATACATGATCAGTGGTCTTCCCTCGACTGGTGGCATCAAAACAGGAGGCTCTTGTAAGTACTCTTTGATTTTTTCAAAATCAAACTGGCACTCATCATTCCATCTGACTACTTGATCTTTCTTCAATAGTTTGAATATTGGCTCATAAGTAGTCGTTAGGTGAGAAATGAATCTGGCAATATAGTTCAGGCGCCCCAAGAATCCTCTGACTTCCTTCTCAGTGTGAGGAGTAGGCATCTCTTGTATTGCTTTAACCTTGGCCGGATCGACCTCAATGCCTTTGTTACTGACGACAAAACCTAAAATTTTACCGGACCGTACTCCGAATGTGCACTTGTTTGGGTTCAACCTTAGTTTGTACTTCTTTAACCTTTCAAATAACTTTTGCAAGTGATTGAGGTGCTCTTCTTCCGTTTGTGATCGGGCTACCATATCGTCTATGTAGACCTCTATTTCATGATGTATCATGTCATGAAACAAAGCAACCATGGCGCGCTGATACGTTGCCCCAACATTCTTCAGTCCGAATGGCATCACTTTGTAGCAGAATGTGCGCCACTGTGTGACAAATGTTGTTTTCTCCATGTCCTCAGGTGCCATTTTGATTTGCTTGTAACCTGAGAATCCGTCCATGAAGGAAAACACTTTGTGCTGGGCTGTATTGTCAACCAGGATATCTATGTGGGGGAGTGGAAAATCGCCTTTAGGGCTGGCCCTATTCAAATCTATATAGTCCACACACATTCGTACTTTGCCGTCCTTTTTAGGCACGGGAACAATGTTGGCAACCCATTGGGGATAGGAAGTGACAGCCAAGAATCCAGCATTGAATTGTTTCATGACTTCCGCTTTGATCTTCTCTGACATGTCAAGTCTCATGCGGCGGACTTTTTGTTTTATTGGTGGAAAGTCCTCTCTTGTAGGTAGACGATGTACCACGATGTCTGTATCGAGTCCCGGCATGTCTTCATATGACCAGAAAAAGATCTCAACATAATCACGCAATAGCTGAATCAGACGCTCCTTGACACTGGGCTCTAGATTGGCACCCACCTTGATTTCTTTTTTATCCTTCTTGGTACCCAAGTTGGTTGTATCCACCGGTTCCTTATGAGGCTGAATAGCTCTTTCTTCTTGTTGTAGCAGTCTGGCCAGTTCCCCTGGTACTTCACAATCTTCCTCACCTTCGTCTTCGGCTTGGTAGATTAGTCCTCAGAGTCAAAAAGGCCATAGCAGTATCCTTACCCATGGGATCTGGAATGGAGGGGTACCTGCATTTGTGAGTGTGAGTGTGTATAAGGGTATAGCCATCCTTAAAAATAAAATGTAAAAGAAAAACAATGAGCACAAAAGTTTGTATGTGAAAAACGTCCATGATTCATTGAATTTCATATGAAGATGAAATAAAAACCCTTACAAATGGACCATCGTACCTCGGTCAAGACACAAGGTTTTAAATGTGAGAATTGTTTGTGAATATTACAAGTCCAACAGAAATGTAGAGATAAATTACTGAGGGATGAAAATTATTGGGACAAAGTCTTTGGCTTCCCAATTGCGAAGTTCTCCATTGACAGTAGGAAAGATCCAATCCCCCAAGCTACAATCCTCTTCACCGTATTCTACCGCATTCACCTCTCGGTTTCTAATCTTCAAGGGGGTCCCTCCAGCACGGGCACGGCGTACAGCCTTCTGAGCACTTGAAGTGAACCTTAAACCAAACTTGTCAGATTTATACGGAATATCCGGAAGTTGCCCCCAGATGGTGCATCCAACCTCCTCTACTACTGTCTTGGCTTCCTTCAGAGATGACATCCGGAGTGGAGGTCTTGTAATCTTGGGAATCTGGGACATAGTCTTGGTTACTGCTACCTCTTGTGGGACTTCTTCGAAATGTTGAAATGGAGTTTCAATGAACTCGTCGTCCAATTCCACATACCTGAAGGAATTGAGGTGGCTAATAATATATTCTTCCTCTTCGTGGACAGTGATAATCTTTCCTTGGACCGGATATTTCAGCATCTGGTGCAGTGTAGAGGTGACAACGCCAGCATTATAGATCTGAGGTCGTCCTAGAAGACAGGAGTAAGAGGGGAGGATGTCCGTTACATAAAAGGTTGAGTTGAAAGTTTGAGTCAAAAACTTTATGGGGATATCCATCTCCCCGTGCCCCATCCTCTTTGAGCCATCAAATGCCCTTACGACTATGTTACTAGGTTTCAACGTTAGCCCTTCGCAGTCTAGTCTGTCAAGAGCTTTCTTCGGTAAAACATTCAAAGATGAACCAGTGTCTACCAAGACATGGGCCAGAGTTGTTCCTCTACATTCCGCAGAGACATGCAATGCCTCGTTGTGCTTTCTTCGCCTTGGTGTCAGATCAGCATCCGAGAAGCCTAGGCCGTTATCCACCGTCAAGCTGGCCATGCAATCTTGAAACTGGTCAACTGATGTCTCTTGAGGCACATGGGTTGTCTTTAGGAACTTTACCAGAGCTTTCGCGTGTGCCTCGGAGCACAGAAACAATGCCAGCATGGAGATTTTGGAGGGAGTTTGCCCTAACTGTTCAACTACGTCGTAGTCGCTCTTCTTTATTATTCTCAAGATCTCTTCCATTTCCTTCTTGAAGGTTTCGGGGATAGTCAGTGGTTGAGCCTTCGTCCGGACAGGCTCTTCTTGAATACTTTTTCCTCGAGTTTCAGCAGTAGGAGTGTTGGTAGGGATAACAGCAGGGGTTGTGTCGTCTTTGTCAATAGGAGCACTTGCAGATATGATTATTGGTACAGAGGTAACCTTTGGAGAAGCCACGGGTCCAAAAACTGCCTTTGGGGGGGGGCAATTTGTGGAGAGAAAATTCTACCGCTTCTGGTAATCTTACTGGTTCCGGCAATATTGCTAATGTCGGAGTCTTCCTCTTCGGAGCTCATCTCTTCGGCGGCCAGCCCATCTTGCTTGATTCCATGGTAGTAGATGTCCCCACCATAATTTCATGGCACAGTTTTAACTGATTCATACGGGACTGGCCCATGCATTTTGATTATAAGAGGAGTAGTTTTTGGAACCGATGTAATTCTAACGGGTCTTTTGGGGACCCTGGAAGAATTGGCGGAGATGGTGATGATTGAAACGTCTTCAACAAGAACAAGTGAAACAAGAGTAATTTCAAATAGAATCTCTTTGTTGTCTATCAAGTGTTGAATACCTGTTTTCAACAAAGGGCAAACAGTTGGTGAGGATAAGCAGAGGTGACAGTCTTTATTACAACCCAGGAATACATCGGCTTTCAACAAGTTTATGTTAATGATTGGGAGTGGAGTCAAGAGTTCATCAATTGTGGTAATAAACAAATCTTCTTCAATAGCATTGGTGTTGTGACCATGCCTGCGCATAGGAGAAGAAATGACGTTTGGCTTCTCGGGCACATCAAACTTAATCCCTTTTGCCTCTATAAGGTCTTGAATTTTTTTTTCAAGGCCCAACAGTTGTTAGTGTCGTGACCCGTACTTTAAGAATGATATGCGCAACGAGCATTTGGGTGATAATGAGGGGACGTTGTGTTGGGGTTCTTTGGAGCTTCTTTTAGAGTTTCCAAATTGGATTTCAAAAGATGCGGTAATACTTAGGATAGAGTCATATTGATTTTGGTGAATTGTTGGACTGGCCTTTCCACCCTCGGTTGATTACTTCTTGGTTGATGAGATATAGGCTTTGGGATCATAACAGCCGCTACCATTGGTCGGCGTTCTGCTCTCCCTTGGTTCCTTTGTGGATAAACAGCAGATACCTCCTTCTTCCCAATGAAAGGCTTCCTCACAGTTGTAGAGGCAGATGAATCCTTCTGAATCTTTCCACTTTTTATGCCAGCTTCCACCCTCTCTCTGGTTAGTATTAACTCAGTAAATCCGGCAGATGAGCTTCCAATTAGATGGTTGAAGAAAGGGCCTGATAGAGTGCCTAAGAACATATCCACCAACTCCTTTTAAGATAGATGGGGTTGAACTCTCCCAGCTAGATCTCTCCATTTCTGTGCGTAATCCTTGAAACCATCATTAGAAGCCATGGCCATACTCTGAAGTTGAGTACAGGTAAGCGCCAGATCTGCATTATATTATTATTTCTTATAGAAAGTTGCGGCAAGTTCTTCCTAGTTGTGGATGTTGGCCCTTTCCAATTGGTAAAACCAATTGAGTTGTGTTCCAGATAAACTATCTTGGAAAAAATGCACCCACAGGTCTTTATCGGCAGAGTGCGGCTGGATCTTTCTCACATATGAACAGAGGTGCATCTTAGGACATGAAACCCCATCATATTTTTCAACCAACGGCACTTTGAACTTTGGTGGGATCATAATTCTCGACACTAGTCCCAATTATTCAAAGTCTAGACCTGGTACCTTTTGTATTTCCATATCTCTCAAACGCTCTTCAAGATGTCTGTACTTATCATCTGATGGAGGATACTGTTCCTTGGAGTAGTCTTCCTCCTCTTCAGATTCTAACGGAACCGCTGTTTCTTTTCCTTTCCCTTCTCCTTCCTCAAATGTTGTTGCAAAATTCAAGGTTCTTCTAGTCTTTCCTTGAAACCTTCTTCCCATGCTCAAAACCCCAGTGACCTTCTTTATTTTCTTCTTTCTTTCTTCAGCTAACAGAGTCTTCAACTCCTCTTGCCCCTTGGCTAGGGTCATGAGTAATTGTTGAAACTACGTGTTTTGAACTTGAAGATCTTTGAATGTCTGTTCGAGATCCATCTTACTGAAATAAACAGTAGAGAGATGAGGAAACTCGTTGCAAAAGACCTGTTTATGATATGATGAATGATATGTGCGTATGCAATGTTTTCAAGGATTTTTAAATATTCAAGTTTGTTTTAGACAAAAAGAAAACACACGTTATATTAGTAAGATAGAATTTGAGAACATCAATGCCCCTTGGGCAAAATAATACAAAACTCTAAGATAAAAGGTAGTGCGCATCCTCTTTGGTGCAATGTAGGCATTTAGAGTCTGCTCCTCATGAAGTTGCCTAGTGAGTTCCAAAACCTTCTTCTCGCTTGCGTAGAATTAGGCTTCGAAAGTATCTCGCTCTCCTTTGAGATGTATCTAATCCCTTTGTAGGTCTTCAAGAGATGTGGGCATGTCAGGATATAGGATAGTGTATGGAACTTCTCCCTCCTTAACAGGCTCAATGATCACCGGGAGAATGGAAGGATAAGGCATCATAAGACTTTGAACGCGGGTTCGTACCCACTTGAGGTAAGGTTCAAGAGGGATGTAATTCTTGTGTCCCAAAGTCATCTATCCACCTTGTTGAACATCCTCCAAGCTTGGATGAATCTCTGGCGAAGACCTTAATCGTCGTTTTCGTAGTCGAATACCAAGCCTTGAATCAACATCTCATGCGGGCCATCCCTTCGGGCATAACCAAATTTTCTTAGAGCTAAGCATGGGTTGTAGGTGATGCCTCCCCTAATGCCAAGTAGAGGGACATTAGGGAATTCCCCACAACGGTCAACAATGATAACATTCTCTTTGGATCGAGAGCACCAATGAATATCTGAATGTTTGAGCATCATTAACCTTTGTGACCACCTTAATCCTTTCTCATTCTTTAAGACTGATTGGGGAAGATGAGAAATAAACCATCTTTCCAGGAGAGGAGTGCAACACATAAGGACACCTCTTTTCCTCATTGTGCGAGTGTGAAAAGAGTGCAGGATATCCCCTAGCAATGTAGGCACCAGATTGCGTGACATGAAGATTTTGACGGAACTCACATCTATGAGTTGGTCAGAATTGGGAAGCAAAACCATCCCATAGATGAGAAGAGCCCTAATTTCCTCAAAGGCTTTCAAGTCTAAGGAATTCCAACAGCTTTGGGCTTTCTCAAACAGGAACTTTGCTAAGAAGCCTTTAACACAACTTCTAGTTTCCCAATGGGTTGTGACATTAGATGAGTGCAAGTGCAGAGCTTGAGCAATCTCTTCTGGCTTTGGGTCTCTTTTCGTACCGTTGAAAGGTAATTGATTGAGAATGGGAATCCTCAAGAGTTGAGAGAATTCTTCCAAAGTAGGCACAAGCTGATAATCGGGAAATATGAAGCAATGGTGCAAAGGATCAAAGAACTAGAAGAGCACCATCATCATATCCTCATCTGTGTTGTAGGTTACCAAGTTGAGTAGACGACCATGCCTCTCGGTGAATGGATAGTTCTCAGGTATCCTTGAAGCTAGCTCCTTGAGTTGTGGAGGAATTCTTACAAGGTCGACTTGGATAGTTTTCCTGCGAAGTGAATCCATATCCTACAAAACAAGAACAAAGATGAATCTCCATAATCCTTGAAATGGTTAGTGAATGCATATGATGTTCATGATGTCCATGATGTTATGTACAAGTATGCATATACAAGAAAAACAAACAATTTCTTAGTTTAGGCTTGCATGGGGTTTTATAGGTAAGTACCCTCTTGAAGTTTAGTTATCTTAAACTTGTCCTAGTAATAGTAACCGGGTTCTAAGGAGCTCAATATCACCAGATTGTTACCTTGGTCATTGTTTCAACTCAAGCCTCTTTAATGGCAACCGAAATATCCCAAGAAACCAACCCTCAATGAGTGTAGTATACCAACTTCGGACTGCACCAAAGTCGGTCATCTCACTACATCCTAAAGGCCAAGTTGTTCAAGTAAAGGGTTCTAGAAGTTCATTAGTGCTTCATAACATCACTCAGCAGCCCCGTATTCTCTTTGATTGACTCAAAGGCTACCGGTACCCATAAATATGTTACACTAACATAGCTATTGTTAGACCATGTCGGTATACCCCGCACAGTTTCCACAATGTATTGCTATTTACCTATAATGTCTCCCAAATCCGGGTGGAGGATTCAAACCCAAACAAAGAACCATAATGTAAAGCAAACAAGTTAAACAATGTAAGCAAATAAATGTGATCTAGCCCTAAGGTAACCCCACTATTAAAAATTCCCCAGTAGAGTCGCCAGTTATGTGATACGGTGGGAGAACTGACTTGAGGGTTTTGCGTTTTATCGCAAATGTTGCGGTTAGAAAGAGTCTCCACCGACTTTTCTTTTATCCAAAAGGAAAGGTGAAAAAGCACAGGAAAGACCTTTGAGATTGTTTCTTGAGTTCGGGGGGTAGATTATGAAAAGGGAAGGTATTAGCACCCTTTTCATCCATGGTTTTCCATGGGCTCTTAGTTACTTGCTAGATCACTTGCTTTTGTTTTGAAATTGTGTTTTGTGTGGTTTTTGAAAGTATTTTGTAAAAGAGGCCATTGTTTTGGAAATCTTTGTAATGATTCTCATTCGTAAGAATGTATACAAAGATGTTTGTATTTTTTGAAAATGTTTTCATTGTTTGTAAGATGTTTTGAAATGTGTGTGTGTGTGTTTTAGAAAATAGCAAGGATAGTTGTTTGAAAATAGAGCAAGTAACTAGAAGTAATCTACCTACTCAAATGTCTTTCTTGTTCATTTTCTATTCCTTTAGTATTGTTGTCTTACCATTGATTTGGTAAGCAACCCTATCTTTGGATGTAAACGGGACGGGCGTGGGTCATCGTATAACCATGATTAGCAATGTTGTAGAGTATCTTAGCATTTTTGAGGGACCAAGATCATTTTGTAAGGCAACTTTGAATAGCGTCATCGAGGGACTATGATCTCATATTTATTTGTTTGGCCAAGATACTTCGCATGCATAGTATGGTCATTTTTGTACAAGGCAACCAAGTGGAGAAAACCTAAGGGTGCTTGTGTGCAAGTGTGTTATTTTCATGCTTTGATTTTGTGTTGGATTTAGGGTTTTCTATTTGATTTGCTTTTATCTTTCCATTCAAAACCCTAATTACTAGCATGGTATATAAAAGCGATAAATTGCGTAATTTAAAGATTACTACGCTATTACAATATTTTATGGGAGGGGGAATACAAATTATGAATGGGGATTTGCAATAATGTAAATCTAATTAAGCTATTACAACCAAATCGAATTCGTACAAATATTGGAATAAATAAATGCAACATTTAAATATGCAATATTATGTATATGCAAGAAAAGGATTTTTGTTTTGTTTCTTATGTGAAAAGAAATTTTGAATTAAACCTAATAACTTAAGAAAAAGAAATTAATTCTTGAAAACCAAAGTTAACCCTAATTTCTAGTTTAAAAGAAAATAAAGTTCTTATGTATTATTTTTATGTATTTTTTTGTATTAAAAATAATAAATAATATTTTATAAAAAATATTTAGTTTTTGTATGTCAAAATAAATATTTACAAGTATGAATAAAAAAAGGGATAAAATAGTTAAACTAAATCTATTATATTTACAAATTTATTTAAGAAAGAAATAATTAATATATAGTTTAATAAAAATATTTTTTCATGTGAAAATAAAATAAAATAAACAAAATGCAAAATTGTCATATTTTATATTTTTCATGATTTTATGTATTTAAGAAAATATTTAATAAAACAAATAAAATAAAATAAAACAAATAAATAAAAGTGAGTGAAAATAGTTAGGTTGGGGGGTATCCTGAGTAATCAGGTGTTATCATGTTAGAAAAAAATGCTAGGCCCAAGTATTGAAGCCCATCCTGTAAACAGCCAAAAAAGATGAAAAAATATGTGAAAATGCAAAAAGGCAGGCACCAAGGCTCGAACCCATGACCTTGGCATTCTCAGCGCGCTGCCTTGCCAGTGGGGTGGCTGTACATCCGTTAGTTCAAATGAAACAAGAAAAACATAACATACACAACTTCCTTTGCCCTGTACTTCGTCTTCTTCCTCAAGCTGGCCAGACCTCCTGTATCTTTCTCATTTCTCCATGAAAATGAAAACTTCCAACATGAAAATGATAGTACTCATCCCCAAGATTTCAACCATGTAACTTATGGAAACTAACAATCCAAGATTAAAACGAATTTTGAAAGCCCGAATTTTAAACCTAATTTGAATGCTAAAATTCTCTATACATAATGATCAGAAATGAAATCTATGCACATGGTTGGCTTCAGCACTATAATATCTACATTTTTCTTTCACAAATCGTGGCCAACAGATTCCTGTATGAAGAGATAGAAGTTGGGATTCTTACCTCTTTCATCTGAGATCGTGAATGGAGTTTGAGTGAGATTTAGGAAGGCCTGAAGGTATCTTTAGCTTGCTTGAACCTCCCTGAGTGTGTTCCAATCCTTGCCTTTCTTTGGAAGTGCCTGGAACTCTCTATCCAAGTCAACCTGCAAGCTTGGAAAACAAAAATGGCAGATGAAGAAGGAGGAGTTACAATGCTTGGATGATGGTCTTGATCAATTAGATATGAGGTAGGTAAAGTGTTTGAATGATTAAAACTTGAAACGCAAGAGCAAATTGATGGATTGTTATGCTTGGACACAAACTTCAAGTTTTGACAGTTTTTTGGTGATATGGGGTTTTGGAGTATTTCGGGTCTTTTGCAATCGTCCTCTAAGTTGTAATGGATTTGTGTATTAGTATGGAGAAAGTTTTTTAGTCAGTTTCACAACAGATCTTTGAGTTGTAGCCTTTTTGCACTCTTTCTTGCTTTTGAAGCAAAGTGAAGGGACAAGTCTCTACATGCTTGTAATGGCCTGCTTGGATTTGGTACAATCTCTATACAAATTGCTTTAGGTCTGTAGGACTTGTGTGTGCAGAGAAGACAGGTCCAATGCTCAAGAATTGGAAAGTTGCAAAAGTGAAGCTTTTCCAAAATGGCAATGCCTACTTTGTGCCATTTATGGAATTACAACTTGGGCAAAGACTCTTGGGCTTGGATTAAGGCTTTGTAAACTTAATAAGCATTAAATTATGGAGTGAGAAACAAGTTTGGGACCTGTAAAGCATGGATTAGGAAGCATAGGTTCAGATTTGAATTTTGTTCTTCATGAAATGGCTTGAATTCAAAGTGAGAAATTGCCAACTTCATCTCTTCGATTCTCCATACTCAAAAATGATCTTAAGGAGTTCTTAGACATTTTGGAGAGCTTACAGTGTGCTCTATAACTCATATTTGAAATGCATTTCAATATTCCTCTTGGAACTAGGTGAAAATTTGTCATGAAGTTGGGTCAAAAACCTGCCTAAATTAGGGCAAAATTTCACTAAGTTATTTTAGTTCATGAGCATGTATTCATAAAATTATATCTTGAGATTCAAGCATCTTTAGGGAAAAATATGTGTATAAAAGTTGTAGATTTCATGGATGTCTACAACTTTTATATTGGGAACTTTCTTTGAATCATCTTGTATCATGGTGAAAAAATGGCTTAAAGTTGAGAAAAAATAAGAAATTTTCTATACTTAGAAAAATTTCTAAGTTAAGAAAAATTCAAATTTCAAAATCAAATCTTCAATCTTTGATTCCTTGATGAACAAGTTTCATATTTTGACATGTTTTGATGAATTATGATCCTCGGCACTTGATTTTGACCAAAAAGTCAAAGTTTGACTTTTCAGTATACAGTTGACTTTTGATCAGTTGACTGCAAATTTCATCTGTCAATCCAATAAAATTGCAATGTTTTAAACCATGTCATTAGGTAAAGATGATGAAATTGAACCCTTGAAACCATGCTTCAAATCAATTGGTCATTTGCTAGGTCAAAAATCAAAAATTGCCCTTTCCCAATTAAAACCCTAATTTTGACCATTTTGCCCTTTTGATGATTTGATCAATTTTCTTGAGGAATTATATCCAAACTTGATTAAATGATACATATGAGTCTATAATGTTGGTGTGGATCAAAAGTTATGAAGTTTGACTGTAAATTGGCCATGGTTGACTTTTTTTTCCAAATATAGCTGATTTTTAGGTCAATTATCCAATTGATTGATCAAAATGTGGCTCAAGACCTGAAACTTGTCATGAGTAATCTTAGGGGTCCATAATGATGTTTGAAAGTCATAGGAAGCATTGATAGTCCAAAAATCCTTGTGAAAACTCAAACCCATATTTTGGGTCAACAGTGTAAGATGAGATGTCTTGAGTTGTCCAAACCCTAATCTAGTCTTGAGTCAAAGAGATCTTGTGAGAAAAGTCTTGATAAATGAGAGGGTAAATTTTGGGGTACATCAGTTGCCCCTGTTCAATCTTCTTAAACCTGAAAAGTTAGATTGGCGAGTTTTCGTTGTTCGTGACTCGAAGGTGAAAGATGATTGGACACTAGAGTGCCCATAAATTTGCACTCGACGATGTGTAGTTGAGGGAATGGGCTTAAAGATGCCATTTTGAGAAATGATAGAATCTTGTTGGAGATGGGCTTGTAGATGCCATCCAAAAATGTTTGTTGAATTGTAAGTTGTAAGCTGAAAGAATGAGTATCAGAACGGAGTCTGTGTCTGGAGCGTGTCTGAATTGTATCTGAAAGTTGATTTTGACTAAGTATCAGAATGGCATACGTGTATGGAGCATATCTGAACTATATCTGATTTTGAATCTGTATGAGCATCAGAATGGCATCAGTGTCTAGAGCGTATTAGCATTGTATCTGAACTTGACATCTGAATGAGTATCAGAATGGCATCCGTGTCTGGAGCGTATCCATACTGTATCTGAACTTAAAATCTGAATGAGTATCAAAATGGCATCCGTGTCTGGAGCGTATCGGTACTTTATCTTAAAGTTGATTCTGAATGAGTATTAGAATGGCATCCGTGTCTGGAGCGTATCTGTACTGTATCTGAAAGTTGAATCTGAATGAGTATCAAAATGGCATCTGTGTTTGGAGCGTATCCGTACTGTATCATGATTGCATATTGTTAATTGTAGTTGTTAATCTTATCCTGAAAAGGGTAAAATGTTAGCTGAAACACAAAGTTATGTTGCATGAAATGTATGAGGCAATTTATTTGTTTTATCAGTGTTTATGATATATGGATGCAATGTACATGTGTGTAAGTTGGTTTGCTGTATTGCTGTATGATTGAGGAAAATAAATCCGTGAATGCTGCTGAGGCTATGTTGAATTTTCATGTCTTGAAGTTGAAGTACTGACGAACTCTTGTTGAGAGAAGTAGATTTTGTCGTGAGGGCAATGCCATGTACTGCTTGTAAGATCTGTTTGGGGAATCCTGAGAAATTTGACGATTTCTACTGGGGATTAATAAATTGAAATTTGTTCCATTGGGGATTTAAATGACGTACTGTGGGGGTTACTTATGGAATAGACTAGATACGTTTTCCTGTCCTTTCAACCTATCAGTAATTGTCTTTCTCATTTTGTTTATTTGTAAACAGTAATCATGTTCAAATGCATATGTTCATCAATGAATCATTAGACGCTTTTGCAAACAAAACACAATCGTAAAGAAAAGACAAATAGTTTTTGCACTTTCAAAAGGTGATCTTTGTATTGACTTTGAATAATTATTTTGTACAAAGGAGACAACATTCTAGTAAGAGAATGGTGCCATAAAACAAGAAAAATTTATACAAAGAAAGATAGTTATGTGTAATAATCCCATGGGGTTCCAATTCTGCCATAGCCTTCATATCTCCGAATATCTTGTCTATTTGCCTTGTCCGAAGATGATTGAATTGATCAGAAATTCCGAGTTTTTTAGTGGAGGTTAAAGGTTGTCCGTAAGTGATCCGACGGGACATAGTCATACGCTTTAATTCCCTAACTTTTGTCTGGACCGCCCTTTCGGGTTTTCAGTCCACCGGGAAACCCTTTTTTGCCCAAGTCACCCTTTCTGGTTTTCAACTTGCCGGGTGTACAGATTTTTTTTTATTTTATCCCTAATTTTTTCCCGAACCTTTTTGGTTTTCCGGGATGCCCTTGTTTTGCCTAGGTGTGTCAACCTAGTGGGTCTCTTATGCGTAGTATCTTTTGACTATGTCCGCGCTCGTAGGGTGTGACAGGCCATCGTCGTCCATGGTGGTCAAGATCATTGCCCCACCGGAGAATATGTTCTTGATTACAAATGGTCCTTCATAAGTAGGAGTCCATTTTCCACTAGGATCATTTTGTGGCAAAATGATACGTTTGATCACTAGATCCCCAACTTGATATACTTGGCGCCTGACTTTCTTGTTGAAAGCCTTGATCATCCGTTTTTGATACATCTGACCATGGAAAACAGCAGTAAGTCTCTTTTCATCAATTAAGTTTAGTTAATCAAGTCGAGTCTGGATCCAATCGTCTTCATTCAAACTTGCCTCCTTCATAATTCTCAGAGAGGGGATTTGAACCTCAATGGGAAAGACAGCCTCCATGCTGTAAACCAAAGAATAGGGTGTTACCTCGGTTGATGTGCGAGTCGTGGTACGATACCCGTGGAGAGCGAATGGTAGCATCTCATGCCAGTCTTTGTATGTTACTGTCATCTTTTGTATGATCTTTTTAATGTTTTTATTTTAAGCTTCGACAGCACCACTCATCTTTGGCCGATAAGGGGAAGAATTGTGATGCTGAATCTTGAATTGCTCGCACAAGGCGGTGAACATAGTGTTGTTAAGATTGGTACCATTGTCAGTAATGATCCTTTCCAGGATACTGTACCGGCGGATGAGATTTTGCTTGATGAAGCAGGCAACGTAATTCTTGGTAACGGAGGCGAAGGAGGATGCTTCAACCCACTTTGTAAAATAGTCAATGGCCACTAGGATGAAGTGGTGTCCATTGGAGGCTGTAGGCTTGATCTCTCCAATCATATCAATTCCCCACATAGCAAAGGGCCAAGGAGCCGTCAAGACATTCAGAGGAACTGGAGGTACGTGCATCTTATCAGCATAAATTTGAAACTTATGAAAAGTCCGAGAGTGTTGATAGCAATCTGCTTCCATGGTGGACCAATAATAGCCTGCCCGTAGGATTTTCTTCGCCATCGTATGCCCACTGGAGTGGGTGCCAAAAGTACCTTCATGTAACTCAGCCATGATCTTTTCAGCTTCAACCTTATCCATGCACCGAAGCATAATGGTGTCATGATTGCATTTGTATAGGATGCCATTACTAAGGAAGAACTTAGCAGAGAATCTCCTTAAGAACTTCTTATCGTTGATTGAAGCTCCTTCTGGATATTCTTGAACCTCGAGATACCTCTTGACTTCATGAAACCAAGGCTGGTCCACTATTTCTTCAGTATTAATCTCGTGACAGTGTGCTGGTTCATCCATTCGTTCGATGGTGATCTGGGGAGCCTCGTTATCCCAATTAAGTTTAAACATAGATGACATTGTGGCTAGAGCATTTGCTAGCTAATTTTCTTCTCGCGGGAAATGCTCGAAGGTAATGTTCTCAAAATATGGTAGCAATGTCAAAACATGTTCTTTGTAAGGGATAAGATTTGGGTGCTTAGTGTCCCATTCCCCTTTGATCTGGCTGATGACCAAAGTTGAATCTCCAAACACATCTAAAGATTTGATTCCCAAGTCTATGGCAGCTCTGAGACCAAAGATGCATGCTCCGTATTCTGCCATGTTGTTTGTACAGTTGAAGCAAAGTCTGGCAGTAAAAGGAGTATGACACCCTTCTAGAGATATGAGTATAGTGTCAATACCATTACCGAGTGCATTGGATTCCCCATCAAAGAACAGGGTCCATCGGGATCCTTGTTCAAGTCTGTCATATGGTCTGATTTCTTCACAGTTGTCTAATGTCAAGATGTCTTCATCCGGGAATTCAAACTTCATGGACTGATAGTCTTCTACAGCTTGGTGAGCAAGATGATCAGCTAATACACTGCCCTTTATAGCTTTCTGGGTAGTATATTGTATGTCATATTCTGTTAGGATCATTTTCCATCTAGCTATCCTCCCAGAAAGAGTAGGCTTTTCGAAGACGTATTTTATCGGATCCATCTTAGATATCAACAAGGTAGTATGAGTCAACATATACTGCCTTAGCCAGCGAGCAGCCCATGCCAGAGCGCAGCAAGTTTTCTCGAGCAGTGAATATCTGGTTTCACAGTCGGTAAACTTTTTGCTCAGGTAGTAAATAGCGTGCTCTTTTCGGCAAGACTCGTCATGCTTCCCCAATACACACCCCATTGAGTGGGGGAGTGGAAAATCGTCTTTAGGGCTGGCCCTATTCAAATCTCTATAGTCCATGCACATTCGTACTTTGTCGTCCTTTTTAGGCACGGGAACAATGTTGGCAACCCATTGGGGATAGGAAGTGACAGCCAAGAATCCAATATTGAATTGTTTCATGACTTCCGCCTTGATATTCTCTGACATGTCAGGTCTCATGCGGAGGACTTTTTGTTTTACTGGTGGACAGTCCTCTCTTGTAGGTAGACGATGTACCACGATGTCAGTATCGAGTCCCGGCATGTCTTCATATGACCAAGAAAATATCTCAACATAATCGTGCAATAGCTGAATCAGACGCTCCTTGACACTGGGCTCTAGATTGGCACCCACCTTGATTTCTCTTTTATCCTCCTCGATGCCCAATTTGATTGTATCAACCGGTTCCTTATGAGGCTGAATAGCTCTTTCTTCTTGTTGTAGTAGTCTGGCTAGTTCCCCTGGTACTTCATAATCTTCCTCACCTTCGTCTTCAGCTTGGTAGATTAGATCCTCAGAGTCACAAAAGGCCATAGCAGTATCGTTACCCATGGGATCTGGAATGGAGGGGTAACTGCATTTGTGAGTGTGCGTGTGTGTAAGGGTATAGCCATCCTTAAAAATAAAATGTAAAATAAAAACAATGAGCACAAAAGTTTGTATGTGAAAAACGTCCATGATTCATTGAATGTCATATGAAGATGAAATAAAAACCCTTACAAATGGACCATTGTGCCTCGGGCAAGACACAAGGTTTTAAATGTGCGAATTGTATGTGAATATTACAAGTCCAACAGAAATGTAGAGATAAATTACTGAGGGATGAAAGTTATTGGGACAAAGTCTCTGGCTTCCCAATTGCGAAGTTCTCCATTGACAGTAGGAAAGATCCAATCCTCCAAGCTGCAATCCTCTTCACCGTCTTCTACCACATTCACCTCTCGGTTGCTAATCTTCAAGGGGGTCCCTCCAACACGGGCACGGCGTACAGCCTTCTGAGAACTTGAAGTGAACCCTAAACCAAACTTGTCAAATTTATACGGAATATCCGGAAGTTTCCCCCAGATGGTGCATCCACCCTCCTCTAGTACTGCCTTGGCGTCCTTCAGAGATGACATCTGGAGTGGAGGTCTTGTAATCTTGGGAATCTGGGACACAGTCTTGGTTACTGCTACCTCTTGTGGGACTTCTTCGAAATGTTGAAATGGAGTTGCAATGAACTCGCCGTCCAATTCCACATACCTGAAGGAATTGAGGTGGCTAATCATATATTCTTCCTCTTCGTGGACAGTGATAATCTTTCCCTGGACCGGATATTTCAGCATCTAGTGTAGTGTGGAGGTGACAACGCCAGCATTATGGATCCACGACCGTCCTAGCAGACAGGAGTAAGAGGGGCGGATGTCCATTACATAGAAGGTTGAGTTGAAAGTTTGAGTCCCAACCTTTATGGGGATATCCACCTCCCCGTGAACCATCCTCTTTGAGCCATCAAATTCCCTTACGACTATGTTACTGGGTTTCAACGTTAGCCCTTTGTAGTCTAGTCTGTCAAGAGCTTTCTTCGGTAAAACATTCAAAGATGAACCAGTGTCTACCAAGACATGGGCCAAAGTTGTTCCTATATATTCCAGAGACATGCAATGCCTCGTTGTGCTTTCTTCACCTTGGTGTCAGATCAGCATCCGAGAAGCCTAGGCCGTTATCCGTCGTCAAGCTGGCTACGCAATTTTGAAACTGGTCAGCCGATGTCTCTTAAGGCACATGGGTTGTCTTTAGGAACTTTACCAGAGCTTTCGCATGTGCGTCGGAGCACAGCAACAATGCCAGCATGGAGATTTTTGAGGGAGTTTGCCCCAACTGTTCAACTACGTCATAGTTGCTCTTCTTTATTATTCTCAGGATCTGTTCCATTTCCTTCTTGGAGGTTTCGGGGATAGTCAGTGGTTGAGCCTTCGTCCGGACAGGCTCTTCTTGAATACTTTTTCCTCGAGTTTCAGCAGTAGGAGTGTTGGTAGGGATAACATTAGGGGTTGTGTCGTCTTTGTGAATAGGAGCACTTGCAGATATGATTATTGGTATGGAGGTAACCTTTGGAGCAGCCACGGGTCCAAAAACTGCCTTTGGAGGGGGGGGCAATTTTTGAAGAGAAAATTCTACCGCTTCGAGTAATCTTACTGGTTCCGGCAATATTGCTAATGTTGGAGTCTTCCTCTTCGGAGCTCATCTCTTTGGCAGCCAGCCCATCTTGTTTGATTCCATGGTAGTAGATGTCCCCACCGTAATTCTATGACACAATTTTATCTGATTCATACGGGATTGGCCTAGGCATTGTGATTATAAGAGGAGTAGTTTTTGCAACCGATGTAATTCTAATGGGTCTTTTGGGGACCCTGGAAGAATTGGCAGAGATGGTGATGATTGAAACGTCTTCAACATGAACAGGTGAAAGAAGAGTACTTTCAAACAGAATCTGTTTGTTGTCTATCAAGCGTTGAATGCTTGTTTTCAACAAAGGGCAAACAGTTGGTGAGGATAAGCAGAGGTGACAGTCTTTATTATAACCCGGGAATACACTTGCTTTCAACAAGATATCTTAATGATTGAGAGTGGAGTCAAGAGTTCATCAATTGTGGTAACAAACAAATCTTCTTCAATAGCATTGGTGTTGTGACCATGCCTGGGCATAGGAGCAGAAATGACGTTTGGCATCTCTATAAGGTCTTGAATTTTGTTTTTCAAGGCCCAACAGTTGTTAGTGTCGTGACCCGGACTTTCTGAATGATATGCGCAACGGGCATTTGAGTGATAATGAGGGGACGTTGTGTTGGGGTTCTTTGGAGCTTCGTTTAGAGTTTCCAAATTGGATTTCAAAAGATGCGGTAATACTTGGGATAGAGTCATATTGATTCTGGTGAATTGTCGAACTAGCCTTTCCACCCTCGGTTTATTACTTTTTGGTTGATCAGATGTAGGCTTTGGGATCATAACATCCGCTACCATTGGTCGGCGTTTGGCTCTCCCTTGGTTCTTTATGGATAAACAGCAGATACCTCCTTCTTCCAAATTAAAGGCTTTCTCACAGCTGTAGAGGCAGATGAATCCTTCTTCATCTTTCCACTTTTTATGCCAGCTTCCACCCTCTCTCCGGTTAGTATTAACTCAGTAAATCCAGCAGATGAGCTTCCAATCAGATGGTTGAAGAAAGGGCCCGATAGAGTTCCTAAGAACATATCCACCAACTCCCTTTCAGACAGAGGGGGTTGAACTCTCCCAGCTAGATCTCTCCATTTCTGCGTGTAATCCTTGAAACCCTCATTGGAAGCCATGGCCATACTCTAAAGTTGAGTACGGGTAGGCGCCAGATCTGCATTATATTGGTATTGCTTATAGAAAGTTGCGGCAAGGTATTCCCAGTTGTGGATGTTGGCCCTTTCCAATTGGTAAAACCAATCGAGTTACGTTCCAAATAAACTATCTTGGAAAAAATGCACCCATAGGTCTTTATCGGCGGAGTGCGGTTGGATCTTTCTCACATATGATCGGAGGTGCATCTTAGGACATGACACCCCATCATATTTTGCAAACAATGGCACTTTGAACTTCGGTGGGATCATAATTCCCGACACTAGTCCCAATTCTTCAAAGTCTAGACCTGGTACCTTTTGTATTTCCATAGCGCTCAAACGCTCTTCAAGATGTCTGTACTTATCATCTGCTGGAGGATATTGTTCCTCGGAGTAGTCTTCCTCTTCTTCCTCCTCTTCATATTTTGACGGAACCGCTATTTCTTTTCCTTTCCCTTCTCCTTCCCCAGATGTTGTTTCAAAATTCAAGGTTCTTCTAGTTTGTCCTTGAAACCTTCTCCCCGTGTTCAAAACCCCAATGACCTTGTTTGTTTTCTTCTTTCTTTCTTCAGCTAACAGAGTCTTCAACTCCTCTTCCTTAAATTACAGAAAAGAGTACCATGCCACTACATCAAATAAAATGGCGCATATATCGAGCAATTACAAAGGTAAGAATCCCATGTCTCGTTCACAATGGCGAAGATTCCAAACACGGCAAAAGGCCGAAAAAGAGGCTGCAGCAAAGCCTCACACAGAATCTAGCACCAACGTGAAAAGAAAAGGAAAGCAAAGAAAACCTCTGGAGAGGAAACCTCTGGTGTAGCCAGAACAATTTGGGTCGAATAACGAAGGAGACTCCAACTCTGATGATACTTTGGACATCATGGTAAACGTCATATCGGTGTTGCCTAGGGAATACAACCGTCAAGTCGAAGTTGAAGAAACTGACTTGATGGTCGAATAGGAAATGGCCAGACATAGGCCAATGTGTTACTATGTAATGAATAATGGCTGCGTGGAGGAGCAGAACGCTTTCTTTGAGCCACCAACTGAGGAGATGAAGAATCACCTCAAGCCCCTACTTATCAGAGCAAAGATAGGGGAAGTGACTATAAATAAGATCCTGGTTCATTGTGGGGCAACCATAAACATAGTTCCACAATTCATGTTGGGGAAACTTGGAAAAGGGGATGCTGATATCAAGCCCCACAACATGGTCCTTTCAAACTTTGAAGGGGGTATTGGAACCACCATGGGAGTTATACAACTCGATCTCAAGGTGGATTCCATTCTTTGACCGACCATGTTTATGATGATTTCAGTGAAACCAAATTATAATTTTCTCTTGGGTCGAGAGTGGATACATGGCGTAGGTGTAGTTCCATCTTCGATGCATCAGAAGGTTACGGTATGGCGTCCCGATGGCATCGTGGAAAATGTCGAGGAGATCAAAGTTACTACATGGGCGAGGTGAACAACATCGGAAAGGATAGATTCGATAGGAATTTGGCTCATATAGGGCCATGTAGTCCTCCTGAATTCAATCTGACTCCAGTACCCAATGCTTTCTACTCTCTGTACCGACACTCTGACTATGGGTTTCAGTGGGATAGAGGGGACTTATCAAACAACGACTACGGAGGAGGTAATGATATACGGCCAACAGGCTGGGGAAGTGAGTTTGGTGATGATGACTGAGTCACAAGCTCTACAAAAGATTTCGGCATATGTAGCCGAAAATAGAATAATAGCGGCCTTAGAGGCTGAAGTTAAGTACATGGCTCGTGAAGCCAATGAACAGGTATCTTCCCAAGAAGGCCCTGGGAAAGATTTCGACCCAGAACCTTCTGACTTGGAAGAGAAAGAAGTGTGAAATCATAGGTTAGACGCCATTTATGATGATGAACCTCTGGGTTTCGAAAAATATTCGTTGGCAGATGGTGTTAGAATGCTAGCATAAGTCCCCTTAGAAGAAGTGAATCTAGGCGAAGATCCTATAAAAAAAAGCCAACGTATATCAGCGCAAAGATAGATTCAGGACTCAGGGTCGAAATGATCCAATTGTTAAAAGAGTTCAAAGATTTCTTTGCATGGAATTATGACGAAATGCCTGGTCTCGACAGAAGCTTGGTGGAACTTCAATTGCCAACAAAACTTGGAAAGAAGCCTGTCAAGAAAACTCCAAGGCTCTTTGCACCGGAGATTCTGTCGAAAATCAAAACGAAAGTCGAAAGACTGCTGAAATGCAAGTTCATCCGAACAACCAGGGAAGGCTCACATGGACCATCTTCGACAATCCTTTGAGAGGATGAGACGATATGGTCTGAAAATGAATCCCCTAAAGTGCGCTTTTGGTGTCAAAGCAGGAGAATTCTTAGGCTTTGTGGTCCATAAAAAGGGGATCAAGATAAACCAAAACAATACCAAAGCTATTTTGGAAGCCAAAGAGCCAACCAACAAGAAGGAATTGCAGTCTCTACTTGGGAAGATAAATTTCCTAAGGAGATTTTTATCCAACCTCGGTGGGAAAACGCAAGCCTTCTCACCACTACTTCGACTTAGCAAAGGAGGATTTGAATGGGGGCAAGAACAGCAAGAGGCCTTCGACAAAATCAAAGAGTACCTCATCAAGCCACCAATTCTGGTACCTCCTTGTAGAGATAAAAGTATGAGATTGTACATAGCTGCATCTGATAAAACCTTAGGGAGCATGTTAGCTCAAGAGGATGAGAATGGTGTCGAAAGACCCATTTACTACCTCAGTAGAGTTTTAAATGATGCGGAAACTAGATATAACAAAGTTGAAAAACTATGTTTATGTCTTTACTTTTCATGTACAAAACTCAAGCAATATATTAAACCAGTTAATGTTTACGTTTCGTCTCATTTTAATGTTTTCAAATATATGTTGTCGAAACCCATTTTGCACAGTAGAATTGGCAAATGGGCACTTGCATTAATTGAATATTCATTAACCTTTATGCCTCTCAAGCCTGTGAAAGGTCAAGTGGTAGCAAACTTTATAGTTGACCACTCATTAATAGAAGAATCAATAAATTATTTGGAGATTGAACCATGGAAGTTATACTTCGACGGTTCTAGTCATAAAGACAGAACTGGAGTAGGGATTCTCATTATTTCTCCAAACAAAATTCCAACAACATTTAAGTACAAGATCGAAGGAGATTGTTCAAATAATGAGGCTGAATACGAAGCTTTAATCGTAGGCCTTGAAATCTTGTTGGAATTGGGGGAAACTCGAGTAGAAATAATGGGAGACTCAGAGTTAGTCCTAAAGCAGGTTACGAAAGAATACAAATGCATAAGAGAAAATCTTATCATGTATTTCGTAATAACCAGGCGTTTGTTGAAGAATTTCGAAGTGGTTAACATTCGACATATACCCAAATTGGAAAATCAAGTGGCTAATGATTTAGCACAGATTGCTTCCAGGTATAAAGTTTCGAAAGAAAAACTACAACAAGCAATCGAAGTTAGAGGAAGAGTAGCATCCACAAAGTTATCCCCAATAGATTTGGAAACAACAACGTTGGGATACACTGATCACGAAAACTTCGAAATTTCGTTCATAGACAATCTGACAGAACAAGATTGGAGAAAGCCTATAGTATATTATTTACAGAATCTAGTGGCTTCGACAGAGCGAAAGATAAAGTATATGGCACTAAGATATATACTAATGGGAAATGAATTGTTCAAGAAAACACCTGAAGGTGTGCTGCTGAAATGCCTAAGCGAAACAGAAGCATGTATAGCTCTTTCGACTACACACTCTGGGACATGTAGAGCACATAAAGTAGGACATAAGATGAAATGGCTATTGTTTCGACAAGAAATGTATTGGCCCACTATTCTGAAAGATTGTGTTGAGTTTTCAAAAGGATGTCAAGAATGTCAAGTGCACATAGGCATCCAGCATGTACCGGCAAGCGAACTTCATTCGATTGTGAAACCTTGGCCTTTTAGAGGATGGGCTTTAGATCTTATTGGAGAGATTCGACCAGAATCCTCTAAAAGCCAGAAATACATATTGGTGGGCATTGATTATTTTACTAAATGGATCTAAGCAATTCCTTTAGTCAATGTAGACCAAGAAAATGTCATTGAATTTATTTAAAAGTACATTATATATAGATTTGGAACCCCTGGGACAATAACGACAGTTCAAGGATCAGTCTTTACCGGTCAAAAAATGCAAAAATTTGCTACAAAAATGGGATTCAAACTGTTAACATCTACACCTTACTATGCACAAGCTAACGGCCAAGTTGAAGCAGCAAACAAGGTAGTAATCAGTTTAATAAAGAAAGACGTGAGAAAGAAACCAAGAAATTGGCACAAGACGTTGGATCAAGTTCTATGGGCATGTCGAACCTCTTCTAAAGAGGCTACAGGAACAACACCATTTCGCCTAACTTATGGTCATGATGCAGTATTTCCAGTAAAAATTTGTCTACAGTCAACGAGGGTTCAAAGACATCAGGATATTCCTTATGAAGTTTATTGGAATATGATGTTAGACGAATTGGTGGATTTGGATGAAGAAAGGTTGAAAGCTTTAGAGCTCTTAAGATTACAAAAGAAACGGGTCGAGAAATCCTATAATCAAAAAGTAAAGCCTAAGGCATTTTTGCCTGAGGATTTAGTATGGAAGGTAATTCTTCCAATGGATCGAAAAAAAAGAAATATGGGAAAATGGTCCCCTAAGTGGGAAGGACCCTTCAAAATTATCCAAACTTTTTATGGTGGAGCCTATGAGATTGAGGAGTTAAATGAAGATCAAAGGCTTCTGAGAGTAAATGGTAAATACTTGAAAAAGTATAGACCTGTGCTTAAAGAGGTTAAAATAGACAAAGTATAGTCACGGTCAAAATAAGCTAAAAGCCAAAATGGAAATTTAAATCTCATTAAAAATTTCCAAAATGGTTGAGTCATTACAATAAGTGATTATGCAAATATAAAGACAGAATTCAAAAGGGGAGATTGGCCTTGATCTGGAGGTATTTGATCCTTTGTAATTCCAGACGTCGTTTGCAAAGAGCCTTCGACTGATGAAGGGTTTCAAGTTTAGCATCAAGTGTTTGGGCTCGATCAGCATGCTTTAGTCCTTCAGCAAGTTCTTCTTGGCTTTCAGACTCCGTATTAGTGGCAAGAAGTTCTTCCTTCCTTTTATCATTGGCGGCAATTGTATCCTCCAATTCTCTAATTTGCGCCCTCATTTTAGCCGTGTCTCGATTGATCTCCTCAGCTTCTTTATGCCTAGCCTCTTGAGCCTTCGACAGTTCTTTTACTTTGGAAGCTGATTCGGTAGCAGCATGCCAAGCAACAGCTACATGGCCGTTGGCTTCTTCGATCTCGCTAACAAGAGTCCTTCGACGATTGTAGTCCGCTGACACTTAGTCAATAATGGAAGTTAAATCCAGAATGACGCTATCTACGTCTGGAGAAGCAACAAGGAGATCGACAACCCTCAAAGTGGTCTTCAGGAAGGAAGGAGCAGTAGGTTCTCCCTACAAGGTTAGCATTAAGTCTCTTTTAAAAATTTGTGCTTTAACCTTCTGAAGTGCCTCATCAAGAGGGGATGTTGAGGTGGACTTTCTGGACGTGGTCGAAACACTATGGTCAGAAGAACTTTCTCGCCCTTCGAGAATGGCAGTCAAGTAGCCCAGAGGATTTTGCTGTTTCATCAAGGCCAAAGCTTATTTGGTTCGAGACCCTGTTGAAGGGGCACCGTCATTAGTGGCAGTAGCTACATTAACTACATATGCTGGAATATAGGAAGTTTCAGTGTTCGTCAAATTTTGGGCCCCTTCAGTAGAGCCTTCTTTGCCATCAACATATGAATTCTTTCATCCTGATTTTCCCCCTCCAGCATATTTTCCCTTTTTGTTATAGCTACGGCATTAGTGGCCTCCTCCTCTTCGCATTCCTGTGTGTCACCTAGAGGAGCCCTAGTTTCTTCCTGTTCGCCTATAGGGCCTTCTTCGTTTGCTTCCTCTATGGTCTCATATTAAGGCCCAGAAGTTTGGTTCACCTCATCAGCGGAGCTAACAAAGGAGCCTTTCGCTGAATAAGGCCTATAAGTGGGATCTCCCTCACTATTCAGCAGAGTGGCAGATCCCTCGACAGAAGTGGGAGCTTGTTTTGAAGTGCCGGCAGTATCTTAAAGATTAAGAAATTTTATTCTCAGAATTCTTATGAAAAAAAGGGTTAGTTTAGGAAGTAAGCAGATATATGTCGAAGTAAATACCTAAAGAGGAACTTCGACACCGGGGATGGAATTGTCGCTCTCACTAGGGTTATTTAGCCTAGCGGCTACCTCTTACTCAGTAGGTTCTCTGATGACTATAGGATGAGGCCTTGATTTGGTAGCTGTAATTTTAATTTTTGTTTTGGGACGAGGCTCAGGTGTGGGAGCTGCTTTCTTCAATTTTTGTATCTTCATAGGAACAAGAGACTCCTCTTCTTTATCACTAGATATTTCAATTTCCTGAACCTTCCTTTTCTTGGGAGTGGTTTTCTGAACATCCAGAAAGATAAGAGTCGAAGACATCAGAATATGTATCAGAAAATAGAAAAGGAGATAGGTACAGCAGAAGGTGAATACCTTTGGTGAAGGGTTAACAGAAGGTTCTCCCCTTTTGGTGCTTTCAGCATCCTTTTTTGTGCTGGTCCTCTTGACAGCTATACAAGAAACAAATATAAGGTGACATTGAATGATTGAATCTAAGACAAGGAAACAAAAAGAAAGAAAATATTACCTTTCTTGATCTTGTCAGGGACCAGTTTGAACGCCTCGCGAAGGTGGTGGGAGAAATCCTTCTCGTCGAAGAATTCCTCATTATAATACTTCCTCCACCACCCCTCAAAATTGGGCGAACACATGAAATTGAGAGTGAATTCAAACAGAGTTAGTACGGTCTGACCAACGTACCTACCAATGTGCTTGGTAGCAGCATCCTCTGAATAATCTGCATTATAAAATAATAGCAGTTTCTCTCAAGAGTAAATGGGAGATGGGAGTGACTGGACAATACCGAATTGTCAAGAGACAAGATTAGGTTGATAAGCAATCAAACTTAATTGATTCTTCGAACTCTTGAATCTCAGTGGCATTATTCTTGGTCGAAGAAATGACTCCTAAATGGCCACATATTCGTCCTCCAAGTCTTCCTCATCAGCTGAAGGAAATGGTCTGGTAAACCATTATGGGCCAAATTTTCGATTGGCGAAGGGAGCCATAGTCGAAACAAAATTTTTGCACTCTGCAAACATCATCACAAAGCTGGTAAAGGCCTTTTGAAATTGCTGACCTTCGTCAGTCGGAGTCAGCAAAGCTAGCCTGGTGCCTTCGACCCTCCTATTCAAAATTTCTGGGGCTTCTTCGTTTATTGTATTCTTTTGGGGGAGAAAATATTTGAAGGTGGCGTTGAGCCAAAGTTGAAGAAGCCAAAAAGGGCCAGAAAGGAGCAAGATTTCCCTGTCTCCTATGACCTTAAGTTGAGTCACACCATTGCTGATGGACTCATACAGATTAGCCAGAATCAATTCATCCAAGCAAAGAGGATAGCCGTGATGAAGCTGTGTTGCCAGCGTGAGCATCTTCTTAGTCACTTGAAGTGACTTGGTGAAGAAGACAAATCGAGACAGCCACATAGCCAAGAAATCTATGTGTTCGACCTCCGACACAGTACTACAGGATTTATCATGAAAATGGTTGATGAATGTGGTGTATGTGGGCTTTGTAGCTGAAAACCCAATGGTATATTCAGATAAGTCCTCTGGATCGAAGTAGTCACCAGTTGGTCGAAGGCCGGTGATTGTTGCTATGTCGAAGAGAGTTGGAGTCACCATTCCACAAGGAAGGTGAAATGTGAGTGGGTGATGTCCCAGAAATATAACGAAGACACCAACATAAGAAGGCAGTAAGACAACCCTGTCTTCAACAACATCACCAAATCATAAATCCCAATTTCCTTCCAAACTGGGGTTTGCGCCTTCTCCATCTTATTCAGCCAGTCTGAATTTTCTGAAGAGAGATTAGGGCACGATCGAAAGATCCTGTTCCCTTTGTTCATGAACTGAAGGTTAATATCCTCCTCTGTCTGAGCGTGTTGCTGGTTAGCTGGAGTCGCATCCTCAGGATCGTTCTTGGGCTTCTTCGCACAGCCTATGGGTTTGAGATTGGGGTGAGTGGGGAAGAAAGCACGATTCTTCATGGGATCCTCGATGCATACAGATAAAGGGCCAAACATGGCATATATATTCTCATGATATCTAACAGGGATGAGGAGATGGGAATCATACGCCTCACACCATTCTCTAGTCATGGGTTCAGATAAGAACCTTGGCCCCTCAGTCGAAGCAGGAGAAGAGTTTGTGGGGAAGATTTATGGTTGACGTTGTACGTCTGTCACATTCTTAGGTTTGGGGTTGTTGGGAGCGTTAGAAAGGAAAGCCATTGTTATGAAATAGTAAGGAACGAAGATGACGGTGTAAGGTGTTTTTCGTTTCTGCAAAGGAGATAAAAAATGCTAAGTGTTGTGAAAGTTCCAAAAGAGAAGGTTTAAGGCTATTTATAGTGTCCAGAGGGAAGTGTGTCTCGTCAAGGCCATTTAATGCTATGAACATAGTGGGGCACGTCGCAAGCTGCAAAGCAATAATCGTGAAGATGATGGGAAATGTTTGACATGCTTGCCTAGGTTCTAGGAGTAATGGTCATAATGGTAGCATGGTAACGGATGATTGAAAAGACGTCTTGGGAAAAGAGTAATGATGGTTCTGAGTGTGGCAGCTGTTGGAAGACGAAAAGCGCACGTTAAAGCCTTTTTGGACAAAAAGACAGGTGTCGAATGGGAATGTCAAAGAATGATTGTTTCTCTCGACGTCGAAACAGGCATTCTTGGGGGGCAATTTGTTGGCTCTTGAATTCGACACCTACTATATATTGGCCCCATAGACCAAAAATAGAACAGATAAAGCCAAGCTGGAAAATACTTCGACGGATGGAAGAAACTTAGAGAAAATATATGAGTTACAAATTGGTCTTAGACCAAACATCACCATCAGGCCTTCGACGGGAAAAGTCCTGTGGCCTTCGACTAGAAGAGCAAACCTTCGTGTTAGCACCAAAGCCGGAGGATATTTGAATTTGAAGATTGGAGGGAAATGCAGTTTGCCAGCAGTTAAGGGAAAGCGACGTGGCAGGAAGATAGAGGTTGAGGTACATGCAGAAGACACTTGTCTTCATCCTAGAAGCCAATCCACCCTCGACAGTTACTTAATTTTAGTATAAAACTAGGAAGTTTGTGTAGGATTTTCGTGTGTTCAACCTATTGTGCTAGTTACTCAATGTTATTCAAGTACCCGCTGCATGTGAAAGAATAACTGAGAATGTACGTTGGAAACACCATCTTTTATTAATAAAGTCTTTTTACATTTCTCTGAACTTCTTTTGCAAAGTTTAAATTTTTGCACCTTTACTTGCACTTCTAGTTACTTTCTTGCTTTCCAAAACCGTAAACACCATATCCTTGGTCGAACGTGCGTTCTTCCTAGATATCAACTTTCACATCAAACCAACATAAAAAATTAGCATATGTTCTGGGATCAATCCGATCGATCCCGCGAGTAACCAAAAGGACTTTCCTTTTTGTAGAATCAACGGTTGTTTACCAAAAACCACGGTAAACACTTGGATATATAGGTGTGGATGTAAGTTTTGCTGCAAGGAGGTTAACATTTTCTAACATATCAAGACTGTATATGCGTTGGCATAATGTTATTCCCTTGGAAGACCTAGCAATCTCAAATTCAAAAAAATATTTGAGGTTGCCTAGGTCTTTGATACTGAATTTTATGTTCAAGAGAGTAATGATTTATGAATTTTTTGTAATGATTTGGTTTTTTTTTTGTTGCAAGTATTAAATCATTAATGTATACTAGCATAACAGTGAGAGAATTGACATATTTTTATTTTTTTGGTAAATAAAGAATAATAAGATTTTGATTGAGGGAAACCCAACTTAAATAAGGTGGAAGATGATTTTGGTTCCATTGACATCTAACTTATTTAAAGCCATAGATTGATTTATTAAGTTTACTAACTATATTTTTAAAAATTTTTAACCTAGGAGGACATTTCATAAATACTTCCTCCTTTAAATCTCCATGGGAAAAGGCAGTATAAATGTCTAACTGTTGAATGTAACAATTAAAGGAGGAAGCTACAGATAATAACAATCTAATTGTTTTCATTTCTATTACTAGAGTAAAGGTTTCTAAGTAATCTAAGCCCTCTGCTTGATTGAAGCCTTTAGAAACATGACAAGCCTTCTATCTCTCAATATTACCATTGGCTAAAAAAATTAAATTAAAATTCCATTTGCAACCAATGGCAAATTTATTTGAAGAAAGAGTGGTATGATCCCGAGTGTGAGTATAAGTGAGAGATTTAAGTTATTGTTGAATGGCGTGTTGCCAATTAGGACCGTTATTGGAAAAGAAGTAAGAGATATGCTCTTTGATAATTGAAAGTTTTAAGTAAAAAACTCTATGTTTTGAGGATAAATTTGCATGAGAAATGAAAGGAGATATTTTTTCTCAGGGCCATTATGAGACCTAATGATTTTGACAATAAGTTTAAGTTGAGTTTTAATAAAATAAATGAAAGATTTGATCATGTTAGATATTTCAGACTTTAATTTCATAAGAAAAATCCAATAATAACTACTATGGTAGTCAAAAAATATTCGTGTCCTATCAAGGATGAGGTGGGAAAAGGATCCCAAATATCCATATGAATGAGATCAAAACATTTAGAGGAAATAATTTTATTGTCCCTAGATGGCAGTCTTTTATGTTTAGCATAAAATAAAGTATCACATGATTGATATTTTTAGACAAATTATGTAAAGGAAAGCTTTATTGTATGAATCATAGTTTTATTAGACGGGTGACCTAATTTATTGTGCTAAAAGGTACAAGTATCGATCATAGGTTTGTTATACACACACACACACACACATATATATATATATATATATATATATATATATATATATATATATATATATATATATATATATATATATATATATATATATATATATATATATATATATATATATATATATATATATATATATATATATATATATAGACAGAGAGAGAGAGAGAGATGTGAAAATAAGTATTGAGTATGGCAGGTGTGATACGGTGGGAAGAACTGACTGTTTTTTGGAATGCTGGTTTGCGTTTTGCGTTTTTTATTCGCAAAATGCCGCGGTAAGCAAGAATCGCCATCGACTTTTATTTTATCCAACGAGGAAAGGAAAAAAGCATAGAAAAATTCCTTTTTCGAGATATTTCTCGGGTTCGGGGGGTAGATTATAGAAAGGGAAGGTGTTAGCACCCTTTTTATCCGTGTTATCCACGGGCTCTTAGGTACTTGCTCAATTGTTTTCACAATTTCTTTCTTTGTGCTTGTGGGTTTGAAAAAGTTTTTGTTTTGAAACTTCGATTTAACTCTTGCTTCTATCCTCAAGAGCGTATGAAGTGTTTTTGAAAACTTTATTCGAAAAGTGTAAGTGTGAAAAGTTTTTGTTTTTTGAAAGAGCAAGTACTTAAGAACCATCTACCTACTCGAAAAGGAATCATTATGTGCTATCTTCCTTTAGACAATGCTATCCTACTATTGATGAGTAGGTAACACCGTCGTTGGAGTTTAAGGGTCAATTCGAATTTAGGGACTTACGGTCACCAAAGCAATGTTAGGATGCCTTAGTGGTAACACTAATGTCTTAGATCATTTGTTTGAGGCAACAATATCCGAGGCAATCATTTCAAGGCGACTATGATCTTTGGACAAGAGGACGGCCTCTAAAACGACCTATACTCAATGACCGCGTACGAAGGCAACCAAGTGGGGTGTACCCTAAGAGTGCGCATGTGCGAGTGTGTCGTTTTCAGTTTATTTTTATCTTTGTACATGTTAAGGATGATCTAACTTGATTTTAGGTTGAAACATTCAGTCTTGTGATGCATCCCTATTATCAAACATCTAACAGTTATAGTTTGGAGAAAATAAAATGCGGAATTTAAATTACAAGGCGTCGGGTATTTACATCGCCAAAGACAAACCCTTAAAAAATAAATAAAGCGATAAAAAATAAATAAATTCCTATTAAGCTATTACAATCCGGGAGCAAGTACATTATTGGATAAAAGAAAATAAATCGCGTGCGAGAAATTAAATCGAGCGCAAATTAGGGTTTTGACCCGATTTGGTTAAAGAGAAGTATCTTTTTGTTATTTTTATTTTAAGAAATAAATTAACCTAATTTAATTACTAAATTAAATTAAGTGAATTAATTAATTAAAATAAATAAATTATTTTTGGGTTTTTGTTATTTTAAGAAAGGAAAATAAAATAATTAAGTTAGTAATTATAACCTAATTGAATCTAATTTAATTTTAATTATTTACAAAAAATGGGTTAAAATTATTCTAATAAAAAAACCTAAATTAATTTAATTAGTGTTTACTAATAAAAATAGAGATTAAATTTTGATTAAATATAAAAAATATTTTTTGTGGTTTTTATTTGATAAAAAGACTAAATTTTAATTGGTTAATAAATTAAATAAAACAATTAAATCATTAAATAAATAAACAAAAAGAAATATGAGAGAGGAGTATGGGCCTGTTTCATGGTGTAGATAGCAATCTGAAGGCCCATTATAGTTGGCCTTGTTGACTTTGGGAATCCAGCGCATATGCATTGACTAATGTCTTGGTGGACCTTCAGATCCTGGCCACTAGATCTGGCCTTTGGCCATCTGGCTATTGCATGGGTGATGGTACACGGTAGGCTGCAGGTTTGAATATGCACTTGATCACCTGAAATACAAAATCAAATAGAAATTGGGGGACCTGGGATTCAAACCCAGGTCCTGAAAGTGATTGCTTGCTTGCCTTGCCACTACGCTGCCTTGATTCATTTGTAAGTATAACACAAAGAAAATATAATATAATGAAAACAAATTATATGCCAGCAAAGCAAAAAAAGCGCGCTTGGTTTTGAATGGGCCATTAGGAGAACGACAACTCATCGTCTCCTACCTCCAAATCCTGCAAATATTACCTGTGGATTTGGATCTGCAGCTAAATGCGCAAGCTTGTTCTAAAATCCTCCCTAGGTCACATAAATCAATTCCAAGAACATGGTTGGGTTCGTCTTGGCTCCCTGATCAACATTATGCCCTTCTTTAGTCCCAATTTTTCCTGAAAAAGAAAACCCTAAAAAACAAACGAAGAACCCTAGCTATGGAGGTTCTTCATTCAGGCCAGAAAGACGCAATTGGATAATGCCAAACGTTTGCAAATGTCATGTAGATTCAAAATATGGTATTGATTCATGAAAAGGATGCATAAATTCTGAGTTGTGAAATCAAGAACAGATGTACATTTCGTGATACTTACGGCGCGTTGTGGTGTGTGAGGAAACTTGCTTTTGATCCAGGTAGTTTGAGTGAACACCCAGGAAGCGTTTGGGACAGGTCTCAGCCCTTGAAAACACCTCTAAGCATGATTTCGATCTTAAGCTTTTTGTGACTTTTTCTAAACTTTGTTATGCCTATGCCTGCACTTTCCAACCCTTGTTTCGATTGCTTTAGCTTCCTTATGTACTATGGAGTGTATTAGGGTAAGAATTATGGATTGAATCTTCCCATATCAATGCTTACATATTTGATTTGATCCCTTCTTTAAAACTTTCCAAATTTGCCAAATCTCAATCTTTTTGCACATGAATTGGTGATATTCGAGCTTGATGATGATATTGATGATGATTAAAGCCTGAAACAGCAAAAAAAATCTCAAGTAATCAAAGCTTTGGATTTTATATGATTTAATTTGATTTAAAAAGAATAAATTCAAATAAAAATCAAATTAAATAATAAAAATAAAATATGGGCTCATGGCTGAAGCTAGGACACGTGGGCAACTATGCAAGCTCAAATCAAGTGGAAAAGAATGGTCCCATTTGACAAAATTTGATGTTTTGGGGATAGTTAACTTTTGGCAATTTTGCAAAAATGTTCAACTTCAACAATGCATAACTTCTTCAATTTTGACCTTTTGGAGGTGTTCTTGGACTTTTTAGAAAGCTTGAGATGTCCTCTAACCAACCCTTTTGGTGTCATCTAATTTTTATGCTCCATGCTCAAGTTATAAGCTTTGGAAAAAAAGGTGTTTTTGTTGACTTTCAAAAATGACCTATAATGTCCAAATTTATAACTTCTTGTGAGTGCATTTTTTTATCTTTGGGTGTGAATATGGATTGTAGGAAATTGCATCCTCTTCAAAATGAGCTTTGGATGGATCATTTCTCATAAAGTATAAGAAAGTTATGCTTGGTCAAAGTTGAGTTGACTTTTCCTACAAAACCCTAATTTAGCAACTTTTGAGTCTTGATGAATTTTGAGAAATCCTTGATGAATCATGATCAACCCTTGATCAAATGATGTAATAACCTTCAAAATGAGAATGTTGACAAAAAATATTGAAGTTTGACTGTATTTGGGTCACGGTTGACTTTTGCCCTAGCACAGTCGATTTTTGGACCCTTTGAGCAATTGACTGAGCAAACTTCCTCTGCAAGGCTTGAAATTTGACATGGATGACCTTTAGAACATATTAGGAAATTGGGGAGCATTTGAGGTCATTTGGACTCAAGGATCTTGATGCAACACAAAACCCTAATTTGGGGTTGATTGCATTAGGAGATAGCTTGTTTGACCAACTCTTGAGCAAACTTGAGCCACTTGGAGATTTTTCTTGCAATGTCTTGAGGAATATGAGAGGACAAATTTTGGGGTACAACAGCTGCCCCTGTTCAATCTTCTTAGACCTGAGGATGTAGATTGGCTTTCGTGCCTTTCGTGATCCGAAGGTAGAAGATGATTGAACACTAGAGTGCCCAGAAATTTGCACTCGCATGACGTGGTATCAGCCTGGTGATGTCGGGAATGGGCTTACAGATGTCATTTGGAGATTGCTGGAGGGAGGATGGGTTTAAGTATGCCATCTGAAGGAGTTCCGATCATCTAAGAGATTCCTTAGCGAGAGCCTGCATACCTGTTGTTGTAGAAGATTCCGCTGGGGAAGTCTGATCTTTGTTGAGATTTAGGAACTTGCCTGTACCTAAGTTGAGAGAACATCTCTGCCGAGTTTTAAGAACTTGTCCGTAATTCAACTGGGGGAAATCTGTTGAGATTTAGAACCTTATCTTTAATTCAACCGAGGATAATTCAGTTGAGATTTAAGAACCGGTCAGTACTTCGACTGAGGGAAACATCTTCATCAAGATCTCGGAATTGTCTGTACTTCAACGAAGAATAATTCTGTTGAGATTTAAGAACTCGTCCACACTGCGACGGAGGAAGTTTGTCGAGATTTAGAACCTTATCTGTAATTCAACCAAGACTAATTCAGTTGAGATTTAAGAACCGGTCAGTACTTCGACTGAGGGAAACATCTTCATCGAGATCTAGGAACTGTCTGTACTTCAACGGAGAATAATTCTGTTGAGATTTAAGAACTCGTCCACACTTCGACGGAGGAAAATTACCGAGATTTAGAACCTTATCTGTAATTCAACCGAGGATAATTCAGTTGAGATTTAAGAACCGGTCAGTACTTCGACTGAGGGAAACATCTTCATCGAGATCTAGGAACTGTCTGTACTTCAACGGAGGATAATTCTGTTGAGATTTAAGAACTCGTCCACACTTCGACGGAGGAAAATTTCTGAGATTTAGAACCTTATCTGTAATTCAACCGAGGATAATTCAGTTGAGATTTGAGAACCGGTCAGTACTTCGACTGAGGTAAACATCTTCATCGATATCTAGGAACTGTCTGTACTTCAACGGAGGATAATTCTGTTGAGATTTAAGAACTCGTCCACACTTCGACGTAGGAAAATTTTCGAGATTTAGAACCTTATATGTAATTCAACCGAGACTAATTCAGTTGAGATTTATGAACTGGTCAGTACTTCGACATAGCTGAGAACTTAACTGCATCTTTCCTGAAAGGTAAAGGTCAGTCGTATGTAATGCATGATATATATCAAGCAATGATGTTCTCAAAATAAATGAGATTGTGTTGTATGATGCGTATATGCATTAATCATGATGTATGAAAATGTAATGTTTTAGCTAGGGAAAGTAAATCCCGGATAGCTGCTGGAGAATAGAATTGGATTCTTCGTTTCCGCTGGGGATGGCGAACGAAGATGATTGCGAGAATAAACCTGCAAGAGAGGATAACTTTGTTGGGGAATAAACTGATGAGGAGATTAACTCTGTGGGGAAGAGATGCTTTGCTGAGGATTCTACCGATAAATTCCGCTGGGGAAGAATTATTGTTGCTGGTGATATCGAATCCTATTGGGGAATGACTTCTTGTTTGTGAAAGGAAAGAACTCCGTTGGGGATTATCTTTCAGTTGCGGCTTCACTGGGGATAACCTTTTAGACTCTTGGGGATAATCCTTTGAGCTCTGCTGGGGACAATCTTCCAAAGTCTACTGGGGATGATTCTCCAAATTCCACTGGGGAAGCTTTTTCAGACTGCGTTGGGAAAATTTCAAACTCCACTGGGGATATTTTGTACTCTGTCGGGGAATACTCTTATACTCCGTTGGGAAATATTAAGACTGTCGGGGATATTAAGACTTTTCAGTGTTGATGGTAGATAAACTCGGCTTGGGGAGAATATTACCGATTCATTTACAGTTGCAAGTCTCAGCTGGGGAGAGCTATCATTACTGCCTTACTCTGCGGGGAGTGAATGCACCTCAACCATGTTCTTTAGATGAATTTACCTTGTACCTGGTGGATAGAGAAACTGTAAAGCTTGGACAATTCTTATTGCCTCTGTTTCTGATATTACCAGTAATCGTCTTTTGTTTGGCATGTAAATATTCACGAGCAGCAATTAATATCAAATACATATATCAAAAATGAACATTGGACGTTCTTTGCAAAACAAAACAGATAAAGGAAAATAGTTTGAAATTTCTCTGGAAATGAATTGTATTGATTTTGAAGTTTGGCCTGTAAATAGGCATTTTTGTACAAGAGGCTGACATCCTAGTAAGAGAATGCCGCCGAATAATAAAATTTACACAATTTGTGAAAAACTAAACAAAACAGCTATGTGAATAATCCCATTGGGTTCCAACTATGTCCTCGAGCATCTCATCACTTTGCTACTTGGTTGAAGGTAGATCAGATTGATTAGTGCCGTCCGAGCTTGATAGTTGATACCGACGTCTGGTCGCGAGGTGATCCAATGAGACATAGTGTTACGCTTTGATCCCTAATTTTTGCCTGGACCGCCCTTTCGGGTTTTCAGTCCACCGGGATACCCTTTTTTGCCCAAGCCGCCTTTTCAGGTTTTCGACTTGCCGGGTGTACATTTTTTTTTTAATTTTCATCCCTTATTTTTGCCCGAACCCTTTTGGTTCGCCGGGAAGCCCTAATTTTTGCATAATCCAGTCGACCTAGCGGGTCTTTGATTATGCGTAGTATTTTTTCATTATGTCTGCATTGACGGGGTGAGGAAGGTCGTCACCATCCATGGTGGTTATAATCATAGCTCCTCCTGAGAAAATGTTCTTAACCACAAATGGCCCTTCGTAAGTAGGGGTCCATTTGCCCCTGGGGCCACCTTGAGGTAAGATAATGCGCTTGATCACTAAATCCCCAACTTGATACTCTTGTCGTCTGACTTTCTTGTTAAATTCCTTGATCATCCGTTTTTGATACGTTTGACCATGAAAAATAGCAGTAAGTCTCTTTTCGTCGATTAGGTTCAGCTGATCAAGCCGGGTCTGGATCCAGTCATCTTCGCTCAAACCTGCATCCTTCATAATCCAAAGAGAGGGTATATGAACTTCAATGGGCAAGAATGCCTCCATGCCATATACCAAGGAATAGGGTGTTGCCCCTGTTGACGTCTGTGCTGAGGTACGGTACCCATGAAGAGCAAATGGTAACATCTCGTGCCAATCTTTGTATGTCACTGTCATCTTCTGCACAGTCTTCTTGATGTTCTTATTAGCCGCTTCAACAGCCCCATTCATCTTCGGCCGGTAGGGAGAAGAGTTGTGATGCTGTATCTTGAACTTCTTGCAGAGCTCAGTGATCATTTTATTGTTGAGATTTGTACCATTGTCCATAATGATCCTCTTTGGTACACCATATCGACAGATCAGATTGTGCCGAATGAACTGTGACACGACGTTCTTGGTTACAGTAGCAAAAGAAGTTGCTTCAACCCACTTTTTAAAGTAATCAATTGCTACCAGGATGAAATAATGTTCGTTAGATGCCGTAGGTCTGATCTCGTGGATTATATCAATCGCCTTAGTCTTTGCTAACCACGCCTTACGGTAAGACGGAGTGTAGTTAAAAACCATGGTGATGTGGGAGATGATTGTTTTCACCTTCAAAGATGGGTCGTTGCTGACCAGGGGTAGGATTTCTTGACAGATGAGATCGTAGTTGAGTTTTCGGTAGTCCTGTGATTGAGTGGAACTTACACAAGTGTGGGTAGTCATGGAACCTATGACCCAGCAGTCACCTCTTAATCTGTATGATGCGGTCAGTTTGAACATACAGTCAGGGTGGACACACTTGATCTTGTACCTTTTCGGGTTGACACGGTCCACCTTAAAATCAACCGAGTTAAGCATGTGGAATTTTTTAATGGCCCTGATGCATTCCTCTCTATTATGAAACTTATCCTTCTCTTTTAAATTTTCATCTGACTGCATATACGGATTGAAAAATAAGTCAGTAGAAGGTTCATCTCCGCCCATGTTGAAGTTTGTCATGTGCGGAGGTGGTGTGTAGATTTCGTTTGCAGGAATATTAGGGATGCCATCATCGTCGGAATCATCATTCACCATTTCATCAAACTCTAACTCGTCATCTTCTTCTTCATCATCAACTGCATCTACCTTAGCTTGTTCATTCTCCAAAGGATCAACCTCTTGTGTCACCTAAGGCTCTCGCAGCATAACGTACAACTCAATAGAGTCGTACCCAGAATAGACATGGCTGGAAAACATATTCTGGAGATCCTCGTCATCTTGAACTTCAACCTTATAAAAAATTACTTGGTTGTTTCCAAAAAAAACTGGATTCTGACAAAATATATGGGACACCGGGCCTCGTTCAAGTTTGGCCTCCAATCGTTTTTTGAAGTACGAGAAATTGGCTTTCCCGTTTAAGAGAAATCAGATGTTGTCTGTGTCTCTAAACAAAAACCCAGCGGTGGGACAAATGTATGCCTCGCCGTTGAAATGTGCTTTGACGATAAATTATGGTGCAGAGGCCATTGCGTAGAATTGTTTGAAGGTTTGAAGGTTGGAATGTTTGAATTTTATGAGTGATTCGAAGGTTGGAATGTTGAAGTTTATTGATTGTATGAAGGTTTGAATGCTGTAAGGTTTGAAGGTTGGAATGTTTGAACTTTATGAGTTATTCGAAAGTTTATATGTTTGATTGTTTGAAGGTTTGAAGGTTTGATTGTAAGAACGTTTGAAGGTTGGAAGATTTGACAGATTAAGTGAATCAATGTTATGATAAACGTAAGACTAAAAATTTCAATTAAGTAAGGATGCAACCCCCAAGGCTGTCAATAGTGTTACATGCAGGGCATCCCAAAGGCTGTCACGTAGCTGAGCCTAGCCTGCAACAAAGGACACCTCTTATTCGCCAATTGGGGTGGCGACACCATTCATTTTTGTACTCTTTCGCCAAGTCCAATGGCGCCTCCCTTACTGTCCAATCGTGATACATCCTTAGGCTGCCACCTAGTCTGCAAGAGTGACACCTTTCATTTTTTGTACATGCATGCATATATGTAACCCCCTAGGCTGCCACCTAGCCTGCAAGAGTGACACTTCACATGCATGCAAGCACCAGCAACCACTATATGAATTTTTTTTGCCTATAAATACATACCATATCATACATCTCTCACACCCACACAAGTCTCACTTTCTGCTACGAAATCTTTCATAATCTCTTACACTTTCTAAGTCTTTCATACTCTCTATCTCTTCCTAAGTCTTTCATAAACTCAAGCATTTTAAACAATGGCTCTTCTAACAATGGGCGATTCTCACAGAAGCACAAGGGAAAACATTGCCGCATTTGTAAGTTTCTATTTTGGTTATTCATTTTTCATATTCAGATAATGCTTTGTTCGTCTTACTTAATCTTACACCTTTTACATTATGAACTCAGGACACAAAAAGATTCAGAACCCGTTCTCACAACTACCTGGCTCCCGACCCATTTATCGTACCATATCTGGAATACGCAGGTTTTGGACATGTCATAAAGATCTCCAACTGCACCATTAACTCGAAGTTCATTCTTGCAATGTTGGAAAGGTGGAGACCAGAGACCCATACATTTCACCTACCAATAGGTGAATGTACCATCACGCTAGAGGATGTGTACATGCTACTAGGTCTCCCTATCGACGGTAAGGCCGTGAACGGGTCGGTTTAACAACCCAACTCTCAGTGTGAAGAACTGTTGGGCAGGGATATGGTTGAAGGTGGTGGTGCGAGAGGTCAGGGAATACTACTCACTGAGTTGAAAAGTCATTATGCAAGTTTGGAATTAAACGAAAATTCCTCCGAGCAAGACAGGGTAGTAAAAGCCAGAACTTATCTTATGATACTATTTGGTACCTTTTTATTTCCCGAAAGTACGGGAAATAGTGTAAATTTTATGTATTTACATTTACTAAGAAATTTTGAAAAAACAAGAAAATATAGTTGGGGTTCTGCAGTTTTAGCCCACCTATACAGTTCCTTGTGCAAAAATGCAGTCAAGGAAAAATGTACATTTTATGGGTGCGCTTTTTCACTACAAGCCTGGGGTTGGTGGAGGATGGAGTCCTTAAACCCCGTCAACAATAACACTTTCGGTTTCCCGTACGCAACAAAGTAAGTCATCAAGTTATATCATTTATTACTATTCATCTCTTCACCAAATATATGCTAAGAATAAAATGTTTTTCATTTCCTTTAGGTACTGCGTGAGGGGTATGGATTACGGCAAGAATCCAAGATTCTATGTCGCACTATACCGCAATCTGTTGGATCACTTAGGCCCGGATGACGTACGTCGTAGCTTTTAACTTTTCTTCATTTAAATTATTTATACATTACTTTTGCGTTAACCTGATTTAAATTTTATCGCAGCTCGTCTGGAGACTATATTTGGGTTTGGGCCATGATCCAAACCCGGAGGATGCAGCAACTTGGACCGCGAAGACTGCAATCATTCGGTTCAACATTGTGGAGATGCACCACAGCGACCGTGTGAAGATGCAGTTCAGAATGCATCAAGAGATACCAAGTGATCCAACTTGTTTGTCCCCATGGCATCTTAAAAGGGTCGACGCCCAGTGGGGTCTTACCAACTGGAAAGACTTCGCTCCGGAATGGTGTAAGATGTGGCAGAGGCATCACCGCTATGTCTTGCAATTCCCGGTTTTCCTTAATCAAGGTAATATGCGACACACGGATCAATATTTGTCTTGGTACAGGTTGGTTAGTAACCCTGAAATGCACGTGTCTCATCTAAGGTACTTGGTTGACCCACGCACACAATGGGCACAACCCTCGTTTCCCCAACAATAAACCCAAAACCCATCAACCTCCCACCAACCCCCAAGAAGAAACAGACCCACAAACACCCAATCACAGTCCCCACCACAACACAATTACACTCAAATGCCACACAACCAACCACAATCACCACCACACTACCAATACCCCGATATGCCTCACACCCAACCACAATACCAATCACAATACCAGCACACCCGTATACCCCACACACAATTTCAGTCTTCCGTATATCCCAATATGGGCCCCTCGACATTCAGCCTTAGCCCTGATATGGGAATGTCGGAAGATTACGAACAAACCGACCCAGCCTACCATTAACCACAATATCACCAAACCACTCAACATCCTCAATACCAAACACCCCAAGATTCATTTCCTTTCTACCCACCGTACTCAGACGATCAATGCTACAGACCCACCATGGAACCCCACCCACCGCCAACACGACCAAACTTTGAGGATATGGGTAACCGACTGTACCAAAGCGGATCTTCTAGATATGGAGATCTGACTGATTTTATGGATTTGGACCGCATTGACTTCGCTGGGCCATCGACCCTGCCGCAGCAGGAAACGCGACGACACCCAGCACGAGAAAGACGAGGACGGGGATGCGGAACCGAGGGTCATTACCGGGTTCCGGGGGATCACTGATTTATCTGTTTTTTTTCCTGTATTTTTTTATCCGTTTTTTTTATCTGTTTTTTTTATCTGTTATTTTAATGTAATACAGTTGGATGTAATTATTTTTTTTAAAATAAAAAGTCCATTTTGTTGATCCTGTATCCAACACGCAACACACCGGACAAAAAAAAAATCAAATTTTGCCCTAAAATAACACCTAGGCGCCAAGTGAGATGGCGCCTCCCCTTAAAAAATGGGTGCATGCGTCAATTCAGATGGCTCCTCCTTTAGAGAGTCATCTGAAACATGGTTATTTACGTAATTTTTTTCGAAACGCAGTTATTTATGAATTTTTTTTTTAATACATGATTATTAAAAAAAAATTCACCTATTTCTATATAAACGAATACTTAGTTTCTTGCACAAACGAATACTTAGTTTACTCAATGAAGTAATACAAAGTGCCAACAAAACTATTTTTAAAGGGAGTATATTAATCTAGTCAAACAAAAAAGTGATTTTATGATTTCGACCAAACAAAAAAGTGAATCACGAGACGAGTGATTCATGTAGTTATGAGTAGTTTTGAACTATTTCTATTTCTATTTCTATTCTAATTATTGCTTAATCTTAATTAATTTAAAAGGAAACTTAATCTCATGCACTTTCACTATCTTGTGACGATATGGTTTTACTAAATCTGATCGCGATATGGTTTTATTAAATCTGATCGCATCTAATCTCAATTTATTTTCCTTTTCCATTTACACCTATAATTTAATAAATCAAATCTATAAGACGATGTTTGTCATTAATATACTAATCAGTTTTCAAGTGTTTCATTGACTCAATCCATCCTCATGCTTAAAATGGCGAATATTAGTCACATTTTGATTTTAAAATTGGGCTTTATATATTTACAAGCTTAACTTGGGTCATATTTCAAATTAGTCCAAGTTAGTTTGTTGTCATACAATAATTTAGTCAACGAGTTTTATATAATACTATATGCTTGTCTATTTATATGACCTGTTTCATAATATATATAATGTACTTTGCTTATCTTTCAATTACTCTATAATCCATTAATTTATGGCAAGACCAAGTTTGAATAAAACTTAGAGAGAGAGAGAGTAAATTGGGAATTTATGAGGAATTACATAAGCATGAGAAATACATTTGATTCTTTCCAAATGAGTGAAAAATAAATTAGAAGATTGTGAATATTATTTACGTAAGGAGGCCCAAAAGAATATGATAAGTTAAGGAAACAACGGAATCGTTATCTTCTAAATGACTCCACTTCCACTTATCTTTGTTTTGAGAAAGAGTAGAATGATGGAGCACATAAAGAAGATTATCAACCACCGATAACTCGTGAAGAAAAAAAGTTTTTTTCGACCTAAGATCCCAAAAAAGATTCTCATTCTCCACACTCCTAATCTCTCCCACCAAACCATCTTATAGAGTAGAGATTGAATAAATACCATACAACTTTTTCTTAAGGGAAAAAGATCCTACCCAAGGATCCTCCCAAAAATAAATCTAGAGACTCAAACCCACAATCATAAGATTATCATCAGCAAACCAATTAGAGAAATAATCTTCTTTGGATCCAAGAAGAGACACACATTTCCACTAAGAAGAAGCAAATTGAAAACTTGATGATTTTTCTCCCTGAATAGAGAAAACAATTGAGGCACCATATCTAGCTACAAGAATCTTGCACCAAAGACCCGAAGTTCCCGTAACTAATTTTCATCTCCATTTGGCTAAGAGGCTAGGTTTACCAACCAGAGGTCCCTAACTCCTAGCCCTCATTTGTTCTTAGGTGTACATATATTTTCTCACTTGACCTAAGAGATCTTAGAATCATCCTTCACACCTGTCTAAAGGAACCTTATTTGAATATTAACTAACTTCTTCCAAACATTCACAAATATCTTTATAAAAAACAAAAAGACAATATAGATAAAATTAAGCGTTAAATTAAGAAGGACCACTTGAATCCCCAAACTGACATACATGTGCTTCCATAAATAAAGCCTCCTAGTAAATAAATTGACTAAAGTATCCCAAGTGATTGAATCATATACTTTCTCAAAGTTCACCTTAAAATAAGAAAAATGATTTAACTCCTAATTAGTGTGACTATTTTTAACTGACTATTACATCTGTTATATCTTGTAATGGATGAGTTCGAGGTCTCATGCAAAACTAGAATATAAAATAATAATTGTTGAAAAAATAATCCCAGTTAAAATAAATTGTGATACTTTAAAAATATGACACTCAGACCACAAGATTCGAAACGTGTATCAACCTCATCAATTCACCAATCAAGATAACCACTAGTTCATTAAAAACATTGTGTAATTTGTTCAGAATTATAAACACTTATTCTAAATTTAATATTTTAGAAATATCTTACCATCTCTAATACAAAGTTTAAGCATTTTATTTGTATATTAGTATTAATATAAATAATATCAATTATTAAAAAAATATAAATAAATTATATATGATACATAAAATTTGAATTTTGCTAGGAAAACCTGTAATTCTAAAAAAATAGAATTAATATTTGTTCTGTGTATGCCAAATACTCAAGGGTATACTATTATACGCCGACAAAAGGTTCAATAACATGATGTCCACTTATCCAACATACTCCATTAAATTCAAAGTATAAATACATTTACAAAAGGTTTTTAGGTATACAATCTCTAATCTTCACTCTAACTACTATTATCTTGAACTCCAAGAAAGAGTGTTAACCATGCAGGTACCTTCATCTGATTAGTCGGATTAGAGATTAGCAGCGTCGATTCAAGATCTACACTGATTAACGACGTCGATTCAAGATCAACGTCTCTGATTCAAAAAGCACTGTGATCGAACCTACGATTCACAATATCGCATCACTTAATCTACCATAGTTTCCGCAATCTTCTCCATTTCTAGTTCCACAACAGAATTATACTCCCTCCATTCCTTTTTAATTGTCATTTTTAATTTTTTACACATACCAATAAAACTAATAACTGTATTTACTTTTGCAATAATTTTTCTTTTACCTATAATATCCTTAACTTTTTATTATTTTAACCTATATTTTCTCTCTCTATATATAATAAATGATTAGGAGTAATTTTAATAAAACTATCACAAATACTACTTTGAAATTTAAAAGTGACAATTAAAAATAAATATAAACTTTTTACAAAAGTGACAATTAAAAAGAAATAGAGGAAGTATTAAAGAAACAAAGTACAGTTAAGAATTTTTAAAAAAACATTTTTAAATTTTTGAAAAGAAAATCTAATCTAAAATCTTTTCCAAAAATTATTTATTTTAAATAAAGAGCTTAAGTGTAAGGGTTTTAAAATTTGAAGAAAAAAATTAGCTTTAAATAGTCATCCCTATAAATTAGTGAAGTTTTAGTTTCCGTCTCTGTACTTTTCTGTTAGAATAATATTTGAATGTTATAATTCTTTTGAGGTGTGTTTGATTTGTTGAAAAATGAGGGATTAGATAGAACATTTTTTTTGTATTTGGATTGATGCAGAAACTTATCATGGAATATGACAAAATATATAGTAAAGAATATGACAAACATGAATTCTTATCTCTTGATAAATCATAGAACAATTTTTTCTCTCAAACAAAAAAATATCAAAAAAATTTAATATCTCTATTTAATATTTTGATTTATAAATATAATATTAATATTTTATTTATTAATAAAAAAATATTATAATTAATTATATTACTTTTCTCTGATGCATATACACATCAAATAAAGTAGAGTATTTTTTTTTTCTCTTCATCATTTTTCTTTTTATTATTTAATATTTTTATTTATAAATATCAATATTTTATATATTAATAAAAACATTATAGTAAAAATTATATTATTTGATGTAGAGATATATCAAACAAAATAGAAAAAAATTGTCCAATACATCAACCATCAAACAAAGTATAATACATAAAATGTATTGTATTTTAATCTAACTTTTATGATATAAAACAAAATGAAATTAGCTTCAAATTTTTTTTAAACTAAAACAAACACACCTAAATAATACATATGTGATAAATATTTAACTCATTGGCCTTGAGTGTCAAGGAAAGAAGGTAGTTTAAGGAATTCTTAGAAGCTGAATAAATAAATATTTTATGATGGATATTCATGTCACTCATACTCACTTCACGCCACACACACACAATAATCTTATCTTTTATAGTTTTATTGATTAATTTATTGAGTTGACTGAAAGAGGCTTGACTTGTAAGATTATTGCATCAGCAATGATGAAAAAAGGATAATACTAATAAAAATACACTGACAAAGAGAAAGATATTAAAATGATGATTGGATTAAAAAAAATGGAGTAAGGAAGTTTGTAAGGAACCAGAAGACAGTGACTTGTGTGAGGTTGCTTTCAATTTTATCACCTTATACGCGTTTTCTAGTATGAATCAGACAAAATCCCTTTCAATGGAAGCATGTAATTGGAACTTGTACACATGGGAAATTGATTGCATGAAGTCCAAATTCTTCACGTAATCGGTATATCAACGAATAATTTGATCATGATCAAACGACTACTAATGTGCTGACTACACGAATGAATGATACTTCAATGACAAAAAATTGATTGCATGAAATATGAATGTTTCATGCAATCAAAATAGTGAAGACCGTTTTATCTAAAAGACAAGTAGGTTTTGATACTAAGCTAGAATTCGATAACTACCGATGTGCTAATTAAGTGAACGAAGGATAATATAATTCGATGAATCTATATTTGTATACTGCACATGATATAAACTTAGTATCATGATATAGCCACAAAATTTCAATCTTTTGGCCCCACCTTTCTTTATCAGAATGGAAAAAACACATTCCACTTTGAAAATCTATGAATGCATTTCCCTTTTTTCAAGCCGCCCTACCTTTTCACATCATGTATCATTAGAAAAAAAATAACAATTATTCCACTGAGTGAGGTTTACTATATGAATCATCGGGAAAAAACAAATTTATCAGAAATTGACATTCTTGTCTGTTAACTGAAATTATAGTTGTACATGATGTAAGGCATTTGAAAGTAAAATCACATGTTATAACTACCAAAAAGATTATGGCATGCTACAATTACCGTTACAAATTACAATATGAACAAGTATTTACAAAGGAACGTGAAGCTAAAAAAATCACAAGAAACATAATCATTAACTAATCAGTCTGTAACCAGTCTAGATCATATTGCATCTCTGCAACTTCAATATGGACTTTGGGATTAACCTTCTTAACTTCTTTCCATATCCAAGAGACTTCCTCATCACAAACTACATGCTGCAAAGAATGCAATGACAATGCAGACTTCGGTATATTTGAAATCATCGGACACTCCCTCATGTCGATTTTCTCCAAGCTTACAAGCTTACCGATTGCTTCAGGGAAGCCTGTAAGGTAAACACATTGGGAAACATCGATATACTTCAATCTTGTCATTTCGCAGATGCTAGGAGGAAGTGTTCTTATAACCGGACACTCGTATAACCGGAGAATCTCTAGAGATTTTAGCGAGCCTAATTTGATAGGTAGTTGTGTCAAACTATGACAGTTAGTGAGACTCAAGTTTCGTAGTGAGTGTATTCGACAAATACTTGGAGGAATCTCGGTTAAATCGTCGCAGCGATCAAATGTGAGCTCAGAGATGTTGGGGAAGATATCGGCTAGGTTTGACTCTTTCCCCTTAAGACTGTCGTTAATCTTACAGAGGACTATAAACAATTTGCTCAAGCTTTCCATGACTATGCCTGATAACTTGGGGATGGAAACTTTTTCAAGCCAAAGGCTCCTCAAGGAGGTTAAATTCTTGAAAACCGAAACATTGTGAAGACGAGCGGATGAAGTGCTATGGTTTATTACTATTAATGCTTTTAAATTTGGCATTCTCTTAATGAAGGGAGGTAAGAAGTATTCACTAGATGTGAAATTAATAATCAGCACTTCAGCTTTAGGAAATTCAAAATTACACCAGTCACTTTCTCTCATTTCACCTGCAATGTGAAATTCGTCACGCAGATTAATTAATCACAGAACATGAATGAAAGTTAATAACAATATAAAGAAAGTAGTTTGTATATATACCTGTGTGAGTTGAAATAATTTGAGCGTCGAAAGATTGGTCAGCATATCTCAACCATTCCTTAGGAAGTTGTCCATTATCTTCTCGTTTTGACATTACTAACCTTCGACGTTGAGTAACGCTCCCACGACTGCTCAAATTAAGGGCAAGATCTCTCAATATATCATGTTGAGTCACAGAAATTTCAAAGCAACTGCTATACATACCACCAGCACTGAAAAGTCAAAATGTCAAACGGGTTTTAGAATATGCTATTTCTATTTGGCAAGAGATTATACATCAATACGTAAAACACATGCATTTTTCGAAGTTGCATACCGTGCTTCTTTCACTAAGGTGAGGAGATTCTTGTTCGAAAGCTCAACCACAATAGCATATGCTTCTGTTTCATGAATATCATGAATTTCAACCCACATATTGATTAGAACTTCTAGCGGAATCTTTTTATCCTCAGGAAATGAACACAGGTCCAAAAAGCACTCTTTGATCTTTTCTGGTAAGTAATTAGTACTAATTGCCATTCTATCCATTAGATCAAGTTCATAGGATTCACCGATGCTTAAGCCTTGAGAAAGCCTTGTTTTAACGCTTAACCAATACAATTCATTCTGATCTCGTAACGAAGCTCCGATCACTTTAAGAGCTAGTGGAAGCTTTCCACACTCAGCCACAACCTGACATAACATAACAATTTACTTTTGGTAAACGGTTCAATCCACGTATACGGGCAAAACTCACAACATCAAAGATGAAACCATTACCTGTTTGACTAAGTTGTGATTAGCTGAAAAAGGGATTGATTTATCTCCAAAAGCGTGGTGACAGAACAAAGACAGTGCATCATCTTCGCTCAGCTTTTCAACTTGATAAATGGTGTCAACGAATCTGAACCTTGAAACCACAACGTATTTGACACGAGGTATTCTAAACACAAGCTGCTCCAGCACAGATTTTGACCACACATCATCAAGAACAATTAGGATAGGAGCCTGGCTCCCACCACATTCAAATTGCGGATTCCACTGAGGAACAACATAATTGCTATTCAAGTTTCCATTTCCCATGACGTATCCCCAAATCTTCGCCCTCAGCTGCTCCAGATTAGGCGATTGCGAGACAGTTAGAAACAAAATTCTCTCTTTAAAATGACCTGCAAAAAACAAATGTTGAAAAGTTCAAAACTTTTGAAACACACAAAAACATAGAAATGTTAACGTATGCTATGTCCGAACTTGGATTAACCTAATCCATGAACGAACAGTTTAATGATCAGGAGAAGGCAACACGAACTTTTTGCCTATTCATGTTTCAATCCAATCAATCAATCATCATCATCATATATGGAAACCAAGACAAATCAATAAGACAACAAAACAATCAACGATTTACTTTAAATATTTACAATGAAAGAGTTTTGGTTATCATTAATATCATCTATGTAACACCGACACCTCTAAAAAAATTAAGTGTCCGTGCCAGTGTTCGAAACTAGTGTCAGTGTAGTGTTTCCGTTTTCCGTGCTTCATAGACTATCATCAACTATGAAACTAAAAATAGCATAATTCAATAAACATCATCACTCAAAATAGTAAAAACTAGATTATCAAAGGTAATAATTGTGGTTGAAAGATTATGAACAATGAATAGATTGAATCTTACATCGAACATCTTCATCTCTGCAAACCTCTCTAGCAAGAGTAGTTTTCCCAGATCCACCCATCCCACAAATCCCAACAACACACAAATCCTTTCTCCCAACAACCATCTCCATAACCTTCTTCTTCCCAAACTCCAAACCAATACTCAAATTAAAATTCCCGAAACTACCCTCATCTTCCTCACTAGTCCTAACAGCTTCCTCAACCCACCCACCACCACCAACCCCAATCTTCATCGACTCAAAAAACCTCTCTATCCTCCGATTCGACTCATCAATCCGATGAAACCGATCATCCATATCCGACCGAAGCCGATGCACATCAGCAAGCATATAAGCCTGCAACGGAACCTGCAAGAATTTCGTTACATTTTCTTCAAGACTCTCCATTTTCTTCGCGAGCTGAAAGTTTCTATAAACATTCCAACGACTAGTAGCAAGAACTTGATGAGAAAGCTCAACACCGGAGCGGAGAATCTCCGACAAACGGTCGAGCTGAGATTGTCTCGGCGGCGGAAGTTCGTCGCCGGAGTATTTAATCTCTTCGATCGTCGGGAGAATATCACGGACGAAAGTCAAAAGCTGTTCGGCGCTTGCTCGTGAGTTGAGCGTTTTGCGTGAGATTGTTGTGAGCATCTTCCATAGGTCGGAGCATATGTCGCCGGAAATTATGTCCGTCATGCCCATCGCGGCGTTTTCCGCCACCGAACGGTGATTACAGTTATTGTGATGAATTTCCTCGTAACTTCGTGGTCTTTTTAATACTATGAGGATTGAATGACTGAGTTTACGAGAATACCCTTTTTTGAGCAATGATTTGAGGTTTTTCAACTAAGATAACTTGTAACTTTGACCAGTTATAAATTCATAAATAAAGTTAGTTATGTTGCTAACTCTAAGAGGGAAAAAAACAATAATGCACGTGGGAATTATTATAAAAATAGCTTTGGAATTTTAGTGCAATTATTAAGAAATTCATTAATATTAGTATTAATTTAAAAGTTTAAAAGTAGTGTATAATAAATTAAAGTTAAAAATATAACTAATCAAAAATTTTATATTTGTTATGTTATATTAGTATTTTAAGTATAAAAATATGTTTTAATTGAATATATGTCTTTTATTAATTAATAGTGTAAAAATATTTTGAAAATTAGGTAAATGAAGGTAGGGAATGAAGTGAGTATATTGGGTGCATTTTGAATGTTGAATACTAAATAGTGGTGCAAATTGTTTGCTTCATAAAGCGAAATATTGAAACCGGGGCGACAGTGGTTTACTTATACTACTAGAAAAGAGGTTTTTTTTTTCTTCTCTCTCTTGTAGATTCTGGTTTGACCACCCTAAGGTTGGACCATGTCATTTTAATATCCTACTCATGTATTGTATGCTAATGATATTATGGTGTTAAGTAGAAAAATTAGAAGTAACTTGACTTATCTGATCAATTTCTTTCACCTATATGATAACTTTTGTGGTCAAATACTAAACTTTGATAAATATAAGGAGGAACTCTTGTATGGGAACAAACTTAAATTTATTTTTTTTAGAAATAATTAATAAGAAGAGAGAATTTTTTTAATTTTTTTAAAATTTAATTTTTTTTTAATTGTTATTATGAGAGTGGTTGTGATAATAAAGGAGAGATAAATTATTTATTTTATTTTTTAATTAATATAAAAATTTAATTGATTATGTATAATCTTATTTGTCTGTTGACTATTTAAGAATTTCTCAAATGTAAATTTTATAATTGCTTTATTTTTCTTAAGTGTATCACGTATTTTTTATAATAGTAACTTACTTTTCATGTATCTCGTGGTTCTAATATTTAAGGAAAAGTTTAAGACTTTTCACCTTTAATCAAGTGCAGACAAAATGAAGGCCAAGTTGATTTTTTAGAAGGGTCATTTGCTCTCTATCATGGATTAATATAAAATTTATGGTAGCTTAGTGTTTAGCTATCATGTTTATGGATGGGCAATCTCCTTATTAAAAGTGATTGATAAAATAGCTCGTAACTTTATTTTGTATGTGTTAGTCTGGAAATTTCAGGTAAAAAGAAATTAATGTAGTTTAATGCATAACTAGTGTTTTGGATGGGTCAACTTTTGTCCCAAGTCCATATAAGGTCTAATCCAAACGCGTTATTTAAGATCAGCTGATCAGATTTGTCCTCGACGGTGTCGGGCAACAATCCCCACTCTTCGTGAAGACGTTTCTTGCCACATCGGAATGGATCCAGAAAGACGCGAGAAGGAGCATCACCGGGCAAGAGGACCTCGAGAGTATCCTCCTTGCTTCTCCTCGAGCAAGAATGTTCTTCTCACATGGCCTCAGGCTGGCGGGGATCCTTCCCAATGGATAGAAGTGCCCCACGAGCATCCTCCTCGTAGGGCTGACTATCAACGCCTTCGAACATCACGGAATCCACTTGACCCCGGAAAAACCGCATTCATATTCTCCTAGTCATGCAGAAGAATCCATCCAGGTAGGAGACCACGTGCTGGTCCCCACTACTCATGTAGAACTCGGCAGTCTCCACTTTGGGTCTGCTTGCCCAGCCCAATGAGGGGACCTTGACCCAGCGCTGGGGGCTATAAATACTCTCTCACTCGAGAGGGTCAGGTATTGATCACTTCTTACTCACTCTTACTTGTTTGCATCATTCTGAATCTCACTTTGGCATCAGATTATCTTGCAGGTACCCCCCACCTCACTCTCAACTTCTGTTCGACGTAAGTTGTGACGGTCCATTCTGGTCAGGTACAATCAGTGGCGCCGTCTGTAAGAAACAAGCTTCCCCGTCTTTCACTTGCATAAGACAAAAGAAACTCTAAATTCTTGACTGTCATGACCGACCCAGTTGCAGAAAACAACCTAAATATCCATCCTGCTGGGCTCAACAATAGCTTTGGCGCCGACAACATCGATAATAACAACACTGGCAACGCCGACAACAACCCTAACAATAATAACGCCGACCACAATGTCAACATGCCCGAAACTTCAAATAATTACATAGAGGGAATGACCGCCTCCTCGTCGTCCATGTCTCGACGACCTGAAGACGATCAACATCCTCCCCAAAACTATCAGCCAAACACAAGGAGGTCCCAGTTTTAGCGGGCATTGATGCCACGACCAGGGCTCTATTCGCGGCTATTAATTAAAAAAAACTACTTGATCTACTCACAAGGTGAGAGATTAAGGGTGCTCAAAGATTCTCGAAGAGCCCCCAGAAGACACAGGAGGCCTGACTCTCCTCCTTCCCATCAGATAGAGGAACATCCTCAATCTCCCTCGCAGAGACGCAGACGAGATGCCTCACGAAGCCCCTCTCCTGACGAACCAGGCGTCGCCTCGCGTTGGAGAGGAATTAGCCCATTGATACAGGGAGACGTGATCACGTCCCCCCCGCGCCAAGAACGAAGACCCTATGGAAACAAAAATAGGGGAAATGAAGAACCACGACCCCGACCGAGGGATCCTCCCCACGACCAGGGCCTTCATCACGACTGCCATTACAATAAGTCACCTTCTCGATCTCCAGACATAAACGATGAAGACGACCCCCGCGGTCCCCTATCCCAAGCAATTATGGAGGCACCCATTCCCTCGGGGATGGAGAAACCTCCCCAGCAGAAGGAGTACGACGGCATTGCGGATCCAACCGACCATATTGACGGGTTCGAGGCAATGCTACATTATCATAACATCGGGGGATCGGTAAAATGTTAGTTGTTCCCCACGACCTTGAGAAAGACTGCAATGGACTGGTACAAGAACTTCTCCCCATAGTCAATCACCTCCTGGAGAAACTTAAAAAACCAGTTCATCAGCTTACTCACAGCCTCTCGTCCATATCCGAAGACTGAGGCTGCCCTTGAGGCTATCGTCCAAAGAAGCGACGAAACCCTCAGGGAATTTATTGATCAGTTCAACCGCGAGTTCATTCAGGTCTCGTGCACCAATCACATGAAGAGATACCTGCTCAAGAGGGGACTCCTCTCGGGCACGGAGTTCAGGAAGGCCGTTGGCATCGAACTGCCCCAGACTTTTGATGCTCTCCTCGAGAAGGCTAGGGCCTATATGGACTATGAGGAGAGGGAAGCGTCTAATAGAGAGCGTGACCCAAGGAATCATGGACCAACCTGTAGGTGTTTAGGTATTGGCTTGCATTTTTGGTAAATTCCAAGTGTATGTGTGAATGTCATGACTGATGTCATAACATTCTAGTTCAGGTTGTACTAACTCTTTAGGTACATATGCAGAAAAATATTGTAACTCAAATACTGATGTTTATAAGTGTGTATCTGAGCATGTTTGCAAAATGATCACATTTAGCTAATCAGTAGACAGGTTTTCTCAGATGTCATAACAGATGTTATGACATCCTGTTCTGAACTAGCAGGATTACAGGATTGGATAAGTCTGAGTTTTTTCAGGAAATAACTCAGTCCTTCCTAAACAGAATCCTGCGTTTTCTGAGGAGCAACCTCGCTCAATCCTAACCTGATCAACAAAGTACTGTGACCTGGTCATTAGGTCAAAAGGAATCAACCCTAGGTTTTTGGAAACCCTAACTGAAGTTGCAGCTGCTATATATTCAACAGAGCTGCGGTTTTTGAAGTTATCCCTGCTGATTGATTAGAAGATCGAGTTTGTAATCTGTATAGATTTGTTTATTGTACTCCAAGCAATTATCATTGTGATAAGTGTCTTGGAATAGGTTTCAATTGTAAGGGTTGTGTAGCACTCAAAGCTTTGAAGCAAGAGTGTTTGAATGTTACTTGACTAAAGCTGTGAAGCAGAGTCAAGTTAGTTGTGTACATCACTCAAAGCTGTGAAGCACGAGTGATTGTGTTACTTGATTAAAAAGCTGTGAAGCTTAATCAAGTGTGTGTTTTGAAGAGTGTCTTCAACAATTCTCAAGTCAAATTTGTTTATGTATCACTGCTGTGATTGAGGGGGAGTGAGTAGGAACTCAGGTTTAAGTTGTACTTAGATTAGAATTGCATTGGGTAGGTCTTAAGTGAAGGAGATAAACTGGTTGGTTTATTCCTGAATTAAAATCTCTTATAGTGGATTCTCTCCCTGGCTTGGTAGCCCCCAGAGTAGGTGTTGTTGCACACTGAACTGGGTAAACAATTGACTGTGTTATTTACTGCTTTTGTATTTGCTGTCATATAGTAAGTCAGATACGGTGTCATAACATTGGACGTGACATTGAGTATCTGTAGCCAGAATTTTCACAACCAAAAATCCGTGACACCAGGATGTAAGCCCTCCTCGACATACGAGCGAGAAGAGGAGGGATGACAAACCACAGGATCCCCGCGAGAAAAGAGGGCCCGCAGGGAGGTTCACCGAATACACTCCACTGAGAGCTTCCCGCAAGCGCATCTTGGTTGAGTGTGCTAATACCGAATTCAAGGACGACATCATCAAACATCCTCGTTCTTCCCCTGCAAAGCTCGGGGCTGACAGGAGCAAGTATTGTTAGTACCGCCAGAGCCACAAGCATCTGACTGAAGATTGCGTCCATCTCAAAGATGCCATTGAAAACCTCATCAAGGGTGGCAGGCTCGGGCAATATCGCTGCAATGACGCTCCTCGACGGGAGGCTCGCGAAACTAGAGAGGTCGAGGAAGACACCCGACCATCGGATGAAACATCCCCCATCCAAATAGCCTTCTCTGTTACAAGTCCGGAGGACTTCTACGTCCCCGGCAGACTCGAAGAAGAACATCTTTCATGCACAGTAGGTGGGAAAGATTCCCCTCCGCCATGGTTATAAATGGCGAGGGTTTCAACAACATATCTATAAACTCTGCAAAGAGGAATCTAGACGAGCTGGTCGACGTAGCCCCGCCGCAAGAGGTAACATTCGAGAGGGTCAAGGGCAGATCGGAGCCGATCACGTTCTACCTAAAAGAGTTGCTCGGAGGGGCCCATAATTCAAGCATCTCTCTTCTGGTTAGGGCAAGGATGGCTAAGTTCGACGTTCACCATGTCTTGGTCGATGAAGGGAGTTCCATCGATGTTATATATAGCCATCTCTTTCGAACCCTACAGCTCGACAACACCCACCTTTCACCATACGTGGGGTCCGACTTGCAGGGCTTCAATGGCTCAACCTCCAAACCATGGGGGTATGTGGAGCTCTTTGTCACCTTTGGGGAGGAAACCTCTGCTTGGAAGGTCAAGGTGCGATTTCTAGTCATCGATTTCCCGTCTCTCTACAACTGCATTCTAGAGAGACCAACACTGGTTAAATTAACCATTGTCCCCTCCAGCATCCATCTAAAGATGAAATTTTACACAAGGAGGGTACGCATCACCACCATCCACATAGGCCTCTTAGCTTCCCGAAGATGTTTCAACGCAGCTTTAAAGGGACAGAGCACGATCAGCACTAGAGCACGACCTGCTAAAAGAGCTGCTACTTGACCTGAGCCATTTTCCATCAAGACAAAAGAACAAAGAGCTCCACCTAAGGTCGACTCCATCTTGCTGGACACTCTCTTCGACAAGGATGAAGCACCTAACAGTAAACAGGAACTCCTTCGACCAATCCCAGACGGAGACTTCGAGTTCTTCCCCCTCAGTGAAGACCCTCACAAAGGCGTGAAGATCGACACCAGACTCCCTGACCTGGCAAGGAAGCATATTAAAGCTTGCTCGAGGGAAAATGCAGACCTATTCGCATGGAGCACTGCAGAGATTTCTGGACTCGACCCCGAGGTCGCCTGTCACCATTTAGCCATTGATCCAGCCGCTAGGGCAATAGTACAACATAGACGTAGGCAGTCTCCCGAGAAAGCGAAGGCTGCTGAAAATGATGTAAAAGACCTCCTAGAGGCTAATTTTATTTATGAGGCCCGATATTCAACCTGGATCTCAAATGTTGTACTTGTTAATAAAAATAATGGAAAATGGAGAATGTATGTTGACTATACCGATCTTAACCGGGAATGTCCCAAAGACGCTCTTCCTTTGCCTAATATTGACATGCTAGTCGACGATTCGGCCGACTATAAAATTTTATCATTCATGGACGCCCAGTCGGGCTATAATCAAATCCCAATGGCGATGAGTGACAAGCATTGTACTGCTTTCATGATCGTCTCGGGAAATTACTACTACAACGTGATGCCCTTCGGCCTGAAAAATGCAGGGGCAACATACTAGTGGACGATGTATAGAGTATTCTGCGACGAGATCGGTGATATGCTCGAGGTATACATGGACAACATGATTGTCAAATCTTGAACAGATATCGACCAAGTTTCCCACCTAAAAAGGGTCTTTGCCTAAGCAAGGCAATGCAGGATGAGATTCAATCCAGAGAAGTGCATCTTCGATGTTAAGGCGGGAAAGTTCCTCAGCTTTTATCTAACGGAATGAGGAATCAAAGCCATGCTCGAAAAATGTTGAGCATTCTCTAAGCTCCCTACACCTAGCTCGAAGAAATCCATATAAGTCCTAAACGGCAAGCTCACCTCGCTCTCCCGCTTCACGGTGAAGTCCGCGCAACACGCTCTTCCATTTTTCAAACTTTTCCGCAAAAAGGCAGCCTTCGAATGGACCGGCGAATGCGAGCAAGCCCTCCTTCATCTCAAGCAAAGCATTTCACAACTGTATGTGTTGTCGCGACCTGAGAACAGGGAAATCCTGTTCCTTTACCTGGCCGTCTTTGTCGAGGCTGTAAGCGCGACCCTCGTTCGTGAGACTACAGACGAGAAAAGGCCAATCTATTTAACGAGCAAAGAGCTACAAGGCCCTGAGGTCATGTATCAAGAGATTAAGAAAGTAGCCTTAGCCCTCGTCAACGAAGCGAGGAGACTTAGCCATTACTTCCTAGCACACACGGTCATCGTGAAGACAGACCAACCTGTAAGACAACTCTTATGTCGACCAGACATGGCAGGTCGAATTCTAAAATGGTCTTTGGAGCTTTCGGAGTTCGACACTAGTACGAGAGAAAGAAGGCCCTCAAGGCCCAAGCACTGGTCGACTTCATCACAGAGATGACCGCTCACGATCCCCCCATATGGAAGAAGCACAAACGGACCATCTTTGTGGATGGAGCTTCCAACTCGACAGGGAGCGGAGCGGGAATCCTCCTTGAGAACAAGGAGGGCGTCGTAATCGAACACTTCCTCACCCTTTCTTTTCCAACGTCAAACAAGCAGGCTGAATATAAGGCACTGCTCGCAGGATTAAGACTGGCTGAAGATTTGGGCACCCGAGAGATATAAATTTTCACTGACTCCCAACTTTCCGCGTCTCAATTTCAAGGGGGATAACGGGCTAAGAACAATAGCCTCATCGAATATTTAAACCTGGTCAGAGAACATATGAAGAAGTTCGAACGAGCAGAGATCATGCACATGCCACACAAGCAGAACACGCAGGCCGACATACTTTCAAAGCTCGCGAGCACGAAGAAGAAAGGTGGGAACAAATATGTCATCCAAGAATCCTTCTCTCGCCCGAGCATTGAAAGATCCACGATACCTCCCAAGGTAAATTCCATCGGGGACAACTCATGTTGGATGACTCCAGTATTCAGTTTTTTGACAAAAGGGGAGCTTCCTCTAGACCAAAGAGAGGCATCCGCGACCAAATAACGAGCATGTTTGTACGTGGTACTCGAACAAAAGCTATACCATTGAGAATTCTCCATACCACTCCTAAAATGTGTCAAAGAATCCATAATCCCCGAGATACTGCGAGAAATCCACGAGGAAATCAATGCCCAACACATGGCGGTAGATCCCTAGCGTGAAAGGTGTTGCGAGCTGGCTACTACTGGCCGACCATGCAGCAAGACTCCATGGAACATGTCAAAAAATGTGACAAGTGTCAGAAGCACGCAGACATGCACCTCGCACCTCCGTAAGAGCTAAACACATTGTCCTCCCTGTGGTTGTTCGCCTGGTGGGGAATGGACATCCTCGGACCTTTCGTGCAAGGGACATACCAAAACAAATTCCTAATTGTGGTCGTCGACTATTTCACGAAATGGATAGAGGTTAAAGCTCTGGAAAAGATCACTTTACACAACATCCTCCATTTCTATAAATGAAACGTGCTCGCTCGATTTGGAATTCCACAAGCACTCGTCACTGACAATGGGACCCAGTTTACTGATCAAGGTTTCCAAAGCTTCACCGTCAAACTCGGCACCAAGCAACACTTCACCTTGTTCGAACACCCCCAAACCAATGGGTAAGCTGAAGCCGCAAATAGGGTCATCTTACGAGGTCTCAAACAAAGGCTGGGCGAGGCTAAAAGAAGGTGGGTCGATGAACTCCACAGCGTTCCGTGGGTGTGTCGAATGACACCCCACTCGACGACGGGAAAGACCTCATTCCGATTGACATATGGCACTGAGGCGGTCATCCCCATGGAAATCTTAGAACCATCAAGACGAACTGAGGTCCCCTTAGATGCGGAACTAAATGATGAGGCCCTAAGGGAAGAGCTCGACCTAGTCGAGGAAATCCGTTAAGGAGAAGCCCTTTGCGAGGCGACACTGAAACAACAAATAGCCCTTCTCCATGACAACAAAGTCATAAAGCACAAATTCCAGCTTGGCCTTCTAGTCCTGCAGAGAAATCAGAAAGATTCTCGCGAAGGGAAATTGGTAGCGAATTGGGAAGGAACGTATCGTGTCCATGGAGCAACGGGAACCGAGGCATACTACCTCGAACATTTAAATAGAGAACCACTACCTCGACCATGGAACGCTACGAAATCGAAACAATATTACAACTAAGTCCTTATTCTACTACGGGCATTAGCAGTCGACCAGTCCCAATCAACCGACGACAGGACGAGCTCGACCATATAGGCATGTTAAGGTATAGACATGGGCTCTAAACTTCAATGCCAGCAGGTTGCTGTTCATTTCTCGAATAGAAACTTAGCCCGACAGGGACACCTCAATCGAGCTCTACTGTCAAAGTACCCAACAGGTGGAACACCCAGCTCGCGATGGGCAGTTCACGCCACGAGCTTAAGATCCCGACCGTGATCTCAAGCTCGTTCCAGGGATCCCTACTCCACCCCATCGACACATCCCAACATGTGTCGTCCATAATCAAGGTCGAGCATACATCTCCACTCATGGGAAATACAAATTTTCACAAAATAAACAAGTTCAAAAAGCAACGACGAACAGATAGCTAGCGAACATCAACGAAAACATAAATGCATAACAAAAAAGTAAGAAAATTTATAAATATCGACCATGAAGGCCGACGTTGTCTGGATATTACAATAAATGCAGGCGCACAAGCCATGAATACAAACAACCAAAATATCGGAAATCCTAGTCACTATGAGGAGTACTCGCTTCGACCTCCACTTCGAGGAATCAGGAGGGTGAACCACGTGGCCATCAATGACTTGGGACAATGCCCCGGCACCTTCAGTGTTAAGCCCGGGATACAACACGGACAGTTAGGTCAATGCAGCCTTGAAGTCGTCGGTCAAAGCATCGGCGCAATCTGACTCGAGGATCTGGATCCAAGCAATTAAATCTTCTCGAGAATGCAAGTTCGCGAATCCTTCACGCTCTTCGTCCACGGGAAACATTACAACTTTCAAATCAGCCACATTCTTTTCCAACCTTCTTTCTCGAGCATTAAGGAATCTCTTTCCTCATAAGCTTTGGAGGTTCTTCTTTCTCCCTCATTAACTCATCTGTCTGCACACGAAACTTCTCCTCGCTCTGCTCGAGGGCACTTCTCAGCTTTTGTGTCTTCGCTTGAAGAGTCGCCTTCTTCGACTCCAATTCCTTCACCAGTCCAGAGGAGCCAGATCCTTCGCTTGCAAGGACTACGGCCATCTCCGCGACCTTCATCAAACCGACCATCTCGGAAGCCAGGTGCTTCCGTCGACCGTCATCATCGAGGCGTCTGATAATTTTGGACTCAGCATCAGACATAGTCAGAGGGAAACCCTAGAAGAATTCCTTTTCCACAAAACAAGGTGGAAGGTTGAAGGCCCGAGCAGTCACCCCCTCCTCGAATGCACTTGCAGGTCCACCTTCTGACCTTCTCTTCTTACTCGGGACAGCTATGGGCTGCATGGTGTCGCAGGCACCTGATGACCCACTCGAACCATCCATGACTGGTCCTGAGCCTGGGCCAAGGCGTGTGGGCTGGTGCGGCTTCACCAACCTCTTATGATTTTTATTTTCCTGAGTGAGCTTCAACAGTCGTTCACGATGCTCTGCTATGTTACCTGCGAAAACAAAAATGGTATCCCCGGGTTAGTCTCGTTAGAAGGACTTAAACAAATATCTCAAGAAATAAAAATGCAATAAATCACGCGGGAGAAACCTAGAAGATTCACGGCCTGCCCGTAGGTTTGACATTCCACGAGCTCCTTGGTATTGATCGGGCGCGCCTCGAACGTCGGTTCACCATCTTCATCAAAAATGTCATGTCCTTCCCTCGTAACCCACCTCAATGGAAAGAACATGTCAACGAGCCAAGTAAGGATACCATAGAGCTCTTCATCCTCAGCACTCGTACTTCCAGGAGGGGTGTGGTAATGGCTAGGATTGTGCTCGTAGTTACCCGAGCACTAGTGGATAGGGAACTTCAAAAGTCTCCCAATCTCTGGATTGCCCTCCTCGTCGAGACATACTTCCCCGTCTTCATCCACTACTTGAACTGGGTCGAACACGGCATACATGGCCGCCTGAGACGATGGTTGCACAACATAGCATTTATCCTTGAAGTCGCAGACAGAATCCGTGTACATCCTAAACAGTCTCTTTGAATGCTTCAAGGAAACCCAACTATGTTTCCCACCCCTAGATTGACGTTGGAGGTGGAAAACCCTGAAAAACAGAGGAATGGTCACCTCGATCCTCAGGAACCGACACGTGATTTGGAAATCCCTGAGGAAGGCGACCGCATTAGGATGTAGTTGAGAGGATGTCAGGTTCAAGTGGTTGAGCATGCCCATCTAAAAATAATTGAAGGGAAAACGAAGTCCTAAGTCTTTGAAAACGACCTCATACATCGAGAAGTGATCCTCCTCGAACTCTAAGCATATCCTTGTTGTGGGAGTTGGTCGCATGATCGTGAAGTTACGACGAAACCCTTCCACTTCAATGCCATTCTCGATGACAGTATAGGCTTCCCTTCTACTATAGATGTAAACTAAGGCTATCCCTCGAGGTTTTGGCCAACCCAGGACAACGCGGGGTCGTCAACCGTGTCGACTAGATGGAGTCCTTCCTCGACAGTACTTGCCTCTTCGACATCTATGTGCTTAGATGACTCTGGAGTATCAGCCATTTCACTTGTAAAGCAGAGGAAACCAGTGAATTCGACAGCAAAATCACATCCAACCCTCCATCGCACGGGTGAAAAGGGGATGGCTACGCCCAGAGTAGGTCGATGATGACTCGAGCAACGAGGTTTGTACACGACCCACGGTCAACACGTAGAACCTATACAAATCTCGTAAAATCGCATGACAGTGATAATAACAAAACACATGTTTAATGGGTAACTCGAGCTAAGGATAAATATAGCGGGAAGATCCGTGGGTGTTGCGAGGAACATATGAATTTACCAGACAAACTCATGAATTCACCGGGGAGCATATTAATCCCCCACGCAGAATTTATGAATTTCGCGAGGAACAGATGAATATTACGGGCTCATTCATAAATGTCATGCACAAATATATGAATGCCCCGAGCAAACCCCCCTTGTCGTGAAACTCTATAAATAATCATGAATAAAGCCAATCTAAACAACGACTACTACAGTACTTGAACAAAGTAGATAGAAGAATTTGCGACGGAATTTGCGACGGTAACAGTTGGGAAAAGCAGAAAACGGTCTTGGGAACATAGAGAGTGGAAAGCGCGAAAAAGTGAATAAAAAAATTGAAATATGGAAAATGGGCCTTAAGGCGCTATATATAGAGCTGACATGGAAGGAGAAGCGTCGCATCATGCAGCTAACCGCCCGCCCTTCTCCTCGACATCTACGCGCTCACATAATAATAGCCCTTACTCCCTAGACCATTATTACATTCCCAAAGGTTACACCACGTGGTAGCACCTCGGTAGCACCTTGCCAGCTTTTCTCTCCCCACGAGTCGAGGAACAACTGGAACGTTCCCCATCAAGCCTATTTTGGCTTCTGCTCAAGTACTCATGCGTACCCACGATGATTTCCATTGACACAATAAAAGATCCCCGATTGAGTTATGCGTTCCTCGTAAGGGCAAAGACGAACTTAAGTTGTAACTCCTTCATCATGAGCAACGACATGGGGGGCTCATGTTCTGCAATGGGCCTGATGTTATCCCAAGTCCATGTAAGGCCCAACCCAACTGCATTGTTTAAGATCAACAGAACAGATTCTCCCTCGACGGTGTCAGGCAACAATCCCCACTCTTTGAGAAGATGCTGCTTCGCCACATGGGGATGGACCCAGGAAGACGCGAGAAGGAGCATCACCTGGCAAGAGGACCTCGAGAGTATCCTCCTTGCTTCTCTTCGAGCAAGACTGTTCCTCTCATACGGTCTCAGGCCAGTGGGAATCCTGCCCAACGGACAAAAGTGCCCCACGAGCATCCTCCTTGTAGGGCTGACTATCGACGCCTCCGAACATCACAGAGTCCACTTGACCCCGGAAAAACTGCATCCATATTCTCCTGGTCACGCGGAAGAATCCATCTAGGTAGGGGACCACATGCTGGTCACCACTACTCACGTAGAACCTAGTAGTCTCCACTTTGGGCCTGCTTGTCCAGTCCAATGAGGGGACCTTGGCCCAACACTGGGGGCTATAAATACCCTCTCATTCGAGAGTGTCAGGTATTGATCACTTCTTACTCACTCTTACTTGCTTGCATCATTCTGAATTTCACTTTGGCATCAGAATGTCTTGCAGGTACCCTCCCCTACCTCACTCTCAACTTCTGCTCGACGTAAGCTGTGACGGTCCATTCTTGTCAGGTACGATCAACTAACATCTATTAATTGAACATCAACAGACTATGTTGAAAGGTTTGATCGACATAGTAAATATGGTTTACAGGAATCTCAAGAGCAGACCCACAAGATAAAGATCATGTTGAAACATGTTCAGAATCTCGAAAAGGACATTAGACGAGAAGATAACTCGACCAAGCGTGATATCGACATGAGTTATTTGTGAATAGGAAAAACTTAGTATTTTTCCTTTGTCTAGAACAACGGTCAAGAAGTGTGTCAATAGGAGTGACGATCTGAACGTTGACACGAACTATTGTGGGAGTTCGAGGCAGTTATTGATATAAGAGATGAGTTATCAGCGTTTAAATCTCAGAAGATACGTGGTAGCGCAACGAAGACTGAAGTTTGAAATTAGATGATACGTGTCGAAACGTTTGACAAATAACCATCATCGACGGTTATTTTAAAATAGTATAAATAGCAGTTTCATATGTTGTAAATAAGGTGGAAAAATCATTGTAACTTCACATACACTCAAAGTACCCACGCATACGAGAGAAACGAGTCCCTGAAGAAAATATACAGTATAATACTTCTTACCATCTTTTACTCTTGCAAATAAAGTTTATTTTTCATTCTTTTTTAAATTTATTTATTTCACTGTAGTTCGAGTTACCAATTCGACCCAGTTGAATTGTTGTTCTTTTGAAATATTATTTTCATTTTTTACTTGAGTAAATTTCTAAACATTCAACATTAAACTCTCGATAATTTTAATGTCCACTTTTTTCATGAGAAAATTACACAATATATTCAGAATTTACTAATTTAGTCTTTCAAATAATAAATTTAAAACTAAATCACTGTTTGTCCAAAAAATATAGTAAACAGTATGGTAATGTTCATGTTTGTGAAATCTATATTGTTGCCTGGCATAACATTTGCACCCCTGCTACTGAAGATGTTATGCTTAAATTGGATTTGGAGTTGGCTTCTTCTTGACTCCATTAGGGTTGTTTCTTGATATTTACTTTCTCCAAAGACCATTCCTCTTTATTTGAAATCTTTTATTTGGCGCCCCCTTAAAAATCATATGCACACTATTACTTCAAATGCAACTTGGTCTTTAAGTGATAGTTATGCTATTTGACCTGGCCTTTAGCAGGCACAGCAGAAGTTATAACTCTGATTCCAAATTTTTAAAAACAAGTGTTTTGCACAGTACTTTAAAAAAATTTACACGTGTTTTCTAAATATAGGTCTAAAATCATGTTATTTTTCAAAAACTTATGACTATATCGATTTTTTAATTCAGTAATTTGGTTTTCTAATTCTATTTCATTTTTCTATTGACTCAGTTGTTGATATTTTGTATTTATTACATAGAGGATGGAGTGCTCAAATAAAAGATTTAGCGTCTGTTTGTTTCCGCGGTGGGAGTAGAAAGGAAAACGCTTTTTTTAATTCTTCATTTCCTAGCTTCAATATTTTTAAGGTGGGGTTCCTCTTGCACCGTGATTTTATGGGTTTCCAAACACACACTTAATTTTATATGTTATCACTAACATTGTTTGAGTGATTTGGCATTTGCATAAATCAATTAGCAACATCTCTAATGGTGTAATTTTTTTTTTGAATTTTTTTTATCCATTAAACCACACCATTTTGAAGCAATTTATCTAATTTTCACTTCAATTGTACAATTCTAAAAAATTTATATTTAATGCACAACTTTATTCTATAAAGTGTTAAAAAGATAGTCAATCATCAACAACAATTTTTTATTATTATTTTAGTTCAAAGAACCGTTGCACTGCATTGCAACGGTCGGTCAGGCTGACCAACTCCAACGGTTAGAAAATAAAATATCACATTGGCCACGTTGAAGGACAGGTGAAAAAACTCTCATTGGAGACACTCTAAGATTTCATAACCCGAATGTTTCTTTCCAAAGTGCTTTAAGATTTGTAATATTTTCGTCGTTTAAATCTAAAACCTTTTTTTAAAAAATAATTATGTTTAAATACATAATTTACTTCTCTATTCATAAATATTTTGTGATTAAGTAGGTTTATTGAGTAAGCTTAATATAACTTCAAAGACTTTTGGGAGAACTAAAAACTTGTTGGTAGTATTTTTTGCAACAAAAATATAATAATTATAGGTTTCTTTGTTTCTTTTTTGAGTAACATACTTTATATGCATGCTTAGTAATTAATTGTTCTGTGCCGGTCAAAAGTTTGAGATTCACTGTTCTTCTGCGTCGGCTAAAGGTCTAATAACACGAAACTTATTATCCAATTGCCTCCATCAGGCCCAACGTATAGATATCTTCGTAAAGAATTTTCAGGTACACAATCTTTAATATCCACTTTCACTATCATTATAATGAACTCTAAACTAAATCGGGCATTGGAGTGTTAACCATACAAATATTCCTTAGATCCACCATACCAGAGACAACAAACACCATTTAACAACATCGCATCAAGACTGATACCTCTGGTTCAAGAAGCGGTGTAATCGCAACATTTGATCCACAATCTTCAAGAAGCTTTGCCACGTCGTAGTTTCTGCAATCCTCCCCATTTCTGGTTCTACAACAGAACAATGACACTTTTTGTAGGAAACAACTTACGATTCCTACGATTTCCACAATTTCAAATCTAGATTACAGTGTCAGTTTGCAACATATGAGAAACATTAAATCAAAGCCACTTCTAACCTTCCGATTTGAACTACCTCAGTGAATCTGCGTGAGCTGTTTTATTTCTTCATTTGTGTCTTTCCAATCTCAAAAGCGATGATGTCTGCGGGCAAGCGTAGGGAGTCACCACAAACGATCTAGCCGGTCACCGCCTCGACCACTTCTCTACTAGCAAGGTCAGTAACTCCCTCAACAACTTCAAAAACTGGTGGAGAAAATGATCTTAGACCCAACTTTAAGACCGTGCAAGCCTTCAAAGTCAATCTCTAAGAAGATTAGGCTCGAACCTTGCTGAACTCCGACCTGACAAAGATACCAATACTTTTTGTCGCGGTCGAGATGGTTGCATAGTCGGTATCAAGAAGGTGGCGTAAGTTCGTAGTTAATGGTACCCGGGTGGCACAAGTTTGTAGTTAATGTTGAGCGTCGAACAAGTACCGTGGTGCATCTTGTAGATGTAATAGGATTTCCACTTAAAGCACCCAGGGCTTCCACCATATGGATAATGAAGTAGGGAGTCACTGAGGATATTCAATGAGAGGTTTCCCGGGTTCTAGTTAGTATGATACCTTTTGGTACCTATATTTGGGTGTTGTACGGCGCTACCGTAGAATAAAATTTGGGTTCTATTTAAGAAGGGGACGAGTAACACAAAATATCATCCCCAAATTCTCAAGTCAGACAAAGCATTCAGGATATTTTCAAAGAAGCTTTGAGCCTAAGCAAACTGGTCCGCATCAACACAGGAACCAAAGCCAAATACTTTATATGCCTGGTTACAATAATCAATTTCCCCACAACGTCTTGTGCGTCTTAAAAATTTAAGGGAGCTATTAGAGACGCTTTACACGTTCAACTATAACAACCAATTCCCTCACGGGGAATATCTGAGATGCTTTGCACATTCGAATACATCATTCAAATACCCCATATCAAAGAAATACATGCTTTCACATGTAGTTGAGCATCCCCCTTCGAATCTAGCTAATCTAAGGGCAAGCATGGTCAAGCCTGGAGATGTCCACCTCAATCTAAGCTTTCGCAAAAAGGGCATGGAAAGGTATCCTCTATCTTTGACCGCGTATAATCTTTTGTGACATGGAGCACACTTCAAACAAGTCCCCATATAGTTGGTTTCATGTCCCTCGCCTGTAAGTATAATTCAAAACATAACCACGATTAATCAGACTCATTCCTTACCCATATAAACTTGAATAAGGCATAGCCGCATCTAGTTAGTTTAGCATGAAATACTTACATGTCTAATTGAAAGCATAAACACTTAGAGTCGAGCCCATATTACGTAAGTTATGATCTGACATAGAGATACATAAAACTGTACCAATTCTTCCTCTGTGCAATCACATTCCAAGTACAGCCATGCGTTACTACCTCAACATTCCATCAAGGTAATGCGTACACCTTAACACAACACACTCTCAAAAGAAACACCCATACATGGCTTCACAAAAGACATTAGGTCATTTACACTTTAACCAAATATCATTTACTACTCTCTGTAGCAAACAAACTATGCGAATTACAGGGTTAAAAAATAAGACATAGCTCTCCTAAAATCTTAGTTTACCTCAGATCCTAGCCGGACAATAACAATGGTTGAATAAGGATCAATATTATACAAAAAGGCACAAGCATGTTAAAAGTAATAATTTAAATACATATATAAATATATTGTTTACAAATCGAGAAACAAAGCACAATCAATTCTTAAATAAGTGAACGAAACAAAGAAAAGGAACAAAAGGCTCTCAAACATCGACACCCGGATCCAAAGCTCCAGTACCATTTCTAGTATCATTTGCAGAAGCATCTGCTAAAAGATCCAATTGTTCGGCAGTAATAGAAAAGTAGGAACAAAATTCGCGTGCCTGCTCCAACATTTCATCCCAGATCATGCACATGACTTCTACAGCCTGTTAAAGGAATCCCCAATATTTTTTTGGGAAGTCCCCACTTCCTACTTCATACCTTTCAAAGCACTAGCCCAGTCTTCCTTCTTTTACTGAAGAACTTTCTGATCCACTTAGAACGGCCGACACACTTCCACCGCATCTTTAGAAACCTTCTTACATCATTTCTCTACATCAACAAGGGAAACCTTCGATTTCTCTATATGATCATCCAAAATGGACGGTCGACCATATTGATTGATCAATGGTTTTTACACAGTTATTTACCATTTATTTTACTTATCTTTTATGTTAATTGTTAAGTGTTTTATTTCATTCCTCTATGTTTTATGTGTTGGTTGTGTGTTTTATTATTTTTAGGCTCAAAGGAATAAATCGGGACAAATCGAGGCGAAAAAGTGCAAAACTCAAAGTTTCGGAGGAAGTGAAAATACCAAGTTACAGGAGGCCTAACACGGCCACCCGTGTCACCTGACACGGGCTGTGTCAGGAGGAGAGCATGGAGAAAGTGCCAAGTTAGGGGTGCAACATGGGCGGTTATGTCACCTGACACGGGACATGTTTCACATCCCGGGACTTGAAATAAAAAATAGAAAAACCAGAAGGCCAACACGACCCGTGTCAGATTTCCTGATTTTTCCCCCTATTTTGTCCATATGTTAAGATGGGGGCATTTTGGGTACTTCCAACCGATCTGAATGATGTGTGACTATTTGAGATGAGTTTTCACAAGAAATTAGGGGCTTTTTGCGACATGAAGAATTCAAACGATTGAAGCCTAGGAAATTTTTGGAGAACGAAAACCTTTCATGAGAGGAAACAATTGAAGATCAAAGTTCACCATCAATTTGTAATGTCTATCTTTATTGTTATTGAATTTTTTTTGAACAATATTATGAGTAGCTAAACCCCCAAATGCTAGGGGGTGTCCCTGATTTGATTCTGTAATGATATTGAATTCCTGAGTTCATCAATAGAGTTATTTTCTTATTCAATTTAATTGTACAATGTTTTTATATTTTCTTTGTCGGACAAGCAAGGATAGATTTATGGTTAACAATTAGCTAGACTGCGGTTGTTAAGGTTTGTGTACGATTAGACTATAGTAGATATCACCTAGGACTAGGCATACCCTAAATTTACTAGATAACTCTTGATAAAACAAACGCCTGACTCCATCAGAAATCCTAAGGACTTAGGATTTAGGATGAATGGTCAAAGGTTTTCTCACTAAGGACTTAGGGGAAAATAATCTAAAGGGCTGGTAATTGAATGTTATGAACTTGTTGAAGAAATCAGGATTCAAGGTTGTCACAGAGAAAATTATACACTTTATCCTAGCATACTTGATAAGGGCAAACTGTAGCTATTTTTGTATATAAGTTTTGTTGTACTTATCGATAATTTTGTTATTGTTCTTTGAATAATTCTCTACTTTGTTTGTAAATATGTTTACTTTTCGAATAATTGTGTTTTTATGTGAATAGTCTACTGTTTGATAGTTTTGGTCTATTTTGTAGGTATTTGGAGCATATTTGGAGCATCGAAGAATAAGGTGTCAAAGGCACAACTCCGGATGCGCATTTTTGGAATAAAAGACCATTTTTGAGAAAGTTATGTCCAGGCAGGCACGCTAAGCGGAAGTTGTAGTGCGTTGCGAGTGATTTTGTGAAGTTTGGCAGAAGCATAATTTTTGAGCCCGCTTAACGTGAGTAGCGCACTTAGCGCGGTTTAGGCGGTTTAGTGTGTAAATATCGCGCAACCCGCTGAGATCGCTAAGCGCGGTCTGCTGAGAATAGTTTTATGAAATAGATTTTAGTTCATTTTCTAGGTTATAGTTTTTGGGGTATTTGTTCCCAAACTCCATCACCTTCATTCTTTGATATTTAGAGCTTAGAAAACAACGTTTGTGGCTTACAATTGGATGATCCAGGGTCGGGAGCTTGATGGATTGTGTTTGACACCGCGTGAAATTTGATTTGTTTTCCTCTTCCTCTCTTTGTAACTATTATTTGTTGGCTTTTGTATGTAACTTTACCTTAATTATATGTATATTTATTGCTCATGGTGTTGTATGAAACTTTCTTTACAAATCTTTATTGATGTTTACCCTTTTTAGCTTGCTAAGTGTTTGAATTTGAGTTGTTGCAGAGATGGACGGTTCGAATCCGGATTTAGGAAAAAAATCTATTGGGTTTTGATTCTAGAGATAGATTAAGGCTTAGTATTTATGTGGATATCGATTCTTAATGCCTCTGTGTTGTTTCGTGTTGTGTTGAGAGATCGTCGACGCGAGCAATACAGTTGTTATCTTTCTCTGTGTTAGAAATAACCTATGTGTGAACGATACATGATGTTATTAATGAGTAGTTAAGGTTAAGTGCAACTAGGTAGTAAGTTTAAGTATTTGTTAGGGTATAAAAAATACAAACTTGAGAGTTCTTTACTATTCTAAGAATGAAAATCTTTTTATGTTTATAACTTTTAATTCATGCACCTTACAAACAAACCCATTCTATTCCCAAACTCATAAACGCGAGAAATTATCAAACGACATTTCAATACACCAATATTTATGGATACGATATGATATAACCTTTATCACCCAGTAAATTAATAACTTACTTTTTTCTTACCATTTTACCGCTTTCAACAAAATGGCACCATTGCCGAAGATTGGTGTTTATTATTTTGCATTGTGATAGTTTCTTTGTTTTGGGTTTTGTAATTAATGTATATGTTATATAGAATATGTACATAAACTTGTCTATTTTTGCTTGTACATGTTTTGTGTTTACTTTCCATACTTATGCATATATATATATATATATATATATATATATATATATATATATATATATATATATATATATATATATATATATATATATATATATATATATATATATATATATATATATATATATATATATATATATATATATATGTGTGTGTGTGTGTGTGTGTGTGTGTGTGTGTGTGTTTCTTTGTTTTCACGTATTATTGTGAATTGTCTTATTTTTATAACGTTTGTTGTGTGCTTCTTAGCACACTTTCTTTAGGTTTGTGCGGTGCGACAATACTACGACATGACGAGAGGAGGTCACTAGCACGCACAATAAAGGCGTCGAGCTTACGACGTAAAACAAACATGTTTATGTTCATTTATGTTGTGTGGTGAATTTTGTTTAAACAAGTTGAAATTGGACCAATTTTAAATTCTCAAATTTTAACTTTTCAACTTATTTAATTCATTTTCATACGTTTGTTTTGTTATGTAATTTTGTTTTCCCGCAAACTTGTTGTGTTTAGTTTAGCTTATGGAAGTTTGTATGTGTTATAAATACTGTTTAGAGGTGTAAATGAGGTTGTGTAGGTGTAAGTGGAGCTTTCATAGCAACTGCACCAATTGCCATGTTTTTCTGCAACTGGTGTAGCGCGCCTAACGCATTTTGTGCCGCTTAGCACGCCCTGCTGTGTAGAGCCAATGAATTCTTTTTAATTTTTCGTTTGACTCTCCTTTTTCCCACTTCACCCCAGGCTTTATAGTATAGTGTTATGCGGTGGGAGAACTGACTTGAGATTTTGCGTTTGTGTTTGCAAATGTTGCGGTTAGCAAGAGTCGCCACCGACTTTTCTTTTATCCAAAAGGAAAGGTAAAAAAGCACAGGAAAGACCTTTGAGATGTTTTCTGGAGTTCGGGGGGTAGATTATGAAAAGGGAAGGTACTAGCACCCTTTTCATCCATGGTTTTCCATGGAATCTTAGTTACTTGTTTAGATCACTTTCTTTGCTTTGAAATTGTTTGAAATGGTGCTTTGTGTGGTTTTGAAAGTATTTTGAAATGAGGCCATTGTTTAGGCAATATTTGTAATGATTCTCGTTCGTAAGAATGTATACAAAGATGTTTGTATTTTGAAAAATGTTTCAATATTTTGTAAGATGTTTTGAAATGTGTGTGTGTTTGTTTTTGAAAATATCAAGGATTGTTTTGAAATTGATCAAGTAACTAGAAGCTATCTACCTACTCAAATGTCTTTCTTGTGCATTTTTATTCCTTTGACATTGTTGACTTACCATTGATTTGGTAAGCAACCCTATCTTTGGATGTTAACGGGACGGGCGTGGGTCATCGTATGACCATGATAGCAATGTTGCCAAGTATCTTAGCATGTTTGAGGGACCAAGATCATTTGTGTTTAGGTAACCTTTTGATAGCGTCATCGAGGGACTATGATCTTTTATTTATTTTGTTTTGCTAAGATATTTCGCATGTGTAACATGGCCATTTTTATTTTAGGCAACCAAGTGGGTGAAACCCTAAGGGTGCTTGTGTGCAATGTGTGTCATTTTTCATGCATTTGTCTTGTATTAGGTCTTGTCTATTTGTTTGTTTTTGGTCTTGTCATGCAAACCCTAGTTTACTAAACATGGTATAAATGCGATAAATTGCGTAAACATAAACTAAGCTATTACAACAATTATTATGGGAGGGGGGATACAAGTTTTTGAATGGGGATATTGCACAAAATAAACCCTAAAAATACTATTACAACCCAATTGAATATTGTGCGAATTAAATAAATGTACAAATATTTAAATATGCAATGCAATGTATTTATGCAAAAAATGTTTTATATGTGTTTTTTGTATGAGAAAATAAATTAATTAACCCTAAAAAAAAAGGAAAAATAATATTATTATTTTTGAAAGGGAGAAACCCTAATTTTTGATTAAAGAAAATATATATTCTATATTAATATTTTGTCCATTTTTGTACAAGAAAATAATAAATAATATTATGTACAAATATTAAAAATTAAAATATGTATGAAAATAAATATTCTATGTGTATAAATAATATAATAAAAATATGTAGAATTTTTAAATATATTTACAATTTATTTAAGAAAATAAAGATATATTTGTCCTAATAAACTATTTTTTATGCCAAAAATAATAATAAAAAAAATAAAATAAAAATTACAAAAATAAAGAAATTATTTTTTATGATTTTTTAATGTTCAGAAAAATAAATAAATGTAATAAACATAAAAATATAAAAAGAAATATGAAAAATAAAACAAATATGCCAGGGGGTGCAAATAGTGGTCAGGGGGGCGCAAAAATCAAAAACAACAAGCCCAAGGCGCCAAGGTCCAGAACTTCATCCCTGTCCTCCAGCTTCTTCTCCTTGCGCGCGTTTTTCTTCAAAATCTGTAACTCTCAGATGCTTGCATAAAAACAAAAACCCATAACATAAAACTTATAGCATTTAATCTCACGATTCCAATGATATAAAAATTGTAACCTAACTCTCAAAGATCATGGAGAATTTTAATGGCCCTAAATCGTGACCTAAATATTTCAGCAACTTCAAGCTTCAAATTCTCTTAGCTCAGTTAATATAAATGACAAGTATGCATATGTACAACTTCACCATGATAAGGGCTACATTTTTTCTTCACAAATCGTGGCTTGAGGATGCCTAAATAGAGAGATAGAGTTTTGAAAAATACCTCCTTCAGTTGGATTTGGATATGACAATGTGGGGACTTTGAGTGAGGCCTGAGGATCGTGTGAGCTTCCTTGAACTTCCTTCAAACTATTCCAATACCTAACTTGCTTTGTGGATGGCCAGAACTCTCTGTAGAAGTCAAGCTGCAAGCTCCAAGTTTGAAAATGGCAATGGCAGAAATAGGGGTTACAACAACAATGTAAAGCCTTGGATATATTTAGTATGATGTGGATAAGATGTTTCAAGTGTTAAAAGGCAAAACGCACGAGCAAATAATGAGCTTGCTATGATCTTGCAGAAACGGGATGTTTGGGCAGAAAAATGATGTTTCTGAGTTTTAGGGTGTTTTGGATGCTATCAATTCGTGTTTTTAGTTGTGACAAGTTTTTGAATATGTATAGAATGGATGCAAAGTCCACTCTTCATCAGATGTGCAAGCCTTTGGACTTTTACAACTTTTCTTGCTTTTGAAGAAAAGTGAAGTGACCATACTAAACATGCTTGTACTGGCTGGCTTGCTAGCTGCAGAGAGTTGGTATACATTACTTGATATCTGTGGAAGTTGTTTGTACCAAAGGAACAGGTCCATGGCTCAAGGTGGACAAAGTTGCAAAAGTTGCACTTTATGAAAATGGCAATGTGAGCTTTATGCTTAAAATGGAAAAATCTCTTGTTCAATGCTCCAAAAGCAAAGATAAAGCCCTTATCCTCTGAGTTTGCATTTAATTATGGAGTGTAGAATGAGTTTAGGACCTGTAATTCAAGGTACAAGCATCCAAGATCAGATTTACAACTTGATGCCTTGTAAAAATGGCATGAACAAAAGTGATAAAATGTCAATTTCTCTTCTTCGATTCTCCCTAACCACAAATGATCTTGGAGAGTTCTTGGACATTTTGGAAATCTTGTCATATTCTATATAATCCATCTTTGAAATGAATTTTGAGATACCTCTTTGAACTAGGTGAAAAATCTCCATGAAGTCGGGTCAAAAAACTGCCTAAATTAGGGTAATTTTTCACTAAGTTATTTAGTTCATGGACCTATGTTCACAAATTCATAACTTGAGATCCAAGCATATTTTGGGAAAAGTTTGTGAAGCAAAGTGGTAGATATCATGGAGGACTACAACTTTCATGTTGGAAGTTTTCTTTAAATCAAATTGCATCATGGTGAAAAAGTGGTGGAAAGTTGGGAAAAAATAAGAAAATTTCCATACTTAGAAAAATTCTAAGTTATGAAAATTTTCAAATTCAAAACCCTAATTTTCAAAATTGGTTTTCTTGGTCAAAAAATTTCATATTTTGACACATCTTTATGAATTATGACCCTTGGCACTTGATTTTGACCAAAAAGTCAAAGTTTGAGTTTTCAGTTTACAGTTGACTTTTGATCAGTTGACTGGAAAATTCATCTGTCAATCCAATGATCTTGAGATCTTTTGAACCATGTGATTAGGTTAAGATGATGCCATTGAGTCCTTGAAATCATGTTTGAACCCAATTGGTCATTGGATTGGTTAAAAATCAGAAATTTCCCTTTCTCAGTCAAAACCCTAATTTTGACCATTTTGCCCTTTTGATGATTTGATCAAATTTCTTGAGGAGTTGTGATCCAAACTTGATCAAATGGTACATATGAGTCTAAAATGTTGTTGTGGATAAAAAAAATATGAAGTTTGACTGTAAATTGGCCATGGTTTACTTTTTCCCCAATACAACTGATTTTTAGGTCAACTGTCCAATTGATTGAGCAAAAATGTGATTCAAGGCTTGAAACTTAACATGAGCAATATTAGGGGTCCAACATGATGTATGAAAGTCACATGAAGCATTGGTGGTCCAAAAATCCTTGTGCAAACTCAAACCCTAATTTTAGGTTATCAGTGCAAGATGAGGTATCTTGAGCTGACCAAACCCTAATCCTGTCTTGAGTCCAAGAAGTCTTGTGAGAAAAATCTTGATAAATGAGAGAGAAAATTATGGGGTACAACATATAGTAATTAATAGTAATTTTTCTAATTCTTTTGTTTGTTGTTTAGACTCCAATTTTGGTCCGATATCTTGAGGAATTTCGAGGCAATTTTCGAAGTCTGCACATTTCAACTTGCGGATGTATGGTAATGATAGTTTTTTAAAGTTGGTACACACCAAGGTACTCATTTATCGCTTTCTAGAACATAGCATGTTTATGAGACTTTTCTTTTGTACAATTTTTATGTCATTCATTCTTTTGCAATTTCTGTTCACTTTTGAATCACTTTAGGACTAAACCCCCTGCGAAGTTGCTTTCCATTGTTTACTATATGCACGGGAGACCGAAAATTTTGTCTTAACTCAATTTTATTATGTTTAATCTTTCATTTATGTTGATTCGTATGAAAGCATGAAATTATCAAGACATTTTGTTTGATTTTGAGAAAAACCACCTAACCAAAAGTATTTCACCTTGTGAGTGAGTGATCATTTGTGAACCCCTTTGAGCCTTTTAGTTAGAATTCATCATGGATTGTAATGTTATTTATTGGTACTTAACCCTCAACCATGTATTGTGATTGAATTTTCCCTTCCTTAAAAAGTGGGAGCAATTTGTCACTATGTGTGATTGTGTTTAAGTTGGGGAGAGCAATGTTGCTTGTTTATAAGATGGTTGTTTGAGGTTGAAAATAAATAATGTGGTGGAAAAAGAAAAAGAAAAAAAGTGTGTGAAAAAGAAAGGAAAAAGAAAATAAAAAGAAAAAAAGTGTGTGAAAAATAAAAGAAAAAGAAAAAAAAAGTGTGTGAAAAAGAAAAGAAAAAGAAAAAAAAAAGAGAAAAAGTTTTGAAAAAGAAAAAAAATTATCAAATAAAAAGTTATGTGTTGGTGTAACATTTGGGAAAGTTGAAAAACTTAATTGAGCGGTGCTTGAGACTTTGTGAATTGATCACTCTCATAGGATTAAGCATTGTTGTTTGTTTCGATTACCTCTAGATATTAACCATTCCTTGTTACCCAATCCACAATACAACCTTTGAAGCCCTTGTGATTTTGATTTTGTGCTTTTCAATATGAATTTGTTTTGATGAATGCATAATTTAGTTGTTGTTATTAAGATTGTTGGGTGAGAGTTAAGCACCTCGTGTTTGTGTTTTTCATCTACCGATGAAGTGTGTGCTAGGTGTGATTCACCTGTGAACATTGTATTGTTTTAGAATTTTTTATATGTACTTTGTATTTAGGAGTTGTTTCATTTTCATGTTAGCATTGTAGTTTAGTGGTAAGTTTTTGCCTTGTGTGTACGTTTTTATTTTGAACCATACATTTGTTTTCCGTTTTAAAAACATGTTAATTGGTGATTCTTTGACTATTGTTTCTTTGTTCTTTGAGTTGTTTGGCCTTGTTTAAGGACAAACAAGTTTAAGTTTGGGAGAGTTTGATAAGTGTAAATTGTAGCTAATTTTGTATATAAGTTTTGTTGCATTTATTGATACTTTTGTTAATATTCTTTGAATGATTCCCCGCTTTGTTTGTAAATACGTTTACTTTGTGAATAATTGTGTTTTTATGTAAAAGTGTACCTGTGATACAGTGGGAGAACTGGCTTGAGGTTTTGCGTTTTATCGCAAATGTTGCGGTTAGCAAGAGTCACCACCGACTTTTCTTTTATCCAAAAGGAAAGGTGAAAAAGGACAGGAAAGACCTTTGAGATGTTTTCTTGAGTTCGGGGGGTAGATTATGAAAAGGGAAGGTATTAGCACCTTTTTCATCCATGGTTTTCCATGGGCTCTTAGTTACTTGCTTAGATCACTTGCTTTTGTTTGTTTGAAATTGTTTTTGGTGTGGTTTTGAAAGTATTTTGTAAAAGAGGCCATTCGTTTAAGCAATCTTTGTAATGATTCTTGTTCGTAAGAATGTATACAAAGATGTTTGTCTTTTAAAAATGTTTTCAATGTTTGTAAGATATTTTGAAATGTGTGTGTTTGTTTTGAAAATAACAAGGATTATTGTTTTGAAATAGAGCAAGTAACTAGAAGCTATCTACCTACTCAAATGTCTTTCTTGTGCATTTTCTATTCCTTTGACATTGTTGTCTTACCATTGATTTGGTAAGCAACCCTATCTTTGGACGTAAACGGGACGGGCGTGGATCATCGTATAACTATGATTAGCAATGTTTGCAAAGTATCTTAGCATTTTGAGGGACCAAGATCATTTTATAAGGCAACCTTTTGAATAGCGTCATCGAGGGACTATGATCTTTATGTTTGTTTTGTTTTGCCAAGATACTTCGCATGCGTAACATGGCCATTTTTGTTTTAGGCAACCAAGTGGAGAAGCCCTAAGGGTGCTTGGGTGCAAGTGTGTCATTTTCATGCTTTCATTTTGTCTTGTGTTTAGGATTTTCTATTTTGCTTTGTTTTGTTCTTGTCATACAAACCCTAATTACTAATCATGGCATATAAAGCGATAAATTGCGGAATTTGTTTTATTAATAACCAAGTATTAAAATAATGTTTCGCAAATAACCGGGTTTCGGGAAAAATTACGCAAATAACCATGTTTGAGATGGCTCCACAAAGGAGGAGCCATCTCATTTGGCGCATGCTCCTATTTTTTTAAGGGAGGCGCCATCTCACTTGGCGCCTAAGTGCTTAGGGCAAGCCCTAAGCCAAGTGAGATGGCGCCTATGTACAAAATTAGGGCAAAATTTTTTTTTTTATTTTCTTTCCTGCGCGTTGCCTATTAGACAGAGATCAACAAAATGGATTTTTTATTTAAAAAAAAATAATTACATTCAACTGTTTTACATTAAAAGAACAGTAAAAAAATGGATACAAAAAATACTGGGAAAAAAAAAGATACATCAGTGATCCCCAGGAACCCGGTAATGACCCCCAGTTCCGCATCCCCGTCCTCGCCTTTCTCTTGCTGGGTGCCGTCTCGTTTCCTGCTGCGGCAAGGTCGATGGCCCAGCGAAGTCAATGCGATCCGAATCCATAAAATCAGTAAGATCTCCATATCTCGAAGATCCGCTCTGGTACAGTCGGTTACCCATACCCTCGAAGTTTGGTCGTGTTGGCGGTGGGTGGGGTTCCATGGTTGGTCGGTAGCATTGGTCGTCTGAGTATGGGGGGTAGAAAGGAAATGGATCTTGGGGTATTTGGTATTGTGGATGTTGGGTTGTTTGGTGATATGGTGGTTGATGGTAGGTTTGGTCGGCTTGGTCATAATCTTCTGACATTCCCATATCAGGGCTAAGGCTGGATGTTGAGGGCGCCATATTGGGATATGTGGAAGACTGAAATTGTGTCTGTGGTATGTGGGTGTGCTGGTATTGGGGTTGGTATTGTGGTTGGGTTTGAGGCATATCCGGGTATTGGTAGTTTGGCGGTGATTGTGGTTGGTAGTACGGCATTTGATTGTAGTTGTGTTGTGGTGGGGAATGTGGTTGTGTGTTTGTTGGTCTGTTTCTTCTTGGGGGTTGGTTTGAGGTTGATGGATTTTGGGTTTGTTGATGGGGAATCGAGGGTTGTGCCCATTGTGTGCGTGGGTCAACCAAGTACCTCGGATGAGACACATGCATATCTGGGTTACTAACCGACCTGTACCACGACATATATTGATCAGTGTGTCGCATGTTACCTTGAGTAAGGAAAACCAGGGATTGCAAGATGTAGCGGTGACGCCTTTGCCACATTTTACACCATTCTGGAGCAAAGTCTTTCCAGTTGGTAAGACCCCACTGGGCGTCGACCCTTTTTAGATGCCAGGGGGACAAATCTGTTGGATCACTTGGTATCTCTTGGATCATTCCGAACTGCATCTTCACACGGTCGCTGTGGTGCATCTCCACAATGTTGAACCGAATGATTGCAGTCTTTGCAGTCCAAGTTGCTGCATCCTCTGGATTTGGAGAATGGCCCAAACCCAAATATGGTCTCCAGACGAACTGCGATAAAATTTAAATCAGGTAAGCGCAAAAGTAATGTATAAATAACTAAAATGAACAAAAGTTAAAAGCTACGACGTACGTCATCTGGGCCTAAGTGATCCAACAGATTCCGGTAGAGTGCGACATTGAATCTGGGATTCTTGCCGTAATCCATACCCCTCACGCAGTACCTAAAGGAAATGAGAAACATGTTATTTTTAGCATATATTTTGGAAAGAGCAGAATAGTTATAAATGCTATAACTTAATGACTTACTTTGTTGCGTACGGGAAACCAAAAGTGTTGTTGTTGATGGGGTTTAAGGACTCCATCCTCCACCAACCCCAGGCTTGTAGTAAAAATGCGCACCCATAAAATGTACATTTTTCCTTGACTGCGTTTTTGCACAAGGAACTGTACAGGTGGGCTAATACTGCAGAACTCCAACTATATTTTCTAGTTTTATCAAAATTTGTTAGTAAATGTAAGTACATGAAATTTACACTATTTCCCGTACTTTCGGGAAATAAAAATGTACCAAAAAGTATCATAATATACGTTCTGGCTTTTACTACTCGGTCATTCTCTGAGGAATTTTCATTTAATTCCATACTTGCATAATGCCGTTTCAGGTCAGTGAGTAGTATTCCCTGCCCTCTTGCTCCACCACCTTCTACCATGTCCCTACCCAACAGTTCTTCACACTGTGAGTTGGGTTGTTGAACTGACCCGTTCACCGCCTTACCGTTGATAGGGAGGCCCAGTAGCATGTACACATCTTCGAGAGTGATGGTACATTCACCTATTGGTAGGTGAAATGTATGGGTCTCCGGTCTCCACCTCTCCAACATTGCAAGAATGAATTTTGAGTCAACGGTGCAGTTGGAGATCTTTATCACGTGTCCAAAACCTGCATATTCCAGATAAGGGACGATAAATGGGTCGGGAGCCAGGTATTTGTGCGAATGGATTCTGAATCTTTGTGTATCCTGAGATCATAATTAAACAAGAGTAAGATTAATTAAGATGAACAACACGTTATTTGAAGTATGAAAAATGTATAACCAAAGAAGAGACTTACAAATGCAGCAATGTTTTCCCTTGTGCCTCTGTGAGTATCTCCCATTGTTAGAAGAGCCATTGTTCAGAATGCTTGAGAGAATGAAAGACTTAGGAAGAAATAGAGAGTATGATAGACTTAAGAAATATTTCGTAGCAGAGAGTGAGAGTTGTGTGGGTGTGAGAGATGTTTCATAAGGTATGTATTTATAGGCAAATAAGTTTGATGTAGTGGTTGCATGCCTGCGATGTGTCACATTTGCATGCTTAGGGTGTTACACATATGCATGCATGCATTTACAAAAAATGTAAGGTGTCACTCTTGCAGGCTAGGTGGCAGCCCATGCATGTATCACGATTGGACAGTAAGGGAGGCGCCATCTCACTTGGCGAAAGAGTACAAAAATGAATGGTGTCGCCACCCCATTTGGCGAATAAGAGGTGTCACTTTTTACAGCATTGGCTCAGGCTACGTGACAGCCTTTGGGATTCCTTTCTTTGTTGCATGCAAGGCCATTGGAGTTGATGGGTGGAGTCTTACACAAAACATTTATGTGTGCAGAATAGGGCCAGGCTAGGTGGCAGGCTAGGTGGCTGCATAAGCCCATGCATGTATCACGATTGGACAGTAAGGGAGGCGCCATCTCACTTGGCGAAAGAGTACAAAAATGAATGGTGTCGCCACCCCATTTGGCGAATAAGAGGTGTCACTTTTTACAGCATTGGCTTAGGCTACGTGACAGCCTTTGGGATTCCTTTCTTTGTTGCATGCAAGGCCATTGGAGTTGATGGGTGGAGTCTTACACAAAACATTTATGTGTGCAGAATAGGGCCAGGCTAGGTGGCAGGCTAGGTGGCTGCATAAGCCCATGCATGTATCACGATTGGACAGTAAGGGAGGCGCCATCTCACTTGGCGAAAGAGTACAAAAATGAATGGTGTCGCCACCCCATTTGGCGAATAAGAGGTGTCACTTTTTACAGCATTGGCTCAGGCTACGTGACAGCCTTTGGGATTCCTTTCTTTGTTGCATGCAAGGCCATTGGAGTTGATGGGTGGAGTCTTACACAAAACATTTATGTGTGCAGAATAGGGCCAGGCTAGGTGGCAGGCTAGGTGGCTGCATAAGCCCATGCATGTATCACGATTGGACAGTAAGAGAGGCGCCATCTCACTTGGCGAAAGAGTACAAAAATTAATGGTGTCGCCACCCCATTTGGCGAATAAGAGGTGTCACTTTTTACAGCATTGGCTCAGGCTACGTGACAGCCTTTGGGATTCCTTTCTTTGTTGCATGCAAGGCCATTGGAGTTGATGGGTGGCAGGCTAGGTGGATGCATAAGCCCATGCATGTAATATTATTGGCAGCCTTGGGGGGTTGCATCACTTACTTAATTGAAATTTTTTTCCTTACGTTGAACATAACATTCATTCACATAAACTGTAAAATTTTCCAACCTTCGAATCAGTCATCTAACCTTCAAACATTCCAGCATTCATACCTTCATACAATCAATAAACCTAAAACATTCCAACCTTCATACCTTAAAACAATTCTACACAATGGCCTCTTCACCATAATTTGTTGTCAAAGCACATTTCAACGGTGAGACATACATGTGTCCCACAGTTGGGTTTTTGTTTAGAAACACCGACAATGTTCGATTTCTCTTAAACGGGAAAGCAAATTTCTCGTACTTTAAGAAAAGATTGGAGGCCAAACTTGAACGAGGCCCGGTATCCCAGATATTTTATCAGAGTCCAGTCTTTTTTGGAAACAACCAAGTTATTTTTTATAAGGTTGAAATTCAAGATGACGAGGATTTCCAGAACATGATTTCCAGCCATGTCTATTCTGGAAACGACTCTATTGAGTTGTACGTTTTGTTTCAAGAGCCTCCGGTGACACAAGAGGTAGAGCCTCCGGTGACACAGGAGGTTGATCCTTTGGAGAATGAGCAAGATGAGGTGGATGCAGTTGATGATGAAGAAGAAGATAACGAGTTAGAGTTTGATGAAATGGTGAACGACGATTCTGACGATGATGGCATCCCAAGTATTCCTACCGACAAAATCTACACACCACCTACGCACATGACAAACTTTAACATGGGCGGAGATGAACCTTCTACGGACTTGTTTTTCCAACCGTATATGCAGTCGGATGAAAATTTAAAAGAGAAGGACAAGTTTCGTAATAGAGAGGAATGCATAAGGGCCATCAAAAAATTTCACATGCTCAACTCGGTTGATTATAAGGTGGATCGTGTAAACCCGGAAAGGTACAAGATCAAGTGTGACCACCCTGACTGTATGTTCAAGCTGACCGCTTCATACAGACTAAGGGGTGACTGCTGGGTCATAGGTTCCATGACTACCCATACTTGTGTAAGTTCCACTCAATCACAAGACCACCGAAAACTCAACCATGATCTAATCTGTCAAGAAATCCTACCCCTGGTTAGCAACGACCCTTCTTTGAAGGTGAAAACAATCATCTCCCACATCACCACGGTTTTTAACTACACTCCGTCTTACCGTAAGGCGTGGTTAGCAAAGACTAAGGCGATTGAAAGGGTGTACGGAAACTGGGAGGAGTCATACCGAGAACTTCCCCGCTACCTAAATGCACTCAAGACATATTCTCCAGGTAGTGTTTATGTTCTGGAAACATTGCCAGCGTACGCCCAAGATGGTAGTCTACTACATGGCAACGGAATATTCAGTCACGTCTTTTGGGCTTTTCAACCATGCATCACAGGGTTTGCATCATGCAAACCAATTCTACAAATAGACGGGACTTGGTTGTATGGGAAGTACAAAGGCACGCTTTTGATGGCAGTTGCACAAGATGGCAACAATAACATTTTCCCCGTTGCGTTTGCCCTTGTCGAGGGGGAGACCGGTGGTGCTTGGAGCTTTTTCCTAAAAAATCTTCGTACACACGTGGCTCCTCAACCAGATCTCTGTTTGATCTCGGACAGACATGCCTCCAATGAAAGTGCTTATAATAATCCGGCAAATGGTTGGCATGACCCTCCTTCTACGCATGTCTATTGCGTCAGGCATATCGTCCAGAATTTCTCGAGGGAGGTCAAGGACAAAACATTGAGGAAAGCGGTGATGAATGCGGGATACGCACTGACACAACCCACATTCAAATATTACCGCAACGAGATCCGTTTGTCTAACCCAGAAGCCGGTACGTGGATCGACAATATACCGGTCGAAAAGTGGACTAGGTCATACGACAATGGCCAAAGATGGGGGCATATGACAACAAATCTTATTGATCAATGAATGGGGTATTCAAGGGCATATGAAACCTCCCCATCACTGCCTTGGTGAAATCTACGTATTTTAGGATGGCTGCGTTATTTGCCAAAAGAGGTGAAATGTGGTATGCGGTCTTGTAATCAGGACAACTATGGATTGAAAGCTGTATGAAATACATTAAGGCTGAAAGTGCTAAAGCCAACACTCACATGGTTACACGATTTGACCGCCATAGCCACAACTTCATTGTGAAAGAGATAATTGACCATAATGAAGGCCTGGCAAGACAAGAATACAGGGTCATTTTACCTTCTCAATGGTGCGATTGTGGCAGGTTTCAAGCTTTTCGTATGCCTTGCTCTCATGTCATTGCCGCTTGTGCTCATACCCATCAAGACGCGCTTCAACTGCTCTCAAACGTTTATAAATCTGAAACGTTGCTCACTGTTTACAACAACAACTTTCCTTTGGTGGCAAAACCGGACTATTGGCCTGAATACAACGGTGATATAGTTTGACACAATGACCAAATGCGAAGGAACAAGAAGGGTCGTCCCAAAAGCAGGCGCATAACAACAGAAATGGACGATCTTGACAGGTTGGAAAGAAAGTGTGGTTTATGCCGTCAGGTCGGACACAATCACAAAAACTGTCCGAATCGGGCGTCTGGCTCGACCACATAAATTTTGTAATACAATAAATCTTTTCAATATTTGTGTTGTAAACATTATGGGTTTTCCGTTAATAAAACTGTTCACACAATTTAAGAAATTCAATATAGGAAATTATATTAGGTTTTTCGCGTACAACAATGATTAACGATATTCAATCTAGGAAATTACAACTGTTAACACAATTTCATCTGACCCATGCATCATCAGCATTACATCACTGTTTGTTTTGACTTCCTCCAACCACACATTAGGTCTTCCTGTCGCATGCGAGGTTGTTGTTCGTTTTCGCTGGATCCTTCAAATTTTTTCCCCCTCCGTGATGTCTCCATCTAGCCACCGCATCAACTCCCGCTTCAGACGCTCCATGGAGTGAATGTGCCAGAATTTCATTTTCATCGCAGGTTTCGTGGCGGAGAATATAACGTAACCATCTCTGCTAAAAATCATAGGCGACGTCATTACGTAAATAAGGGAGTACAAAATAAAAATACAGTGCGAGAAAGTGTGAGAAATTTCAAAGAAACAGACGAATTATTTATAAAACAGCAAAAAACCCTAGTTTTGCCCTAGGCGCCAAGTGAGATGGCGCCTCCTCTCATTTTTAAGGAGCATGCGCCATCTCACTTGGCTAAAAGACAAGGGAGGCGCCAAGTGAGATGGCGCCTAGGGCAAAACCCTAGGAGCATGCGCCAAATGAGATGGCTCCTCCTTTGTGGAGCCATCTGAAACATGGTTATTTGCGTAATTTTTTCCGAAACCCGGTTATTTGCGAAATATTAATTTAATACATGGTTATTAATAAAAAAAATTCCAAATTGCGTAATGTAAATATTTCTAAGCTATTACAACAATTTATGGGAGGGGGAATACAAATTTGAATAGGGATTTGCAAAAATATAAAACTAAATAAATTATTACAACCAAATTGAATTTGTACGAATTAGAATAACTACAATACAATATTTAAAATGCAATGCAATGTACATGTAAAAAGATTTTTTTTATTTTGTTTTTTATGTAAAAGAAAATTTAAATCTAAGCCTAAAAATGTAAAGAAAAGGAATTAATTTTTTTAAAAGGGGTTTAACCCTAATTATTATTTAAAAGGAAATAAAGTTTTTATATGTATTATTTTGTGTATTTTCTTGTATGAAAATAATAAATAATATTGTAAAAAAATATAAAATTATATATATGCAAAAATAAGTATTTATAAGTTTGAAATGAAAAATAAATTGACCTAAATATGTTTAATTATATTTACAAGTTTATTAAGAAAATAAATGATATCCTAGTAAAATAAAATATATTTTTATGTAAGAAATAAGATAAAAAATAAAATAAAAGTGCAATATTATTAATTTATATTTTTTGGGATTTTTATGTATTAAATAAATATTTAAAATATTAAGTATGAAAATAAAACAAATAAAAAATAAAAATATAAAAGTTGACAAGGTGGGGTAATGTAGCAAAGCTGATGGTAATGTGTTAGCAAAAAATCCTGGCCCAAAAGGCCAAGCCCAACCTGCAAAAATGGCAAAATGGAAAAGAGAAAAATATAAAAAATCACAAAAGTAGCGCCCAGGTTCGAACCCAGGACATGGGTCTCACCAGCGCACTACTTTGCCACTAGGGTGGCTATACTTCCATTATCTCAAGGGAAACGAAAATAAGATAACAAAAAATGAATCCTTGCCCTGTACTTCATCTTCTTCCTCAAGCTTGGCCAGACATCCTGTAACTCTCTCATACTTCCATGAAAATGAAAACTCATAACATGAAAATTGTAGTACTTGAACTCACGATTCCAACCATATAAGTTATGTAAGATAACTATCAAAGATCAAAGAGAATTTTAACAGCCCTAAATTTTAACCTAATATTTTCAGAAATTTCAAGTTCCAAATTCTCTCAGCTCAAGTAAAATCAATGCAAGATAAAGATATGTACAACTTCGTTATGATGAGGACTACATTTTTTGTTCACAAATCATGGCCTAAAGTTACCTGTACAAGGAGATAGAGTTTGAGATTTTACCTCCTTCAGTTGGAATCGTGGATGAAACTGGGATGAGTTTGATGGAGGCCTGATGCTTGCTTGAGCTTCCTTGAACTTCCCTGAATGTATTCCAACCCCTGCCTTGCTCTGAAAGTATCTAAAACTCCTTGGCCAAGTCAAACTACAAGTTCTGAAATCAACAATGGCAGATGATGGAGAAGTGGTTACAGAACAAGGATGAAGGTCTGGATTGGCTAGGTATCAAGTATGAAAGATGTTTGAATGATCTAAACTTGGAACGCACGAGCCAAATGGAAGATGAGTATGCTTATGCAAAATCTGCAGGTTTGGACATATTTTTGGTGTTTTGCTGGTTGGGAGTGTTTCAGGCCTTTTCTTATTGTCTTTTGTGTTTCATAATGTTTGTATATTAGTATGGAAATGGTTTAATGTCAACCCTCTAACAGCTGTGCCTGTTCTAGCCTTTTTGCCACTTTTCTTGTATTTTAAGTAAAGTGATAAGACAAAGCTTTACATGCTCGTACTGGCTTGCTTAGGGTTGGTATTTATTCTCTACAAGTTTCCTTTGTTCTATGGTACTTGTATGTGCCAAGGGGACAGGTCCAAGGCTCAAGATTGTAAAGTTTGCAAAAGTTGATCTTTTTCAAAATGGCAATGGTCCCTTTTTGCCATAAATGGAATTGCAAATTAGATAATGGATCAAAGGCATGGATCAAAGATTTTTCAGCTGAGTAAGAATTTAATTAAGGAGTGTGGAACAAGTTTGGGACCTGTAAAGCATGGATTAGGCAGCATAGGATTGATTTGCATTTGTGTTCATCATAAAAGGGCTTGAACAAAAAGTGAGAAATTGCCAACTTCATCTCCTCGATTCTCCCTACTCAAAAATGATCTTGAGGAGTTCTTGGACATTTTGGAAATCTTGCAATGTGATCTATAATTCATATTTCAAATGAATTTTAAGATACCTCTTGGAACTAGGTGAAAAATGGCCATGAAGGTGGGTCCAAAACCTGCCTAAATTAGGGCAAAATTTCACTATGTTATTTAGTTCATGACCATGTGTTCATAAATTTATATCGTGAGATCCAAGCATCTTTAGAAAAAGGTGTCTGAAGAAAAGTTGTAGATTTCATGGAGGTCTACAACTTTCATGTTGGGAACTTTCCTTGAATCATTATGAATCATGGTGAAAAAGTGGCCTAAAGTTGAGAAAAAATAAGAAAATTTTCTATTCTTAGAAAATTTCTAAGTTAGGAAAATTTTCAAATTCAAACCCTAATTTTCAAATTTGGTTTTCTTGATAAACAAGCTTCACATTTTGACATGTTTTGATGAATTATGACCCTTGGTACTTGATTTTGACCAAAAAGTCAAAGTTTGACTTTTCAGTATACAGTTGACTTTTGATCAGTTGACTGCAAACTTCATCTGTCAATCCAATGAATTTGAAATGTTTTGAGCCATGTAATTAAGTCAAGATGATGTAATTGAATCCTTGAAATCATGCTTTAACTCAATTGGTCATTTTCTAGGTTAAAAATCAGAAATTGCCCTTCCTTAGTTAAAACCCTAATTTTGACCATTTTGCCCTTTTTGTGATTTGACCAAATTTCTTGAGGAATTGTGATCCAAACTTGATCAAATGATACATATGAGTCTAAAATGTTGATGTTGATAAAAAATTATGAAGTTTGACTGTAAATTGGCCATGGTTGACTTTTCCCCCAATACAATTGACTTTTAGGTCAACTGTCCAATTGACTGATAAAAATGTGGTTCAAGGCTTGAAACCTGTCATGAGTGATCTTAGGGATCCATAATGATGTTTGAAAGTCATATGAAGTATTGATAGTCCAAAATCCTTGTGCAAACTCAAACCCTAATTTTGGGTTGTCAGTGCAAGATGAGATGTCTTGAGCTGACCAAACCCTAATCCAGTCTTGAGTCAAAGAGATCTTGTGAGAAAAGTTTTGATAAATGAGAGGGAAAATTTTGGGGTACAACAACTGCCCCTGTTCAATCTTCTTAGACCTGAAGAGTTAGATTGGCGAGCTTTTCCATTCGTGACTCGAAGGTGAAAGATGATTGGACACTGAAGTGCCCATAAATTTGCACTCGATAATGTGTAGTTGAGGGAATGGTCTTAAAGATGCCATTTGAAGAAGTGATAGAATCTTGTTGGAGATGGGCTTGTAGATTCCATCCAAGAATATTTGTTGGATTGTAATTTGTAAGCTGAAAGAATGAGTATCAGAGTGGTGTTTGCGTCTGGACGTATCTGAGCTATATCTGAACTTGAAATCTGAATGAGTATCAGAATGGCATTCGTATTTGGAGCGTATCTGAACTGTATCTGAAAGTTGAAATCTTAATGAGTATCAGGATGGCATCCGTGTATGGAGCGCATCTGATCTGTATCTGAAAGTTGAAATCTGATTGAGTATCATAATGGCATCCGTGTCTTGAGCGTATATGAAAGTTGAAATCTGAATGAGTATCAGGATGGCATCCGTGTGTGGAGTGTATCTGAACTGTATCTGAAAGTTGAAATCTGAATGAGTATCAGGATGGCATCCGTGTCTGGAGTGTATCTGAACTGTATCATGATTGCATATTGTTAATGGTAGCTGTTAATCTCATCCTGAAAAGGGTAAAATGTTAGCTGGAACACAAAATTATGTTGCATGAAATGTATGATGCAATATATGTGTTTTATCAATGTTTATGATATGTGGATGTAATGTATGCACATGTAAGCTGATTTGCTGTATTACTGGATGATTGAGGAAAATAAATCGTTGACTGCTGCTGAGGATATGCAGACTCTTCATATCTTGAAATTGAAGTAATGAAAAAATCCTATTGTGAGAGCAATGTCGTATACTGCTTGAGGAATCTGCTTGGGGAATCAAGAGAATTTCGATGACTTCTACTGGTGATTAATAAATGGGAGCCTTTGTTCCGTTGGGGAGTATCAGAAGTCAGCTGTTATTCGGTTGGATTTCAGGCTTCAAAACAAATTGCTGGAGAATTTAGAGGAATTGGATGGTTTCCACCGGGGTTTAATAGTTTGAAGTTTTAGTTCCGTCGGGGATCTAAATGACATACTGTGGGGATTGCTCATGGAATAGCCTAAAGACGTTTTCCTATTCTTTCAACCTGTCAGTAATTGTCTTCTTTCATTTTGTTTATTTGTAAACAGTAATTATGTTCAAATGCATATGTTCATTAATGAATCATTGGTTGTTTTTGCAAATAAAACACAAGCGTAAAGAAAAAGGATAAATAGTTTTCTGTACTTTAAAGAGATGTCTTTGTATTTACTTTGAATAAGTATTTTGTACAAAGGAGACAGACATCCTAGTAAGAGGATGGTGCCATAAAAAAATAAGAAAAATTTATACAAAGAAAGATAGCTATGTGTGATAATCTCATGGGGTTCCCATTCTGCTATGGCCTCCGTATCTCCGAATATCTTGTCTATTTGTTGCTTTGTCCGAAGATGATTGAATTGATCAGAAACTCCGAGTTTGTCAGTGGAAGTCAAGAGGTTGTCCACAAAGTGATCCGACGAGACATAGTCATACGTTTTAATTCCCTAACTTTTTCCTGGACCGACCTTTCGGGTTTTCAGTCCACCGGGAAACCCTTTTTTGCCCAAGTTGCCCTTTTGGGTTTTCAACTTGCCGGGTGTACAGATTTTTTTAATATTTTATCCCTAATTTTTTCCCGAACCTTTTGGTTCACCGGGATGCCCTTTTTTTGCCTAGGTGTGTCAACCTAGCGGGTCTCTTATGCGTAGTATCTTTTGACTATGTCCGTGTTCGCAGGGTGTGGCAGGTCGTCACCGTCCATGGTGGTTAAGATCATTGCCCCACCGGAGAAGATGTTCTTGATTACAAATGGTCCTTCATAGGTAGGAGTTCATTTGCCCCTGGGATCACTTTGTGGTAAGATAATGCGTTTGATCACTAGATCTCCAACTTGATATACCTGGCGTCTAAATTTCTTGTTGAAATCCTTAATCATCCGTTTCTGATACATCTGACCATGGCAAACAGCAGTAAGTCTCTTTTCATCAATTAAGTTCAGTTGATCAAGTCAAGTCTGGATCCAATCGTCCTCGTTCAAACCTGCATCCTTAATAATCCTCAAAGAGAGGATCTGAACCTCAATAGGTAAGACAACCTCCATGCCATAAACCAAAGATTAGGGTGTTGCCCCAGTTGATGTGTGCGTCGTGGTACGATACCCGTGGAGAGCGCATGGCAGCATCTCATGCCAATCCTTGTAGGTGATTGTCATTTTCTGTATAATCTTTTTAATGTTTTTGTTTGCAGCTTCAACGGTACCATTCATCTTTGGCCGATAGGGGGATGAATTGTGATGTTGAATCTTGAACTGCTTGCATAAGGCGGTGATCATAGTATTGTTATGGTTTGTACCATTATCAGTGTTGATCCTTTCTGGGATAGCATACCGACAAATGAGATTTTGCTTGATGAAGCGGGCAACAACATTCTTAGTAATGGATGCGAAGGAAGCTGCTTCGACCCACTTTGTGAAATAATCAATGGCCACTAGAATGAAACGGTGTCCATTGGAGGATGTGATACGGTGGGAGAACTGACTTGAGTTTTTGCGTTTTTTATTCGCACTTGTTCGGTTTAGCAAGAGTCGCCACTGACTTTTTATTTTATCATAAAGGAAAGGTTAAAAAGCATAGGAAAAACCTTTGAGATGTTTTCGATGGTTATGGGGGTAGATTATAGAAAAGGGAAGGTATTAGCACCCTTTCTATCCATGGTTATCCACGGGCTCTTAGTTACTTGTTTTAGATCACTTGCCTTGATTTTCAATTGCTTGAGATGGTGTGTGTGTGTGTGTGTGTTTTGAAAATATTTTGAAAAAGAAGTCTTGTTTAGGCAACCGTTGTAACAATTCTTTACTCGAATGTTTTACAAAGGTGTGTGTCTTTTAGAAAAGATGTTTCAATATTTTGAAAGTTGTGTTGTGGAGTGGTTTTTGAAAAGTAGGCAAGCGTGTTTTGCAAGTTTTATCAAGTAACTAAGAGTTGTCTACCCCTAAATTTACTCAAAGATTTTTTTTTATGTTTTAACCCTTTTAACAGTATTGTTCCACCATTGTATTTGGTGGACAATCTTGTGTTAGGATGTTAACGGGACGGGCGCGGGTCATCGTATGGACCATGAATGCAATGGTGCCAAGTGTCTTTGGCAATTTTGCTTGAAGGGACTATGATCATTTTGTTTAGGCAACTTCGAAAGCGTCATCGAGAGACTATGATCATTTGAATTGTTTTGCCAAAGAAACTCAACATGCAAGCATGGCCCATTTTGGAAGGCAACAAGTGGGATTACCCTAGGGGTGCAAGTGTGATTAGTGTATTGATTGTCATGCATTTGTCTTGTATTAGGTTATCTAGCGGTTGATTTTATTTACATACAAACCCTAGGTCTAAACATGGTATAATTGAAAGCGATAAATTGCGGGAATTTAAAGTCTAAGCTATTACAAATAAAGTATCCGGGGATGGGGGTACAAATATTTACAAATGGGGATGAGACTTATTAGGAGAGTAGTGTCCAAATATATTTACAACCAAATTGAATCACAATCTCAATGTAAAATGTAGCAATGTATAAGAATCAAAGAGAAATAAAATGTGTATTGTAAAATGTGTATGTGATTTATTTACATGTGGCTAAGATGTTTATCTTAATGCAAAATTAAGTAAGTATTTATTCTTTTTGTTTTTTTTTGTTAAATATGTACAAAACAAAAGATTTAATAAAAGAAAAGAAAATGGCTAAGAAATTCTATTTTATGTATTAATGTTTTATATACAAAAGTTTTAATTAAAGAAAAGAGAAATGTTTTAAGTTTAAGAAAAATTTATGTATTTATATATAAACAAATGTTTAATAAAAAAATCTATTTTTTAGGTATTTATTGATATCTTATATACAAGGATTTTATTTAACTCAAAATAAAATATTATTATGTATTTTTAATTATACTAATAAAAAAGTAATTTAAGAAAAATTTATATAAAAAAGAGTTTAACGTATTATTTTATTTTACAAAACAAATGGTGTTATATAAAAAGAAAAAAAGAAAAAAAGGGTGTTAGTTTATAAAAAGGGAATTAAAATGGGCTTAAGGGGGGAAAGCTGGTTGGCCCAAATAGAAGACAAACAAGCAGATTCAATTAAAAAAAAGGGGTAATGCCAGCAAATACGTTGGGCTTAGGCATGTTGATGGGGCGAACCAGCCCAAGCGCTTGAGATTTGTTTGTTAGGGTTTTCAGTTGTTGTCCTCAGAGTTAGGTTTTCATGTTTCACAAACGGCGCCGCTCATCTTCTTCTCCGTCCTCTTCACTTTATCAAACCAAGGCCGTTCATACCCCTCCAACCTTAGGCTACCAGGCGCCGCCTCTACCTCCTCCTATCCATGGTCACGCAGGCGGTGGTTATACAAGGTAGTGATTCTGTTTTATGTCTTAACACGCTTTTAGGTTTTCAGTTCATGCATGCTTTACTGTTGTGTGTTATGATTTTTGATTATCATTATTTTCTGTTGAGGCGTGAAAAGGAAAGGAAGAGTGTTATACCTTTGGAGGGTTCGTTGCTTGGAGAGGAAGAGAGGTGGACTGGAGGCGTGCTCAGGCGGACGGAGGCGGAGGGAGTAGTGATGCTGTGCTTTGCTAGAACTCTGGTACTCAGTATCTTGTAGCCTTTTGATGGTTTTGTGATGAACACTGAAAACCCTTGCTTATTTGCTTCTTTTCCTCTTTCTGATTGCTGGCTTTTTGCTCCTGTACGTTGCTTGCTTGCTTGCTTGCTTGCTTTTTTGTTCAATGATGATTTTTTGAGATGCCTGTTTGCTTGCTTCTGAATATGAAATTATTTGCCGTTGAAATGTAGTTCTGATATTGATACTCTTAAGGATTTTGATATCTGAGTTGTTTGTTGTTGGAGACCCAATGATGAGGTTGCTCTGAGGGCTTTGTTGGTTATTTGGATGCTTTGTGCATTTTGTTTCTGGTATAAGCTATGGCTTCTTGAGAACTCATGAAACTGTACAGGCTTTAAGGCTTGTATGTTTGTATGGTATTCATGCTGTATTGGTACAGGCTTTGTGTTTTAGGCTTTAAGGTTTGCTGGTTATAGTTTGTAAGCTTAACAGGTTGTTTTTTGAGGCTGTACATGGCTTGAGGTTACAGGCTTTTAGGGCTTGTGGGCTTCTGGTTTGAAGGCTGTTAGGCTTGGTCTTTACAGGCTTGAAGGCTTCAAGGTTTGTATGGTTTGGAGCTTGAATGCTAGCTTGAGATTTATGTGTTTGAAACAGGTTTGGCTTTGGCTTTGGCTTCAAGCAGGCTAGAGGCAACTCTGGTTTGTGTTGATACAGTTTGTGTTCTTTTTGTTATGTATTCTGCCCCCTCCCTTTCTTTTGTTCTGATATCTTGTTTATATCTCCTTTTTTTTAGCCTAAGCCTGTAAGCCTTTTTCTCTTCTCTCTTTTCTCTCTCCATAGATAAAAAGCATATAAAATTGCTTAAATCTGTACTTGTTCTGAAAAAGTAACTGGCTGGGAAATGATGATTTTGAATATTGCTTGCATTGTTAGTTTTCCTCTGCATACTGTACTTGTTGACAGCTTTTCAAGATTCTCTGCATATCTTTGATATCTTTGGACAGTTTGGTTGACATTTGTTAACAACCTAGTTTGCCTCTTTGACAGTTTTGCACTTGGTTAGGCATTTTTCAGTTTGCAATTTGTGACTTAGTTTAGAATTTGGCATATTCAGTAGCTTTGTGCATTTTGACATTTTTGTTGACATTTTGCAAATTGAAACTATGCAGCCTTGTATATTTAATTAATTCCAATGCTTGCAAGATAATTTTCTATCCCTCTTTGTGAACCAAGAATTCTCTTGTGATTAGCAGAGAGGGTGAATAAACTGATTCCAGCCAGTTACTTTTAATGATGAGCTTTTAAATTTAACTGTCTGATTTTGATTTATTTCATCTGCATTTGACTTCCTTTCTCTTCTTTTTGCATGTAAAAATTAATTGAGCAATGGGGAGCGACAAATAGAAGATGAAGATTTAGGAAACTTTTAGGATAGAGTTTTATTTCATTTTAATTATTTGTAATATTATTATTGTAAACAGAATGTAAATAAATTTACAGTGTTCCAATAATAATTTGTAACAAACAATTAAAGATGAATAAAAATCCTTCTTTGTCAATTAATCCTTTTTTAATTCTTCTTCAATTGTTTATTTAATTATTTATAATTCTTAAATTATAATAACTGGAAAATATCCAATAATTTTAATTTAGAAATGATAAATAATCAATAAACGTCCGGCGTCTTGCAACTTAGCATTAATCAATAATAAACCCGGCGCTCCAAATAGCCATAAGCATTGCACAGCCAAATCAAACAAACATCCATATTTCTTTGACTTCTACTGATTAAACCAAACACTGTGAATTTCTCAATTCAAATGCCTCAGCTCATATCCCAGAGTAAATTGAAAAGAACTATAGAATTAATTCTTTCTGAGAAATGTGCGCACAAACCCTAGTTCTTGATTAAATGTCAAAGAAGCGTCCGCCTGATCAAACCTGAGCCAAACTCAAACAAAACCTTAGCAATCTTCTTGAACTGATTCAAAATCAATGGAAACCCTAAATTTTGTCTGACTGACGAGAAAAGTCTGTTTGACCGATTCTTGAGCCTGTCTGAAAAATCAGGAAAAGCCCGAAGCTGTGATTTCTTGTGGAAAAATAGGAGGGCAAATTTTGGGGTACAACAGCTGCCCCTGTTCAATCTTCTTGAACCTGAAGAGTTAGATTGGCAAGTTTGCCGTTCGCGACTCGAAGGTAAAAGGAGATTGGACACTAGAGTGCCCAAAAATTTGCACTTGTCAAAGCGTAGTTTGAGGGAATGGGCTTAGAGATGCCATTTGGTGATGGGCTTAAAGATGCCATCTGGAGATGTGACATAATCTTGTCGGGGGGATGGGCTTAGAGATGCCATCTGGAAATTGCTGGTAGGAGGATGGGCTTAGAGATGCCATCTGGAAATGTTTGTTGAACTGTATGTCATTGGTGAGTGGGTGAGTATCAGAAAGGTATCCATGTTTTGGAAAATCTCTGAACTGGGGGTCTGAATAAGAAATAGATTGACATCCATGTTTGGAATCATCCGTAAACTGTTTTCAGAAGTTGAAATATGTACAAGTGATAGATTAACATCCGTATTTGGAGAATCCGTGAACTGTTTTCAGAAGTCGCAGAATCTGAACAAGCGATAGGTTAACATCCGTGTCTGGAGAACCCGTAAACTGTTTTCAGAAGTCTTGGATTTGAGTAAGCAATAGAGCAACATCCATGTTGGGAAGCGTCCGTAAACTGTTTTCAGAAGTTGAAGAGTCTGAACAAGCGATAGGTTAACATCCGCATCTGGAGAACCCGTAAACTGTTTCCAGAGGTCTTCGAAGTTGAATAAGCAATAGAGCAGCATCCATGTCGGGAAGCGTCTGTAAACTGTTTTTAAAAGTTGAAGAGTCTGAACAAGCGATAGATTAACCTTCGTGTTTGGAGAATCCGTAAACTGTTTTCAGAGGTTGAAGAGTCTGAACAAGCGATAGGTTAACATCCGTGTCTGGAGAACCTGTAAACTGTTTTCAGAAGTCTTGAAGTTGAGAAGGAACCGGTGTAGGGTTTCCTGATGATGAGTCAGTGTAAAACTGCATCTGGATGAATCTGGAATAGGTATCAGAATGTCGCCGTGTCTGGGTCACATCTGAACTATCTCTGGTTGAATCTGGAATAAGTATCAGAATGTCGCCATGTCTGGGTCACATTTGAACTATTTCTAGAAAGAATCTCGGAAGATGATGATCTTTGTCTGTTGAATGATCTTTCCTGAAAAGGTAAAGAGTTAGTTGTATGCAATGTCATGATGCGTGATGCAATGTATGTTACATCAATGGTTATGATATGAATGGATGTGCATGTAAGCTGAGTAGCTGTCTTGTTGAGGATAGATGAATCCTGGATAGCTGGAGATAAAAGAATCTTGATTGCTGTCGGGAAAGTAATTCCTTGACTGCTGCAGGGGATTGAAAATCCTTTGATCGTTGAAAATGAGAAGTCCTGGGACCGCTGTTGGGGAATCAGGAGCTTGGGTTGTATGCCAATCTACTAGAGATTCCTGTCTTGAGGAGATCGTCACTGGGGAATGTCTGAATATCCTGTGAGGAACTGAGAATGAGAGTCTTCACTTTGCTTGGGGATTGATAGTTGGGAGTTTCAGCTCCGCTGGGGATTGTAAGAGTCTTTTGATTGCTGCAGGTATTGAAAAGGTTGGTTGATGAGATAGCTGTCCTGGCTAGTTTCAGGTGTTGATCTCTGACCTGAGAAAGAAAGGCTTCCTGGCTTGCTTCAGGTATTACTCTTCAATCCCTTCATGTAGATAATTTCCTGGCTTGCTTCAGGTATTGATCCATAATCAGTCGTCCACAGATATTTTTCCTGGCTTGCTTCAGGTATTGATCTGGAACTTGGAAAGGTCGGTCAAGGAGATACTGTCCTGGCTCGTTTCAGGTGTTGATCTCTGACCTGAGAAAGAAAGAGGTTTCCCTGGCTTGCTTTAGGTATTACTTCTTCAATCTCTTCATGTAGATAATTTCCTGGCTTGCTTCAGGTATTGATCCACAATCAGTCGTCCACATATATTTTTCCTAGCTTGCTTCAGGTATTAATCTGGAACTTGGAAAGGTTGGTCAAGGAGATACTGTCCTAGCTCGTTTCAGGTGTTGATCTCTGACCTGAGAAAGAAAGATGTTTCACTGGCTTGCTTCAGGTATTACTTCTTCAATCTCTTCATGTAGATAATTTCCTGGCTTGCTTCAGGTATTAATCCACAATCAGTCGTCCACAGATATTTTTCCTGGCTTGCTTCAGGTATTAATCTGGAACTTGGAAAGGTTGGTCAAGGAGATACTGTCCTGGCTCGTTTCAGGTGTTGATCTCTGACCTGAGAAAGAAAGATGTTTCCCTGGCTTGCTTCAGGTATTACTTCTTCAATCTCTTCATGTAGATAATTTCCTGGCTTGCTTCAGGTATTGATCCACAATCATTCGTCCACAGATATTTTTCCTGGCTTGCTTCAGGTATTAATCTGGAACTTGGGTTATACGCCATTTTGAGAATGAGAATCTTCATTCTGTTGGGGGTCAGAAATTGGGGAGTATACCAATCTTCTGAGGTGATGAGAATCTTCAATCTGTTAACGGTCAGAAATTGGGAGTATACCAATCTTCTGAGGTTTTAAGGATGAGAGTCTTCACTCTTGAGAGAAACAGATTTTTAGGAGCTTCAGTTGTCCGTTATCTTGTTGGTGGTTGTAACTTCCAGCAGGTGATGAACGAAATTTGATGACCTTGGTTTTGACATTCGAATGCCCCAAGTGATGATGAGGGATACTTGCCCCAGGTTAATCTGCAATTGAGAGATTTCTTGAAATCTTGACTGGACCGCCCCAGGTTAACTGAACTTTGAAAGATCTGTTGAAACCTTGACTGGACTGCCCCAGGCGTGCTGGATAGTGACATGTCATGCACCCTTGTTGATAGGAGATTTTGTAATGGAAGTGTCATCCTTTTTGAAGTGATTTTGTTCACTGAGAGAGCTTTCGTTCATCGGATATTCGTAGTGTGAATTTCTCCGCTGTCAAACAAATAGCCAAATGCAAACAGTGATATTCAAGCAATGCAAAGTTTATGTCTGTCTTGAAGTTTTGAAAAATGCGTTTTTAGCAGAAAACTTTTCATAAGACAAATTCAACACCAGATTTAGAGCAAAGCCTTACAGGAGTCAGGATACCTTTTGTAACAGTATGCTTTCGAACTAACCCATGCTTCAATTAGGACTTTTGAAGGGTTGTAACGTGGCCTGGTTCACGGTTTAAGAAACAAAGGATAAAGGCTCAAAGTATATTTGTACCCACCCGCTCTTCGTGATGTTCTTCAATCCTAAGCTCAGTTAATTGTACGTCGCCCTCTGTTCGAGTTTGGAACGAATTTTGGGTGATGGTTCACCAATTGAATTTAGGAGGCAGTCATCATCTCCTTTTTTATTTTGCAACATTTTTCATGTTGTTGTTGAGGATTTGTAATTACCTCTTTCTTTTGATTTGTTATCCCTAACATTTGCCTGACTGTTCCTGTTTTCAAGATTACAGTCAGCGGGATGCCCCAGCTTTATTAAGCTTCCTTTATAGGTTTTGGCCTATTGGGCTTTTTTTTTTTCTTCTTTTGAGAGATTGACTGCCTATGAGATAAGGAACCATCACTGTCTTTTGATTCCAAAGGAATGCTTTTCTTGTCATTCGTTGTATTACGAACTGAGATTTTGCGACTTCAATGCGCATCTTTTTTTTGAATTAACTGAGAGACTACCCTGCCCCAGGTTTACATCAAAGGTTTCAATTTGCTTAGAACAGAAAACTCCTACTTCTTTGGCTCGAAGGGGTTGACTAGGGATTATCTTCCTTATAACTCCAGTGTTTGGGAATTGAAAGAAATGCCTGTACATCATCAGCAAGGTCTGTTCAAAAGCATACTGTATGAGATTACGGTATTGTTTCGTCATCCTCCCTCTAAAGGCTTGCAACTTTTTATCAAGAGTTAAATGTCAATAAAGAAAGTAGAAAGCATAGTTCAAGTGTAATGAAAATGAGTGGATCAAATCAAGACAAACATATGCAATGCATTAATTAAACAAAGTTTGACATTAAAAGATAATTGTTTGAATAACAAAGGAAGTTACAACTTGAAAATTCAAATGAAACAAAGACGCTCTCAATTCGAGCTTTGTCACTTCAGGTGGAGATACCCTTAACGGAAGATCTTCATCTCGCCATCTGGCATGAATCTCAGCACTCCAATATCAATCAGATCCTGAATCTTGTTCTTCAAGGCCCAACAGCTATCGGTGTCATGTCCCGGACTATAGGAGTGGTATACACAAAATGCGTTAGGATGATAGTTAGGAGCAGAGGTATTGGGCTTCCGAATAGGATTCCTCAAAGCAGTCAGATTGACCTCCAACAAGCGTTCCAGTATTAGAGATGACGGTATGTCAGTCTCAGTGAACTGTCTTTCCGACGTATTTTGCTTACACCGATTACCCCGTTGACGCTGACGAGGTTGTTGGTGGGTTTGTGACCCTGAAGCAAGTAGAGGAGCCTTTCCCTTGTCTTCTTGGATGGAAGGGGGTTGAATGATGACTTTATCTTCAACCTAGGATGTTTGCCCCACTTGGTTGTTCCAAAGCAGTTTGTTGACGAGAATCCTGAGCTCCTCTTGTCTTTGAGTGAAGTCCTGGATGAGAGCCATCTGGCCCACCAGTTGTCCCGTCATTTGGATCCTCATGGCAGTCAGCTCAAACTGAAGTTCTTCCAACTGAACACTTCTGGCATTGCTTGAATTCCCCTGGACCATGCCCCTTGTGAGGAGAGCTTTCACTTCTTCTTGCCCCAAGGACAGGTTCAAGAACATCTCTTGAAGTTGAGCATTTTGATCCTGGATATCCTTGACTGTCCTCTCTAGAGCCATCTCTTACTGAAATAAACAGTAGGAGAATAAGGAAACCTGAAAAGGAAAAACTGTTATGATGCAATGCATGATATGTGAATGCATGTTTTCAAGGATCTCTCGGGGTAAACACGAGAAAATGTTAGAGGTTGAACTTCGATCTTTGATTGGAGAACTTTGCACCGGTGGATGTCTTTCCACGAGAATCAAGCTCACCATGTCAAGTGGGTCATAGCCCCTGATTCAAGTTGTTACATTTGATCTTTGATGGCATTTGTTTAGAGGAGAAAACCTCTTGCCCTTTGGTAGACGTCTGGTTCAACGTGACCCTGCATCAACAGACCCTCAAGATCCTTGAAATGGTTATTGAAAATTCTATGGTATGATGTTATGATGTTATGTACATGTATGCAAAAGCCAGTAAGTGTATATACAAGCAATTATATTCACACAAAGCAAACAAGTCCTTAGGTTTAGGCTTGCATGGGGTTTGTAGGTAAGTACCTTCTTGAAGTTAGTTGGCTCATCCTGTCCTAGAAATAGAAACCGGGTTCTAAGGAGCTCAATATCATTGGATTATTTTCTGTGTTCATTGTTTTGGTTTATCCACTTAACTGGCGACCAAAATATTCCAAGAAAACAATCCTCAATGAGTGTAGTATCGAGTATCTACCAACTTCGGACTGCACCAAAGTCGGTCATCTCACTACCCTTAAAAAGGCTAAGATGGTCAAGTAAGGTTTTAAGAGTTCGTTAGTGCTTCACGACATCACTCAACGGCCCCGTACTCTCCTTGATTGAACTCAAGGGTTACCGGTACTCACAAATATGTCACACTAACATAGCTTACTGCTTCAACCGTGTCGGTATACCCCGCACAGTTCCCTCACAGTTTTATTGCTATTTACCTAAAAAGGTGCCCCAAAATCCGGGTGTAGGATTTGCAACAAACCCAAACAAGGACCCAAAAAGTAAAGCAATCAAAGCAAGAATGTAAAGGTGATCTAAACCCTAAGGTAACCCCACTTTAAAATTTTCCCCAGCAGAGTCGCCAGTTCTGTGATACGGTGGGAGAACTGACTTGAGTTTTTGCATTTTATATTCGCACTTGTTCGGTTTAGCAAGAGTCGCCATCGACTTTTTATTTTATCCTAAAGGAAAGGTTAAAAAGCACAGGAAAAACCTTTGAGATGTTTTCGTGGGTTCGGGGGATAGATTATAGAAAGGGAAGGTATTAGCACCCTTTCTATCCATGGTTATCCACAGGCTCTTAGTTACTTGTTTTAGATCACTTGCCTTGATTTTCAATTGCTTGAGATGGTGTGTGTGTGTGTGTTTTGAAAATATTTTGAAAAAGATGCCTTGTTTAGGCAACCGTTGTAACAATTCTTTACTCGAATGTTTTACAAAGGTGTGTGTCTTTTAGAAAAGATGTTTCAATGTTTTGAAAGTTGTGTTGTGGAGTGGTTTTTGAAAAGTAGGCAAGCGTGTTTTGCAAGTTTGATCAAGTAACTAAGAGTTGTCTACCCCTAAATTTACTCAAAGATTTATTTTATGTTTTAACCCTTTTAACAGTATTGTTCCACCATTGTATTTGGTGGACAATCTTATGTTAGGATGTTAACAGGACGGGCACGGGTCATCGTATGGACCATGAATACAATGGTGCCAAGTGTCTTTGGCAATTTTGCTTGAAGGGACTATGATCATTTTGTTTAGGCAACTTCGAAAGCGTCATCGAGAGACTATGATCATTTGAATTGTTTTGCCAAAGAAACTCAACATGCAAGCATGGCCCATTTTGGAAGGCAACAAGCGGGATTACCCTAGGGGTGCAAGTGTGATTAGTGTATTGATTGTCATGCATTTGTCTTGTATTAGGTTATCTAGCGGTTGATTTTATTTACATACAAACCCTAGGTCTAAACATGGTATAATTGAAAGCGATAAATTGCGGGAATTTAAAGTCTAAACTATTACAAATAAAGTATACGGGGATGGGGGTACAAATATTTACAAATGGGGATGAGACTTATTAGGAGAGTAGTGTCCAAATATATTTACAACCAAATTGAATCACAATCTCAATGTAAAATGTAGCAATGTATAAGAATCAAAGAGAAATAAAATGTGTATTGTAAAATGTGTATGTGATTTATTTACATGTGGCTAAGATGTTTATCTTAATGCAAAATTAAGTAAGTATTTATTCTTTTTGTTTTTTTTTGTTAAATATGTACAAAACAAAAGATTTAATAAAAGAAAAGAAAATGCCTAAGAAATTCTATTTTATGTATTAATGTTTTATATACAAAAGTTTTAATTAAAGAAAAGAGAAATGTTTTAAGTTTAAGAAAAATTTATGTATTTATATATAAACAAATGTTTAATAAAAAAACATATTTTTTAGGTATTTATTGATATCTTATATACAAGGATTTTATTTAACTCAAAATAAAATATTATTATGTATTTTTAATTATACTAATAAAAAAGTAATTTAAGAAAAATTTATATAAAAAAGAGTTTAACGTATTATTTTATTTTACAAAACAAATGGTGTTATATAAAAAGAAAAAAAAGAAAAAAAGGGTGTTAGTTTATAAAAATGGAATTAAAATAGGCTTAAGGGGGGAAAGCTGGTTGGCCCAAATAGAAGACAAACAAGCAGATTCAATTAAAAAAAAGGGGTAATGCCAGCAAATACGTTGGGCTTAGGCATGTTGATGGGGAGAACCATCCCAAGCCCTTGAGATTTGTTTGTTAGGGTTTTCAGTTGTTGTCTTCAGAGTTAGGTTTTCATGTTTCACAAACGGCGCCGCTCATCTTCTTCTCCGTCCTCTTCACTTTCTCAAACCAAGGCCGTTGATACCCCTCCAACCTTAGGCTACCAGGCGCCGCCTCTACCTCCTCCTCTCCATGGTCACGCAGGCGGTGGTTATACAAGGTAGTGATTCTGTTTTATGTCTTAACACGCTTTTAGGTTTTCAGTTCATGCATACTTTACTGTTGTGTGTTATGATTTTTGATTATCATTATTTTCTGTTGAGGCGTGAAAAGGAAAGGAAGAGTGTTATACCTTTGGAGGGTTCGTTGCTTGGAGAGGAAGAGAGGTGGACTGGAGGCGTGCTCAGGCGGCCGGAGACGGAGGGAGTAGTGATGCTGTGCTTTGCTAGAACTCTGGTACTCAGTATCTTGTAGCCTTTTGATGGTTTTGTGATGAACACTGAAAACCCTTGCTTATTTTCTTCTTTTCCTCTTTCTGATTGCTGGCTTTTTGCTCCTGTACGTTGCTTGATTGCTTGCTTGCTTTTTTGTTCAATGATGATTATCTGAGATGCCTGTTTGCTTGCTTCTGAATCTGAAATTATTTGCCGTTGAAATGTAGTTCTGATATTGATACTCTTGAGGATTTTGATATCTGAGTTGTTTGTTGTTGGAGACCCAATGATGAGGTTGCTCTGAGGGCTTTGTTGGTTATTTGGATGCTTTGTGCATTTTGTTTCTGGTATAGGCTATGGCTTCTTGAGAACTCTTGAAACTGTACAGGCTTTAAGGCTTGTATGTTTGTATGGTATTCATGCTGTATTGGTACAGTCTTTGTGTTTTAGGCTTCAAGGTTTGCTGGTTACAATTTGTAAGCTTAACAGGTTGTTTTTTGAGGCTGTACAGGGCTTGAGGTTACAGGCTTTTAGGGCTTGTGGGCTTCTGGTTTGAAGGCTGTTAGGCTTGGTCTTTACAGGCTTGAAGGCTTCAAGGTTTGTATGGTTTAGAGCTTGAATGCTTGCTTGATGTTTATGTGTTTGAAACAGGTTTGGCTTTGGCTTTGGCTTCAAGCAGGCTAGAGGCAACTCTGGTTTGTGTTGATACAGTTTGTGTTCTTTTTGTTATGTATTCTGCCCCCTCCCTTTCTTTTGTTCTGATATCTTGTTTATATCTCCTTTTTTTTAGCCTAAGCCTGTAAGCCTTTTTCTATTCTCTCTTTTTTCTCTCCATAGATAAAAAGCATATAAAATTGCTTAAATCTGTACTTGTTCTGAAAAAGTAACTGGCTGGGAAATGATGATTTTGAATATTGCTTGCATTGTTAGTTTTCCTCTGCATACTGTACTTGTTGACAGCTTTTCAAGATTCTCTGCATATCTTTGATATCTTCTTTGGACAGTTTGGTTGACATTTGTTGACAGCCTAGTTTGCCTCTTTGACAGTTTTGCACTTGGTTAGGCATTTTTCAGTTTGCAATTTGTGACTTAGTTTTGAATTTGGCATATTCAGTAGCTTTGTGCATTTTGACATTTTTGTTGACATTTTGCAAATTGAAACTATGCAGCTGTGATACGGTGGGAGAACTGACTTTGGTTTTGCGTTTGTTTTTGCAAATGTCTCGGTTGAGCAAGAGTCGCCACCGACTTTTTATTTTATCCTAAGGAAAGGTTAAAAAGCACAACAAAAACCTTTGAGATGTTTTCTTGGGTCCGGGGAGTAGATTATAGAAAGGGAAGGTATTAGCACCCTTTCTATCCATGGTTATCCATGGGCTCTTAGTTACTTGCTTTAGATCACTTGCCTTGATTTTCAATTGTTTGAAATGGTGCTTTGTGTGTGGGTTTTGAAAATGTTTTGAAAAGAAGCCAATGTGGTGGAAACCTTTGTAATGACCCATGTTTGGATGTTTAAAAAGGTGTATGTCTTTTGAAAAGTTTTCAATGTTTTTGACAGTTGTTTTGAAAGTGAGATTTTGAAGAATAGGCAAGTGTTTTTGTTTTGTACGTGGGCAAGCAACCAAGAGTTATCTACCCTAAATTCCTCAAAGATCTTTGCTATGTTTTAACCCTTTTAAAAATTTTGTTCCACCATTGTATTTGGTAGACAATCTTGTGTTAGGATGTGAACGGGACGGGCGCGACTCATTGTTTAGACCATGATTGCAATAGTGCCAAGTATCTTTGGCAGTTTTCCTTAAGGGACTTGATCATTTTTGTTTAGGAGAGCGTCATCGAGGGACTATGATCATTTGATTGTTTTGTTTTTGCCAAAGATACCTAACATGCAACATGACCCATTATTGAAGGCAACAAGTGGAGTACCCTAGGGGTGCAAGTGTGATTAGTGTTGTCCATTTTCATGCTTGTTTATCTTGAATTTAGGTCAAACTATTTATCGTTTTTGATTTGCATACAAAACCCTAATTCTAACATGGCATATTTAGAAAGCTTTAAAAGTGCGGAATTGAAAGGTCCTAAATTATTACAACACAATATATGGGAAGGGGGGTACAAATGTTCAAATGGGGATGAGACTTCATAGGAGAATGGTATCCAATATTTACAACCAAATCGAATTGCGCAAATGTAAATGGGAAATAATGTACAAGAATAAACAAATGTGTATGTATAAATATTTTTGTGTAAATGTATATTATTTATTTACAAGTGAAATAAAAATGAATAAAAAGGTTAATTTTTGAATATTTTCAATGGTTAGGGCAAAATCCTAATTTTGCTAAATAAAAGGTATTAATTATTTATCATGTATAATATTTATTATTTATGTACAAAAATAAATAAAAAGAAGTATATTTGTCAAAAAGGTATTTTTGATGTTAAATATTAATAAAGATAAAAATGTATTATTTTTGTATTTTTAACCTAAATATACTAATAAATATATAAGTATTTATAATATTTACTAAATATATTAAATATCTACAAAAAATAAAATATTTAATATTTACAAAAAATGTATATTTTTTTATAAGATGTTTTCAAGAGATAACATAAAATAAAAATCAGAAAGAGAATGTGTTTATATTATTTTTTAGTTATTTTTAAATATAAGTATATTTATGTTTATTTATGTACAAAACTAAATAAAGCCCAATAAATATCAAATAAAATGCAAAAAAATATGGGAAAAATAATTTTAATATTTTTTATGCTTTGAAATGAAAAATATCAAGCATCAAGCATCAAGCATCAAGCATCAAAAATATCAAGCATCAAGCCACGATTCCATACATATAAAAAACTTAACTTAACTCTCAGAAATGAGAGAGAATTTCTCCATCCCTAATTCTTAACCTAAGTTTTTGTCAATGTTCAGGTTCCAAATTCTCTCAGCACATGCAATATAAATGGAAAGTGAAGATATGTATAGCTTCAGGGCCATGAGTAGATCATTTTTCATTCATAAACCTAAAGCTAACTCTTCTTAGATTGAGAGATAGAAGTCCAAAGATTTACCTGTTCAGTTGGAATCGTGTGCAACAATGGAGGTACTTTCAGTGCAAGGTGAGGATTGGTACAGCTTGCTTGAGGTCCAGGGATGCTATTCCAATGCTTGGTATGCTTTGAATCTTGCTGAATCACTCCATGGAAGTCAACCTGCAAGAGAGGAAAATGAAAATGGCCAGCTGTGCTATGGCTGTTGCAGTCTGTATCCAAGGTTGGGAATAGCTTGTATGGATGTTATGGGAGGTGTTTGAGGTGGTTTAGATGAAAACGCATGATGGAATGCTGCTGGCCAAGTCAATCTGCACCCATGACTCTGTTTTGCAGAAAAAAGGTGTTTAGATGGATGAGGGAGTTTTAGGGATGGTTTGGTCGTGTTTCAGGTCACTTGAGGAGTATGGAATGTGTACAATAAGTTTGTCTAAGCTTTTTTTGGCAGAAATGTGAGATGGTCCTCAATATGTCAAGTTTCTTCTAACTTAAGCAAGAAATGGCCAATTGGTTTACAAGCTTCTCTAGGCCCCTCATGTATGCTGCATCTTTTTGTATTGATCAGTGTGTTATGTCCATGAATTCTTTGTCCAAAGATATGGCCTTGTACTTCTTGATTTGCAAACTTGACATAAAGCCATACTTTTCAAAAATGGATAAAGTGCTTTTTCCATTTATGGCTCAATCTTGTATGCAACGCTTAAACACACAAGATAAGGCCTAAACATAAAGGACTGGCATTAAATTTATGAGTGTAAATGAGATTAGAGGCCTATAATGTAGCTTGCATATGCTGAGTTCAAAATGCAAAGTTATGGACATGGAAATGGCTCATGAACAAAGTGAGTTTTGCCTATATTGCCAAATTCGATTCTCCCTAACCACAAGGTTGTTTGATGAGTTCTTGGACATTTTGGAAAGCTTGGAATGTTTACTACAATCCATCTTTGTAATGCAAATTGAAATTCCAAGTGGAAGCATGTGAAAAGTGGCCATGAAGTTAGGCAAAAATCCTGCCTAGAATAGGTCAAAATTTTTCTAAGTTAAGAATGGTTTTGCACCCTTATTCCAAAAATTGTAACTTGAGATACAAGCTTCTTTTGAGGAAACTTTGTGAATCAAAGTTTTATATTTTGCAATGGACTACAACTTTCATGTTTTGACATTTGCTTGAATCCAAATGTATCTTGATGAAAAGATGGGACAAAGTTAGGAAAAAATTAGGGATTTTCATAACTTAGAAAAATTCTAAGTTATGAAAATTCTTCATTTCAAAACCCTAATTTGTGATTTTTGATTTCTTGATGAACAAGTTTCATGATTTGGCATGTTTTGATGAAAAATGAATCTTGACACTTGATTTTGACCAAAAAGTCAAAGTTTGACTTTTCAGTACACAGTCAATTTTGGCTCAGTTGACTGGAAAATTCCTCTGTCAATCTTGTGCATTTGGGATCTTTTGAACTTTTTGAACATGTCAAGACAATTACATGGGGTCCTTGAGTCCATATGTGAGCTTGGTTTGCCATTGGTTAGGTCAATCAGTCAAAAATTGCCTTTGTGCAGTCAAAACCCTAAAAATGACCATTTTGCCCTTTTGGTGATCTGATCAAATTTCTTGTGGATTTGTGATCCAAACTTGATCAAATGGTTTATATGAGTTCAATATGTTGATGTGGGTAAAAAATCATAAGGTTTGACTGTCAATTGACCACAGTTGACTTTTTCCCCAATACAACTGATTTCTAGGTCAACTGTTCAATTGACTGGGCAAAGTTTGGAATCAAGACTTGAAACTTGGTATGGATAAACTTGGGAGTCCAATATGAAGCATGAAAGTCATCTTGGGCACTTTAGGTCAAAACATCTTTGTGCAAACTCAAACCCTAATTTGGGTCAACAATGCAAGGAGGAGTCTTGAGCAGAGAAAACCGTAACTGGATCTTGAGCTCCAAGGGTCTTGTGGTGAGAAAATGTTGAGGAAATGGGAGGGCAAATTTTGGGGTACAACAATTGCCCCTGTTCAATCTTCTTAGACCTGAAGAGTTAGATTGACAAGTTTGCCTTTCGCGACTCGAGGGTAAAAGGAGATTGGACACTAGAGTGCCCGGAAATTTGCACTCGCAGGCTGGAGTATCAGCAGTGTGATAGCGGGAATGGGCTTATAGATGCCATTTGGAGAGATGGTGGATTAGAGGATGGGCTTATAGATGCCACCTGGAGATGTGACGGAACCTTGTCGGGAATGGGCTTATAGATGCCATTTGGAAGCGTTGATCGCGTAAGAGATTCCTTAGCGAGAACTTGCGTAATTTGAGAAAGGAAGATGTTTCCTGGCTTGTTACAGGTGTTGATCTTCAAAATCTTCATGCAGATATGCCCTGGCTAGATACAGGTATCGAATCTGGAAAATGTTGTCTACAGATATGCCCTGGCTGGATACAGGAATCGAATCTGGAAAATGTTGTCTACAGATATGCCCTGGCTGGATACAGGAATCGAATCTGAAAATGTTGTCTACAGATATGCCCTGGCTGGATACAGGAATCGAATCTGGAAAATGTTGTCTACAGATATGCCCTGGCTGGATACAGGAATCGAATATGAAAATGCAAAAGGTTGGTAGAGATAGCTTTCCTGGCTGGATTCAGGTGTAGACCTCTGACCTGAGAATGAAAGATAATTTCCTGTCCTGTTACAGGTGTTGATCTTCAAACTCTTCATGTAGATATGCCCTGGCTAGATACAGGTATTAATCTACAATCAGTCGCTCATAGATATGCCCTGGCTAGATACAGGAATCGAATCTGGAATTGCGATAGTTGATAGTAGTCATCTTTTGGATTGATCTTTTTCCTGAAAAGGCAAAACATCAGTTGTGTGCAATGTCATGATGTATGAAATGCACGATGTCATGATGCTCAAAATGAGATAGTGTTGTATGCACTTTATCATGTATGTAAGCAGGATGTAGGAAATGTGAAATGTCTATGAATGTATTTTCGTCTAGGAAAATAAATCCTTGACGACTGGCCAGGGAATCAAATCCTGGGCCGATGTTGAAGAATAGAGTTCTTTGCTTCCGCTGGGGATGATGGTTGCAAGAATAAACTGGTAGGAGAAGATGACTCTGTTGGGGAACAAACTGGTAGGAGAAGATGACTCTGAGGGGAACTACTCTGTGGGGAACTACTCTGTGGGGAACTACTCTGGAAAGAGATACTTCGCTGAGGTTTTGATGAGAACTATGCTTGGGGATTTCCACGATAAACTCCGCTGGGGATAGGAAGAACTTCGCCGAGGACGATCTTTCCGTGGTAATTAGCTGAGGATAACCCAGTTATAAGCCCTGATGGGAAATAACCTTTGAATAAAGTCGGGGAGACGCGCTCGTACTCTGCTGGGGATAAGCTTCCAGAATCTACTGGGGATAAGCTTCAAGACCTGCTGGGGATAATGATTCAACTCTCCTGGGGAAACTTTTCGGACTGTACTGGGAAATGGCTCCACTGAGGTGTCTGTATTCCGCCGGGGAACAATCTTATACTAAGACTGCCGGGGATGCTTGTTGAGGAATAACTATACTCCGCTGAGGAATGTTGAGATCTTCTGGGAATACCCAACTTCCCTTAGGCTGACAGTAGACTATATCTGCTTGAGGAGAGTATCGCTGACTTGCTAGGGGAACAATGTGCCTTCTCAGGGCTGACGGGAGACCAATTCTGCCTGGAGAGTGTATTGCTGAATCTGGTCTTACTCTGTGGGGAGTTGAGGTAACTTGGTTACGTTCTTCAGCCGAGCCCATCTTCGTACTTTGGTGGACAGAGCAACTAGACTGCTTGGACAATTCTACATTCCCCCCTGTTTCTGATGTCACCTGTAATTAATCTTTTGTCTCGTATGCAAATATTCAAGGTTAGCAATTAACAGAAAATGCATATATCAAAAACGAACATTGGACGTTCTTCGCAAAACAAAACAGAAAAAGGAAAAATAATGGATAATTTGTCTGAAAGATTGAACTTGTATTGATTTTGAAATTTGCCCGTAAATAGGCGTTTTTGTACAAGAGGCTGACGTCTTAGTAAGAGAACGCCGCCGAGCAACATAGAGTTTATACAAATTTGAAAAGGAAACAAAACAGCTATGTGAAAAATAATCCGACTGGGTTCCAACTCTGCTATCGCCTTTATGTCTTCAAGTGTCTCATCACTTTGCTGCTTAGTTGAGGATGAAGCTGATTGATCGATGCCGTATGAGCCCGATAACTGATGCCGAATTCTGGATGCAAGGTGATCCAATGAGACATAGTATTACTCTTATCCCTAACTTTTTCCTGGACCGCCCTTTCGGGTTTTCAGTCCACCGGGATACCCATTTTTGCCCAAGCCGCCTTTTCAGGTTTTCGACTTGCCGGGTGTACAGATTCTTTTCATTTCATCCCTTATTTTTGCCCGAACCCTTTTGGTTCGTCGGGAAGCCCTTATTTTTGCCTAGGTGTGTCAACCTAGCGGGTCTTTAATTCATGCGTAGTATCTTTTTACTATGTCTGCGTTGGCAGGGTGAGGAAGGTCGTCACCATCCATGGTGGTTAGAATCATCGCTCCTCCTGAGAAGATATGTTTAACCACAAATGGCCCTTCGTACGTAGGGGTCCATTTTCCCCTGAGATCACTTTGAGGAAGAATGATGCGCTTGATTACCAAATCTCCGACTTGATACTCTTGTCGTCTGACCTTCTTGTTAAATGCCCTGATCATCCATTTTTGATACGTCTGACCATGACAAATAGCGGTGAGTCTCTTTTCGTCGATTAGGTTTAACTGATCAAGCCGAGTCTGGATCCAATCATCTTCGCTCAAGTCTGCATCCTTCATTATCCGGAGAGAGGGTATCTGGACTTCAATAGGCAAGACTGCCTCCATGCCATAGACCAAGGAAAAGGGAGTTTCCCCTGTTGACGTCCGTGCTGAGGTACGGTACCCATGAAGAGCAAACGGTAACATTTCGTGCCAATCTTTGTAGGTCACTGTCATCTTCTGCACAATCTTCTTGATATTCTTATTCGCTGCTTCTACAGCCCCGTTCATCTTCGGCCGGTAAGGAGAAGAGTTGTGGTGCTGTATTTTGAACTGCTCGCAGATCTCAGTGATCATCTTGTTGTTAAGATTGGTACCATTATCCGTAATGATCCTCTCAGGTACACCGTATCGACAGATCAGGTTATGCCGAATGAACCGTGCCACGACGCTCTTGGTTACGGTGGCGTAGGAAGCTGCCTCAACCTACTTCGTGAAGTAATCAATCGCTACCAGGATGAAGCGATGCCCGTTGGATACCGTTGGTCTGATTTCGCCGATCATATCAATGCCCCACATTGCAAAAGGCCAAGGTGCCGTCAGGATGTTCAGAGGAACCAGGGGAATGTGCACCTTGTCAGCACAGATCTGGCGTTTATGACAAGTTCGCGAATGCTGATAACAGTCGGCTTCCATTGTGGACCAGAAATATCCTGCCCGAAGGATTTTCTTCGCCATGGTATGTCCACTGGAATGTGTTCCGAAGGTACCTTCATGTAGCTCTGCCATAATCCTTTCTGCTTCGGTCTTATCCACACAACGCAGCAAGGTTGAATCATGATTTCGCTTGTACAGAATGCCGTTGCTGAGGAAGAACTTTGCTGCAAACCTTCTCAGGAATTTCTTGTCATTAACAGATGCACCCTCGGGGTATTCTTGAGCTTCCAAGTACCTCTTCACTTCATGATACCAGGGTTTTTCTATTACCTCTTCAACCTCGAGATCGCAGCAATGTGCAGGTTCGTCCAATTTCCAGATAATGATCCGGGGAGCCTTGTTGTCCCATTTGACTTTGAACATGGAAGACATCGTGGCTAGCGCGTCCGCCAACTGATTCTCCTCTCTTGGGAAGTGTTCAAAGGTTATCTCTTCGAAATGGGGGAGCAACGTCAACACATACTCCTTGTAAGGTATAAGATTTAGGTGTTTCGTATCCCACTCGCCTTTGATCTGATTGATCACGAGAGCGGAATCTCCAAAGACACTCAGAAACTTGATCCTTAAGTCAATTGCAGCTTGAAGACCCATGATACATGCCTCATACTCTGCCATGTTATTGGTGCAGTTGAAACATAGCCGAGCGGTGAGTGGAGTATGAGTGCCTTTAGGGGATATGATCATAGCGCCGATACTGTTACCCAAAGCGTTCGAGGCTCCGTCAAAGTGCATAGACCATCGGGATCCTTCCTCAGGTCCTTCATCCGGTCCAGGTACTTCACAATCAGTCACTACCATGATATCCTCGTCTGGAAATTCAAAGTTCAACGACTGGTAATCATCCACTGGTTGGTGTGCCAAATGGTCTGCCAATACACTTCCCTTGACTGCTTTTTGAGTCGTGTACTGGATGTCATATTCCGTCAAGATCATTTGCCATCTTGCTATTCTTCCGGACAGAGCAGGCTTTTCGAATATGTACTTGATTGGATCCATTTTTGAAATCAATAGGGTAGTGTGAGTCAACATATACTGTCTCAGCCGGCGAGCAGCCCATACCAGAGCGCAACAAGTTTTCTCGAGCAGTGAGTACCGAGTCTCACAGTCGGTAAACTTTTTGCTAAGGTAATAAATAGCGTGCTCTTTTCGGCCAGACTCGTGATGCTGCCCCAACACACACCCCATTGAGTTGTCAAGTACTGTCAAGTATAAGATTAGGGGTCTTCCTTCAACCGATGGCATAAGAATGGGCGGTTCTTGGAGATACTCTTTGATCTTTTCGAAAGCGGTCTGACATTCATCGTTCCAACGTACTACTTGATCTTTCTTCAGCAGCTTGAAGATCGGTTCACAGGTAGCAGTTAGATGTGAGATGAATCGGGCAATGTAGTTCAATCGTCCTAGAAAGCCTCTGACTTCTTTCTCTGTCTTGGGAGTTGGCATCTCTTGTATGGCTTTCACTTTGGCAGGGTCCACTTGGATACCTTTGTTGCTCACGATGAAGCCTAACAATTTTCCAGATCTCACCCCAAAGGTGCACTTGTTTGGGTTCAACCTTAGCTTATATAACTTCAGACGGTCAAACAACTTCTGTAGATGGTCAAGGTGTTCCTCCTCAGTTTGGGACCTTGCAATCATATCGTCGACGTATACTTCTATCTCATGATGGATCATATCATGAAATAAAGGAACCATGGCACGTTGGTAAGTTGCCCTAGCATTTTTTAACCCAAAAGGCATGACCTTGTAGCAAAAGGTGCCCCACTGAGTAACGAAAGTGGTCTTCTCCATGTCTTCAGGAGCCATCTTGATCTGATTATAACCGGAGAAGCCATCCGTGAAGGAGAAAACTTTATGCTGAGCAGTATTATCAACCAGAACGTCGATGTGAGGCAGAGGGAAATCATCCTTGGGGCTGGCCCTATTCAAATCCCTGTAATCGACACACATTCGGACCTTACCATCTTTCTTTGGCACCGGAACCACGTTGGCAACCCACTGAGGGTAAGAGATCACTGCTAGAAACCCGACATCAAATTGTTTCATAACCTCAGCTTTGATTTTCTCGGACATTTCTGGACGCATACGGCGGACCTTTTGTTTTACCGGAGGGAAGTCTTCCTTGGTAGGCAGATGATGAACCACAATGTCAGCATCCAAACCAGGCATGTCTTCGTAAGACCAAGCAAAGATTTCCATGTAGTCATGCAGCATCTAAATCAACCGTTGTTTCACACTGAGCTCTAGATTAGCACCAATCTTGACTTCCTTTCTGTCTGTCTCAGTACCCAGATTTACCGTTTCCACTGGCTCTTCATGTGGATGAATGGCCCTCTCTTCCTGGAGTAACAGTCTTGCAAGTTCACCAGGCACTTCGCAATCATCTTCACCTTCGTCTTCGGCCAAGTTGATCAGATTTTCGAAGTCATAACTGGCAGTAGCAGAGTCGTTACCAGTGAGATCCAGAGTGGATTGGAACATGTATAAGTGAGTGTGTGTAAATATAACTGTTTTGCAATATATGATAAAGAAATAAAAGGAGCACAAGATTTGAAATGCAACAAACGTCCAATGTTTTGATTAATGATATATGAAAATGTCATATAAAAGCCCTCACAAATGGAGCCGCGGTGCCCCGGGTAGGACACCAAGCCATAAAAGTTTCAACATATTGTTTGTTACAAATTGAAAACAAAAGAGTTCATTACTGAGTGACAAAAGTAATAGGTGTAAAGTCTTTGGCGGTCCAGTTGCTTGATCCATTGTCGGTTGTTGGGTAGATCCAGCTGTCGAATTCCGATTCCTCCACGTCGTCTTCAATAGCATTCACTCCCGGGTTGGTGATGAACACATGAGGTCTTCCAATTCTTGCTTTGCGAATAACCCTCTGAGCCTCTGCAGTGAAGCCCAAACCAAACTTGTCGGTTTTCGGAGTGAAGTCAGGAAGTCGGCCCCAGTTTGCACATTCACCCTTCTCAATCACAGCCCGGGCATCCTTTAAGGATGCCATCTTCAAAGGAGGGTCTTCCATCACAGTTTCTGCTGACGCCAATGTCTGAGGCACCTCTTCAAAATGTTGAAAGGGGGTTTCGATGAATTCCCCATCTATTTCTATGTACCGGAACGAGTTGAGGTGGCTGACCATATATTCTTCTTCCCCCTGAACTATAACAATTTTCCCTCTAACCGGGTACTTAAGCTTCTGATGTAGTGTGGAGGTCACAGCTCCAGCCTTGTGGATCCACGGGCGACCCAGCAAACAAGAATAGGATGGACGCATGTCCATCACATAGAAAGTTGAATCAAAAACTTGAGAACCAACCCTGATTGGAATGTCAACTTCGCCATGTACCATCCTTTTCGAACCGTCAAAGGCTCGGACCACAATGTTACTAGGCTTGAGCTCTAAACCCTCACAATCCAATCTGTCTAGGGCCTTCTTGGGTAACACATTTAATGAAGAACCGGTGTCTACCAACACATGGGCAAGAGTAGTTCCCCTGCATTCAATAGAGACATGCAGGGCATCATTATGGTTCTTTCCTTTTGCAGTCAGATCGGCGTCAGAGAAGCCCATACCATTATCGGCAGTCAAGTTGGCCATGCAATCAGTAAATTGATCAGCAGACGTCTCTTGTGGCACATGGGCCGATTTCAGGAAGGAGATCAGGGCCTTGGCATGGGCCTCTGAACACAGCAACAGTGATAGCATAGAAATCTTTGATGGGGTGTGCCCCAACTGCTCAACAACATTGAAATCACTTTTCTTGATAATTTTGAGGATCTCCTCCATCTCTTGCTGGGAGGCTTCAATAGTGGTTGTCTTCGGTGCCTCCGTCAGGGAAGGCAAATCAGTAGCAATCCCTTTGCCCCGAGCATCAGAGGACTCGACAGCAGGGGTAGAAACAGGAACTTGAATAAGAGGTGGAACATGCACACTTGCGGGTGTGATGATAAGGGGTTTCTGAATAGCTGGTGGCGCAATATCTGGCGAAAACAACCTACCACTGCGAGTAATTTTGGCAGGCCCGGTAATGCTGCTGATACCGGTACTTGTATCAAATTCTTGCTTCACTCTAAGCACATAAACATCTGCCCCATAGTGCCATGGGACAGCTTTGTCGGATGTATAGGGGAGGGGCCCCGGAACAGTAATGATGATAGGAGCAATTTTCTGAGTGGACATGATTTTGACAGGCTTCTTTGAAGGAGCCTTAGGAGGGTTGTTGAAAATAGTGACAATAGAAACTTCTTCGGCAGGGACAGCAGGAACAACAATCTTCTCAAACAAGATTTCTTTGCTATCCATCAGGCTTTAGATACCTGATTTCAGCAAAGGACAACCAAAAGGCGAAACAGCACATAAAAGGCAATCTTCATCACATCCCGGAAATAAACCGGCTAGCAACAGATTCCTTTTAACAGTCGATAACGGAGTAACAATCTCTTCCACGGAGGCTACATATCGGTCTTCTTCCACAACACTTACTCTATGCTGGGGCATGGGAGCAGTCACAACATTGGGCCTTTCGGGAGCCTCAAACTGTATTTCTTTAGCATCAATAAGGTCTTGAACCTTATTCCTCAGAGCCCAGCAATCGTCCGTAGTATGCTCGGGGCTATCAGAGTGATAAGCGCAATGGGCGTTGGGGTTGTACTTTGGAGAAGCTGTGTTCACTACTTTCGGAGCTTCTTTGACAGTTACCAGATTGGTTGATAGTAGTTGCGGCAAAATCTGAGACAGGGTCATACTAAGCCGAGTGTACTGTCTTTTGGGCCTCTCACCCCTTTGTTGATTATACTACTGAGGAGCAGCGGCAGGCTTTGAAATTACCAATGCATTGACATTTTGGCGGCGTTCCGGCTTGACTTGTCTTCTGGGACCATAAACAGCACTGGCTTCCTTCTTGAAGGGCTTCTTTTCAATACTCGAGGAGGCACCTTTCTGAATCTTCCCCGACTTGATACCAGCTTCTATCCTCTCACCAGTTAAGATCAAATCTGTAAACCCAGCAGAAGAATTACCAATCAGATGGTTAAAGAACGGACCAGACAAGGTCCCAAGGAACATGTCAACAAGTTCACGGTCCGTCAGCGGTGGCTGCACCCTGCCAGCCAAGTCTCTCCACTTTTGCGCGTGCTCCTTAAAACCTTCACCCGTCCCTAGTGACATACCCTGGAGTTGGGTACGAGTAGGAGCGAGATCAGCGTTGTACTAATATTGCTTATAAAAGGCAGTAGCCAAGTCCTCCCAGCTTCGAATACTGGTTCCCTCCAGCTGATAGAACCACTCGAGTTGACCCCCTGAAAGGCTATCTTGGAAGAAATGAATCCAAAGGTTCTTGTCTGCAGTATAAGGTTGGATTTTCCTTACATAGGATCTGAGATGCAGCTTAGGACAGGAAGCCCCGTCGTACTTCGCAAAGGCAGGTGCCTTGAACTTGTGTGGGATCACCACCCCAGAAGATAGACCTAGATCTTCGAAGTCCAGGCCAGGCACCTTCTGTATCTCCATAGCGCTTAGGCGGTCCTCTAACTGTTTGTACTTATCCTCAGCAGGAGGGTATTGTTCGTCGTTGTAATCCGTCTCGTTGTCGGAGATTGCAGGACTAGGAACCCCTCCCCCTTGAGGGCCGTCTTTTTCTGCAGAGGAAGTAACCTGATCGGCCTCATTATGTAGTGTATTCCCGAACCTGCGTCCAGTGTTGAACAACGCAGTCCTCTTCTTCTTCTTCTTCTTCTTCTTCAAAAGCAGAGTCTTCAACTCCTGTTGACCCTGGGCTAAACTCATGACCAGCTCTTGAAACTGGGCGTTCTGGGCCTGGAGGGCCTTGATAGCTTGCTCATTGGATGATTCAGGATTCATGATGACTGTTCAAATAAACAGCGAAGAAGATTAAGCAACCTGTAAGAAAAGGGTACCTGTTATGCATATGATGCAATGAGATGCGTATGATTTATGTTCTCAGAAGACAATTGGGATTCAACTTTGTAGACAACAAGGAAACACACTTCATTAGATTCAAACTTTAAATTGTTCAACAATTGGCCCTTAGGCATTACAGAAATGAAAATACTGAAAAAGGAAATAAAAGCTGTAAAAGAAACATCCAAAGCCCATCAGTGCTCCCGTGGCCTCCTCTTCTCGGTACAAATATAGTCGTTCAGGACCCGCTCATTCTCCAATTTCTTAGTCAGCTTCTGGATCTTTTGTTCCTGTTCGTTGTACTTTTCCCGATAATAATCCCGTTCTTCCTGTAGCTGCGCCCAAGATCTCTTTAGTGTATCAATATCAGTGGGTATCTGAGGAGGGAGGACAGTTGGAGGAACCCCGTCTTCATCAGGAGATTCAAGAATGATAGGCCTGACAGCTTCGTACGGCATACCTAACTTATGAGCACGAATACGGACCCATCTGCAATAGGATTCCATAGGTAGAGAAGTCTTCGGTCCCAATTCATGTGGGTCAGCTTTGTGAATTCTGTCCCAAGCCCTAATGAATCCATGGCGCAGTTTGTCACTGCCTTCCTGAAATTCAAAACTGAAGTGAGGAACCAACATCTCATGAGGCCCTGCTCTTCTGGCTCTTCCGAACTGACGGAGAGCTAGACATGGATTATAAGAGATTCCTCCTTGGGTACCGATCAAAGGAACATTAGGATATTCTCCGCATCGGTCAATAATGGCTACCTCATCCAAACCTCTGAGAGTCCAAGTGACGTCATTATCAGTGAGAGACATTAACCTATGAGCCCAACCCTTTCCTTCTTCATTCTTCAACACGAACTTAGGAAGGTGCGAAATAAACCACCTCACTAGTAAAGGAGCACAACACCATGGAGTTCCCCGTCTTCGGGTAGTACGAGCATAGAGTTGTTGCAGGATATCACCCAAGAGAGTGGGTACAGGGTTCCGAGACATGAAAATCCTTATGGCATAGATATTGATAAAGGTATCAGGATTTGGAAACAATACCAGGCCATAGATTAAAAGAGCCAGAATATCTTCGTACGCCTTGAAGTCTAAGTCATTCCAGAAACCATTAGCTTTGCCAACCAGAAACTTAACCAAAAATCCCTTAACTCCACTTCTAGTTTCCCAGTTATCCAATACCTCTTCTTTGGTCAAGGGAAGGACTGCAACAATCTCTTCAGGCCTAAGAGTCTTCTCCCAACCAGTGAATGAAGTCTGCTTCAAAATAGGGATACCAAGCAAATCAGAGAATTCTTCCAGGGTAGGGACCAGCTGAAAGTCTTGAAAGGTGAAGCAATGATACAGGGGATCATAAAACTGGGTCAGGACACTCATCAGTTGGTGGTCCCACTTTGAAGTGACTAAACCCAAGAGAGAACCATGCCTCTTGATGAAGGAAGTAGTGTTTGGAATCCTATCAACCAACTCCTTGAGCAAAGTAGGTGGTTGAACAAAGTTGAGCCAGATAGTGTTCCTACGCACGGGCATCATGATGTCCTACAAAACAGAGCAAAGATGAAACCCTCTTGTCTTTGAAATGGGTCAGTCCTTATACAAGATGCATGAAATGGTATGATGGTATGATGCTATGATAAAACACACCAAAAGTATTCACAAAGGCAAGCATGATAAGGCACACAAGTCACACAAGACAGCCCTTAGGGTTTAGGCCAGCATGAAGTTTAGGTATTAGCCTCTTTTAGTTTCGTTGGTTAAAACCTGTCCTATCAAAAGTAACCGGGTTCTAGAGGATCTCAATATCATTGACTACCCTCAATCGGTCATAACTCCAGCATTGCAATCTTTTCTTGCGGCCAGAACCATCGCGAGAGTTTAGCCTCAATGAGTGTAGCATACTGCTACTGTTCTATGGCCAAGTTAGGTCAATTTAAGGTTCTAAGGTCGGTTGGTGTTTAATGACTCCTTAGAAGACCCATATTCTCCTCGTTGCAACACAAGGGATATCGATACAGACCAAGGTGCCACACCAACGTAGCCACTGCTTCACCCATGTCGGTCTACGCCGGACAGGTCCCTCACAGATTATGCTACCTAAAAGGGTATTCCCCAGATCCGGGTTAGGATCTATGAAACTCCGATGCAAAGCCCACAAATATAAAAGCAAACAAAGCAAACAATTGAAAACAAAAGTGATCTAAGCCCTTAAGGTTACTCCACTTTTAAGTCATCCCCAGCAGAGTCGCCAGTTCTGTGATACGGTGGGAGAACTGACTTTGGTTTTGCGTTTGTTTTCGCAAATGTTTCGGTTGAGCAAGAGTCGCCACCGACTTTTTATTTTATCCTAAGGAAAGGTTAAAAAGCACAACAAAAACCTTTGAGATGTTTTCTTGGGTTCGGGGAGTAGATTATAGAAAGGGAAGGTATTATCACCCTTTCTATCCATGGTTATCCATGGGCTCTTAGTTACTTGCTTTAGATCACTTGCCTTGATTTTCAATTGTTTGAAATGGTGCTTTGTGTGTGGGTTTTGAAAATGTTTTGAAAAGAAGCCAATGTGGCGGCAACCTTTGTAATGACCCATGTTTGGATGTTTACAAAGGTGTATGTCTTTTGAAAAGTTTTCGATGTTTTTGACAGTTGTTTTGAAAGTGAGATTTTGAAGAATAGGCAAGTGTTTTTGTTTTGTAAGTGGGCAAGCAACCAAGAGTTATCTACCCTAAATTCCTCAAAGATCTTTGCTATGTTTTAACCCTTTTAACAATTTTGTTCCACCATTGTATTTGGTGGACAATCTTGTGTTAGGATGTGAACGGGACGGGCGCGGGTCATTGTTTAGACCATGATTGCAATAGTGCCAAGTATCTTTGGCAATTTTCCTTAAGGGACTTGATCATTTTTGTTTAGGAGAGCGTCATCGAGGGACTATGATCATTTGATTGTTTTGTTTTTGCCAAAGATACCTAACATGCAACATGACCCATTATTGAAGGCAACAAGTGGAGTACCCTAGGGGTGCAAGTGTGATTAGTGTTGTCCATTTTCATGCTTGTTTATCTTGAATTTAGGTCAAACTATTTATCGTTTTTGATTTGCATACAAAACCCTAATTCTAACATGGCATATTTAGAAAGCTTTAAAAGTGCCGAATTGAAAGGTCCTAAATTATTACAACACAATATATGGGAAGGGGGGTACAAATGTTCAAATGGGGATGAGACTTCATAGGAGAATGGTATCCAATATTTACAACCAAATCAAATTGCGCAAATGTAAATGGGAAATAATGTACAAGAATAAACAAATGTGTATGTGTAAATATTTTTGTGTAAATGTATATTATTTATTTACAAGTGAAATAAAAATGAATAAAAAGGTTAATTTTTGAATATTTTCAATGGTTAGGGCAAAACCCTAATTTTGCTAAATAAAAGGTATTAATTATTTATCATGTATAATATTTATTATTTATGTACAAAAATAAATAAAAAGAAGTATATTTGTCAAAAAGGTATTTTTGATGTTAAATATTAATAAAGACAAAAATGTATTATTTTTGTATTTTAAACCTAAATATACTAATAAATATATAAGTATTTATAATATTTACTAAATATATTAAATATCTACAAAAAATAAAATATTTAATATTTACAAAAAAAGTATATTTTTTTATAAGATGTTTTCAAGAGATAACATAAAATAAAAACCAGAAATAGAATGTGTTTATATTATTTTTTAGTTATTTTTAAATATAAGTATATTTATGTTTATTTATGTACAAAACTAAATAAAGCCCAATAAATATCAAATAAAATGCAAAAAAATATGGGAAAAATAATTTTAATATTTTTTATGCTTTGACAAAAATAAATAAGTCAGAAACAAAAATCAAAAGTCAAAAATAATGAAAATAAAATGCAATGGGCCAAGGGGGTGCATGTGTGAAAATGTGGTGTAAACAGAAAAAATAGGACAAGCCCAGCCCAAAGGACTTTGTCTTCAACCTCTGGCCAGAAACTTGTCAAAAACGCACACCTCTTACACTGATTCAAACATCTTGTTTCCTGGACTTTTAGCATAAACTTATAACATGAAAAATATCAAGCATCAAGCCACGATTCCATACATATAAAAAACTTAACTTAACTCTCAGAAATGAGAGAGAATTTCTCCATCCCTAATTCTTAACCTAAGTTTTTGTCAATGTTCAGGTTCCAAATTCTCTCAACACATGCAATATAAATGGAAAGTGAAGATATGTATAGCTTCAGGGCCATGAGTAGAGCATTTTTCATTCATAAACCTAAAGCTAACTCTTCTTAGATTGAGAGATAGAAGTCCAAAGATTTACCTGTTCAGTTGGAATCGTGTGCAACAATGGAGGTACTTTCAGTGCAAGGTGAGGATTGGTACAGCTTGCTTGAGGTCCAGGGATGCTATTCCAATGCTTGGTATGCTTTAAATCTTGCTGAATCACTCCATGGAAGTCAACCTGCAAGAGAGGAAAATGAAAATGGCCAACTGTGCTATGGCTGTTACAGTCTGTATCCAAGGTTGGGAATAGCTTGTATGAATGTTATGGAAGGTGTTTGAGGTGGTTTGGATGAAAACGCACGATGGAATGTTGCTGGCCAAGTCAATCAGCACCCATGACTCTGTTTTGCAGAAAAAGGTGTTTAGATGGATGAGGGAGTTTTAGGGATGGTTTGGTCGTGTTTCAGGTCACTTGAGGAGTATGGAATGTGTACAACAAGTTTGTCTAATCTTTTTTTGGCAGAAATGTGAGATGGCCCTTAATATGTCAAGTTTCTTCTAACTTAAGCAAGAAATGACCAATTGGTTTACAAGCTTCTCTAGGCCCCTCATGTATGATGCATCTTTTTGTCTTGATCAGTGTGTTATGTCCATGAATCCCGTGTCCAAAGATATGGCCTTGTACTTCTTGATTTGCAAACTTGACATAAAGCCATACTTTTCAAAAATGGATAAAGTGCTTTTTCCATTTATGGCTCAATCTTGTATGCAATGCTTAAACACACAAGATAAGGCCTAAACACAAAGGATTGGCATTAAATTTATGAGTGTAAATGAGATTAGAGGCCTGTAATGTAGCTTGCATATACTGAGTTCAAAATGCAAAGTTATGGACATGGAAATGGCTCATGAACAAACTGAGTTTTGCCTATATTACCAAATTTGATTCTCCATAACCACAAGGTTGTTTGATGAGTTCTTGGACATTTTGGAAAGCTTGGAATGTGTACTACAATCCATCTTTGTAATGCAAATTGAAATTCCAAGTGGAAGCATGTGAAAAGTGGCCATGAAGTTAGGCAAAAATCCTGCCTAGAATAGGTCAAAATTTTTCTAAGTTAAGAATGGTTTTGCACCCTTATTCCAAAAATTGTAACTTGAGCTACAAGCTTCTTTTGAGGAAACTTTGTGAATCAAAGTTGTAGATTTTGAAATGGACTACAACTTTCATGTTTTGACTTTTGCTTGAATCCAAATGTATCTTGATGAAAAGATGGGACAAAGTTAGGAAAAAATTAGGGATTTTCATAACTTAGAAAAATTCTAAGTTATGAAAATTCTTCATTTCAAAACCCTAATTTGTGATTTTTGATTTCTTGATGAACAAGTTTCATGATTTGGCATGTTTTGATGAAAAATGAATCTTGACACTTGATTTTGACCAAAAAGTCAAAGTTTGACTTTTCAGTACACAGTCAATTTTGGCTCAGTTGACTGGAAAATTCCTCTGTCAATCTTGTGCATTTGGGATCTTTTGAACTTTTTGAACATGTCAAGACAATTCCATGGGGTCCTTGAGTCCATATGTGAGCTTTGTTTTCCATTGGTTAGGTCAATCAGTCAAAAATTGCCTTTGTGCAGTCAAAACCCTAAAAATGACCATTTTGCCCTTTTGGTGATCTGATCAAATTTCTTGTGGATTTGTGATCCAAACTTGATAAAATGGTTTATATGAGTTCAATATGTTGATGTGGGTCAAAAATCATAAGGTTTGACTGTCAATTGACCACAGTTGACTTTTTCCCCTATACAACTGATTTCTAGGTCAACTGTTCAATTGACTGGGCAAAGTTTGGAATCAAGACTTGAAACTTGGTATGGATAAACTTGGGAGTCCAATATGAAGCATGAAAGTCATCTTGGGCACTTTAGGTCAAAACATCTTTGTGCAAACTCAAACCCTAATTTGGGTCAACAATGCAAGGAGGAGTCTTGAGCAGAGAAAACCCTAACTGGATCTTGAGCTCCAAGGGTCTTGTGGTGAGAAAATGTTGAGGAAATGGGAGGGCAAATTTTGGGGTACAACAACAGCCTTGTACATTTAATTAATTCCAATGCTTGCAAGATAATTTTTATCCCTCTTTGTGAACCAAGAATTCTCTTGTGATTTGCAGAGAGGGTGAATAAACTGATTCCAGCCAGTTACTTTTAATGATGAGCTTTTAAATTTAACTGTCTGCTTTTGATTTATTTCATCTGCATTTGACTTTCTTTCTCTTCTTTTTGCAGGTAAAAATTAATTGAGCAATGGGGAGCGACAATTAGAAGATGAAGATTTAGGAAACTTTTAGGATAAAGTTTTATTTCATTTTAATTATTTGTAATATTATTATTGTAAACAGAATGTAAATAAATTTACAGTGTTCCAATAATAATTTGTAACAAACAATTAAAGATGAATAAAAATCCTTCTTTGTCAATTAATCCTTTTTTAATTCTTCTTCAATTGTTTATTTAATTATTTATAATTCTTAAATTATAATAACTGGAAAATATCCAATAATTTTAATTTAGAAATGATAAATAATCAATAAACGTCCGACGTCTTGCAACTTAGCATTAATCAATAATAAACCCGGCGCTCCAAATAGCCATAAGCATTGCACAGTCAAATCAAACAAACATCCATATTTCTTTGCCTTTTACTGATTAAACCAAACACTGTGAATTTCTCAATTCAAATGCCTCAGCTCATATCCCAGAGTAAATTGAAAAGAACTATAGAATTAATTCTTTCTGAGAAATGTGCGCACAAACCCTAGTTCTTGATTAAATGTCAAAGAAGCGTCCACCTGATCAAACCTGAGCCAAACTCAAACAAAACCTTAGCAATCTGCTTGAACTGATTCAAAATCAATGGAAACCCTAAATTTTGTCTGACTGACGAGAAAAGTCTGTTTGACCGATTCTTGAGCCAATCTGAAAAATCAGGAAAAGCCCGAAGCTGTGATTTCTTGTGGAAAAATAGGAGGGAAAATTTTGGGGTACAACAGAGGCTGTAGGCTTGATCTCCCCAATCATGTCGATTCCCCACATAGCAAAGGGCCAAGGAGCCGTCAAGACATTCAGAGGAACTGGAGGTACGTGCACCTTGTCAGCATAAATTTGACACTTATGACAAGTCCGGAAGTGTTGATAGCAGTCTGCTTCCATGGTCGACCAATAATAACCTGCCCGTAGGATTTTCTTTGCCATCGTATGCCCACTGGAGTGAGTGCCAAAGGTACCTTCATGTAATTCAGCCATGATCTTTTCAGCTTCAATCTTATCCGCACAACGGAGGAGAATAGAGTCATGATTGCGTTTGTACAAGATGCCATTACTCAGGAAGAACTTAGCAGAGAATCTCCTTAAGAACTTTTTATCATTGATTGAAGCTCCTTCTGGATATTCCTGAGCCTCGAGATACCTCTTGACTTCATGAAACCAATGCTGGTTCACTACTTCTTCAGTATTAATCTCGTGACAGTGTGCTGGTTCATCCATTCGTTCAATGGTGACCTGGGGAGCCTCATTATCCCAATTAAGTTTAAACATAGATGACATTGTGGCTAGAGCATCTTCTAGCTTATTTTCTTCTCGCGGGAAATGCTCGAAGGTAATCTCCTCAAAATGCGACAACAATGTCAAAACATGTTCTTTGTAGGGGATAAGGTTTGGGTGTTTAGTGTCCCAATCCCCTTTGATCTGACTGATGACCAAAGCTAAATCTCCAAACACATCTAAAGATTTGATTCCCAAGTCTATGGCAGCCTTGAGACCAAAGATGCATGCTTTGTACTCCGCCATGTTGTTCGTACAGTTGAAGCAAAGTCTGGAAATAAAGGGAGTGTGACACCCTTCTGGAGATATGAGTACAACGCCGATACCATTACCAAGTGCATTGGATGCCCCATCAAAGAACAAGGTCCATCGGGATCCTTGTTTAGGTATGTCATATGGTCTGATTTCTTCACAGTTGTCTAATGTCATGATGTCTTCATCCGAGAATTCAAACTTCATGGATTGATAGTCTTCTACGGCTTGATGAGCAAGATGATCAGCTAGCAAACTGCCCTTTATAGCTTTCTGGGTAGTGTATTGTATGTCGTATTCTGTTAGGATCGTTTTCCATCTAGTTATCCTTCCAGACAGAGCGGGTTTTTCGAAGATGTATTTTATCGGATCCATCCTAGATATCAACAAAGTAGTATGAGTCAACATATACTGTCTTATCCGGCGAGCAGCCCATGCTAGAGCGCAGCAAGTTTTCTCGAGCAGTGAATATATGGTTTCACAGTCAGTAAACTTTTTGCTCAGGTAGTAAATAGCGTGCTCTTTTCGGCCAGACTCGTCATGCTACCCCAATACACACCCTATTGAGTTCTCTAAAACAGTCAGATACATGATCAGCAGTCTTCCCTCGACTGGTGGCATCAAAACCGGAGGCTCTTGTAAGTACTCTTCGATCTTGTCAAAAGCAACCTGGCATTTGTCGTTCCATCTGACTACTTGATCTTTCTTCAATAGCTTGAAGATTGGCTCACAAGTAGCTGTTAGGTGAGAAATGAATCTGGCAATATAGTTTAGGCGTCTCAAGAATCCTCTGACTTCCTTCTCAGTACGAGGAGCAGGCATTTCTTGTATCGCTTTAACCTTGGCAGGATCAACCTCGATGCCTTTGTTGCTGACAACAAAACCTAAGAGTTTACCGGACCAGACTCCGAATGTACACTTGTTTGGATTCAACCTTAGTTTGTACTCCTTCAACCTCACAAACAACTTTTGCAAGTGATCAAGGTACTCCTCTTCAGTTTGTGATCAGGCTATCATGTCATCTACATAGACCTCTATCTCATGATGTATCATATCATGAAATAAGGCTACCATGGCGTGTTGATAGGTTGCCCCAACATTCTTCAGTCCGAATGGCATCACCTTGTAGCAGAATGTGCCCCACTGTGTGACAAATGTAGTTTTCTCCATGTCCTCAGGTTCCATTTTGATTTGGTTATAACTTGAGAATCCGTCCATGAAGGAAAACACTTTGTGCTGGGCCGTATTGTCAACTAGGATGTCGATGTGGGGAAGTAGAAAATCATCTTTAGGGCTAGCCCTGTTTAAATCTCTATAATCCACACACATTCGTACTTTGTCGTCCTTTTTAGGCACAAGAACAATGCTGGCAACCCATTGAGGATAGGAAGTGACATCCAAGAATCCAGTATTGAATTCTTTCATGACTTCCGCTTTGATCTTTTCTGACATGTCAGGTCTCATGCGGCGAACTTTTTACTTCACTGGTGGACATTCTTCTCTTGTGGGTAGACGATGTACCACGATGTCTGTATCAAGTCCTGGCATCTCTTCGTATGACCAAGCAAAGATCTCAACATAATCATGCAATAGCTGAATTAGACGCTCCTTGACACTCAGCTCTAGATTGGCACCCACCTCGATTTCCTTTTTATCTTTCTCAGTACCCAAGTTGATTGTATCCAATAGTTCCTCATGAGGCTGAATAACTCTTTCCTCTTGTTGTAGTAGTCTGGACAATTCCCCTGGTACTTCACAATCTTCCTCACCTTCGTATTCGGCTTGGTAGATTAGATCTTCAGAGTCACTAAAGGCCATAGCAGTATCGTTACCCATGCGATCCAGAATGGAGGGGTACCTGCATTTGTGAGTGTGGGTGTGTGTAAGGGTATAGCCATCTTTAAACAATAAAATGTAAAAGAAAGACAATGAGCACAAAAGGTTTGTATGTGAAAAAGCGTCCATGATTCATTGAATGTCATATGAAGATGAAATAAAAACCCTTACAAATGGACTATTGTGCCTCGGGTAAGACACAAAGTTTTTAAAGTGCGAATTGTTTGTGAATATTACAAGTCCAACAGAAATGTAAAAGATAAATTACTGAGAGATGAAAGTTATTGGGACAAAGTCTCTGGCTTCCCAATTGGAAGTCCTCCGTTGACAGTAGGAAATATCCAATCTTCCAAGCTGCCATCTTTTTCACCATTTTCCACTGTGTTGACCTCTCGGTTACTAATCTTCAAAGGTGGCCCTCCAGCACGGGCACATCGCATAACCTTCTGAGCAGTTGAAGTGAACCCCAAGCCACGCTTGTCTAATTTATACGGGATATCCGGAAGCTGCCCCCAGATGATGCATCCATCCTCTTCTACTACTGCCTTGACGTCCTTTAGAGATGACATCCGAAGCGGAGGTCTTGTGATCTTGGGAATCGGGGATACCGCCTTGGTCACTGCTACCTCTTGAGAGACCTCTTCGAAATTTTGGAAATGAGTTTCAATGAACTCGCCATCTAACTCCACATATCAGAAAGAATTTAGATGACTAATCATGTACTCCTCCTCTCTGTGGACAGTGATAATCTTTCCATGGACCGGGTACTTCAGTATCTGGTGTAGCGTAGAGGTGACATCACTGGTATTATGGATCCAGGGCCGTCCTAACAGACAGGAGTAAGAGGGGCGGATGTCCATTACATAGAAGGTTGATTTGAAAGTCTGAGTTCCCACCTTTATGGGGATGTACACCTACCCATTGACCATCCTCTTTGAGCCATTAAAAGCTCTCACAACTATGTTACTGGGTTTCAAAGTCAGCCCTTCGCAATCCAATCTGTCAAGAGCTTTCTTTGGTAACACGTTTAAAGATGAACCCGTGTCCACCAAGACATGGGCCACAGTTGTTCCTCTACACTCCACAGAGACATGTAATGCCTCGTTGTGTTTTCTCCCTCTGGGTGTCAAATCAGCGTCAGAGAAGCCTAGGCCGTTATCAGCCGTCAAACTGGCCACACAATCTTGGAATTGGTCAGCAGGCGTCTCTTGTGGCACATGGGCTGTCTTCAGAAATTTTACCAGAGCTTTCGGATGTGCCTCAGAACACAGCAGCAATGCTAGCATGGAGATCTTGGAGGGAGTTTTCCCCAACTGTTCAACCACGTCATAGTCACTCTTCTTTATTATCCTCAGGATCTCTTCCATTTCCTTCTTGGATGTTTCGGGGATAGCTAGTGATTGAGCCTTCATCCGGACAGGCTCTTCTTGAATGCTTTTTCCTCGATTTTCAGCAGTAGAAGTATTGGTAGGGATAACAGCAGGGGTTGTGTCATCTTTGTCGGTAGGAGCAATTGCATGTATGATTATTGGTACAGAGGTAATCTTCGGAACAACCACGGGTCCAAAAACTGCCTTTGGAGGGGAAATCTCTAGAGAGAAGATTCTACCACTACGGGTAATCTTACTAGTTCCGACAATATTGCTAATGTAGGAATCTTCTTTTAGGAGCTCACTTCTTCGGCGGTCAGCCTATCTTGTTTGATACCATGGTAGTAGATTTCTCCACCGTAATTCCACGGTACTATTTTATCTAATTCATACGGGACCGGCCCGGGCATTGTAATTATAAGAGGAGTAGTCTTTGGAATAGATGTAATCCTAACGGGTCTTTTGGGGACCCTGGAAGGATTGGCGGAGATGGTTATGATTGAAACGTCTTCAACTGGAATAGGTGAAGCAGGAGCATTTTCAAACAGAATCTCTTGGTGGTCTATCAAGCGTTGAATGCCTGTCTTCAACAGAGGGAACTCAGTTGGTGAGGATAAGCAAAGATGGCAGTCTTCGTTACAACCTGGGAATATACCAGCTTTCAACAAGTTTATCTTAATGATCGGGAGCGGAGTCAAGAGTTCATCCACTGTAGCAACAAACAAATCTTCTTCGATAGCATTGACGTTGTGACCATGTCTAGGCATAGGAGCGGAAATGACATTTGGTTTCTCGGGTGCATCAAACTCAATCTCTTTTGCATCTATTAGGTCTTGAATTTTGTTTCTCAAGGCCCAACAATTATTAGTGTAGTGACCCGGACTTTCAGAATGATATGCGCATCTAGCATTTGGGTGATAATGAGGGGACGCAGTGTTAGGATTCTTTGGAGCTTCTTTTAAAGTTTCCAGATTAGATTTCAGAAGATGTGGTAAAACCTGGGCTGGAGTCATATTAATTCTGGTGAATTTCCGGACTGGCCTTTCCACCCTTGGTTGGTTACTTCTTGGTTGATCAGATGTTGGCTTTAGGATCATAACAACTCTTACCATTGGTCGGCCCTCAACTCTCCCTTGGTTCTTTTGTGGATAAACGGCAGATACCTCCTTCTTCCTGGTGAAAGGCTTTCTCATAGCTGTAGAGGCAGATGAATCTTTCTGAATCTTTCCACTTTTTATGCCAGCTTCCACCCTCTCTCCGGTTAATATTAACTCAGTAAACCCAACAGATGAGCTCCCAATCAAATGGTTGAAGAAAGGCCCCGATAGAGTGCCTAAGAACATATCCACCATCTCCCTTTCAGACAAAGGGGGTTGCACTCTCCCAGCTAGATCTCTCCATTTTTGCGCGTAATCTTTGAAACCCTCATTTTGAAGCCATAGCCATACTCTGAAGTTGAGTATGGGTGGGCACCAAATCTGCATTATACTTGTATTTTTTATAGAAATCTGTGGCAAGATCTTCCCAATTGTGGACGTCGGCCCTTTCTAATAGGTAAAACCAATCGAGTTGTGTTCCGGATAAACTATCTTGGAAAAAATGCACCCATAGGTATTTATTAGTAGAGTGCGGCTGAATATTTCTCACGTATGATCGAAGGTGCATTTTAGGACATTACACCCCATCATATTTTGCAAACAACGACACTTTGAATTTGGTGGGATCACAATTCCCGACACTAGCCCAATTCTTCAAAGTCTGTACCCGGTACCCTTTGTATTTCCATAGCGCTTAAACGCTCTTCAAGATGTCTGTACTTATCATCAGCCGGAGGATATTATTCCTCAGAGTAGTCTTCCTCTTCTTCCTCCTCTTCGGATTCTGACGGAACTGCTGTTTCTTTTCCTTTCCCTTCTCCTTCCCCGGAAGTGGTTGCAAAATTCAAGGTTCTTCTAGTCTGTCCCTGAAATCTTCTCCCCATGTTCAAAACCCGAGTGACCTTCTTTGTTTTCTTCTTTCTTTCTTCAGCTAACAAAGTCTTCAACTCCTCTTGCCCCTTGGCTAGGGTCATGAGTAACTGCTGAGACTGCGTGTTTTGAGATTGAAGATCTTTGACCGTCTGTTCGAGATCCATCTTACTGAAATAAACAGTAGAGAGATGAGGAAACTCATTGCAAAAGACCTGTTTATGTCATGATGAATGATATGTGCGTATGCAATGTTTTCAAGGATTTAAAAATTAAAATTTGTTTTAAACAAAAATAAACACACATTATATTAATAAAATAGGGTTTGAGTACATCAATTCCCCTTGGGCAAAATAATACAACACTCTAAGATGAAAAGTAGTGCGCATCCTCTTTGGTGCGATGTAGGCATTTAGAGTCTACTCCTCATGAAGTAGCCTAGTGAGTTCCAAAACCTTCTTCTCACTTGCGTAGAATTGGGCTTTGAAAGTATCTCGCTCACCTTTGAGTTGTATCCAATCCCTCTGTAGATCTTTGAGAGACGTGGTCATGTCAGGATGTAGGATAGTGTATGGAACTTCTCCTTCCTTAACAGGCTCAATAATCACCGGGAGAATGGAAGGATAAGGCATCATAAGACTTTGAGCGCGGGTTCGTACCCACTTGAGGTACGGCTCAAGATGGATGGAATTCTTATGTCCCAAAGTCTTTCTATCCACCTTGTTTAACATTCTCCAAGCTCGGATGAATCTCTGGCGAAGACCTTGATCATCGTTGTCATAGTCGAATACCAAGCCTTGAATCAGCATATCATGTGGGTCATCCCTTCGGGCATAACCAAACTGTCTTAGAGCTAAACATGGGTTGTAGGTGCTGCCTCCCCTAATGCCAAGTAGAGGGACATTAGGGAATTCTCCATAACAGTCAACAATGATAACATTCTCTTTGGATCGATAGCACCAATGAATATCTGAATGTTTGAGCGTTATTAACCTTTGTGACCACCTTAATCCTTGCTCATTCTTTAAGACTGATTGGGGAAGATGAGAAATAAACCATCTTGCCTGGAGGGGAGTGCAACACATAAGGACCCCTCTTTTCCTCATTGTACGAGTGTGAAAAGAGTGTAGGATATCCCCTAGTAATGTAGGCACCGGATTGCGTGACATGAAGATTTTGACGGTGCTCACCTCTATGAGTTGGTCAGGATTGGGGAACAAGACCATCCTATAGATAAGAAGAGCTACAATCTCCTCAAAAGCTTGCAAGTCTAGGGAATTCCAACAGTTTTGGGCTTTCTCAAATAGAAACTTTGAAGAAGCCTTTGACACCACTTCTAGTTTTCCAATGAGTTGTGACATCAGATGAGTGCAAGTGCAGGGCTTGAGCAATCTCTTCTGGTTTTGGATCTCTTTCCGTACCATTGAAAGGTAGTTGATTGAGAATAGGAATCCTCAAGAGTTGAGAGAATTCTTCCAAAGTAGGCACAAGCTGATAGTCAGGAAATGTAAAGCAATGATGCAAAGGATCAAAGAACTGGAAGAGCACTTTCATCATATCCTCCTTTGTGTTGGAGGTGACCAAGTTGAGTAGACGACCATGCCTCTCGGTGAATGGAGAGTTCTCAGGGATCCTTGAAGCTAGCTCATTGAGTTGTGGAGGAATTCTTACAAGGTTGATTTGGATAGTTTTCCTGCGAAGTGAATCCATATCCTACAAAACAAGAACAAAGATGAATCTCCAAAATCCTTGAAATGGTTAGTTGATTCATATGATGCTCATGATGTCCATGATGTTATGTACAAGTATGCATATACAAGCAAAGAAAACAAGTTCTTAGTTTACGCTTGCATGGGGTTTTATAGGTAAGTACCCTCTTGAAGTTTAGTTGGCTTAAACCTGTCCTAGTAATAGTAACCGGGTTCTAAGGAGCTCAATATCACCGAATTGTTTCCTTGGTCATTGTTTCAGCTCAAGCCTTTTTAATGGCGACTGAAATATCCCAAGAAACCAACCCTTAATGAGTGTAGTATCGAGTATCTACCAACTTCGGACTGCACCAAAGCCGGTCATCTCACTACATCCTAAAGGCCAAGTTTGTCAAGTAAAGGGTTCTAGAAGTTCATTAGTGCTTCATGACATCACTCAGCAACCACGTATTCTCTTTGGTTGACTCAAAGGCTACCGGTACCCACAAATATGTCGCACTAACATAGCTATTGCTTAGACCATGTCAGTATACCCCACACAGTTTCCACAATGTATTTCTATTTACCTATAATGTTTCCCAAATCCGAGTGGAGGATTCAAACCCAAACAAAGAACCATAATGTAAAGAAAACAAGTCAGACAAATGTAAGCAAATAAATGTGATCTAGCCCTAAGGTAACCCCACTTTTATAATTTTCCCCAGCAGAGTCGCCAGTTTTGTGATACGGTGGGAGAACTGACTTGAGGTTTTGCGTTTTATCGCAAATGTTGCGGTTAGCAAGAGTCGCCACCGACTTTTCTCTTATCCAAAAGGAAAGGTGAAAAAGCACAGGAAAGACCTTTGAGATGTTTTCTTGAGTTCGGGGGGTAGATTATGAAAAGGGAAGGTATTAGCACCCTTTTCATCCATGGTTTTCCATGGGCTCTTAGTTACTTGCTTAGATCACTTGCTTTTGTTTGTTTGAAATTGTTTTTGGTGTGGTTTCGAAAGTATTTTGTAAAAGAGGCCATTCGTTTAGGCAATCTTTGTAATGATTCTCGTTCGTAAGAATGTATACAAAGATGTTTGTCTTTTAAAAATGTTTTCAATGTTTGTAATATGTTTTGAAGTGTGTGTGTTTGTTTTGAAAATAGCAAGGATTGTTGTTTTAAAATAGAGCAAGTAACTAGAAGCTATCTACCTACTCAAATGTCTTTCTTGTGCATTTTCTATTCCTTTGACATTTTTGTCTTACCATTGATTTGGTAAGCAACCCTATATTTGGATGTAAACGGGACGGGTGTGGGTCATCGTATAACCATGATTAGCAATGTTTGCAAAGTATCTTAGCATTTTAAGGGACCAAGATCATTTTATAAGGCAACCTTTTGAATAGCATCATCGAGGGACTATGATCTTTATGTTTGTTTTGTTTTGCCAAGATACTTTGCATGCGTAACATGGCCATTTTTGTTTTAGGCAACCAAGTGGAGAAGCCCTAAGGGTGCTTGGGTGCAAGTGTGTCATTTTCATGCTTTCACTTTATCTTGTATTTAGGGTTTTCTATTTTGCTTTGTTTTGTTCTTGTCATACAAACCCTAATTACTAATCATGGCATATAAAGCGATAAATTGCGTAATGTAAATATTTCTAAGCTATTACAACAATTTATGGGAGGGGGGAATACAAATTTGAATGGGGATTTGCAAAAATATAAAACTAAATAAATTATTACAACCAAATCGAATTTGTACGAATTATAATAAGTACAATACAATATTTAAAATGCAATGCAATGTACATGTAAAAAGATTTTTTTATTTTATTTTTTATGTAAAATAAAATTTAAATCTAAGCCTAAAAATGTAAAGAAAAGGAATTAATTTTTTTAAAAGGGGTTTAACCCTAATTATTATTTAAAAGGAAATAAAGTTTTTATATGTATTATTTTGTGTATTTTCTTGTATGAAAATAATAAATAATATTGTATAAAAATATAAAATTATATATATGCAAAAATAAGTATTTATAAGTATGAAATGAAAAATAAATTGACCTTAATATGTTTAATTATATTTACAAGTTTATTAAGAAATTAAATGATATCCTAGTAAAATAAAATATATTTTTATGTGAGAAATAAGATAAAAAATAAAATAAAAGTGCAATATTATTAATTTATATTTTTTGGGATTTTTATGTATTAAATAAATATTTAAAATATTAAGTATGAAAATAAAACAAATAAAAAATAAAAAAATAAAAGTTGACAAGGGAGGGTAATGTAGCAAAGCTGATGGTAATGTGTTAGCAAAAAATCCTGGCCCAAAAGACCAAGCCCAACCTGTAAAAATGGAAAAATGGAAAAGAGAAAAATATAAAAAATCACAAAAGTAGCGCCCAGGTTCGAACCCAGAACATGGGTCTCATCAGCGCGCTACTTTGCCACTGGGGTGGCTATACTTACATTGTCTTAAGGGAAACGAAAATAAGATAACATAAAATGAATCCTTGCCCCGTACCTCATCTTCTTCCTCAAGCTTGGCCAGACATCCTGTAACTCTCTCATACTTCCATGAAAATGAAAACTCATAACATGAAAATTGTAGTACTTGAACTCACGATTCCAACCATATAAGTTATGTAAGCTAACTATCAAAGATCAAAGATAATTTTAACATCCCTAAATTTTAACCTAATATTTTCAAAAATTTCAAGTTCCAAATTCTCTCAGCTTAAGTAAAATCAATGTAAGATAAAGATATGTACAACTTCGTTATGATGAGGACTACATTTTTATTCACAAATAGTGGCCTAAGGTTTCCTGTATAACGAGATAGCGTTTGAGATTTTACCTCCTTCAGTTGGAATCGTGGATGAAACTGGGATGAGTTTGATGGAGGCCTGATGCTTGCTTGAGCTTCCTTGAACTTCCCTGAATGTATTCCAACCCTTGCCTTGCTCTGAAAGTATCTGAAACCCCTTGTCCAAGTTAAACTACAAGCTCTGAAATCAACAATGGAAGATGATGGAGAAGTGGTTACAGAACAAGGATGAAGGTCTGGATTGGCTAGGTAACAAGTATGAAAGATGTTTGAATGATCTAAACTTGGAACACACGAGCCAAATGAAAGATGAGTATGCTTATGCAAAATCTGCAGGTTTGGACAGATTTTTGGTGTTTTGCTGGTTGGGAGTGTTTCAGGCCTTTGCTTATTGTCTTTTGTGTTGCATAATGTTTGTATATTAGTATAGAAATGGTTTGATGTCAACACTCTAACAGTTGTGCCTATTCTAGCCGTTTTGCCACTTTTCTTGTATTTTAAGTAAAGTGATAAGACAAAGCTTTACATGATTGTACTGGCTTTCTTAGGGTTGGTATTTCTTCTATACAAGTTGCCTTTGGTCTGTGGTACTTGTATGTGCCAAGGGGACAGGTCCAAGGCTCAAGATTGTAAAGTTTGCAAAAGTTGATCTTTTTCAAAATGGCAATGGTCCCTTTTTGCCATAAATGGAATTGCAAGTTGGATAATGGATCAAAGGCATGGATCAAAGCTTTGTCAGATGAGTAAGAATTTAATTAAGGAGTGTAGAACAAGTTTGAGACCTGTAAAGCATGGATTAGGCAACATAGGATTGATTTGCATTTGTGTTCATCATGAAATGGCTTGGACAAAAAGTGAGAAATTGCCAACTTCATCTCCTCGATTCTCCCTACTCAAAAATCATCTTGGAGAGTTATTGGACATTTTAGAAAGCTTGCAATGTTATATATAATTCATATTTGAAATGAATTTTGAGATACCTCTTGGAACTAGGTGAAAAATGGCCATGAAGTTGGGTCCAAAACCTGCCTAAATTGGGGTAAAATTTCACTAAGTTATTTAGTTCATGACCATGTGTTCATAAATTTATATCTTGAGATCCAAGCATATTTAGAGAAAAGTGTGTGAATAAAGTTTGTAGATTTCATGGAGGTATACAACTTTCACGTTGGGAACATTCCTTGAATCATTATGCATCATGGTGAAAAAGTGGCCTAAAATTGAGAAAAAATAAGAAACTTTTCTATACTTAGAAAATTTCTAAGTTAGGAAAATTTTCAAATTCAAACCCTTATTTTCAAATTTGGTTTTATTGATAAAAAAGTTTCACATTTTGACATATTTTGATAAATTATGACCCTTGGTACTTGATTTTGACCAAAAAGTCAAAGTTTGACTTTTCAGTGTACAATTGACTTTTGATCAGTTGACTGCAAACTTCATCTGTCAATCCAATGAATTTGAAATGTTTTGAGCCATGTAATTAAGTCAATATTATGTAATTGAATCCTTGAAATCATTCTTTAATTCAATTGGTCATTTGCTAGGTTAAAAATCAGAAATTGCCCTTCCTCAGTCAAAACCCTAATTTTGACCATTTTGCCCTTTTTGTGATTTGACCAAATTTCTTGAGGAATTATGATCCAAACTTGATCAAATGATACATATGAGTCTAAAATATTGATGTTGATAAAAAATTATGAAGTTTGACTGTAAATTGGCCATGGCTGACTTTTTCCCCAATACAACTGACTTTTAGGTCAACTGTCCAATTGACTGATAAAAAATGTGGTTCAAGGCTTGAAACCTGTCATGAGTGATCTTAGGGATCCATAATGATGTTTTAAAGTCATATGAAGCATTGATAGTCCAAAAATACTTGTGAAAACTCAAACCCTAATTTTGGGTTGTCAGTGCAAGATGAGATGTCTTGAGCTGACCAAAACCTAATCCAGTCTTGAGTCAAAGAGATCTTGTGAGAACAGTTTTGATAAATGATAGGGAAAATTTTGGGGTACAACAGCTTCCCCTGTTCAATCTTCTTAGACCTGAAGAGTTAGATTTGCGAGCTTTGCCATTCGTGACTCGAAGGTGAAAGATGATTGGACACTGAAGTGCCCATAAATTTGCACTCGATAGTGTGTAGTTGAGGGAATGGGCTTAAAGATGCCATTTGGAGAAGTGATAGAATCTTGTTGGAGATGGGCTTGTAGATGCCATCCAAGAATATTTGTTAGATTGTAATTTGTAAGCTGAAAGAATGAGTATCAGAGTGGTGTCCGCGTCTGGACGTATCTGAGCTGTATCTGAACTTGAAATCTGAATGAGTATCAGAATGGCATTCATATCTAAAGCGTATCTGAAATGTATCTGAAAGTTGAAATCTTAATGAGTATCAGGATGACATCCGTGTCTGGAGCGCATCTGAACTGTATCTGAAAGTTGAAATTTGAATGAGTATCAGAATGACATCCGTGTCTGGAGCGTATCTGAATTGTATATGAAAGTTGAAATCTGAATGAGTATCAGGATGGCATCCGTGTCTGGAGCGTATCTGAACAATATCTGAAAGTTGAAATCTGAATGAGTATCAGGATGGCATCCGTGTTTGGAGCGTATATGAACTGTATCATGATTGCATATTGTTAATGGTAGTTGTTAATCTCATCCTGAAAAGGGTAAAATGTAGCTGGAACACAAAATTATGTTGCATGAAATGTATGATGCAATATATGTGTTTTATCAAAGTTTATGATATGTGGATGTAATGTATGAGCATGCAAGATGATTTGCTGTATGATTGAGGAAAATAAATCCTTGACTGCTGCTGAGGATATGCAGACTCTTCATATCTTGAAATTGAAGTAATGACAAAATCCTATTGTGAGAGCAATGTCGTATACTGCTTGAGGAATCTGCTTGGGGAATCTAGAGAATTTCGATGACTTCTACTGGGGATTAATAAATGGGAGCCTTTGTTCCGTTGGGGAGTATCAGAAGTCAGCTGTTATCCGGTTGGGTTTCAGGCTTCAAAACAAATTGCTGGAGAATTTGGAGGAATTGGATGGTTTCCACCGGGGTTTAATAGTTTGAAGTTTTAGTTCCGTCGGGGATCTAAATGACGTACTGTGGGGATTGCTCATAGAATAGCCTAAAGACGTTTTCCTATTCTTTCAACCTGTCAGTAATTGTCTTCTTTCATTTTGTTTATTTGTAAACAATAATTATGTTCAAGTGCATATGTTAATTAATGAATCATTGGACGTTTTTGCAAATAAAACACAAGCGTAAAGAAAAAGGACAAATAGTTTTCTGTACTTTAAAGAGATATCTTTGTATTTACTTTGAATAAGTATTTTGTACAAAGGAGACAGACATCCTAGTAAGAGGATGGTGCCATAAAAAAAGAAGAAAAATTTATACAAAGAAAGATAGCTATGTGTGATAATCTCATGGGGTTCCCATTCTGCTATGGCCTTCGTATCTCTGAATATCTTGTCTATTTGTTGCTTCCTCTGAAGATGATTGAATTGATCAGAAACTCCGAGTTTGTTAGTGGAAGTCAAGAGGTTGTCCACAAAGTGATCCGACGGGACATAGTCATACATTTTAATTCCCTAACTTTTGCCTGGACCTCCCTTTCGGGTTTTCAGTCCACCGGGAAACCCTTTTTTGCCCAAGTTGCCCTTTCAGGTTTTCAACTTGCCGGGTGTACAGATTTTTTTATATTTTATCCCTAATTTTTTCCCGAACCTTTTGATTCGCCGGGATGCCATTTTTTTGCCTAGGTGTGTCAACTTAGCGGGTCTCTTATGCGTAGTATCTTTTGATTATGTCCGCGTTCATAGGGTGTGGCAGGTCGTCACCGTCCATGGTGGTTAAAATCATTGCCCCACCGGAGAAGATGTTCTTGATTACAAATGGTCCTTCATAGGTAGGAGTCCATTTGCCCCTGGGATCACTTTGTGGTAAGATAATGTGTTTTATCACTAGATCTCCAACTTGATATACCTGGCGTCTAACTTTCTTGTTGAAAGCCTTGATCATCCGTTTCTGATACATCTGACGGTTCGAATCCATATTTAGGAAGAACATTTATTGGGTTTATGTTCTAGAGATAGATTAAGGCTTAGTATTCATGTGGGTATCGATTCTTAATTCCTCTGTGTTATTTTGTGTTATTTTATGTTGTTTTGTGTTATGTTGAGAGATCACCGACACGAGCAATACGATTGTTATCGTGCTCCGTGTTAGAAATAACCTCTGTGTAAATGACACGTGATGATATTGACGAGTAGTTAAGGTTAAGTGCAACTGAGTAGTAAGTTTTAGCATTTGATAGGGTAGATGAAATACAAACTTGAGAGTTCTTTACTATTCAAAGAATGAAATTCTTTTTATGTTTATAATTTTTAATTTCCGCATCTTACAAACAAACCCATTCTATTCCCAAACTCATAAACACGAGAAATTGTCGAACGATATTTCAATACACCAATATTTTTGGACATGATATGATATAACGTATATAATCTAGTAAATTAATAACTTACTTTTTGCTTGCCACTTTACCGCTTTCAGTAATGCTCATTATATTTGTCTAAAAAACCAATTTACATTACTGCTTATTTTTTACTTATCACTAAGTGATAATTTCCAAACTAAACCCCCAGTTAAATTTTTTGTTTAATTGAACCACGAATTGAACTCGGTACTTCTGTGCTGTACTTGAGACCAACATTCGGTGAAGTTTACCTATTATTACAAGAGGCATAATAGTACACTTGCTATTTTTTTATCATGTTTTTGGCGCCGTTACCGGAGACTACTAAATTATAGAGTTCAACTTTAGTTCAATTAAAATTTTGTTGCTCTGCGACTAAAATTTTATTTTCTATTATTTGTATATTTTTGTTTATCATTATTTATTTGTGTCTAACTTTTGTATGCGAGGAAAGCCCTTAGCTGAATTTCCTTTTGACGCATAAATCAAAAAAACTTTTCTTGCAAGGCGTAGACAAGCTCAATTAGTTAGACTGGAATCAAAAGGTTCATTAGATCATTCAGGTTCAGAGTCCGAAAATGAAAGACTGATGGCTGAAGATCCATCATCACCTGAGAGAATTCTTGGGGACTATGGAGGAGCAAATTCTCCAGCAGTTCGGTTGACTATTATGAATCAACTAGTAACTGTTGCAAATTTTCAACTACACCCTTCAACAATTCGACTGCTTGAGAACATATCTTTCACCGGAAATATTAATGAAGATGCAAATAAGCATTTGCAAAGGTTTCTCACTATGAGCACTACATTGAAAATTGAGGGGCATTCTAAAGAAGCAAAGAAATTAAGAATATTTTCATTCACACTTTTTGAAGATGCTGAAGAATGGTTTTACTTATTACCTACTTGGAGTATTACTACTTGGGAACAGATGGAGAAGACTTTTCTTGATGAACACTTTCCTGCTTCTGTTTACATTCGCAAAAGATATGAAATTATGAATTTTAAGCAGAAAGAAGGAGAGTCACTAGGTGATTCTTACAAGAGGTTCAAGAGGTTATTGGTAGCTTGTCTCATTCATAATATGGATCAAACTGAGCAAATGCAGATGTTTGTAAATGGCTTCAAAATGAAGATAAAGCAGCGTATTAACACAGCTTTTGGTGGCTCATCAAACTTTACAACAATCACTAGTATTAAGAAGATCATTGAAGCCATTTTTTATACCCCAAAATTTACTCTTCCATTTTTCTTCAAGAAATTCTCATGAGGTCCTCATTTGCTCAAGGTGGCTCAAGAATTGATCAGACAAATTCTCCTCCTAAGCAATGGGTCCACAACTGGGGTTTTGTGTTTTTAAAGGAAGTTTGGGTTTAAAAGTTCTCAAGTTGTTTCCATGGTTCTCCATAGGTTTTCAATAATGCTCGTGTCAAGTTTCAAGTCTTACATCACAAGTTTGCTCAGCCAATAGCTCAAATGATTGAAAATCAATTGTATTGGATAAAAAGTCAATTATGATCAACACACAATCAAACTGCAATATTTTTTGTCAACCTCAACATTTTGAAGTGATATTCATCATTTGATCAAGGGTTGATCATGATTCCTCAAGAGAAGCCCTTAAATCATCAAAAGACCAAAGTTGCCAAATTAGGGTTTCCTTAGGAGAAGTCAACTTAACTTTGACCAGGCATAACTTTCACATGCTTCAACAAATTTTCCCCAACCAAAGCCTATTTTGAAGGAAATTCAATTCTCTATAACTTTGTATATCTATTCTCAAGTCCAAAAAGTGCTTCATTTGAGAGATATGAGTCAATACATTACATGTCATTTCAAAAATCAACAAAAATACACTTTATGTCAAGGTAACTTACATCAAGATAAAGTATCCAAATGCAAAAATGATCAAAATATAAATTGTACAGGACATCTTTATATTTTCAAAAAGTCCAAGATCACCTTAAAAAGATTAAAATTGAGAGAGTTATGACCAGTGCAAGTTGGGAAATTTGAGAAAATGCATGAAGTGCAAAGTGAGCAAACTTGAAAATTTGAACTAGTGGGCTTAGCTTTTTAAGTTTCAAACATGTCCATGACCTTATAGAAGACTCCTAAAATCATTCTTGCCTTACCTTATTTTTTTAATTTATATTTATTTTGTTTTTATTTAATTAAATACAAAATAAATTAAATAAAATGCAAGACAATTGGATCAAGGCACATGGATAGTTTTTTGGATCAGTTGGAGGCCCAAGACAGCTCATGACAACATGCCTAAACCGTGTAAGCTCAAATATGGCAAGAATCTACAAAAACGAAAGCTTGAAAAGCATGTTTGGTTCTTGTTTAATTTTGGTCATGATTTCACAATTTTGTGCCATATTTGTTGACCTATTTTGCCCATCTATATAAGCACATCAAACATCAAATGCATACCACGAATCCTTGCCTCTAAAATCATCAAAAACATCCAAAACCCTATAATTTCAAAACTTTTGTTACAAGCCCTCTCATTCTAAAACTTCGATCCCATTCATTTCCAAGAACGTTGAAGGGTAAGTTTAAATCAGTTACCATGATCCTAAGCACGTGAAAATGTATAGCATGGCATAACTGATTTAACATTTTTTGCAAATTCATATCTTTAATTTTGTTTTGTATTAAATTGTATTGATGTCACTGACATGTTTCTGAGGTGTATTAGAACAGGTTTAGACCATCATAAGGATCTCATGCACGATGAAATGAAAAGTTGTCATGATTTCTCTGAACGACTTTACTTGGTTCGAAACTCATGATACAAGGGTTTATAGCCAAAGCTAAGCCCGCATTTGGATTAAGGAGGGTCAAATTAGGGGGACTAGGGCATTTTGGATCACTAACTCTCTGATTTTGCAGGTTTTGGATTGTATAGGTCGCCGGAGAAAACGACTGGAGCTAGGGCTCCGGCGCCTCTCCGACCAATAGAATCACGCTTCATATTTATTTTTGTGGTTTGATTTACATTAGCAGATGTAAAGACCTCCCCAGTGGTAGAAGCGAGCATTGTTAAGGCGTTAGTATACCAGGGCATGGGTTCGATCCCCGCCCCTGGTATTTTGACTTTTCACACATTTGTTCTTGTTTACAGATTCTATGCAAGAAATCCTCAACGCGCTCATCGTGCACCCTCGCCTCATCACCATCGGATCTGCATAATTTATGATATGGAATTTCATATCTCCATGCCCATGGTGCACTCTCGTTGATCAGCCACACTAGATCTCACGCATATTGGGCTTATGTTGATGGACCTGATGAATTCTTTTTAGCACCCCCAGATCTACTTTTCTTACAGGCCCATTACTTTATTTTTTTAATTAATTACTTGACATAATTAACTTTTTTCTAATCAATTTAGAATTAATTTTTATTTATTTATTAAAATTAACCAAATTAATTTTGTTTTATTTAAATTGATTAACTTTTTTAAGTAAATTAATTTCTTATTTTTTTTAATAAAATTAATTAGGTTGTTTTAGTCTTTTTTTAATTTTACTAATAAAACTTTTATTTTCTTAATCAATTAAAACCAATTAGGTTAAGTTAAATCATCAATTTTTCATCAAAAAAATGATTAAAAAAACATTACTCCATTCTTCTTTACTTTTACAATCTTCGTGCATTCTTTTACTTTCGCATTAGATTTCTCACAATAATGTATCTACTAAAGGTTGTAATAATTAATTAGGTTTTTTATCGCTTTCTTTCTTTTCCCAATTTTGTGGTTTTGTACCCTTCTCTCCGAAGCATTGTAATAGCGTAGGATCTTTCTTTTCTGGTTTTACTGCTTTTACTTATTATTGTATAGTAATTAGGCTTGTATGACAAGATATAAAAGCAAATGCTAGAAAACTTAATCTCAAGACAAATTAACTTAAAACTGAAACACTATTCACACACGCACCTCTAGGATGACTCCACTTGTTTCCTCGTAAAATACAGTCATATCCCTCGAACGCGGGATGCTTTAGCAAAGACTCTAGGTTAAAAGATCGTAGTCCCTCGACGACCCTTCGATGCTGCCTCGGTAAACAATCTTTGTCCCTTACGATAAAATTGCTAAAGCGCCCTAAAATTTGCCTTTATGACTGTACGATGACTCACGCCTGTCCCTCACACATCCAACGATAGAGCTTCCTACTAACTAATGGTAGGATAGAACTATCTAAAGGAGGAGGAAAACAACAAAAGACTTTTGAGTAGGTAGACAACTATTAATCGCTTGCTCATAATAAATTTTCAAAACAAACATCTTTTTACAATCACACATTTTCCCTAAAATATTTTCAAAAATAAAACATTTTGTGCGCATTCTCAACTGATACGAGAATCACTACAAAATCGCTGCACTTAGGCATTTTTCAAAATATTTTCAAACAAACACAAAGATTTTCGAAAGTGAGCTAGCTATTAAGAGCCCGTAGATAACTACGAATGAAAAAAGTGTTAACACCTTCCCTTTTCATAACCTACCCCCCGAACTCAATAAATCTCAAAGGTCTTTCCTGTTATTTTCACCCTTTCCTTATTGGATAAAAGAAAATTTGGTGGTGACTCTTGCTATCCACAACATTTGCGATAAAATATAAAACCTAAAGTTAGTTCTCCCACCGTATTACAGAACTGACGACTTTGCTGGGGAAGAACTAAAAAAGGTGGGGTTACCTTAGAGATAGATCACATTTAAAATGCTTTACTTGCTTGATTTGTAGGCTTTACATTTTGGGGTTTTGCTCGGGTTTATTTCTGTATAGATCCTATACCCGGATCTGGGGGAATTTTTAGGTAAGTAGATATAGATCGTGGAAAATGTATGGCGTAGACTGCTATGGTTGAAATGATGGCTATGTTAGTGCGACACATTGGTTGGTGACGGTGTCCCTTGAGTCAGTCAAATAGAATACTGGGCTGCCGCGTGGTGTCATAAGCACTGAATGACTGTAGAACCTTAGTTGACACAAATTAGCCGTTAGAAGGTAGTGAGATGGACGACTTTGGTGCAGACTGAAGTTGGTTGATACTCGATGCTACACTCATTGAGATCGGACTCTCGGGATATTTCGATCACAAATCATATGCTTATGCTGAAACAATGCCTGATAGAAATATCGGTGATATTGAGACTCCTAGAACCCGATTACTTCTTTTAGGATAGGTTGACCTAACTAAAACTCAAGAGGGTACTTACCTACAAACTCCATGCAAGTGTGAACCCAAGGCCTTGTGTGTTTTGCTTGTGTCTGATTAACTGTTCAAACATGACATCATAACATCATGACATCATACCATATCATTTTCACTAACCATTTCAAAGACCGAGGGAATTATCTTTGTTCTTTATTGTAGGTTATAGCATTCGCTCGTAGAAACACTATCCGGATCAAATTTGTAAGGATACCTTCTCAACTTAAGGAGTTAGTCTAAAGGATTCCTGAAAGTTCTCAATTCACCAAAAGGCATGGTCGACTACTCAGTTTGGTTACCTCAGGTTTTGAAGAAGACATGATGAGTGTTATATTCCAGTTCTTTGACCCTGCACATCACTGCTTCACCTTTCCAGATTATCAGTTGGTACCCACAATAGAAGAGTTCTCTAAACTACTAGGAGTACCTATTCTTGATCAGACACCCTTCACTGGTCTAGAGAAAGTTATAAAGCCTGAGGATATTGCAGCAGCTTTACATCTAAAGCGGTCCAACATTGTATCTAATTGGGAAACAAGAAGTGGAGTCAAGGGCTTTCTTGCTAAATTTATGATAGAGAAGGCTCAACTGTTTTTGGATGCTATGAGTTTTCAGGCTTTCAAGGAGATCTTGGCTCTGTTGATCTATGGATTGGTACTATTACCTAATCCAGACCAACTCATAGATGTGAACGCCATCAAAATATTTCTCGCTCTTAATCTTGTGCCTACTTTGCTTGGAGATATTTTGCATTCTCTTCACAACCGTACTATGAGGAAGAGAGAGACTCGTATGTGTTGCATACCTTTATAATCCAAGTGGTTTATTTCACACCTTCCCCGATCAGTGATAAAGAATGAACAAGGGATAAGGTGGTCTCAAAGGATAATGTCACTCTCTCAAACAGACATCTATTGGTGTACCCGATCTCATGAGGATATCACTATCATTGACCGCTGTGGGGAATTCCCCAATGTTCCACTCCTCGATATTAGGGGAGGCATTACTTATAACCATTCTCTAGCTCTATGTCAATTTAGTTATGCTCGAAGAGACAGTCCTCATGACACGCTTATCCAGGGTATTATATTCGATCACGGGAATGATCCTCAAGGTTATCGTTAAAGGTTTATACATGCTTGGGACATGGTGAACAAGATTGATAGCAAGACTTTAGGACAAAAGAATTCCATCCCTTTGGAGCCTTACCTCATATGGGTATGATCTCATGCTCAAAACCTTATAATGCCATATCCTGCTGTCCTACCAGTAATTGTGGAGCCTGTTGCCAAGGGGGATATTCTTCATACCGTTCTTCATCCAGATATGCCTACTGACCTTGAAGAGTTACATAAGTCTTGGATTCAACTGAAAGAAGAAAGGGACACCTTTGAGACTCAGTTTTATGCTAGCGAGAAAAAGGTGTTGGAGCTGACAAGACGAATTCACAAAGAGCAGAGCCTTAATGCACATGTCAACACAAAGAGGAAGCGTCTATGGGGGATTTGAGTATTAGGTTTTAGGAGTTCATATTTTTTGTCTCCTTGAGACCCTTTTATTTTCATTATAACCCTAAGAGGCATTTATGATTTGAGCTTACTAATAAAAGCCTTTGTTTCCTTTTGGTTAACAAATTCAAATCCCTCGAGATCCTTGAAAACATTGAATATACATATCATACATCATTACATTACAAGTTTTCTCATCACCCTTGCTGTTTATTTCAGTAAAATATGGCTCTAGAACAGACTGTTAAGGAACTCCAAGCTCATAACACTCAATTCTAGGAGACTCTCCTGAACTTATCATGAGGACAAAAAGACATAATTGCGCTCATCAGCAAGAAAAGGAAAACTCGGAAGCTAGTTTCTCTGTTCAATATGGGGAGAAGATTCAAAGGGCCTGCTCAACCGGCTCAAGCTACTGGTATCTCCTCTGATGAAGACGACAATCAAGAGGAGGATGGTAAAAGTGTCAGGGCTGAGGGTGGAAATAACCAGGGTTCTGAGAAAATTCCTGAAGATGAAGACTATTCTGATGAACAGTACCCTTCTGCGAATGATAAGTAGAAGCAGTTGGAAGATCGTATCAAGGCTATGGAAATCCAGAAAGTACCTGGACTGGATTTTGGAGAGCTAGGTCTGATCCCAGGGGTGGTCATCCATCAAAAGTTCAAGGTCCCCGTCTTTGCTAAATATAATGGTGTCTCTTGTCCGAAACTTCATCTAAGATCTTATATATGGAAGATCCAACCCCATACTGCTGACATGAAGTTATGGGTTCACTTCTTTCAGGAAAGCTTGTCTGGTACACAACTTGAATGGTTCTATCAGATGGAAGGAACCAACATTCACACTTGGGAAGACTTGGCTGCTGCTTTTTAAAAGTAGTATCAATATAATACTGACCTTGCACTGACTCGAGTGCAATTGCAAAACATGTCTATGGGCTCGAACGAGGGTTTCAAAAAATATTCCCAGAAGTGGAGAGACTTAACTGGAAGGGTGCAACCTCCCTTGTCTGACCGAGAGCTAGTTGATATGTTCATGGGAACTCTGACATGTCTATTCTTTAATCTACTAATTGGGAGTTCGTCATCTGGTTTTACTGAGCTGATTCTGACTGGGGAACAAGTTGAAAGTAGTATCAAGAGCGAAAAGATTCTAGTGGCTGCGTATTCTAGTGATGTAAAGAAGACATTCAATAATAAGAAGGAAACCAATGCTATTTATGGCCAGAAGGGCCATGGTAAGAATGACTGCCATCAGTTTGTGAGAGCGGTGTTGATTTTTAATCCTACACCTGTTCAACAACAACAACAACAGGGAAATCAACATACATCAGATGCTCCGAGGAGGCAGTTCACCAAGATTAGTATGCCTTTATCTCAGGAATTATAACATCTATTGAAAGCAGAATTAATAACACTACAGGATCCTCCTCAGAATCCCAACACCTCCTCTCCTAAGTACAATCTGAATGCGAAGTGTGCATATCATTCTAACAGTCCTGGGCATGACACCAACAACTGTTTGTCTCTGAAAAATAAAATTCAGAACATGATTGACAACAAGGAAATTGAGTTCGATCCTCCGGAGACTCCGAATGTGATTACTGCACCTATGCCGAAGTGTGACAAAGGCATAAGTGCTATTGGCGATGTTCTGTATGTTGCCACTGTAAGTGATTTAGTTACTCCTCTCTTAATAATCAAGAAGAATCTGTTATAGGCCGGTTTATTTCTGAGCTGTGTTAAAAAATGTTACTGCTGCGCAGTCCAACCCAATGGCCGCAAGTTACTAAAGGAAGGCGTTCAATGCCTGATGGGTAATCACATGATTCTGATCGAGAAGGTTCCGTCTGCTGAGAATTTTTGTCAATATTTGTCTATAATATCCGGTACTCCTGTCAGTATTTCCTCCAAACATCTTAGAAGTATTACCACCAATCTAAAGTTGCTCCTTTGATTATCACCACACCTGGACCCATTCCATATTCTTCGGATAAAGCTATTCTGTGGAACTATGGATCTGGCGTCTACTACCATGGCATTAAGCAAGAGTTATCTGATGAAGATGAAATTACTAAAGATGTTGATCCCAACATTGACAATATTGCAGGGACCAACAATGTTACTAGAAGCGGAAGGGTTTTATCCCCGGAAATCTCTCTGAAGACTATTTCTACACCTGTTAGAACTACCGATACCGAGTCAGCTGCTGAGGCTCGGGGTAAATAACCAATAGTAGAGCCTGCCCAGATGGAGGCGCCTAAAGAAATCACAGTTGAAGACACCTCTAGACAAGAGTTGGAATATGTATTGATGATTATCCGCAAGAGTGACTATAAAATTATTGAACAGCTGGGGCAGACCCCATCCAAAATCTCCATGTTATCCTTACTTCTTTGTTCTGAAGCTCATTCACATGCTTTAGTAAAATTCTTTAAGACTGCTCACATACCACAAGAGATTTCTTTTGATCAATTTGGAATTTATGTTTCTAGCTTAACGACTGACAATGGATTAGGTTTCTCTGATGCTGATCTGACTCTGGAGGGGAGAAATCATAATAGGGCTGTGTATGTCTCCATTGAATGCAAGGGCACTACATTGGCTCGTGTATTAGTTGATACTGGTTCTTCACTGAATGTTCTACCAAAAGGCGCTCTTAACAGACTGGATTGTGAAGGGGTTATGCTGAAACCCATTGATATTATAGTTTGAGCCTTTGATGGGTCAAAGAGAATGGTACATAGAGAAGTGGATCTTCTGATTAAAGTGGGTTCATAGATCTTTGAATCCACCTTCAATGTAATGGACATTCTGCCAACTTATTCTTGCCTACTAGGACTCCCCTGGATCCATGGGGCAGGAGCTGTCACCTCTACCCTACACCAGAAGTTAAATTATCCTGTGAATGGAAAGATTGTTACTGTCTGCGGAGAAGAGGAGTATATGGTTATCCACCTGAATTCATTCCGGTATATAGAGATGGAAGGTGAATTCATCGAGAATCCCTGTCATACTTTTGAAGTCATCTCTTCTACTGCTACTAAAGATGTTTCTGCCATTCCTAAGGTAACCAGGGTTCCGCTCAATATGGCTTCCTTGAAAGATGCTAAATCTACTATAGAAGAAGGTGGTTGTACTATTTGGGGTCAACTTCCTGATATTCTCTATAAATCTGAAAAGTTTGGTTTGGGCTTTACTGCAAAAGGTCAAACGGTTTTACACCGCGTCCGTGCTGGGAGGCTTCCATTTCGTGTCAGCAGTAACGGAGTCAACGCCATAGAAGATGCTGACAGCGATTATGACCTCGATAGTTGGATATTTCCTACCATTGGCAACATACTCTAAACATGGAAGGCAGAAGACATTACCTCTATATCCTTTAGTCAGGAGTAATAGCTACATTTCTGTCTTATTGCTTTAAAATATTTTGGTTATGTAATGCTTAAACAATAACTTCAAACGATGTATCATACCCGGGTCACAATGGTTCATTTTGTTAAGGGTTGTCAGTTCATAAACATATGCTCCTTTAATAAAAACATTGGACATTTTGCATTCAAATTTTGTGCTCTCTTTCTTTCTTTTACTTTATTGCGCTTTCAAATAACTATGTGTTCTTACACACACCCATACACTACATTGCAGATCCACATCCACTCTCAATCTCGTTGATAATGATTCTGCTATTGCCACTTATGACTTTGAAAATCCAATCTACCAAGCCAAGGGCGAAGGTGAAGAAGATTGTGAAATACCTGGAGAACTTTCCAGGCTCTTAATGCAAGAATAAAAGGCTATCCAACCACATGAAGATCCAGACGAAGTTGTAAGCTTGGGTACCAAGACATACAGGAAAGAAGTCAAGATAGGCACCAACTTAGAGAGTAGTGTCAAGAACAGGTTAATTCAGATGTTGCATGATTATGTTGAGATCTTTGCTTGGTTGTACTAAGACATGGCAGGGCTCGATACTGATATTATGTTCTATCGTCTACTAATGAAAGAGGGTTGTTCTCCGATTAAGCAAAAGGTTCATCACATGCGTCCCGAGATGTCAAAGAAGATCAAGGCCGAGGTTATGAAGCAATTCAACATGGGCTTCTTAGGAGTAACCTCATATCCTCAATGGGTTGCTAATTTTGTTCCGGTACCAAAGAAAGATGGCAAGGTGCGTATGTGTGTAGACTACAGGGACCTGAAAAGGGCGAGCCCCAAAGGTGACTTCCCACTTCTACATATTGATGTTTTGGTTGACAACACTGATCAACACAAGGTATTCTCTTTCATGGATGGTTTCTCAGGGTATAATCAGCTCAAGATGGAACCCGAAGATATGGAGAAAACTACTTTCATCACACAGTGGGGAACTTTCTTCTACAAGGTTATGCCTTTTGGGTTGAAAAACACTGGCGCCACATACCAGCGTGCCATGGTAGCCTTGTTCCATGACATGATTCATCACGAGATAAAGGTCTACGTCGATGATATGATAGCCATATCACAAACCGAAGAAAAACATCTTGATCATCTACATAAAATGTTTGAAAGACTGGTGAAGTACAGACTAAGGTTAAATCCGAACAAGTGCACCTTTGGGGTGAGATCCGGTAAACTCCTGGGTTTCTTCGTCAGTGGTAAAGGTATTGAAGTTGATCCCGCAAATGTTAAATTTATTCAAGAAATGTAGGATCCTTGTACCAAGAAGGAAGTCAAAGGTTTCTTAGGACGACTGAATTACATTGCTCGATTTATCTCACACCTAACTGCTACTTATGAGTCAATCTTCAAGTTGTTGAAGAAATATCAAGTGGTAAAGTGGAACAACGATTGCCAGACATCTTTTGACGAAGTCAAGGATTAATTACAAGAACCTCTTGTTTTACCCCAAAATTTTCCCTCTCTTTTCTCAAGACATTTCTCACAAGACCTCCAATGGCTCAAGTTTGCACAAGTGTTGACTAGGCCAAACCACCTCCTAAACATTGATGCCTCAAATTAGGATTTTTATTTTCACAAGAACAATTGGACTTCTAAAGCCTCAAATTACCTTCATGGATCATTATAGACCTCCAAGAATACTCTTGTAAAGTTTCAAATCTTGAATCACAATTTTGCTCAGTTAATTGACCAGATGGCTGAAAATCAACTGTATTGGGCAAAAAGTCAATTGTGGTCAACCTAAAGTCAAACCAAGATTTTTTTACCAATATCAACATTTTGAAGTCATATTCATCAATTGATCAAGTTTATATCACAATTCCTCAAGAAAAGTGTTCAATTTATCAAAAGGGTAAAATGGTAAAAATTAGGGTTTTTGATTAGAATGACTGATTCTTGACTTTTGACCTAATGCATAACTTATTAATTTGAAACATTATCTCAAGGATTAAAGTACATCATTTTGACATAATTGCATGACTCAATTTATCTCTTAAGATCAATTGATTGATACTTGAAATTTGGTCAACTGAGGAAAAATTCAACTGATACACCGAAAGTCAAACTTTGACTTTTTGGTCAAAATTGAGTTTCAAAAGTCAAGGTTCATTAAGACATTCAAAAATATGAAGCTTGATCATCAAGAAATCAATAAAGTCAAAAGTCAATTTAAAAAGTCAAACTTTTCAAGACTTATAAATTTTTCTAAGTGTTTTTTTACATGATAATTTCACTACTTCATGCCAATTTTTCACCAAGATGCAAGATGATTCAAAGAAAACTTTCAACATGAAAGTTGTAGATCTTGATGAAGTCTACAACTTTGTATTTGAGGACTCATGTCCAAAAAATTCTTAGAGTTTGAGTTATAGGTCCATGAAGTCATGCACTTTTTCTTAAACACTTAGTGAAATTTTGACCTAGTTTAGGCAGATTTTTCGTCCCAACTTCTTGGCCATTTTTCACATAGATCCAATTTGATTTAGCAAAAGTGGAAAAAATAAAGGTTGTAGAGGATGTTTCAATCTTTCCAAAATATCCAAGAACTTTAAGAGATCATGCTTGATCTAAGATAATTGAAGACAAGCAGTTGGACACCCATTCTTGAATTACAAGCCATTTTTGTGATGAACACTTAGCCAAATCTCATAGCTATGTTGCATAATCTTACTTTTCAGGCTTATAACTTGTGTCTCACTCCATAATTAATTAATTACACAACCTATTGAGCCATTTTCCAAGCATTTGAGCCATTATCCAAGTTGCATTTCCATTTATGGCACAAAGACACCATTGCCATTCTTGAAAAGTTGCTTTAATCACAAAGTAAACTTGTATTGAGCTTTGCACTTGTTCCTTATGAACAAGCTTCATCTTCAATGTAAGATAAACATGTTTAAAGTTTTCTATCCCCCTACAAGCCATGTACCTTGCCTTAGAACAATGTTTGTCAAGCTTGCTTCAAAAACAAGTCAAATGACCATAACATGTGAACTCTTATTTCTGACCCGTCAAAGCTTCCAAACCTTTGCCTATAAATTGAGCCTTCATTTACAAGCTAAGGAAAAAAATTACAATCCTGAAAATGCTTTCAAACTCCCTTAAACTCAGAATTTCTCTCAAGCCTCACTTTTGTGCCATTTCTGATTTTTGGTAGCCATCTCACAAACCACTCATGCGTTTTCAATTCTTTTCATTCACCAAGCTTCTATAACACATATAAAAGTCATCCCAATACCTGTTACACTTCTGTAACTCCATCTTCACCATCCTCCATTTTCAAAAACAGAAGCTTGCACCTTGACTTCTCTAGAACATTTCAGACACTGTCAGCTCAAAGTAACTATTAGAATAGCTTCCTGGAAGTTCAAGGAAGCTAACCAGATCATTGCAACACCTTGAAGTGAGCTCTAACTCAAAACATGATCTCCATCTGCAAGGTGGGTTTTCTGAAATTCTAACTCTTCATATAAGCATCATTTGGCTTCCATTTTAAAAGATAAAATATAGATATCATAGCCCTGAAACTAGCCATGTCCTTAGAATTCATTTATGTTGCCTGAGTAGTGAGAATTTTAAGCCTGAACTTTATGAAAAAATTAGGTTAAATTTAGTACCATTTAAAATTCTTTCTCATCATTGATCCACTTCTTAAGTTATTTACAGATTTGAAATCATGGTGAAATTTCTAACAAGTTTGATGTTTATAATTTCTGAAATGGTTGAGAGTTGAGAAATTTACAGAGTTATGGCTGACGCGAGGAAGAATATAAAGTACAATCATGGACTTGTTTTATCTTATATTTATTGCAATTTGTCTTTATACCGTAAGGCATACCTCTATAAGGTCCTGGGTTCAAGCCCCAACGAGACCTTTTGCATTTCTCACATTTTCCTTGTTTCATTTTTTTGTTTGCTAGCACGCTGGGCCTCTTTCACCATGGGCCTAGTCATTTTTCTCACCCTCACTCATTTTTTCTCCATGCCACGTAGCCCATTATACTTTATTTTTATTTTCTGATTATAAAAATTGTTTGGGCCTTAAACACAAAAAACTAATTTTCTTTATAACCACCCAATTTCTTTTTTAACCCCCTGACCCTTCTTTTAATTTATATTTTATTTTATTCTCTTTTCTTATTTGATTTTATTTTCTTTTCTTATTTTATTTTATTTCTTAATTAAAAAATACAAAATATATTATTTTCTCAAATAATTAAATAAAAAGATTTTTTGACTTACTTTATCTTTATGAATAACAAAAACCCTAAAAATACATTTTTCTTTCTAAATTAACCAAACTATTTTAGACTTAGATTTTTATTTTTATTTTCCTTTTTTAATTAAACTAACTTAGATTTTAAGATTTTATTTAATTAACTTCTTTTCAAATTAATTAGTTTAAATTAGGTTAACTGGAAAATCCATTTTCATACAAAAACCATAAAAACAATTCTCTTTTCAATCTCCGTTCTCTATACACTTCTTGGTACATCTTATTATTTTTTACAAAAATAATGTAATTGCCAAAGACTTGTAATAGTTAGGATTTACTTTTCTTATCATCCCAATTTGTAATTTGTATCCCCCATCCCCTAAAGTATTATAATAGTGTAGGACTTTTAATTTCCATAATTTATCGCTTTCCATATTATTGCTAGTAATTAGGGTTTGTATGGCAAGACTTAAAATCAACAAATAGACAATCCTAATTCAAGATAAAATTGCATCAAAACAAAACACTTTGCATACTTGCACGTCTAGGGTTTACCCACACTTGTTGCCTTAGAATAAAACAATCATGTCCTTTGAACGTGGGATACTCTAGCAAAGACACTCGATTACAAGATCGTAGTCCCTCGATGACCCTTCAATGTTTCCTTTGGTAAACGATATTAGACCCTTACGAAAAATTTCTAAGGTATCCTACAATGTTTCCTTCTATGACTGTACGACAACCCATGTCCGTTCCTTCACATCCAATGATAAGGTTTCTTACTAGCTAATGGTAAGATAACACTATCTAAAGGAGGAGGAAAAGAACAAAGACTTCCTTTTGAGTAGGTAGAACGCCCGTAGTTGCTTGCTCGCAAAAATTTCAAAACAAATATCTTTCAAACACACTAACACTTTCGTGAAATATTTTCAAAAGTCAACACTTTGTATATATTCTTATAGAGACGAGAATCATTACAAAGTTCGCCTTAACAAAGGAACTTTTCAAAAATACTTTCAAAAACAAATCACAAACACATTTTACACAACATTTCAAAGTGAGCTAGCAACTAAGAGCCCGTAGATAACTACGGATGAAAAGGGTGCTAACACCTTCCCTTTTCATAACCTACCCCCCAAACTCAAGAAAAATTATCTAAAGGTCTTTCCTGTTCTTTTCACCATTTCCTTCATTGGATAAAAGAAAAGTCGGTGGTGACTCTTGCTATCCGTAACAATTGTGATAAAATGCAAAACACCCAAGTCAGTTCTCCCACCGTATTGCAAAACTGGCGACTCTGCTCGGGAAAATACTTAAAAGTGGGGTTAATTTAGAGACTAGATCACCTTTAAATGCTTTCATTTGTTTTACTTGTTTGCTTTACATTTTTGGGTCCATGTTTGGGTCTTGAATAGATCCTCTACCCGAATCTTGGAACATTATTAGGTAAGTAGCAATAGATTGTGGAGACTGTACGGTGTAGACCGATATGGTGGAAACAATAGCTATGCTAGTGTGACACATTTGTGGGTACCGATATCCTTTGTGTTGAATCAAGGAGAATACGGGGCCACTGTGTGGTGTCATGAAGCTCTAACTGACCGTAGAACCTTTTGTTGAACAACTTGTCCATTAGGAAGTAGTGAGATAGCCGACTGCGGTGGAAAGTTGGAGATTGGTTGATACTCGATACTACACTCATTGAGATCAGAATTTTGGAATATTTCGGCCGCAAGAAAAGATTGATTATGCTGAGACAATACCCAATGAAGAAAGATCAATGATATTGAGATTCCTTAGAACCTGATTACTTTCTAGGACAGGTTAAACCAACTAAACTTCAAGAGGGTACTTACCTATAAGCCCCATTCAAGCCTAAACTTAGGGACTTGTTTGCTTTGCTTGTATATGATTATTTTTACATAACATCATGACGTCATACCATAGCATTTGCACTAACCATTTCAAGGACCTTGGGATTTATTTTTGTTCTATTTTATAGGACATGGATTCCACTCGCAGAAAAACCATCTGAATCAGCTTTGTAAATGTGCCTCCTCAACTCAAAGAGTTAGCGTCAAGGGTTCCTGAGAATTCTCCGTTCACCCGAAGATATAGTCGACTTTTTAACTTGGCCACCTCAAGTTTTAAAGAGAAAATGATGGGTGTGCTCTTTCAATTCTTTGACCCTAAACATCATTGTTTCACATTTCCTAATTATCAATTGGTGCCGATGATGGAAAAGTTTTATCAACTATTAAGAGTGCCTATTCTTGATCAAATTACTTTCACCGGTCTAGAGAAAGAGCCACGGCCTGAGGAGATCGCATTAGCCTTACATTTGCAACGGTCTGACATTGTAGCCAACTAGGAAACAAGGAGCAGAGTCAAGGGTTTCCTAGCCAAGTTTTTGTTTGAGAAGGCTCAACAGTTTTGGGATGCTCTAGTTTTGCAAGCTTTTGAAGAAGTTTTGGCTCTTCTAATCTATGGGTTGGTATTGTTCCCTAATCCAGACCAACTTATAGATGTGAATACGATCAAAGCTTTTCTCTCTCGTAACCCCGTGCCTACCTTGCTCGGAGATATTTTGCATTCTCTTCACACTCGTACCATGAAGAGAAGAGGGATCCTTATGTGTTGCTTACCATTACTGTCTAGGTGGTTTATGTCGCACCTTCCTCGATCTGTTTTGAAGAACGAACAAAGCTTGGGTGGTCTCAAAGGATGATGTCGCTTTCACATTCGGATATACATTTGTGTTCCCGATCTTTGGAGGATGTCACCATCATTGACCGTTATGGGGAATTCCCTAATGTCCCACTCTTTGGCATTAGGGGAGGTATCACTTATAGTATTTTGTTGGCTCTACGACAATTTGGTTACGCTCGGGGGGGGGGGGGGGGGGTATTTCTCATGATGCACTTGTCCAAGGTATTATATTTGACTATGAGAACGATGTCCAAGGTTATCGTCAAAGATTTGTACGAGCTTGGGGAATGGTAAACAAGTTTGATAGCAAGACTTTAGGGTATAAGAACTTTATTCCTTTGGAGCCTTATCTCAAGTGGGTGTGAGCTCACGCTCAAAACCTCATTATTCCGTATCCAGCCATCTTACCAATAACTGTGGAGCCTATTGCCGAAGGAGACATGCCATACACCAATCTTCATCCTGACATGCCTACTAGTCTCGAGGAGTTGCAAAGATCATGGATTCAACTCAAGGGAGAGAGAGACACCTTTAAAGCCCAATTCTACATAAGGGAGAAGAAAGTGTTGGAGCTCACAAGGCAACTTCACGAGGAGCGAAGCCTGAATGCTTACATTGCACCAAAGAGGATGCCCCAGTGGGAAACCTGAGCCTTTTGTTTTAGGAGTTTTATCTTTTTGTTTTTTACATTGTAAGCCCAAGAGGCATTTATAACCTTTGAACTTATTAATGCAATTGATGTTTTGTTTCCTCTTTGGTTAAGCAAATTTAAATCTTAAAAGTCCTTGAAAACATTGCATTCACATAACATGCATCATATCATAAGAAGGTTTTCTGACACACGTTTCCTCATCTTTCTACTGTTTATTTCAGTATAAGATGGATCTCGAGAAAACTGTCAAGGACTTGCAGACTCAACACTCTCAATTCCAAGAGACTCTGCTCAACTTAGCAAAGGGGCATCAAGAAATGATGACACTTCTTGTCACGAAGAGATTCAAGAAGAAAGCTGTAATCAACACGGGGAAGAGATTCAAAGGCCTCGTCCGACAAGTTCAAGTTGAAGAAGACTCCTCCTAGGAGGATGAGAATCAAGATGAAGATGCTATAAGCACACGGGATGGGGGTGGAAATAATCAAATCTCTGAAGACGAGGATTATTTGGATGAGCAATACCCGTCGGCTGACGACAAATATAAGTAACTAGAAGATAGACTAAAAGCTGTGAGTTTCAAGTTGTTCCTGGCTTGGACTTTAGTGACTTGGGTTTGGTTTCTGTGGTAGTCATTCCCCACAAATTCAAGATCCATGCTTTTGCCAAGTACGACGGTGTCTCATGTCCGAAGCTTTACCTAAGATCTTACGTTCACAAAATTCAGCCGCATACCGCTGATAAGAAACTGTGGGTGCACTTTTTTCAAGAAAGTATATCTGGGATGCAATTGGAGTGGTTTTACCAATTGAAAGGGACTAACATCCATACTTTGGAGGATTTGGCCACTGTCTTTTACCGCCAATATCAATATAACTCCGATATTACGCCAACTAGGGTACAATTACAAGGAATGACCATGGGTTCCAACGAGGGCTTCAAATAATACGCTAAAAAATGGAGAGACCTAGCTGGCAGGGTGCAACCACCCTTAACTGATAGAGAGTTGGTAAACATGTTTATGGGAACATTTAGTGGACCATTTTTCAACTTACTGATTGGAAGTTCATCATCCGGATTCGCTGAATTGATCTTAACTGGTGAGAGGGTTGAAAGCGGGATTAAAAGCAGGAAGATACCCATGGCCTCCACTTCAAATGCTGTGAAAAAGCCATTTATTGGTAAAAAAGAGACTAATATCATGTATGGTTCAAGGAGTCATGCTAGGAAGGACCGTCATCAGTCAGTAAGTGCAGTTCTAATCTCCAATCCAACTTCTACTCAAAGACCACAATAACACACTAATCAACAAAGACCAGACATCCCGAGGAGACAATTTACCCGAATCAACATGTCACTATCTCAAGCCCTACAACACCTGTTGAAGGTCAATTATGTAACATTGCGGGATCCCCCTTTAAATCCCAATGTTTCATCTCCAAAATATAACCAGAATGAAAAATGGGCTTACCACTCTAATAGTCCTGGACATGACACTAACCATTGTTAGGCGTTAAAATGCAAAATCAAAGACCTAATTGATAACAAGATAATTGAATTCGACCCTCCGCCAACTCCCAACGTGATCACCGCACCCATGCCAAATCATGGTAAGAGTGTCAATGCTATTGAAGATGCCTCTTTTGTTTCCTCCGTCAATGACTTGACCACTTCTTTGAATACTGTTAAAGAAAATTTGTTGAAAGTCGGGGTATTCCTTGGCTACCTTGAAGACTGTTGCTGCTGTGCTGTACAAATTAATGGTTGTGAATGGATGAAGAAAGGTGTCCAACACCTGATGGATAGTCATGAGATTCTAATTGAAAGAACTCCATCTGTGAAAAATTTGACCAAAAGTGTATCTCAAGAGTTTGAAGACGTTTCCATCATTACTATATCAAACGAACCTATTAGGAACACCTCAAAAGGTCCTATTAGGATTCACGTTAAACCAAGAATAGCTCCACTAATTATCACCACGCTGGGGACAGTCCCTTACTCTTTTGATAAGGTTTTGCCCTAGAATTATGGGGTGGAAGTGTATTACTATGGTATCAAACAAGATTCATGGATTGTCGAAGATGAAAATGCTGACATTACAAACATTTCTGGATCAAGTAAAGTTACTAGGACGGGGAGGATTTTCTCTCCAGAGATTTCACCTCTGATAACCACAACTACACCCATTCGTATTACTCCTGTTAAACATGTTGCTGATACTCGAGGAAAGGAAAAAATGATTGATCCTTCCCTGAAGGAGGCACCCGCAAAAGATATTACCACTGAGGAACCATTTACCCAAGAGATGGAAGAGATTTTAAAATTTATCAAAAAAAGCGACTATAAGATAGTGGAACAGTTAGGGAAAACACCTTCGAAGATTTATATGTTGTCTTTGTTGCTATGTTCCGAGGCACATGCTTAAGCACTAATAAAATTCTTGAAAAATGCACATGTCCCTCAAGAAACTACGACCAACAAATTTGAAAATCGTGTAGCCAGTTTGATTGCTGATAATGGTTTGGGATTTTCGGACGCAGATTTGACTCCAATTGGGAAAAATCACAACAAAGCTCTATATATCTCCATCGAGTGTAAAGGAACCACTTTAGCCCATGTGTTGGTGGATATTGGGTCCTCTCTAAATTCTTACCCAAAGGTGCTCTAGATAGGTTGGATTGTGAAGATTTGGTGCTGAAACCCAGTGACATTGTGGTGAAAGCTTTTGACAGATCAAAGAGAATGGTCCATGGAGAGGTTGATCTCCACATCAAAGTTTAGTCTCAACTCTTCAACTCAACATTCTATATGATGGATATCTGTCCTGCTTACTCTTGCCTACTTGGATGCCCAAGGATACATGGGGCAGGTGCGGTGACTTCCATACTACATTAAAAGTTGAAATATCCGGTCAAAAGGAAAATTGTCACTGTATTTGGAGAGGAGGAGTTCATGATCAGTCATTTGAACTCATTTAAATATTTTGAAATGGATGGTGAATTCATTGAAACTCCTTGTCAAGCTTTTGAAGTGGTCTCTACAATGGTTGATGTTGCCAAAATCCACTCTTGACACTCCTAAAGCTGCTAAAGATACACCAAGGATGGCGTCTCTCGGAGACGCTCGTACTGTTGTTAAAGACGGAGGTTGCACCATTTGGGGACAACTTCCTAATTTCTCTTTCAATTCAGACAAATTTGGGTTGAGCTTCACTTCAAAAGCTCAAAAGGAGGTTCAACATGCTCGTGTAGGGAAACCACCTCCGTGCATTAGTAACCATGAGGTTAATGCTCTTGAAGACTCAAATGCTGATTGTTACTTTGATGATTGGATCTACCCGACTGCTGGTGGAGGAATCAACAACTGGCAGACCAAGGACTTCATCCCAATCTCTTTCAGCCAAGAGTAATTATCATTTCCTATTTTTATTTACTTTGAAGACTTTGTCTGTAATTTCCATTAAAACAATGACTTTAAGCCATGTGGCTTGCCCGGGGCACAATGGCCCATTTGTTAAGGGTTTGTCATTTTCATATGCCATATGCTCATTTTAATGAAAAAAACATTGGACTATTTTGCATTCAAATTTTGCGCTCTCTGTCTTTTTCTTGATTTAATGCATTTTAAAAATAGCCATATGACCTTACATGCACGCACACATTTGCAGATCCACATCCACTCTGGATCTCATTGACAATGATTCAACTATTGCCACCTATGACTTTGAAAATCCAATCTATCAAGCCGAAGACGAAGGTGAAGAAGATTGTGAAATACTTGGGGAACTCTCCAGACTCCTGATACAAGAGGAAAAGTCCATTCAACCACACGAAGAACCAGTTGAAGTGATTAACTTAGGTACTGAAGCAGACCAGAAAGAAGTCAAGATCAGAGCCAACTTAGAAGGTGGTGTCAAGGGAAGTTTGGTCCAGATGTTACACGACTATGTTGAAGTGTTCGCTTGGTCATACGAAGATATGCCAGGGCTTGATACTGATATCGTAGTTCATTGTCTGCCAATTTCGGTCAAGCAAAAGGTTCGTCACATGCGGCCAGATATGTCTGAGAAGATCAAAGCTGAGGTAATGAAATAGTTCGATGCAGGTTTCCTGGCAGTGACATCATATCCCCAATGGGTGAAAAATGTTGTTCCAGTGTCAAAGAAGGATGGGAAAGTCCATATGTTCCTAGACTACAGGGATTTGAATTGGGCAAGCCCCAAAGATGATTTCCCACTACCACATATTGACGTTTTGGTTGACAACACCGCTCAACACAAAGTTTTCTCCTTCATCGATGGCTTCTCCAGTTATAATAAAATCAAAATGGCACCCGAAGACATGGAGAAAACCACTTTTGTCACACATTGGGGCACCTTCTGTTATAAGGCCACGCCTTCCGGTTTGAAGAATGCAGGAGCAACCTATCAACGGGTTATGGTAGCTCTATTTCATGACATAATCCACCATGAGATAGAAGTGTACGTTGATGATATGATTGCAAGGTCGCAAACTGAGGAAGAACACCTTGATCATTTACATAAGCTATTTGAAAGGATGAAGAAATACAAGCTGAGGCTAAATCCCAACAAATGCACATTCGGGGTAAGGTCTGGAAAACTCCTAGGGTTTGTCGTCAGTGGCAAAGGTATTGAAGTCGACCCTGCAAAAGTCAAAGCCATACAAGAAATTCCAGCTCCTTGTACTAAGAAGGAAGTCAAGGGTTTCTTGGATCGACTCAACTATATTTCCCGGTTCATATCTCACTTAACTGCTACTTGTGAGCCAATTTTCAAACTATTGAAGAAAGATCAAGTAGTCAGATGGAACAACGACTGCCAAGCAGCTTTTGACAAAATTAAGGAGTACTTACAAGAACCTCTAATCCTGATGCCTCCAACTGAAGGAAGACCTCTGATTTTGTACTTGACTGTATTAGAGAATTCAATGGGGGTGTGTATTGGGCCAAGATGACGAGTCTGGTCGAAAAGAGCATGCAATATACTACCTTAGCAAAAAGTTTACAGATTGTGAAACCAAATATTCACTGCTCGAGAAAACTTGCTGCGCTTTGGCATGGGCTGCTCACCGGCTAAGACAATATATGTTGACTCACACCACTTTATTTATTTCTAAGATGGATCCCATCAAGTATGTCTTCGAGAAGCCAACTCTCTCCGGACGAATAGCTAGATGGCAACTGATCTTGACTGAATATGATATCCAGTATACTACACAAAAACAATCAAGGGAAGTGCACTGGCGGATCATTTGGCCCATCAAGCTATTGATGACTACCAATCCATGAACTTTGAGTTCTCGGACGAGAATATCATGTTGATAACCGACTGTAAAAAGCCTAGACTGTATGAAGGACCTGAACAAGGATCCCGATGGACTATCGTTTTTGATGGAGCGTCCAATGCTCTGGGTAACGGAATCAGTGTTGTGATCATTTCTCCCAAAGGTTTACATACACCTTTCACTGCCATACTTTGCTTTGACTGTGCAAATAACATGGCTGAGTATGAAGCATGCATCTTGGGTCTAAAGGCTGATATTGACCTAAGACTCAAATTCTTAAGCATATACAGAGATTCAGCCCTAGTAATCAGTCAAGTTAAAGGATAATGGGATACCAAACATCCAAATTTGATCCCCTACAAAGACCTTGTGCTAACCTTGATCCCATACTTTGAGGAGGTTACTTTTGAGCATATCCCGAGGGAAGAAAATCAGTTGGCAGATGCCTTAGCAAGTATGTCGTCTATGTTCAAGGTCAATTGGGACAAAGAAGCTCCCAGAATTACTATCAAAGGTTTTGACGAACCTGCACACTTTTATGAGATTGACACTGATGAGGAGAAGCCTTGGTACCATGGGGTAAAAATGTACTTGATGACACGAAAAGATATAGCATTTTTTGTCCGAATTACATAGATTAATTTCCGATTCTTTGATTATCATGTCACATTTTATCCCTTTTGTAGTTTTTGAATCATATTTCAGGTACTTAGCATTTGCAAGGCATAAATGAGAAAAGGAAGAAAAATAATTGAAAAATGAAGAAGAAATGGCTTTAAAAAACAGTAAGAATGCAGTTCTGTAGTAGAGAAGTGTGCCGCCCGCCACAAAGGCGTTACGACCTACACAAGTTAAGTTTCTATGCTCCTCGACATACTCACGTTACGACCGGGACAAATATGGATTATGTGCCGTGATCCAAGCAGTTATGAAGCCTTATCTACTGGAGCATACTAAGTGCACGTCACCTGGATTTTCTCCGCGCATGAAGAACGTGAATCATGGAAGTTACCTATTTTTCCTCAACAAAAATGGACTCTATAAAAATAAGCCGTTACCAACTCTCACGCTCTCGCTCCCTCTCGCCTGCACCTTGAACGAAAATTGTTACGAAGTTTACTTTTCTGCTGAACATTATTTTTATTGTATTCTACTTTTGGTACTTTCGAGTTTTAGAATTCCAATATTAATTTTACAGTCGTAGGACCACTTAGGAAATAAAAACCTCACCGTCAGAGCAGTATTTTTCCACATTGGAGAAATACTGCAACACTAGTTTGTTTCCAGACCTCCAGAATTTGTTTAGGATTACTTTGATTTTATTCGAGCTATTTTTACTTAAAGTCAATCCTGCCAGCTTGTGGAGGACACACACATTATTGGAATTAACCGCTTTCTTATTCACTTTCAGGTTCTTATTTTAATATGCATAATTTATTTATTTTCTACCATGCATACGTTATCGAATTTACATTTTAATTTTATGATATTCTGCAACAATATTATGTATGGCTAGATTCCCTGTACCGGTATGTAAAACTTGACCGAAAGGATTCGGTAATTAATTGGCATTATTATTTTTACAAACAGAATATTTTTCTGGTTTTAATTTCCAATTGAATATTTAATTGTTTTTGTACGGAAGTAAGAAACAGTCAAAGGTTAAAATTAATAGAGCGGAAGTTTGAGGTTTTAACCAAATAATGATTATTAAAATATTGATTTTAAAAACCGCGGAAGCGCTTTAAAGTTAATTGGACCTTGTTCGTTTTCAAAAAGTACATTTGAGTTTTAAATGAAACAGCGGAAGCACTCATTTCGAGCTTAATTGATATGATCTAATTCAATATAGCGGAAGTTTGAGACGAAGGTTTTTAAACGAATAGTTTCACCGAAACTGTGTTTTAATACTAAAAACAAATGCCAATGACTTACTGAATCCCATAAGTTAACGATATACATACCGGTATCCCATCATTAATTACTAGATTTTAGTTAATTCCCGATTAAATCCAAACTCCTAAATTTTATAATTAACCTTAGCTTTACATAGTAACCTTTAGATAACAATAGTTCTGACCAATAGTACTTGTGGGTTAGATATCTTTTAAAACTACACAATAGACTGTGCACTTGCACTCATTACACTCGATAGATCTACAAAGTCGCGATCAAGTTTTTGGCGCCGTTGTCGGGGACTGAATTAGTCGAATACTGTAACCCATTGTTACGTAGTATAGACTAAGGTAACCAATTTTATTTTAATTTTAACCGTCAATTGTATGCCAAGTACTCTCTCTATAGACGAGGAATTAGAACAACCAATCGACGATGTCAAGCGTTTTGTTAGTTAAGATGCCGAATCAGAGAGTACCAAGCCAAGTACAATCTTATCGAAACCAATCTTCCTAAATTTTCTCTTCCTGACCCAAAAATGGATGAAGGACCCCAAAATCGTCCTCTGAAGGATTATGCTGCCCCACCGCAAGAGGAACCCCACAACAATATTTCTACTCCCGCTATCGCACGGAATGATTTCGAGTTAAAGCTTTCGCTTTTGCAAGCTGTTCAACAAAACCAATTCTTAGGATGTCCTACGGACGATCCAAATATTCATCTATCTGTGTTTGTGCAGTATGCAGACACGGTGAAAGAAAATGGAGTCAGCCCTGAAGCAATAAGACTCCATATTTTTCCTTTCTCACTAAGAGATAGAGCTAGAGCATGGCTCCAGTCTCTACCATCCAACTTCGTTACAACATGGAACGAATTGAAGAAATTTTTCCTGGCGCGATATTTTCCTCCAAGCAAGACAACTACGCTAAGAGCCAATATCAACGGATTTAAACAAAAAGAAATTGAATCTCTTTTAGAAGCATGGGAAAGATACAAAGACATGTTACGAATCTGTCCGCATCACGGCCTAAAAGAATGGTTGATCATCCACACCTTTTACAATGGTCTCTTGTACAACACAAGACTAACAATTTATGTAGCTGCTAGTGGTGCACTGATGGATAAACCATACCATGATGCCTATCAACTTATCGAAAGTATGGCTCAAAATCATTATCAGTAGGGAAGTAATAGAACCATGATGGAGAAACTTCAAACGAAAGGCGGTATGCACGAAGTTAGCAGCTTAGACCAAGTTAATGCTAAGGTAGAAGCCCTTACCCAAAAGATAGAAAGCTTGACCACAACTCCCATAACCACCATGGCTGCAGTAACTCCAACCTGTGATCTATGCGGACTTCACACGCATAACGCACCTGAATGTCCACTTTTAATAGGAGTACCAGTTGATTAAGTAAACTATGCTCAAGGAAACCCCTATGGGAATAACTATAACCCTGCTTGGAAGAACCATCCAAACTTATCATACAAAAGCAATAATGCTTTGTATGCACCAGGGCAAGCTCCTACTACACCTTCAGGATTTCAAAAATCCACCCAAAATGTCCCAAATATTCCAAATATCCCTTGGAAGTCCAACATCGAAATCATGATAGAGAACTTTGTAGCCAACCAAACTCAAACTAACAAAGATTTCATGAATCAAAATATTCACACTAGTGAACATATTAAGCAATTGACTAATAAGATTGATGCTCTTGCCACACACAACAAAATGCTGGAAACACAAATTTACTAAGTTGCTCAATAACAAGCAGCTACAGATGCTCCAGTTGGAACTTTTCCTAGACAACCCCAACCAAATCCTAAGGGACACGCTAATGCCATAATACTACGGAGTGGGACAGAACTAAGCGGACCAACTGAACCTAAAATAGAAAACCCAGATGTGATACGGTGGGAGAACTGACTTGGGTGTTTTGCATTTTATCGTAATTATTGCGGATAGCAAGAGTCGCCATCGGCTTTTCTTTTATCCAATAAAGGAAAGGGTGAAAAGAACAGGAAAGACCTTTCAATATATTTTCTTGAGTTCAGGGGGTAGGTTATGAAAAGGGAATTTGTTAGCACCATTTTCATCCGTAGTTATCTACGGGCTCTTAGTTGCTTACTAGATCACTTTGTGAAATTGCTTTGTTTGAAATGTATTTGTGTAAGTTTGAAAAGATTTTGAAAATGCCTTCGTTTCAAAAAACTTTATAATGATTCTCGTCTCTATAAGAATTCATAAAAAGTGTTGGTTTTGAAAATAGTTCAAAGAGATGTTTGTTTTTGAAAGTGTGAGTGCGGAAATGGTTTTAGTTTGTGAGCAAGCCACTATGAGCATCCTACCTACTCAAAAGGTCTTTATTCTTTTCCTTCTACTTTAGATGTTTCTATCTTACCTAAGAGGGGGGGTGAATTAGGTCTTATAAAAATTTATTCGGTTTTATGAGAATGCTTGGTAGTAATTTTGGTTAAGTGTTTAAAGGTTTTGTTTATATCTTTTATCTTTTCCAGATTATGGTGATGAAAGCGATAAATGCGGAAAAGTAAAGAACACGGTGATATATCCTGGTTCCCCTCACAATCCAAGAGTACTCCAGTCCCCTTTCCAACACGAAAGAGATTTCACTATAGTTAGAATGATTGTACAGCCTATGCTTACTATCTAACCTATAGGGTGATCAAAGGTTCTTAACACCTTTAAGACCAAACAAACACTAATGTGAATGAAGAACAATCCTCTTTAAATCACAACACTTACTTCCAACAATCCTGGATAGTAAGGGAACACCTTTTGTAATACTAATGTGAATGAAGAACAATCCTCTTCAAATCACAACACTTACTTCCAACAATCCTGGATAGTAAGGGAATACTTTCTTTTTGTAATATAATGATTTATTTGAAGTAGATGGATAGCAATATCAATCTTCAATTGATCTTCTTCTTCAAGATAAAAACAATTCTCAAACAATGTATATAAATATTCACAATGTATGAATGAAACTTGTAAGGATAATGAAAGTGTATATGGCCAGTTTCACAAAATTATGAACACATGAAAGTTTATGTGCAAATTTGAATGAATGAGAAAATTGTTAATATGAAGAAGGTTTATTGTTGTATGAAAATGTTATTGTGTTCTTGTTTTTTTAAAAACTGAAAAATCTGCATTTTATAAAGTTGTAAGAACCTCTTCATTCATGCTAATTCATATGAAAAGGTACAATGCATTCATGAAAAGATACCACTTGAAAAATGTTCAAAAAACAAAGTAAAAGCTGCACTGGTTCGCTAGGAACCGGTTCCGACACTGACAGAACCCGGTTCTTAGTGAACGTTAGAATTTGAAATTCAAAATTTACACGCAGGAACCGGTTCCCCTATTGGTACAACCCGGTTCCTGGTACAAAAACCAGAACCATGTTTTTTGAGAAATGCTAGAACCCGGTTCCCTGTTAGGGAGGAACCGGTTCCTAAAGGGTTATTTTCAAAAATACATTTTGAAAGATATTTCAAACAAAGTTTTTCTTGATGTTAAAATTATGGAATATGTATATGTTGATGAATGCATATTGTGAACATCTATATTCAAGGTTTCAAGAATTATTTATACCATTTTGACATTTGATGATTCTTCAATAATTCTTCAATAATCTTCAAGACTTTTATTTGATGTTGATAAGATTTTTGCACATCCTTTGAAAGTTGATGTCCATGTTGTCTTCATCAAAAAACATGCTTTAAATATGACTTGAGAAGCTCGCAGTTACATTCTCCCCCTTTTTGATGATGACAACCAAGTCTTGAAAACGATTTCTTGAAATGTTTATGTTGTTTTGTATAGCAGACATGTTGAGCAAATGCAAGGCTCCCCCTAAATTGTATGCTCCCCCTAAGTCCATGATTCCTTGAATTTTGGAGTGAGTTTGATATTTATTTGGGCCTGCAATTTCTTTGAAACAAAACAACACATATGCATATTCTTCTCCCCCTTTGTTAACATAAAAAAGGATGGGGAAAATAGTGAAACAAATTTATTTAAAAAATACAAACAATTTTGAAAGATTCAACCATAGCCATAATGCTTCATGATACTTTTTATCATCCTTTGATAAAAGCACATAGTAGTTATCTTCATCAAAACATGATGTTGAAGCCTTTGTCACAAAGTTGACTTGTACTTAGAAGTTGTCTTTTGTTCTTCAACAAAAAGTACATCTTCAATGGATATGAAAGTTAGAGTATCAACTTTGCCAATGCCAAGAATTCTTCATTTAAGGTATTTCCCATATGTGAAATAATCCTTGGACTTGAACTAGATTTGAAAGTTAGTGTATGTCTCCCATCATATGCTTTGAACAACCACTATCAAGATACAAAATATTGTATGTGGTCTTCAAGCATAACTAGAAAACAAATTAAGTTTGATTTGGTACCCAATGTGCTTTGGGTCCATCATAGTTAGTTCCTTTCTTAACCCACACATAATGCCCATTTGCCATACTAAAGTTTCTAACATAGCAAGCATTAGGTGTATGGCCTTTAATACCACAATAAAAACAAGTAGGTTCAAAGTTACTCTTGTATCTAGGAAATTGTTTTCTTTTAGATACATTAGCCTTTTTCTTTTGATGATTATGAACAACTTGCTTCTTTTCTACTTTCTTGTGATTGGAACTATTACTAGCCTTTACAAAAACAGTGGGATTGTTACTTGGTCTCTTAGAATTCACATAACCAAGACCCCTTTTATCATTTGGATAACGTTGTTGGCTTAGTAATCCTTCCAATCCTATTTGTCCTTTTTCATATCGTTCAATGACTCTTTTCAATTGAACAATTTGAAAGACATTTGATTCACACTTGGAGCATGCAAAGTTTTCCTTTTCTTTAATAAAATTTTGTTTTTGAAGATCAAAATCTTTAATCATGGTGTCAATTTTTTCTAGACAATTTAGAAGTTCTTTTTCTTGGTTTGACACCTTTTTGTATAAACCTTTGCATTCTTTCAAGAGTTCATCAATATCACCTTGAACATCATCATCATAAAGAGAAAATTCATTACTAACCTCATTGTCTTCATCATCGGAATGGTGTGAGACCATCAATGCTAGATTTGCACGTTGATTGTTTTTGGAATCGGAAGATGAACTTTCCCATGCTATATATGCTTTCTTTGACTTTTTATCTTTATTTTTCTTGAAATATTTCTTCTTCTTTTCAAGTGTAGGACATTCACTTTTAACATGTCCCTTTTCTCCACATTCAAAGCATATAACCTTCCTTGTTGGTGCTTCTCTTTTTCTTTCTTTTCGTAGAACCTTTTCAATCTTCTTGATAAGATCATCATCTTCACTACTAGTGGATTCATCCTCTTGATTGCTATCATGATTTTTTATCCTTGTATTCAGAGCCATGTCTTTTGAGTCTTTTACTTGGATTTCATGCTTTTCGAGTCTTGCGAGTTCCGTCTCATATTCTTGAAGCTTTCCGAACAAAGTGGCAGAAGTCATTGTGGATAGATTCTTCTTTTCGGATATTGCTGTCACTTTTGGTTGCCATTCCCTGGATAAAGATCTAAGCACTTTAAGATTTAATTCATTGTTAGTTAAAGTCTTACCTAGTGCTTTCAAATGATTTGTCAAGTGTAAAATATTTTCTGTAAGTCGAGGATTGATTCTCGGGGCTGCATTCTGAATAGTTCGTATTCTTGACTCAAAGTATTTAATCTTGATCTTTTAACTTCAGCGGTTCCTTCATGAGTTTCTACAAGAGTATCCCAAATTTCTTTTGCTGTTTTGCAAGCCGAGATACGGAAGAATTCATCCATGCTAAGTGCACCTTGAAGAAGGTTTATTGCCTTTTTGTCATAGAGAACTTTCTTTTTATCATCGTCGTCCCATGCAGTTTTGGGCTTTGCAGAACCAATGGCATTGATTACTGATATTGGAATAAATGGACCATTTTCAACAGCATCCCATACTTCCTCTCCTTGTGCTTCTAAATGCGCCTTCATGCGTATTTTCCAGAAGTCAAAATATTCACCACAGAATAGAGGAGGCTTGTTGTTACTACCACCATCTCTGAAAACTGGTTGATGATTTGCGGAAGCCATTCGGGATCTTTAGGAACAAGTTACCTATAACTTGCTCTGATACCAATTGTAAGTCTCAGAGTGCCTAAGAGGGGGGGGGGGGGGGGTGAATTAGGTCTTATAAAAATTTATTCGGTTTTATGAGAATGCTTGGTAGTAATTTTGGTTAAGTGTTTAAAGGTTTTGTTTATATCTTTTATCTTTTCCTGATTATGGTGATGAAAGCGATAAATGCGGAAAAGTAAAGAACACGGTGATATATCCTGGTTCCCCTCACAATCCGAGAGTACTCCAGTCCCCTTTCCAACACGAAAGAGATTTCACTATAGTTAGAATGATTGTACAACCTATGCTTACTATCTAACCTATAGGGTGATCAAAGTTTCTTAACACCTTTAAGACCAAACAAACACTAATGTGAATGAAGAACAATCCTCTTCAAATCACAACACTTACTTCCAACAATCCTGGATAGTAAGGGAACACCTTTTGTAATACTAATGTGAATGAAGAACAATCCTCTTCAAATCACAACACTTACTTCCAACAATCCTGGATAGTAAGGGAATACTTTCTTTTTGTAATATAATGATTTATTTGAAGTAGATGGATAGCAATATAAATCTTCAATTGATCTTCTTCTTCAAGATAAAAACAATTCTCAAACAATGTATATAAATGTTCACAATGTATGAATGAAACTTGTAAGGATAATGAAAGTGTATATGGCCAGTTTCACAAAATTATGAACACATGAAAGTTTATGTGCAAATTTGAATGAATGAGAAAATTGTTAATATGAAGAAGGTTTATTGTTGTATGAAAATGTTATTGTGTTCTTGTTTTTTTAAAAACTGAAAAATCTGCATTTTATAAAGTTGTAAGAACCTCTTCATTCATGCCAATTCATATGAAAAGTTGCAATGCATTCATGAAAAGATACCACTTGAAAAATGTTCAAAAAACAAAGTTGCAATGCCGGTTCTTAGTGAACGTTAGAATTTGAAATTCAAAATTTACACGCAGGAACCGGTTCCCCTATTGGTACAACCCGGTTCCTGGTACAAAAACCAGAACCATGTTTTTTGAGAAATGCTGGAACCCGGTTCCCTGTTAGGGAGGAACCGGTTCCTAAAGGGTTATTTTCAAAAATACATTTTGAAATATATTTCAAACAAAGTTTTTCTTGATGTTAAAATTATGGAATATGTATATGTTGATGAATGCATATTGTGAACATCTATATTCAAGGTTTCAAGAATTATTTATACCATTTTGACATTTGATGATTCTTCAATAATTCTTCAATAATCTTCAAGACTTTTATTTGATGTTGATAAGCTTTTTGCACATCCTTTGAAAGTTGATGTCCATGTTGTCTTTATCAAAACACATGCTTTAAATATGACTTGAGAAGCTTGCAATTACATTTTTGTCTTTGAGATTAGGGTTTTCTAGCGGTTGATTTTATCTTGCCATACACACCCTAATTACTAACAATTTATATTAAAGCGGTAAATTGCGGAAATTAAAATCCTAAGCTATGACATCATTAGGGGAATTGGGGTACAATTTACAAATGGGGATGAGGTGGAAACTTAAATATTACAACCATATTGAATAACAATGAAGGAAATGTAAAAACAGTGTAAAAAGAAGGAAAATTACATTTTGAACTATTATGTGTCAACACATGCTGTTATGTATCGACACATAACTTTCCTTGCCCATGTCAAACCAAGTAAACTCCGTATGAGTTGACGCATAATGGGATGTGTCGACCCATTCTGCTTCCTGTTTCTGAAAAATCCCAAATCAACTCAGTATGAGTCAATGCATAATGGGATGTGTCGACTCATGCACCTGTTTGTGTTGACACATACGCGATTTGTGTCGACTCATGCACCTTTCATCCTTCTGTTTTGGGGCCAGCATAACAGTATGAGTCGATGCATAAGGCTATGTGTCAACTCATACCCTATTTTTTCACTAGAATGAGTCGACTCATATGGGTACGTCTCGACTCATGCTGTAGTTTTTCGCCTCTATCATCATTCTATTGTGTGTATAGGTCAACTCATAGTATATGATTGATAAAAAATGAATATTAAGCAAATGGATAGCTCAAATGGACAATGATTACTACATTTTATCTTCAAGAATAAATCATTAGTGATGTATGAAAAATGCAAAGTCAAGAAGACTTACCTTGAGACTGCACTTAATGTTTTAAGGCTGAATACCTTTCAAGAAGTTGTGAGGGTCTTAATGAACCTCCAGGAAGTTGTTCCAAGCTGTTTGAACCTTCCTTTGTATTGAAAGTTGCTGAAATAACTCCAACCCGGTCAAGTTCCACAGTGCTATCTTTTGTTTAGAAGGTGAAAAGAAGGGCGCTACAGAAATTATTCTTGTGCTTGAACAATCTCTATGTGGTATGAAGTGTTTAGATGACTGGTTTATGGGAGAGTTTTTAAGGTGAACAGTGGTTTGAGGGGTTTTTTTCTTCTGTTTTATGAATGAAGATAGAACTAAAAATGAGCAGAAGTTACAAGAAATTTTCTGTTAGATTTTTGTTCAAAACTCTCTATTCTCTTTCTAAAATCCACCCTTTGTGTGTTGTGAAAACAATTTATTTATAGATGAAGTTGGATGAGATTTGGGGGGAAACAAATAAGTTTTTGAACAGTTTGGGTATGCTGTATCATTGCCTTTTTGGGTGCAGTTCTTTATATGTTAACTTGGTGCAACCATGGGACTGATATGATGCAGATTTTCAGGGCAGCATTGCAGGTTTTGGAGCAGACTGTGATAGCATATCAGGACTGTTTTTGTGGATTTAGTTAAGAGAAAAGTTCAAACAAGACAAGGCTTTAGGATTTGTAACTTAAAAAAATGAAGTCTTGTAATAACTTGAATGCTCATAGAAATTTGAATTGTCTTGAATTGTAGTGAAAAGATATCATGAAGAAATGGAATTAATCATGTATATAAAATACTTAAAATTTTTTTCCAGATCTTTCAAAGTTTGATTTCTGACTCTCTTGATTTTTGATGATCAAATTTAATACTTTGGATGTCTTGATGAAATGTGATTTTTGGGACTCAATTTTGGTCAAAAAGTCAAAGTTTGACTTTTTAGTGTACAATTGACTTTTTCCACCAGTTGACCGAATTTCGTTTATCAATCCACTGATCTCGGGAGATGAATTGAAATGTGCGATTAGGTCAAAATGGCGTATTTGGATTCATGAAATCAAAGTTTCAAACTAATAAGTCATGTAGTAGGTCAAAATCGAAGATTGGTCATTCTCGGTCAAAACCCTAATTTCGACCATTTTACCCTTTTGACAATTTGAACGATTTTCTTGGAAAATTGTGATCCCATCTTGATCGAATGATAGATATGACTTCAAAATGTTGATTATTGGTCCAAAATCTTGAAGTTTGACTGTAGGTTGGCCACAGTCGACTTTTTTTCTTCCAAATACAGCTGATTTTAAGTCATCTGATTAATTGACTGAGCGATTTTATGATCTAATACTTTGAAACTTGACAGGAGAAATCTTGAGGGTCCATAATGGTCCATGAAAGTCATTTGAAGTATTAGGAGCCCAATTGTCCTTGTGCAAACTCGAACCCTAATTTGAGAGATCAGTATTGATGAGATGATTAGACCTGATCGATACTTGCGTAAACTTAAGTCATTAAAGATCTTTGCAGGAAATATCTTGAGAAATGAGAGAGCAAATTTTGGGGTACAACAACTTCCCCTGTTTAATCTTCCTAAACCAGAAAAGTTAGATTAACGGGTCCTCTATTCGTGACTTGAAGGTGGAAGATGATTGAACACTAGAGTGCCCATAAATTTGCACTCGATGATGGGTTGGTTGATTGTGTCGGGAATGGGCTTAAAGATGCCATATGGAGAGGTGATGGAGAGTTTGTCGAAAATGGGATCACCGATGCCATCCAGAGTGACAGAAAACGTCTGTGGTTTAGCGACTTCACTGGGGATATAATGTTGGGGAGCTTCGGGAAACTAAATCCCAGACTGCTTTTGGGGATGAAGAGTATGAACCTCTTCAAACCTTGTTTGGAATGTTTCTGCTGGGGGTTCCTATTTTATTGTTTTGAGGAAAACTCCGCCGGGGAATATTGACTTTGCTTGAGGGAAAATCTATGGAGAATGTTGATTTCTGCTTGAGGAAAAGAGTTCAGGAGTTTTTAGTTTTCCATTGCTCTACTGGGGATTTATCTCTTGTTTGGAGAGAATGGAAGTTTAGCTGTTATCTGGTTGGATTCCAGGATTCATAACAATTTTCTGGGGATAAAGAAGTTAGCTGTTATCTGGTCAGATTACAGGCTTTACAACAACTCCCTGGGGATAATGGCCAACTCTACTGGGGCAGAGGAGTTTTGTTAGTGATTTAAAGAATTAAAATGTTATCTGGTCAGGTTCAGGTTTCATTAATTGAAGAAATTAAACTATTATCTGGTCGGGTCTAGGCTTTACTAACTTAAAATTGAGATTTATTGTTATTTGGTCGGGTCTAGGTTTTCGTAATTGAAGAAGTTAAACTATTATCCGGTCGAGTCCAAGCTTTAGTAACTTAACATTGAGATTTACTATTATCTGGTCAGGTCCAAGTTTCAGCAATTCAAACTATTATCCGGTCTGGTCCAGGTCTCATCAATGGAAGAAGTTAAACTATTATCCGGTCGGGTCTAGGCTTTAGTAACGTAACATTGAGATTAACTGTTATCTGTTCGGGTCCATGTTTCAGCAATTTGATCTCGAGGTTAACTGGTATCTGGTCGGGTCCATTTTTCAGTAACTCGAACTGTTATCTGGTCGAGTCCAGGTTTCAGCAATTTGATCTTGAGGTTAATTGGTATCTGGTTGGGTCCAGGTTTCAGCAACTCGAACTGTTTTCTGGCCGGGTCCAGGTTTCAACAATTTGATCTTGAGGTTAACTGGTATCTGGTCAGGTCCAGGTTTCAGCAACTCGAACTGTTTTCTGGTCGGGTCTAGGCTTTACAGTAAATTGAATACTCTGTTGTCTGGTCGGGTCCAGGTTTCACAGTAATTTGTTTGAAAGGATGAAGTTGAACTGTTATCTGGTCAGGTCTAGGCTTCATAGTAACTTGCCTGAAAGGATGAAGTTGAACTGTTATCTGGTTGAAATCCAGGCTTTGCAGCAACTTGCTTTGGAGGAATGGAGTCAACTGTTATCTGGTAGGGTTCCAGGCTTCACAGTAACTTACTGGGATAGTAATGACTCCGTTGAGGATTGAAATGACTCTAACGGGGATCAATGGGTTTTGTGTATCGATTTGTGATAATCTGAGGGGCCAACTCAAGCTGGGTGTAATTTTCCATTTATTGGGGAAATAAACCCTGTTGAAGAGCATATTTGATGACCTGCAGGGAATGTGTATCTTTAGGAAGAAATCTACAAGGTTTCTTCTTTTAAGACCAATTCAGCTGGGGAGAGGATCTTCCGGAGATTGAAACTCTGGCTGGTGTTTTTATGAATCCAAATTTGTGGGGATAATGTTATTGAAATAACTATGTGGGGATATATCAAATGCATTTAAGGAGATGCTTGTCACTGCTTTTAAGCATAAATTTGTTAAAAGTTTAATTATGTTCATATGCATATGTTCATTCAATTTTAGTCATTGGATACTTTTGCATTCAAAACAGAAAAAACAGAAAGTTTTCACTTCAAAGTATATTTGTATTAATGTTTTGCCCATGAATAGGCGTTTTTGTACAAAGAGACCGAGATCCTAGTAGGAGGAAATCGTAGAAAGAATGGAAAGAATACAAAGTAAAAAAACAAAAAATAATAGCCATGCGAAAGTGATCTGATTGTGTTCAAACCCCACTATTGCCCCTATGTCTTCGAACATTATCCCTTGATGTTGAATAGAAGTTGATTGGATTGATCTTGGACCATTTGAACTTGGAATTTGGTAATAAAGCTGACTGTAAAGATCCCACGGGACATAATCATATGCTTTATTCCTTAACTTTTTCCTGGGACGCCCTTTTGGGTTTTCAGCCCACCAGGATACTCATTTTTGCCCAAGTCGCCCTTTCGGGTTTTCAACTTTCCGGGTGTACAATCTTTTGCATATATCCCTAATTTTTGCCCGAACCTCTTTGGTTCGCCGGGATGCCCTTATTTTGCCTAGTTGTTTCAACCTAATGGGTCATTTTATGCATAGTATTTTTTAACTATGTCCGCGTTCACAGGATGTGGGAAGTCTTTGCCATCCATAGTAGTCAGCATCATGGCACCACCATTGAAAACTTTCTTTACAACAAATGATCCTTCGTAAATGGGAGTCCATTTGCCCCTGGGGTCTCCTTGTGGAAGAATGATGCATTTTATTACCAAGTCGCCAGTCGGATATACTTGAGGCTTGATCCTTTTGTTGAAAGCCTTGATCATACATTTTTGGTACATATGACCATGACAAACAATAGCCAGTCGCTTCTCATCAATCAAGTTTAACTGATCCATGCTATTCTGAATCCATTTGTCATCACCTAAATATGCTTCCTTCATTATCCTTAGAGAAGGAATCTGAACTCCGACATGGAGGACAACTTCCATGCCATAGACCAGAGAGAACAAGGTTGCCCCAGTTGATGTTCGAGCTGAAGTACGGTAGCCATGGAGAGAAAACAGTAACATCTCATGCCAGTCCTTATACGTTACCACCATCTTTTGTACAATCTTCTTGATATTTTTGTTGGCATCTTCCACGCCGCCATTCATCTTGGTTCTGTACGGAGAAGAATTGTGATGCTTGATTTTGAACTGAGTATAAAGTTCCGTAATCATGGCATTGTTGAGGTTGGTTCCATTGTTAGTGATGATCCTTTCAGGGATACCGTAACGGCAGATGAGGTTATGTTTCATAAACCTGGTGTTGTACCCCAAAATTTTCACTCCCATATTTCTTAAAACATTTCAAGAAAGATCCTCAAGTTGCTCAAGGCAGTCCAAGGGTTGACCAGACAAGCTCTCTCCTAAGGTAGTCTACCTCAAACTAGGGTTTCATGTTGCATCAAGATACTTGAGTCCAAGGGACCCCAAATTCTCAACATTGTCCCAATATGTTTTCAAGAACATCCATGTCAAGTTTCAAGCCCTACAGAGGAAATTTGCCCAGTCAATTGCTCAAAGGCCTGAAAATCGACTGTACTAGGGCAAAAGTCAACTGTGACCCCCATACAGTCAAACTTCAAGATTTTTGGTCAAAATCCTCATTTTGAAGTATATTTCATCATTTTATCAAGGGTTGATCATGAATCATCAAGGATTGCTCATAATTCATCAAGAACCAAAAGTTGCTAAATTAGGGTTTTGTAGGAAAAGTCAACTCAACTTTGACCAAGCATTACTTTCTCATACTTTATGAAAAATGATGCATCCAAAGCTCATTTTGAATAGGATACAATTCCCTACAATCCAACTTCAGCTCCCAAGTTCAAAATATGCACTCACAAGAAGTTATGAATTTGGACATTATAGGTCATTTTGAAAAGTTAACAAAAACACCTTTTTTGTCAAAGTTTCATACATGAGCATGGAATATGAAATTGAGACGAGACCAACAGGGTTGCTTAGAGGACATCTCAAGCTTTCTAAAAAGTCCAAGAACACCTCCAAAGAGTCAAAATTGAGTAAGTTATGCATTGGTGAAATTGACCTTTTTTGCAAAATTGCCAAAAGTCAACTATGCCTAAAACTTCAATTTTTGCCAAATGGGCCCAATCTTTTTCACTTGTTTTGAGTTGGCAACATAGTCCACGAGCTCTAGACCTTGCCACTTGTCATTATCATGTTTTTATTATTTATTTTGATTTTTATTTAATTTAAATCAATTTTAATCAAAATAAATCATGAGAAAATCTAAAGCATTGAAAACTCAAGATTTTATGTTTGTTTCAGGTCACAAATACATTTGGAAAGTATTTCAAATTCGTATCAAGGCATGGTGTGTACAAAAAGATTGAATTAGGCTATTTTTGGAAAGATTTTTAAGGTGTATCAAATCAAGATCCAATTCATTGATGGAGGAAGATTGATATCAATTATCAACCCTAATCTATTCCTCAATACATATAGAGTGCGGGAAGACCCAAAATTAGGTTAGAAGGAGATGTGTGATCAAGAACACAAACTTGAAAAATCAAGAAAAAGTGCCAACACGAATTCATACTTAGAGGCCAATTCAAGACCTTTGAACCATTCTAATCGTTTCCTGAGGTCATCAGCAAGCCAAAGCAATCAAGAACAGAGCCTTTCCAGTACCAAAAAGCGATGTAAGTCATCCACGACATCCATGAATTTTTGAATTCGGTTTGCACGATTTAGGCGTTGTTAGCATGAATTAACCATATATTATTGATCCATAGAACATTTGCAAGCTCTTTGTATTCTTTAACTGTTGGCTTGTATGAAGTTTCACCATTATTAGGGTTTACAAGCTCGATTTGGGATTTCTGCGTGCAAGCAAAATTGGGCCATGAAAGGGCCACCTTTATGTTCAATAAGGCCAGACGAAGCCATCCATGGCCTTCGTTTTCATTTATAACGCTTGTGTTGAGTTTTGAGATTTACAGGGGCTATAGCAACGGACAAACGTTCGTAGGTAAAAGTTTGGAACTTTTACCAACGGAACGAGGTCAGGGATGACCTGCGTGTCACCTTTCCATTGGCATATTTGAATTTCTGGCGGGTTTTCTTTTGGTCCTCCACTAACACGCTTTATTATATATTATCATTATTACTTGTTATATGTACAACAAAAACAAGTGGTGCAGATTGTAATGGAGGGCGTGAAAAATGCTTCAGGACCTGGGTTCGAGTCCCAGGTCCCCCACTTTCTTCATGTATTTTTCTTTCAGGCAATCACATGTGTACATAAGTCCCAGGCCTATCATACTCCCTCAAGATCCGGTCTGCCAAGTGGCCAGATGGCCAAATCTAAAGGCCATCAAGGGGAGAACACCATGGAGCCTAGTCAACGCAATGAATTGAATTCAAGAATTCAATAATGGATCAAATATTTTGGGCCAAAAGCTTGCTGTTTGCACCCCCAGAAATCCTTTTCAGGCCCATATCTCTTACTCTACTTTTTTTTAATTGTTTTATTTAATTATTTATTTTACTAACCAATTAATTAATTTTCCTTTTATCAAAAAATCATAAAAATAAATACATTTCACAAATTAGGTTAGATTTTATTTTTTATCAAAAATTAAATTAGTTAAATTAGGTTATTAATTTTAGGTAATTTTAATTCTTTTTGTAAACAATTAAAATTAATTAGAACAAATAGGTTTTTATTTTTAATTTAATTATATTTTCTTTTTTCCTAAAAATAACCAAAATATAAAAAATAGGTCATGTAATTATTTTTATTAATAAATTTAATCACTAATTAATTTGTACATTTAATTTTAAAACCTAAATTCTTTTCTTTAAAAAATATTAAAAACAACAAAAACATTTTCTCTTTTAATTAGGATAGACGGGTCAAAACCCTAGTTCCCACTCGTTCTAATTTTCATCGCGCGCTTTATTATTTTATTTTATTTTTATCCATATTATTGTAACTGCTCACAAGGTGTAATAGTTAATTATGACTTTTACTTTTCATTTATCGCTTTATTATTTTTAAAGGATTTGTTTTTGGCTATGTAAATACCCGAAGCCTTGTAATAGCGTAGTTTAATTTCCGCACTTTAAATTCCGCAAAATTATTAACTGTTAGATGTATGATTAGGGTTGCATGACAAGAATGTATGATTAACTTTAAAATAGTTAGATAACTCTAAAATGTGCAAAGATAAATAATCTGAAATTGAATCACTCGCACATGCGCACTCCTAGGATACACTCCCACTTGGTTGCCTTTGGTAAACGATCATTGAGTATAGGATGCTTTAGTGGTCGTCCTTTTGTCTAAACAAAGATCAAAGTCCCGATTCGGAAAAGTTGCCTCGAAATGGTTGCCTCAGAATTGTTGCCTCGGATACTGTTGCCTCGATTAATTAATCTCAGAAATTAGGTTTACTACTAAGACGTCCTAACATTGCTTTAGTGACCGTACGTCCCTTTCGAATTGACCCTCAAACTCCAACGATGATGCTACCTACTCACTAATAGTGGGATAGCGTTGTCTAAAGGAAACAAGCATATAACGATTCTTTTTTCGAGTAGGTAGATTAGTTCTTAAGTACTTGCTCAAACAAAATAAACTTTTTTTCACACTTACACTCCTTTACAAACAATGTTTTCAAAACACTTCATTACACACTTGAAGACAGAAGCAAGAGTTAAATCGAAGTCAAAACAAAAGCTTTTCAAATCACCCAAACACAAAGAAAACAATTTTGAAAATGATGAGCAAGTTCCTAAGAGCTCGTAGATAACTACGGATATAAAGGGTGCTAATACCTTCCCTTTCTATAATCTACCCCCCATACTCAGAAATATCTCGAAAAGGAATTTTTCTGTGCTTTTTTCCTTTCCTTGTTGGATAAAATAAAAGTCAGTGGTGACTCTTGCTTACCGCGACATTTTGAAAACACAAACGCAAAATGCAAACTATAAATTCCTTAAAAAAGGGAAACTCGTCCCGGTTCTGGCCACCGTATCACAGAACTGGCGACTCTGCTGGGGAATAAATAAGTGGGGTGTACCTTGGATTAGTTCATCATATTGTTTTCAATTGTTTGATTTGTTTGCTTTATCTTTGTGGGCTTTGTATCAGAGTTACTATAGATCCTAACCCGGATCTGGGGATACCTTTTAGGTAAGTAGAAATAGACTGTGAGGGAACTGTACGGCGTAGACCGATACGGTTGAAGCAGTAGCTACATTGGTGTGACACATTAGTTGGTACCGATATCCCTTGTGGAGGAACAAGGAGAGTATGGGGCTGCTAATGGGTCATTAAGCATCAACTGACCTTAGAACCTATAACTGACCAACTTGGCCATAGAAAGTAGCAGAATGCTACACTCATTGAGACCATACTCTCGAGATGGTTCCGGCTGCAAGAAAAGATTGCATGACTGGAATTATGACCGATGGAGGATGGTCAGTGATATTGAGAACCTCTAGAACCCGATTACTATTACTAGGACAGGTTGAACCAACTAAACTGCAAGAGGGTAGTACCTAAACTCCACGCCAGCCTGAAATTTAAGGGCTATTGTGTGACTTGTTTTCCCTTACCATGTTTGCTATCTGTGATACCTGTGGTGTGTTTTATCATAACATCATGCATCATGACATCGCATGCATATTTCATTAGACTAACCATTTCAAAGACCGAGGGGATTCATCTTTATTCTGTTTTGCAGATCATGGCTTCTATGCGCAGAAATACCATTCGAATCAGCTTCGTGCAAATACCTGCTCAGCTCAGAGAGTTAGTTTCAAAAGTTCCTGATACTTCTTCCTTTGTTATAAGACATGGTCATCTCCTTAGCCTAGTAACTTCCAAGTTGGATGAGCAAATGACGAGTGTGTTGTTCTAGTTCTTTGAACCGTTGCATCATTGTTTTACCTTCCAGGACTATCAGCTGGTCCCTACTTTGGAGGAGTTTTCTGACTTACTGGGCATATCTATTCTAGAGCATACACCCTTTATAGGTTTGGAGATAGCTCCTAGGCCATAGGAAATTGCTCCAGCCCTACATCTGAAAATGGCTGATGTAATGTCTAACTGGGATATTCGAAGTGGGGTTAAAGGTTTCTTGGCTAAGTTTTTGATCGATCAAGCTCAACTGTTCTGGGAAAATTTAGACTTTCAAGCGTTTAAAGACATCTTGGCTCTCCTCATCTATGGCTTGGTTCTTTTCCCGAATCCGTATGCCTTCATAGATGTGAATGCGGTCAAGATTTTCATGTCTCGTAACCCAGTGCCTACTCTCTTAGGTGATATTCTGCATGATCTTTATACCCGTACTGTGAGAAGAAGGGGAAATCTCATGTGTTGTACACCGCTGCTGGTGAGGTGGTTTATTTCTCACCTCCCCAAATCTGTATTGAAGAATGAGGAAGGTATGGGTTGGGCTTACAGAATCATGTCCCTTGCTCATACGGACATCCTTTGGAGTACTAAGGATATGGAAAGGGTAGCTATCATTGATCGGTGTGGGGAATACCCCAATGTTCCATTGCTTGGAATTAGAGGAGGAATAACCTATAATCCTTGTTTGGCCTTACGACAGTTTGGACGCGCTCGAAGGGATGGTCCGCATGAGCTGCTGCTTACAGGTATTATCTTTGACTTCAAGGGGGATGTTGAGGGACATCACCGCAGGTTTATACGAGCTTGGGACAGAGTGAACAGGTTTGACATCCATGAGTTAGGAATGAAGACTTCTCTCCCGATGAAACCATATCTCCAGTGGGTTCGAGCCCGTGCTCAAAAGCTGGGGATACCATATGAAGATGGTTTGCCGGTGATCATAGAGCATACTAATGAAGAAGGTGTTCCTTATACGGTCCTCCATCCATACATGCCTACTGATCTTGGGGCATTGAAGAGATCTTGGATCCAGCTAAAGGAAGAAAGGGATACCTACAGAGAGAAGTATCATGAGCAGGAGCGGAAGATCTTGAAGCTTACAAGGCAGCTTGAGAATGAGAGGACCATCAACGATTATGTCAGCACGAATGGAAGGCGACCATGGGATTTTTGATTTCTTTGTTGTTTTTCTAGTTTAGATTTGCTTTTAAGTACTTCTTTTTGTAACGCCTTAAAGGCATTGTTAAACACTATTACAAGTTTATCTAATAAAGTGTGTTTTATTTTGGTTTACAAATTTGAATCTCCCAAAGTTTTTGAAATCATTTCATACGCATATCATTATCATGCACCTCATTACAGGTACCATTACAGGTTTCTCATCTTCTTCGCTGTTTATTTCAGCAACCATGTCTTCTGAAACACCCACTGATCAAGCTATTAAGGATCTTCAAGCACAAAATGCTCAATTCCAGGAGATGTTCCTGAATTTGGCCAAAGGGCAGCAAGATTTGAAGTCTCTCATCTTGAAGGAAAAGAAGAAGATAAAGAAGAAGGTGGTCCTCTTGAACATGGGTCACAAATTTAGGAACATGTTGAGACATGAAGCTGATTTATCTCATTCATCTGGAGGAGGAGAGAATCAAGAGGAAAAGAAGGGTCCTAGCCCTGTGGTTTCTGACAATGATACTGATTTTGATGATGAACAGTACCCTCCTGCTGAGGACAAGTACAAACAACTTGAAGACCGTCTGAGTGCCATGGAGATTCAGAAGGTTCCTGGCCTGGACATTGGAGATCTGGGATTAGCATTTGGCCTGGTGATCCCACACAAGTTTAAAGCTCCTATCTTTGCTAAGTACGATGGGGTATCCTGCCCGAAGTTACACTTCCGCTCGCATGTCAGAAAGATTCAACCCTATACAGCTGATAGGAACTTGTGGGTTCATTTCTTTCAAGATAGTCTGTCAGGGACTCAACTTGAATGGTTCTATCAACTGGAAGGAGCTAATATCCGCAACTGGGAGGACCTTGCTGCTGCTTTTTATAAGCAATACCAGTATAATTCCGACCTTGCTCCCACGCATACTCAACTTCAGGGTATGTCTATCGGTGCAAGCGAAGGTTTTAAGGACTACGCTCAGAAATGGAGAGATCTTGCTGGAAGGGTACAACCCCCTCTGGCTGATAGGGAGTTGGTGGATATGTTTCTTGGGACTTTGTCTGGTCCATATTTCAACCATTTGATCGGAAGTTCATCGTCTGGGTTCACTGAATTGATTATGACTGGGGAGAGGGAATCTAGTGCACAGAAAAGAAGCCTTTCAAGAAGGAATCTAGTGCAGTTTACAGCTCGAGGAGCCAAAACCGACCTGAGCGCCGCCAAGCAGTTAATGTGGTGGTAATATCAAGACCTACTGTTGCCCCACAGCATAACAATCAGTAGAGAGTAGAGAGACCGCAAAGGCAGTATACTCGGCTCAGTATAACTCTATCTCAAATTCTGCCACAACTGTTGAAAACCAACTTGGTGGCTCTGAAGGAGGCTCCAAAGAATCCTAGTACTACATCACCGCTGTATAATCTGAACGCCCGCTGTGCTTATCACTCCGATAGCCCAGGGCATGATACAAACAACTGCTGGGCTTTGAAAAATAAAGTGCAAGATCTGATTGACACTAAGGAGATCGAGTTTGAAGCGTAAAAAAAGCCTAATGTCATGACTGCTCCTATGCCCAAGCATGGAGTAAATGCTATGGACGATGATTCGTTTGTAACCTCCGTGGAAGACATTTCTACTTCATTGTTGACTGTTAAGAAGAACTTATTGTTGGCCGGTTTATTTCCAGGCTATGGAGAAGGTTGCCACCTATGTTCCATCCTACTTGCTGGTTGTCATTTGTTGAAATCAGGTGTCCAGCACCTGATGAAAAACAAAGAGATCTTGTTCGAGAAAACTTTGGTTCCATTGATTCCTGTTGAATATGTTTCCATAGTCACCATTTCCGCCAATTCTTCCAAGGCTTCCTCGAGAAATCCTATTAGAATTACATTTGTTCTGAGATTTGCTCCATTGATCATTACTATTCTTGGACCTATCCCTTACACGTCGGATAAGGCTGTCCCGTGGCACTATGGGGCCGATGTGTATTATCATGGGATTAAAAAAGATTTGAAGGTTGAGGAGGCTGATACTGATGTCAGCAATATTGTTGGGTCTAGCAAAGTCACCCGAAGCGGAAGACTTTTCTCTCTTGAGATTTCCCCACCAACTGTTCGAAAACATGTTGCTATTTCACCTGCCAGTACATCTGCTACTGTCCCTGTTCATGTTCCAATCATTATCCCTGTCACCGAGTCATCTGACGCTCGGGGCAAAGAGATCACCGGTGAGCCTTCCCGGGCGGAGGCACCGAAGAAGATTACTGTTGAAACCTCTAGGCAGGAGATAGAGGAGATTTTAAAGATCATCAAGAAAAGCGACTACAACATAGTCGAACAGCTGGGGAAAACCCCGTCAAAGATCTCCATGTTATCTTTATTGTTGTGCTCAGAAGCCCATGCTAAGGCTTTAATTTCTTTCCTTAAAACTGCACATGTGCCGCAGGAAATGTCTGCTGATCAGTTCAAAGACTGTGTGGCTAGTTTGATCGCCGACAACGGGTTGGGTTTTTCCGACGCAGATCTGACTGCCAAAGGAAAGAATCATAATGACGCTCTGCATGTTTCAATCGAGTACAGGGGCACTACTCAGGACCACATGCTGGTGGATACTGGGTCCTCGTTAAATGTTTTACCCAAGAAAGCATTAGATCGGTTGGACTGTGAAGGGTTGGTTCTGAAGCCAAGTAATATTGTGGTTAGGGCCTTTGACGGGTCCAAAATGATGGTACATGGAGAGGTGGATGTTCCTGTTAAGGTTGGTTCCCAGACTTTCGCGTCAACATTCTATGTGATGGACATTCGACCATCTTATTCTTGTTTGCTGGGTCGCCCGTGGATTCATAAAGCTGGGGCAGTGACTTCTATGCTCCATCAGATGTTAAAGTATCCAATGAAGGGGAAAATTTTTACGGTACAAGGAGAAGAGGAGTACATGGTGAGCCACCTTAACTCTTTTCGGTATGTGGAGATGGATGGGGAGTTCATTGAAACCCCATGTTAAAACTTTGAAGAAGTCCCCCAGACTCTGGCATCGACTGAAACTGTTGCTGAAGATCCTCCGATGAAGATGGCTTCCCTCAAGGATGCCCGGGCTATTATTGAAAAATGTGTGTGTGCGAATTGGGGCTAATTCCCTGACTTTGCACACAAGACTGACTGACAAGTTTGGTTTGGGTTTTACTGTAGAAGCTCGAAGGGCTGTTCGGCGCGCACGAATCGGAAGACCTCCCCTGCGTATCAGTAATCCAGAAGTGAATGCAATTGAAGATGATGATGAAGAGTCTGAGTTTGACAGCTGGATTTACCCGACTACCGATGGCGGATTAAGCAATTGGACGGCAAAGGACTTCATGACCATTTGTTTTATTACACAGTAATAAGACTTTTGTTTTGAGATTTGTAACAGATAATTTGAAACTTTTACGGCCCGGTGCCTTGCCCGTGACACCGTGGCTTTGTTTGTGAGGGCTTATTATGTGTCATTTCCATATATCATCAATAAAAGCATTGGACGTTTTCTTGCATTAAGAATTTTGCGCTCCTTGTTTTTCTTTTCTATCTTGCAAAACAACTATTTGTCTTACACACACTCACATATACAGGTCTACATCCACTCTGGATCCAACTGATAATGACTCTGCTATTTCTAGTTATGACTTCGATAGTCCGATCAACAAAGCCGAGGACGAAGGTGAGGATGATTGTGAGGTGCCTGGAGAACTTGCTAGACTGTTACTTCAGGAAGAGAGGGCCATACAGCCCATGAAGAGCCAGTGGAAACAGTAAATCTGGGTACAGAAGAAGACAAGAAAGAGGTCAAGATCGGTGCAAATTTGGAATCTAGTGTTAAGCAACGGTTAATACAGATGCTGCGTGACTATGTTGAGATCTTTGCCTGGTCTTATGAAGATATGCCTGGGTTGGATACTGATATTATGGTTCACCGCTTTCCAAATAAGGAAGTCTATCCTCCAGTGAAATAGAAAGTTCACCGAATGCGCCCAGAGATGTCTGAGAAAATCAAAGCTGAGGTTATGAAACAGTTTGATGCCGGTTTTCTAGCAGTTACTTCTTACCCGCAGTGGGTTGCCAACGTGGTCCCGGTGCCGAAGAAAGATGGTAAAGTATGGATGTGTGTTGACTATAGGGATCTGAATAGGGCAAGCCCCAAGGATGATTTCCCTCTGCCTCATATCGACGTTCTGGTTGACAACACCGCACAACATAAGGTCTTCTCCTTTATGGACGGTTTCTCCGGTTACAATCAGATTAAGATGGCTCCCGAAGATATGGAGAAGACAACTTTTGTTACGCAGTGGGGTACCTTTTGCTACAAGGTCATGCCATTCGGATTGAAGAATGATGGGGCAACGTATCAGCGCGCCATGGTCGCTTTGTTCCACGACATGATCCATCATGAGATTGAGGTATACGTTGACGAAATGATTGCAAGATCCCAGACTGAAGAGGAACATCTTGACCATCTCCAGAAACTATTTGACAGGTTGAAGTTGTACAAGCTGAGGTTAAACCCGAACAAGTGCACCTTCGGGGTGAGGTCTGGTAAGCTGCTGGGTTTCGTCGTTAGTGATAATGGTATTCAAGTGGATCCTGCAAAGGTGAAGGCTATACAGGAAATGCCAGCTCCCTGAACTGAAAAAGAAGTCAGAGGCTTTTTGGGACGTCTGAACTATATTGCCTGATTCATCTCACACCTGACTGCTACTTGTGAGCCAATCTTCAAGCTACTGAAGAAAATCAAGTGGTAAGATGGAACGATGAATGTCAGGCCGCTTTCGAAAGGATCAAGGAATATCTCTAAGAGCCTCCTATTATGATGCCTCCGGTTGAAGGGAGACCTTTGATCTTATACTTGACGGTACTCGAGAATTCGATGGGGTGCGTGCTGGGGCAGCATGACGAGTCTGGCCAAAAAGAGCATGCTATTTACTACCTTAGAAAAAAGTTTACCGACTGCAAGACCCGATATTCGTTGCTTGAGAAAACTTGCTGCGCTTTGGCATGGGCTGCTCGCCGGCTGAGACAGTATATGCTGACTCACACTACTCTGTTGATATCAAAGATGGATCCAATCAAGTATATCTTCGAAAAGCCTGCCTTGTCCGGAAGAATAGAAAGATGGCAGATGCTCTTAACCGAGTATGACATCCAATACACGACCCAAAAGGAAATTAAGGGAAGTGTGTTGGCAGATCATTTGGCACATTAGGAAATGGACGATTACCAGTCTATGAACTTCGAATTCCCGGATGAGAACATCATGTTGGTGACTGACTGTGAAACACTTGGACCGGATGAAGGACCTGAGGAAGGATCCCGATGGTATATGTATTTCGATAGAGCTTCAAACGCTTTGGGTAATGGCATTAGCGTCGTGATCATATCTCCTGAAGGTTGTCATACTCCGTTCACCGCCCGATTATGTTTTAACTGCACCAACAACATGGAGGAGTATGAAGCATGCATTATGGGTCTTCGAGCAGCTATTGACCTAAGGATTAAGTTCTTAAGTGTTTTCGGAGATTCCGCTCTTGTGATCAGTCATATCAAAGGCGAGTGGGATACGAAGCACCAAAATATTATTCCTTACAAAGAATATGTGTTGACGTTGCTTCCGCACTTCGAGGAGATAACCTTTGAACACTTCCCTAGAGAGGAGAATCAGTTGGCGGACGCGCTAGCTACGATGTCTTCTATGTTCAAGGTCAGATGGGACAATGAGACTCCCCAGATTACTATTGAAAGGTTAGACGGACCTCCACATTGTTGTGACATTGATACTGAAGAGGTAGCAGATAAACCCTGGTTCCATGAGGTAAAGAGGTATCTTGAGGCTCAGGAGTACCCCGAGGGTGCATCTGTTAATGATAAGAAGTTTCTGAGGAGGTTCGCTACAAAGTTCTTCATCAGTAACTGTATCTTTTACAAACGTAACCATGACTCAACCTTATTGCGATGTGTGGATAAGAACGAGGCAGAAAGAATCATGGCGGAGTTACATGAAGGTACTTTCGGGACTCATTCCAGTGGACACACCATGGCAAAGAAAATCCTACGGGAAGGATATTATTGGTCTACCATGGAAGCCGACTGTTATCAGCATTCTCGGACTTGTCATAAGTGCCAAGTCGATGCTGATAAGGTGCACATACCTCCAATTCCTCTGAACGTCTTGACAACTCCTTGGCCTTTTGCAATGTGGGACATCGTTATGATTGGTGAGGTCATACCTACTGCATACAACGTGCATCATTTCATCTTGGTAGTGATTGATTACTTTACAAAGTGGGTTGAAGCAGCTTCCTTTGCTACTGTAACCAAGAACGTCGTGGCACGGTTTATTAGGCACAATCTGATCTGTCGATATGGTGTACCAGAGAGGATCATTACGGACAATGGTACAAATCTCAACAATACGATGATCACCAAGCTCTGCAAGCAGTTCAAGATACAGCATCACAACTCTTCTCCTTACCGGCCGAAGATGAATGGGGCTGTTGAAGAGGCTAATAAGAATATCAAGAAGATTGTGCAGAAGATGACGGTGACATATAAAGATTGGCATGAGATGTTACCATTTGCTCTTCATGGATACCGTACCCCAGCGCGAACGTCAACAGGGGAAACACCCTACTCTTTGGTATATGGCATGGAGGAAGTCTTGCCCATTGAAGTTCAGATACGCTCTCTTCGGATTATGAAATATGTAGGTTTGAGCAAGGACGATTGGATATAGACCCGACTTGATCAGTTGAACTTAATCGACAAAAAGAGACTTACTGCTATTTATCAAGGTCAAACGTATCAAAAGCGGATGATCAAGGCATTTAACAAGAAAGTCAGACGACAAGAATATCAAGTTGGGGATCTGGTGATCAAGTACATCATATTACCTCAAGGTGATCCCAGGGGCAAATAGACCCCCACGTACGAAGGGCCATTTGTGGTTAAGAACATTTTCTCAGGAGGAGCTATGATTCTAACCACCATGGATGGCGACGACCTTCCTCACCCCGTCAATGCAGACATAGTGAAAAAATACTATGCATAATTAAATACCCGCTAGGTTGACTGGCCTAGGAAAAAATAAGGGCTTCCCGGCGAACTAAAAGGGTTCGGGCAAAAATAAGGGATGAAAATGAAAAAATCTGTACACCCGGCAAGTCGAAAACCTGAAAAGGCGGCTTGGGCAAAAAAGGGTATCCCGGTGGACTGAAAACCTGAAAGGGCGGTCCAGGAAAAAATTAGGGATCAAAGCGTAACACTATGTCTCATTGGATCACCTTGCAACCAGACTTCGGTATCGACTATCAAGCTCGGACGACACTAATCAATCTGATCTACCTTCAACCAAGTAGCAAAGGGATGAGCTGCTCGAGGATATAAAGGCAATAGCAGAGTTGGAACCCAGTGGGATTGTTCACATAATTGTTTTTCTTTGTTTTTCACAAATTGTATAAACTCTATTGTTCGGCGGCATTTTATTACTAGGACGTCAACCTCTTGTACAAAAAACGCCTATTAACAGGCTGACTCCAAAATCAATACAACTCATTTCCACAAAGAAATTTCAGATTGTTTTCTTTTTCTGTTTTGTTTTGCAAGAACATACAGTGTTCATTTTTGATATATGCATTTGACATTAATTGTTGCTCATGAATATTTACATGCGAAACAAAAGACGATTACTCGTAATATCAGAAACAGGGGTAAATAAGAAATGCCCAAACCATACAGTTGCTCTATCCACCAGGTATAGGGATAGACCTAGTTGGAGAAAACGATTGAAAGTACATTCACTACCCGCAGAGTAAGAAAAAGATAATGACATTAGCGGTCCCGAACAGGACACCACTCTCCCCAGCTGAGGCTCGTAACCACGAATAAGTCGGCAAGATTCTCCCCAAGCAGAGTTTATCTATCATCAACACTAGAAAAATTATCCCCAGTGGAGTTTGGAGAATTATCCCCAGTAGAGTCCGCATGATTATCCCTAGTAGAGTCTAAAAATATTATCCCCAGTGAAGTCGCCACTGGAAAATCATCCCCAGCGGAGTTCATTCCTTTCACAAGCAGAAACTCAAATCCCAACAGAGTGTATCATCGCCGGCAATGATGATTCATCCCCAGCCGAGGTTATTTCTCTGAATTAATGGATCTTCTAGCAGAAACATCTCTTCGCCACAGAGTAATTTCCTCGTCAGTTTATTCCCCAGCGGAGTTATCCTCTCCCGCAGGTTTATTCTCACAATCATCTTCATTCACTATCTCCAGTGAGGGCGAAGAATTCAACTCTTTTCTCCAGCAGCAATCCGTGATTTATTTTACCCAGCTAGAGATTATCATAAAAAAATTACACATCCATACATCATGACATGCATATACGCATCATACAAACACAATCTCATTTATTTTGGGAACATCATTTCTTGATAGATATCATGCATTACATACAACTAAACTTTACCTTTCAGGAAATATACAATCAAATTCTCACAAAACCAAGTTATGAAGCCCGAATTCGACCGGATAATAGTTTAATACCCAACAAGCCGTGAAACCCGGGTGCGACCGGATAATATCTTAGTTCCTTCTGAAGCTTGGATTACGACCGGATAGAAAGTTTAATCTCCCCGAGATGATTCCTCAGTAGAATACGGACGACCGAAGTTCCTAAAATTCAACAGAGATGTTTCCTCAGTAGAATACAGACGACCGAAGTTCCTAAAATTCAACAGAGATGGTTCCTCAGTAGAATACGGACGACCGAAGTTCCTAAAATTCAACAGAGATGTTTCCTCAATAGAATATAGACGACCGAAGTTCCTACAATTCAACAGAGATGATTCCTCAGTAGAATACGGACGATCGAAGTTCCTAAAATTCAACAGAGATGTTTCCTCAGTAGAATACGGACGACCGAAGTTCCTAAAATTCAACAGAGATGTTTCCTCAGTAGAATACGGACGACCGAAGTTTCTAACATTCAACAGAGATGTTTCCTTAGTAGAATACGGACGATCGAAGTTCCTAAATTTCAACAGAGATGTTTCCTCAGTAGAATACAGACGTCCGAAGTTCCTAAAATTCAATAGAGATGTTTCCTCAGAAGAATACGGATGACCGAAGTTCCTAAAATTCAACAGAGATGTTTCCTCAGTAGAATACGGACGACCGAAGTTCCTAAAATTCAATAGAGATGATTCCTCAATAGAATACGGACGACCGAGGTTCCTAAAATTCAAACAGAGACGACTCACCAGCAGAATAACGGACGACCTAAGCTCCTAAAATTCTTCTTCTCTCAATAAAGACCAGCTTTCCCCAGCGGAATCTTCCTCAATGACAGGTATACAAGCTCTCGCTAAGGAATCTCTTATGCGATCGACACTCCTTAGGATGGCATCTTTAAGCCCATGTCCCATCATCAGTCTCCAAATGGCATCATTAAACCCATTCCCGACATCACAAGACAATTACCACTTCATGCGAGTGCAAACTTCTGGGCACTCTAGTGTTCAATCATCTTCCACCTTCAGATCACGAAAGGCAGGCAAGCCAATCTACATCCTCAGGTTTAAGAAGATGGAACAGGGGCATATGTTGTACCCCAAAATTCTCCCTCCCAAATTTCTCAAAACATTTCAAGAAAGATCCTCAAGTTGCTCAAGGCAGTCCAAGGGTTGACCAGACAAGCTCTTTCCTAAGGCAGTCTACCTCAAACTAGGGTTTCATGTTGCATCAAGATACTTGAGTCCAAGGGACCCCAAATTCTCAAAATTGTCCCAATATCTTTTCAAGAACATCCATGTCAAGTTTCAAGCCCTACAGAGGAAATTTGCCCAGTCAATTGCTCAAAGGCCTTAAAATCGACTGTGCTAGGGCAAAAGTCAACTGTGACCCCCATACAGTCAAACTTCAAGATTTTTGGTCAACATCCACATTTTGAAGTATATTTAATTATTTTATCAAGGGTTGATCATGAATCATAAAGGATTGCTCATAATTCATCAAGAATGAAAAGTTGCTAAATTAGGGTTTTGCAGGAAAAGTCAACTAACCTTTGACCAAGCATAACTTTCTAATACTTTAGGAGAAATGACCCATCAAAAGCTCATTTTGAAGAGGATTCAATTACATACAATCCATATTCATCTCCTAAGTTTAAAATATGCACTCACAAGAAGTTATGAACTTTGACATTATAGGTCATTTTGAAAAGTCAACAAAAACACCTTTTTTGTCAAAGCTTCATACATGAGCATGGAATATAAAATTGATATGGGACCAAAAGGGTTGCTTATAGGATATATCAAGCTTTCTAAAAAGTCCAAGAACACTTCCAAATAATCAAAATTGACGAAGTTATTTATTGGTGAAGTTGACCTTTTTTGCAAAATTGCCAAAAGTCAACTATGCCTAAAACTTCAATTTTTGCCAAATGGGCCCAATCTTTTTCACTTGTTTTGAGTTGGCAACATAGTCCACGAGCTCTAGCCCTTGCAAATTGTCATTATCATGGTTTTATTATTTATTTTGATTTTTATTTAATTTAAATCAATTTTAATCAAAATAAATCATGAGAAAATCTAAAGCATTGAAAACTCAAGATTTTATGTTTGTTTCAGGTCACAAATACAGTTGGCAAGTATTTCAAATTCGTATCAAGGCATGGTGTGTACAAAAAGATTGAATTAGGCCATTTTTGGAAAGATTTTTAAGGTGTATCAAATCAAGAGCCAATTCATTGATGGAGGAAGATTGAGATCAGTTATCAACCCAAATCTATTCCTCAATACATATAGAGTGCGGGCAGACCCAAAATTAGGTTAGAAGGATGTGTCTGATCAAGAACACAAACTTGAAAAATCAAGAAAAGTGCAAACACGAATTCACACTTAGAGGCCAATTCAAGACCTTTGAACCATTCCAATCGTTTCCTGAGGTCATCAGCAAGCCAAAGCAATCAAGAATAGAGCCTTTCCAGTACCAAAAAGCGCTGTAAGTCATCCACGACATCCATGAATTTTTGAATTCGGTTTGCACGATTTAGGCATTGTTAGCATGAATTAACCATATATTATTGATCCATATAACATTTTCAAGCTCTCTGTATTCTTTAATTGTGTTTTCATGGCTTGTATGAAGTTTCACCATTATTAGGGTTTACAAGCTCGATTTGGGATTTCTGTGTGCAAGCAAAATTGGGCCATGAAAGGGCTGCCTTTGTGTTGAGATTTTCACACTTTATTATATATTATCATTATTACTTGTTATATGTACAACAAAAACAAGCGGTGCAGATGGTAATAGAGGGCGTGCAAAATGCTTCAGGACCTGGGTTCGAGTCCCAGGTCCCCCACTTTCTTCATGTATTTTTCTTTCAGGCAATCACATGTGTACATAAGTCCCAGGCCTATCATACTCCCTCAAGATCCGGTCTGCCAAGTGGCCAGATGGCCAAATCCAAAGGCCATCGAGGGGAGAACACCATGGAGCCTAGTCAATGCAATGCACTGAATTCAAGAAGTCAATAATAGATCAAATCTTTTGGGCCAAAAGCTTGCTGTTTGCACCCTAAGAAATCCTTTTCAGGCCCATATCTCTTACTCTACTTTTTTTAATTGTTTTATTTAATTATTTATTTTACTAACCAATTAATTAATTTTCTTTTTATCAAAAAATCATAAAAATAAATACTTTTCACAAATTAGGTTAGATTTTATTTTTTATAAAAAATTAAATTAATTAAATTAGGTTATTAATTTTAGGTAATTTTAATTCTTTTTGTAAACAATTAAAATTTATTAGAAAAAATAGGTTTTTATTTCTAATTTAATTATATTTTCTTTTTTCCTAAAAATAACCAAAACATAAAAAATAGGTCATGTAATTATTTTTATTAATAAATTTAATCACTAATTAATTTGTACATTTAATTTTAAAACCTAAATTCTTTTCTTTAAAAAATATTAAAAACAACAAAAACATTTTCTCTTTTAATTAGGATTGACAGGTCAAAACCCTAGTTCACACTCGTTCTAATTTTCATCGCGCGCTTTATTATTTTATTTTATTTTTATCCATATTATTGTAACTGCTCACAAGGTGTAATAGTTAATTAAGACTTTTACTTTTCATTTATCGCTTTATTATTTTTAAAGGGTTTGTTTTTGGCTATGTAAATACCCGAAGCCTTGTAATAGCGTAGTTTAATTTCCGCACTTTAAATTCCGCAAAATTATTAACTGTTAGATGTATGATTATGGTTGCATGACAAGAATGTATGATTAACTTTAAAACAGTTAGATAACCCTAAAATGTGCAAAGATAAATAATCTAAAATTGAATCACTCGCACATGCGCACTCCTAGGGTACACTCCCACTTGGTTGCCTTCGGTAAATGGTCATTGAGTATAGGATGCTTTAGTGGTCGTCCTTTTGTCTAAACAAAGATGAAAGTCCCGATTTGGAAAAGTTGCCTCGAAATGGTTGCCTCGGAATTGTTGCCTCGGATATTGTTGCCTCGATTAATTGATCTCAGACATTAGGGTTACTACTAAGATGTCCTAACATTGCTTTAGTGACCGTACGTCCCTTTAGAATTGACCCTCAAACTCCAACGTTGATGCTACCTACTCACTAATAGTGGGATAGCGTTGTCTAAAGGAAACAAGTATAGAACGATTCTTTTTTTGAGTAGGTAGATTAGTTCTTAAGTACTTGCTCAAACAAAATAAACTTTTTTTCATACTTACACTCCTTTACAAACAAATTTTTCAAAACACTTCATTACACTCTTGAAGACAGAAGCAAGAGTTAAATCGAAGTCAAAACAAAAGCTTTTCAAATCACCCAAACACAAAGAAAACAATTTTGAAAAAGATGAGCAAGTTCCTAAGAGCCCGTAGATAATTACGGATAGAAAGGGTGCTAATACCTTCCCTTTCTATAATCTACCCCCCGTACTCAGAAATATCTCAAAAAATGAATTTTTCTGTGCTTTTTTCCTTTCCTTGTTGGATAAAATAAAAGTCGGTGGAGACTCTTACTTACCGCCACATTTTGCAAACACAAACGCAAAACTCAAACTAGCAATTCCTTAAAAAAGGGAAACCATCCCAGTTCTGGCCACCGTATCACACCTGGCTACAACGTTCTTGGCAACTAAGGCATATGAGGCAGCTTCGACCTATTTGGTAAAGTAATCAATGGCGACAAGGATGAAACGATGTCCATTGGAGGCAGTAGGTTTGATCTCCCCAATCATGTCAATGCCCCACATTACAAACGGTCACAGAGCAGTCATGACATTTAGAGGAATATGACGTACATGGACCTTGTCACCATAGATTTGACACTTGTAGCAAGTCCTTGAGTGATGGTGACAATCATTTTCCATTGTGGACCAATAGTAACCAGCCCTTAGGATTTTCTTGGCCATAGTGTGTCCACTAGAGTGGGTCTCAAATAGGCCATCATGCATGCCTTCCATAATTTTCTCTGCCTCCTTTTTGTCCACACATCGGAGTAGAGTAGAATTATGGTTGCGCTTGTACAAGATTCTGTTGCTTAGAAAGAATTTGGCTAAAAATCTTCGTAAGAATTTCTTATCATTGATGGAAGCTCTTTCAGGATATTCTTGTGCCTTAAGATATCTCTTCACCTCATAATACCATGGTTTCTCTTCGTCAATGTCAAGCTCATAGCAGTGTGCAGGTTCGTCAAATTTCTCAATTGTAACCATTGGAGCTTCGTTGTCCCATTTGACCTTGAACATGGAAGACATTGTTGCCAAGGCTTCAACCAACTGATTTTATTCTCTAGGGAAATGTTCAAAGGTGATCTCTTTGAAGCATGAAATCAAAGTTAACACAAGCTCCTTGTAAGGAATCAAGTTAGGATGCTTAGTGTCCCATTCTCCTTTGACTTGACCGATCACTAGAGCAGAGTCTCCGAATACATCTAAGTGTTTGATCCTTAAGTCAATGGCAGCCTTCAAACCCAATATACACATCTCTTACTAAGCCATGTTGTTCGTACAATTGAAGCACAATCTAGAAGTGAAAGGAGTATGGAAACCCTCATGGGAAATAATCACAACACCAATTCCATTCCCCAAAGCGTTGGAAGCCCCATTGAAAACCATAGTTCATCAGGATCCTTGTTCAGGTCCGTCATACGGTACGGGTTTTGCACAGTCAGTCACTAACATGATATTCTCATCTGGGAAGTCAAATTTTATAGATTGATAATCCTCAATAGGTTGATGGGCCAAATGATCTGCCAATACACTTCCTTTTATGGCCTTTTGTGTTGTATATTTAATATCATATTCAGTCAGAATCATTTGCCATCTAGCTATTCAACCGGAGAGAGCGGATTTCTCAAAGATGTGCTTGATAGGGTCCATCTAAGAAATCAATAGAGTGGTGTGAGTCAACATATACTGTCTTAGCCGGAGAGCAGCCCATGCCAGAGTGCAACAAGTTTTCTCGGGCATTGAATATTTGGTTTCACAGTCGGTAAACTTTTTGCTCAGGTAGTATATTGCACGCTCTTTTCAGCCAGACTCGTCATGTTGGCCCAACACACACCCCATATAATTCTCTAGCATAATTAAGCACATGATCAATGGTCTTCCTTCCACTAGAGGCATAAGGATGGGAGGTTCTTGCAAATATTCCTTGATCTTATCAAAGTCATCTTGGCATTCGTTGTTCTATTTGACTACTTGATCTTTCTTTAGGAGTTTGAAGATTGGCTCACAAGTAGCAGTTAGATGAGATATGAAACGGGAAATGTAATTAAGACGACCCAAGAATCCACTAACTTCCTTCTCAGAGAGGGGGAATGGCATTTCTTGATTGGCTTTAACTTTTGCAGGATCAACTTCTATGCCTTTACCACTAACGACAAAACCTAGAAGCTTTCCAGACCTTACTCCCAATGTGCACTTATTAGGGTTCAACCTCAGCTTGCACTTCTTCAACCTCTCAAATAGCTTATGTAGGTGATTGAGATGCTCTTCTTCAGTTTGCGACCTTCGATCATATCATCCACATAGACCTCTATCTCATGATGGATCATATCATGAAATAAAGCTAGCATATCTCTTTGATATGTTGCCCCTGCATTCTTTAATCCAAACGGAATGACCTTGTAACAAAAGGTGCACCATTGTGTAATAAAGGTGGTCTTTCCATGTATTCGGGAGCCATCTTGATTTGATTGTAGCCAGAAAATCCATCCATAAAGGAGAAGACTTTATGTTGAGCGGTGTTATCAACCAAGATGTCATTATGAGGTAGAGGGAAATCATCTTTGGGGCTTTCCATATTTAAATCCCTATAGTCTACACACATACGAACCTTCCCATCTTTCTTTGGCACGGGAACCACATTCGCAACCTATTGAGGATAAGATGTCACAGCCAGGAAACCTGCATCGAATTGTTTCATCACTTCAGCTTTTATCTTTTCAGACATGTCATGCCGCATGCATCGAACCTTTTGCTTAACAGGAGGACAATCGTCCTTCATTGGCAGACGATAAACCATAATGTCGGTATCCATCACTGGAATATCTTCACACGACCAAACAAACACTTCAACATAGTCATGTAACATTTGAACCAATCTTCTCTTGATAGCATCTTTTAGGTTAGCGTCCATCTCGACTTCTTTCTTTTCTGTCCCGGTACCTAGGTTGATAACTTCGACTGGCTCTTCATGAGGTTGAATAGCTTTCTCCTCTTGCATCAGAAGTCTGGCTAGTTCCCCTGGTATTTCATAATCTTCCTCGCCTTCGTCTTCTGCTTGGTTAATTGGATGTTCGAAGTCATAACTGGGAATAGTAGAGTCATTGGTAATGAGATCTGGAGTGGATGAAGATCTACAAGTGCGTGTGTGTGCATGTAAGATACATGGCTATTGAAAAAAATGCAATAAAAAAAGAAGAAATACAATGAACACAAAATTTGAATGAAAAAGTCCAATGGTTTATATTAAATGATCATATGATAAATGAACATGAACAAAGCCCTTAACAAATGGACCATAGTGCCCTGGGCAAGGCACATGGCTTAAAAGTCATTATTTGGAATTTAAAATTACAGACAAAAGTTCTTGAATTGACAGAAAATAGTAAACAGTAATTACTCCTCAATGAAGGATATGGGAGTGAAATCCTTTGCATGCCAGTTGTTGAGCTTTCCTCCGGCAGTAGGGTAGATCCATTCTTCAAAAGCGCATTCATCATCAGAGTCTTCCACAAAATTTACTTCATGATTTCTGATATGGAGAGGTGGCTTTCCCATGCGAGCGCGCCTGACCTCTTTTTTGAGCTTTGATGGTGAAACCTAACCCAAATTTTTTTGCTTTAAATGGAATGTCAGGAAGTTGTCCCCAGATAGTACAGTTTCCATCTTCGACCATGACACAGGCATCCTTAAGTGAGATCATTCTTGGTATAACTTCATCAACTTTTGATATGTTGGAGGAGATTTTGGTGGTGGCAACCATAGGAGGAACAACTTCGAAAGCCTGGCACGAAGTCTCTATGAACTCACCATGCATTTCCACATACTTTAAGGAATTAAAGTGGCTCACCATGAATTCCTCTTCATCACAAACAGTGAAAATCTTCCCTTTGACTGGGTATTTTAACTTTTGATGAAGGGTGGATGTTACTGCCTCTGCCCCATGTATCCAAGGGCGCCCAAGTAAACAGGTGTAGGCGGGATGGATGTCCATTATGTAGAAGGTAGAGTTGAAAATCTGTGAGCCAACTTTAATTGGGAGATCCACCTTTCTATGAACCATCCTTTTAGACTCATCGAAAGCCCTTACGACAATATCGCTTGGCTTCAACACCAGTCCTTCACAATCTAGCTGGTCCAAAGCACCTTTGGATAACACATTTAAAGATGAGCCATTATCAATTAGGACATGAGCCAGGGTGGTCCCCTTGCATTCAATAGAGACATGCGAGGCTTTGTTGTGGTTCTTCCCCATAGAAGTCAAATCAGCGTCGAAGAAACCTAATCCATTGTCAGCCGTTAAACTTGCTACGTAGTTCTCGAACTGGTCAGCTGTGGTTTCTTGGGGCACATGGGTTTTCTTCAAGAACTTAATTAAAGCTTAGGAATGAGCGTCTGAACAGAGTAACAACGAAAACATGGAGATTTTGGAGGGGGTTTTCCCCAGTTGCTCAACTATTTTGAAGTCACTCTTCTTTATGATTTTCAGGATTTCTTCCATCTCTCGAGTGGAGGGTTCTTTAGCATCAGTATCTTTGGTAGGTGCCTCTATCCTAGCAGACTCACCTTATTTCTCTTTTCCTCTAGTGTTGGAACTAGACTTGTCATTGGTTATACGGACGAGAGTTGTTGTAGTAGTGGGCAGTGAAATATCAGGGGAAAAGATCCTCCATGTTCTTGTTACTTTACTAGAACCTTAAATACTAGTAACATCAGCTTCATTTTCATTGATCCAAGAATCTTGTTTTATCCCATGATAATAAACCTCGGCACCGTAGTTCCATGGAACTGCTTTGTCAGAGGAGTAGGGAATAGGCTTAGCGGCAATGATTATTAAAGGAGCAATGGTTGGTTCATTTGAAATTATAATAGGACCCTTTGAGGGTATCCTAAGAGGCTTGTTGGAAATGGTTATTATGGACAGGCCTTCATCTTTGTTGGTTAAAATTTTGATGGTAGGAATCTTCTCAAACAGAATCTCATAGCTATCTATCAGGTGTTGCACACCTTCCTTCAGCCGCTTGCACCCATTTACTTGTTGATCACAACAAACACAATCTTTAGAACAACCAGGGAACATCCGGCTCTCAGCAAATTATCATTCATAGTAGTTAATGGAGTTGTTAACTCTTCAATGGAGGAGACAAAAGTAGTATCATCACTTGCGTTAACACCTTTGTCATGATTCAGCATTGGTGCGGTTATCACACTTGGAGTAGCAGGTGGATCAAATTCAATTGTTTTATTGTCTATCAGATCTTGAATCTTATTCTTCAGAGCCCAGCATTGATCAGTTTTATGCCCGGGGCTATTGGAATGATACGCGCACTTGGCATTTGGATTGTACTTAAGTGATGAAATGTCTGGATTGGATGGTGCATTGCATAATGTTACTAAGTTAGCCTTCAACAGATATTGTAAGGCTTTGGACAGTTACATGCTTATTATCATGAATTGTCTTCGAGGAACTTCAGATTGTTGATTGTTGGATGATTTCCTTTGAGCAGATAGAGGGTTGGAGATTAACACAACATTAACAGAGGATAAGTGATCCTTCTTGGTATGGGCCCTTTCCCCATACACAACATTTGTTTCCTTGTTTACAGGGAAAGGATTCTTTATAGTACTTGAAGATGCACCCCTTTGAATCTTACCGCTCTTGATACCAGCTTCTACTCTTTCACCTGTCAATATCAGCTCGGTGAACCCAGATAAAGAGCTTTCGATCAGATGGTTGAAAAACGGGCCTGACAAAGTACCCAAGAACATATCTACCAGCTCTCTATCAGACAGAGGAGGTTGGACTCTTCCTGCATGATCTCTCCACTTCTGGGCATAGTCTTTGAAGCCCTCACTGGAACCCATAGGCATGCTTTGAAGTTGTGTACGGGTTGGAGCGAGGTCAACATTGTTTTGATATTGATGATAAAAAGCAGTGGCTAGATCTTCCCATGTGTGTATGTGGGAACCCTCCAATTGATAGAACCATTCTAGTTGAGTCCCAGCCAGACTCTCTTGGAAGAAATGAATCCAGAGCTTTTTGTCGGTAGTGTGCTGCTGTATCTTGCACATGTAAGACCTTAGATGAAGTTTCAGGCAGGAAACCCCATCATACTTGGTGAAGACCAGTATTTTGAACTTAGGGGGGATGACGAACCCAGGTACTAAGCCCAACTCACTAAAATCCAAGCCAGGCACGACTTAAATTTCAACAACCTTTAGTCTATCCTCCAACTGCTTGTATTTATCCTGAGCCGGAGGATATTTCTCATCAAAATAATCTTCGTCATCGGAAGCTTGATTATTGGCACCCCCAGCACAAGTGCTCCTTGCCTCTTCGTCTTGATTTTCGTCCTCCTCAGACGATTCTTCGACTATCTGTACCTGACGAACTGGACCTTTGAACCTCTTACCCATGTTGATGAAGGCCTTCTTTTTGGTTTTCTTCTTTGCTATTAGCATAGTCATCAGTACTTGTTGCCCCTTAGCCAGGGTCAACAAGGTCTCTTGGAACTGGGAATTCTGCACTTGCAAGTCCTTCACTATTTGTTCGATATCCATCTTACTGAAATAAACAGTAGAAAAATAAGGAAAACTGTTGTGGAAAACCTGTTTATGTTATGTTGCATGAAAATGCGTATGCAAATGACTTCAAGGACTTAGAAGATTTTAATTTGTTTAGACAAAAGGGAACAAACATTAATTGTATTAATAAGTTCAAATTGATTACAACATGCCTCTTGGGCTTACATTGAAACAAAAGAAACAAAATGAACTAAAATACAATAACAATGGCTCAAATTTCCTATGTATGCTTCCTCTTTGGAGCGTTATGAGCATTTAGGCTCCTCTCCTCATGAAGTTTTCTTGTGAGCTCCAATGTCTTCTTCTCGCTTGCATAAAACTGGGCTTCAAAGGTGTCTCGCTCCCCTTTTATCTGAATCCAAGATCTTTGCAAATCTTCAAGAGAAGTAGGCATATCAGGATAAAGGACAGTATATGGAACATCTCCTTCGACAACAGGCTCCATGATGATTGGTAAGATGGCAGGGTAAGGCATCATGAGACATTGAGCACGAGTTCATACCCACTTAAGGTAAGGATCAAGGGGGATGGAATTCTTATGTCCCAATGTCTTACTATCCACTTTGTTTATCATTCTCCAAGCTCGTATGAACCTTTGACGATAGCCTTGGTCGTCGCCCTCGTAGTCGAATACCGAACCTTAAATAAGCGTATTATAGGGACCATCTCTTTGTGCGTACCCAAACTGCCGTAATGCGAGAGAAGGGTTATAGGTGATACCTCCCTTAATGCCTAAGAGTGGGACATTAGGGAATTCCCCACAACGGTCAATGATTGTAATATCCTCCAAAGACCGAGAACACCAATGGATATACGAGTGTGAGAGTGACATTATCAATTGAGACCATATCAAGCCTTGCTCATTCTTTAACGTTTATCGAGGTAGGTGTGAAATAAACCACCTAGAGAGTAATGTAATGCAACACAAAAGATTACCCCTTTTCTTCATGGTCCGAGTGTGGAAACAATGTAGAATGTCTCCAAGCAAAGTAGGTATAGGATTACGGGAGAGAAAAACCTTGATGGTATTCACATCTATGAGTTGGTCCAGATTGGGAAATAGAACCAAACCATCGATTTCAATGGCCAAGACATCCTCAAAGGCTTGAAAATCCATATCTTCCCAGAACAAACAAGCCTTCTCCAACCGAAATTTGGCTAAGAAACACTTAACTCCACTTCTTGTCTCCCAATTTTCCATAATGTCGGATCTCTTCAAATGCAAAGCTTTGGAAATAACTTAAGGTTTTGGAGTCTCTTCTAAACTGGTGAATGTCATTTTATCAAGCACATACACTCCCAGCAATTCATAGAATTCTTCTAATGTAGGCACCAATTGGTAGTCAGGAAAGGTGAAGTGATGATGCATAGGATCAAAGAATTGGAAAAGCACACACATCATTTCTTCTTAGAAGTTTCAGGTAGCCAAGTTGAGAAGTCGACCATATTTCTTGGTGAAGGGAGAATCTCCAGGCACTCTTGATTCTAATTCTTGAAGTTGAAGATTCACTTTCACGAAGTTAACTCAGATGGTATTCCTACGAGTGGAAGTCATGACCTACAAAAAGATAAATACCTAAATCCTTGAAATGGTTAGTAAGAATGCTTATGATGTCATGATGTTTATGATGACATGTGTAATGATCACAAATAAAGCACATAAAAACCTTAGGTTTAGGCTTGCATGGGTTTCATAGGTAAGTACCCTCTTGAATTTTAGTTGGTTCAACCTGTCTTAATCGGGTTCTAGAGAATCTCAATATCATTGATCTTTCTTCATTGGGCATTGTTTTAGCACAATCAATCTTTTCTTGCAGCCAAAATATCCCAAAAGTCCAATCTAAATAAGCGTAATATCGAGTATCAACCAATTTTCAGCTTTCCACTGAAACCGGCTATCTCACTACTTCCTAATGGCCAAGTTGTTCAATTAAAGGTTCTAAGGTCAGTTAGTGCTTCATGACACTGCTCAACGGCCCCGTATTCTCCTCGATTCAACACAAGGGATATCGGTACCAACAAATGCGTCACACTAACGTGTCCATTGCTTCAACCATATTGGTCTACACCGTACAATTTCCACAATCTATTGCTACTTACCTAATGATGTTCCCAGATCCGGGTAAAGGATCAATACAAACCCAAACAAGGACCCACAAATTTAAAGCAAACAAATCAAACAATGAAAGCAATTTAAATGTGATATAGCTCTAAGGTAACCCCACTTTTAAGTATTCTCCAGCAGAGTCGCCAATTCTGTGATACAGTGGGAGAACTGACTTGGGTGTTTTGTGTTTTATCGTAATTGTTGCAGATAACAAGAGTCGCCACCGACTTTTCTTTTATCCAATAAAGGATATGGTGAAAAGAATAGGAAATACCTTTCGATATATTTTCTTGAGTTCGGGGGGTAGGTTATGAAAAGGGAAGGTGTTAGCACCCTTTTCATCTGTAGTTATATATGGGCTCTTAGTTGCTTGCTAGATCACTTTGTGAAATTGCTTTGTTTGAAATATGTTTGTGTAGGTTTGAAAATATTTTGAAAATTCCTTCGTTTCGGAAAACTTTGTAATGATTATCGTCTCTATAAGAATGCATACAAAGTGTTGGTTTTGAAAATAGTTCAAAGAGATATTTGTTTTTGAAGGTGTTTTAAAAGTGTGAGTGCGGAAATGGTTTTAGTTTGTGAGCAAGCAACTACGAGCGTCCTACCTACTCAAAAGGTCTTTATTATTTTCCTCCTCCTTTAGATGTTTCTATGTTACCATTTATTGGTAAAAAGCCCTATCGTTGGATGTGAAGGGACAAGCGCGGGCCAATCGTATAGTCATTGAAGGCAACTTATGAGACGCTTTGGCAATTTTCGTAAGGACTAAGATCGTTTTATCGGAGGCAACATCAAAGGGTCATCGAGGGACTACAATCTTTTTTTATCGTGGGTCTTTGCTAAAACGCCCATATTCGAGGGACATGACTATTTTTCGAAGCAACAAGCAAGGTTACCCTAGAGTTGTACATGTGCGAAATGTGTTTGATTGCATACACTTTTGTCTTGAGATAAATTTCTGAGGTAAGTGCTTTTCAGAATTTAGTCTCTGAGGAAGTGCTTTTCAGAATTCAGTCTCTGAGGAAGATGCTTGTCGGAATTCAATCTCCGAGAAAATGCTTATCGGAATTCAGTCTCCGAGGAAATGCTTGTCGGAACTCAGTCTCCAAGGAAATGCTTATCGAAATTCAGTCACCAAGGAAATGCTTGTCGGAATTCAGTCTCCAAGGAAATGCTTGTCGGAATTCAGTCTGTGAGGAAATTCTTGTCGGAATTCAGTCTCTGAGGAAATGCTTTTCGGAATTCAGTCTCCGAGGAAATGCTTGTCGGAATTCAGTCTTCAAGGAAATGCTTTTTGGAATTCCTACTCCGAGGAAATGCTTGTCGGAATTCAGTCTCCGAGGAAATCCTTGTCAGAATTCATTCTCTGAGGAAATGCTTGTCGGAATTCAGTCTCTGAGGAAATGCTTTTTAGGAGATGTTTTTTTTTCAAGAGTAAATCTTTGAAATGAGTCATTTGGTCATGCAGATAGTGACCCCATCTTGTTTTTGGAATAGATCTACAATTCTCTTTCATCGGCAAACCCAACCTGTTTCGGGAATTCATACCGCCTGATCATATAGATAGTTGCCTCGGCTTGTTTCGAGAATTAATCTTCAACCTGTTTGAAAATTGCTGATGATATTCATCTTGTTTGTAGACTTTACCTGAAAAGACAAAGTTAGTCTTTATGCAATGTCATGACGTATGTAATGCATTGCATAATGACGTTCTCAAAATAAATGAGAGTGTGCTATATGCTTTTCGTAAGTGTGATACGGTGGCCAAAACCGGGACAGTTTCCTTTTTAGGATTTGTTGGTTTGCGTTTTGTGTTTGTGTTTGCAAAATGTCGCGTTAAGCAAGAGTCGCCACTGAATTTTATTTTATCCAACAAGAAAAGGAAAAAATCACAGAAAAATTCCTTTTTTGAGATATTTCTTAGTACGGGGAGTAGATTATAGAAAGGGAAGGTATTAGCACCCTTTCTATCCGTAGTTATCTACGGGCTCTTAGGTACTTGCTCATCATTTTCAAAATTTTTTTCTTTGTGTTTGTGTGATTTGAAAAGCTTTTGTTTTGACTTCGATTTAACCCTTGCTTCTGTCTTCAAGAGTGTTACGAAGTGTTTTTGAAAACTTTGTTTTGAAAGGAGTGTAAGTGTGAAAAAATTTGTTTGGATTGAGCAAGTACTTAAGAACTAATCTACCTACTCGAAAAAAAGAATCGTTCTGTATTCGTTTCCTTTAGACGACGCTATCCCACTATTAGTGAGTAGATAACATCATCGTTGGAGTTTTGAGGGTCAATTCGAAAGGGACGTACGGTAACTAAAGCAATGTTAGGACGTCTTAGTAATAACCCGAATGTCTTAGATCAATTATTCGAGGCAACCATTCCGAGGCAACTTTTCCGAATCGGGACTTTGATCTTCGTTTAGACAAAAAGATGACCACTAAAGCATCCTATACTCAATGACCGCTTTACCAAAGGCAACCAAGTGGGAGTGTACCCTAGGAGTACGCATGTGCGAGTGATTCAATTTCATATTTTTTATCTTTGCACATTTTAGGGTTATCTAACTGTTTTAAAGTTTTACATACATTCTTGTCATGCATCCTAATATCATACTTCTAACAGTTTAATAATTTGCGGAATTTAAAGTGCGGAAATTAAACTACGCTATTACAAGGCTTCGGGTATTTACATAGCCAAAAACAAACCCTTAAAAAAGAATAAAGCGATAAATGAAAAGTAAAAGTCCTAATTAACTATTACAACTTGTGAGCAGTTATTATAATATGGTAAAAAATATTAAAATAAAGCGCGCGCGAAGAAATTAGATCGGGAAAGAACTTGGGTTTTGACCCTTCTAACCTAATCAAAAGAAAATTTGTTTTTGTTGTTTTTTAATTATTTTTTAAGAAAAGAATTAGGTTTTCTAAATAAAATACAAAAATTAATTAGTTAATTAAATTAATTAATAAAAATAATTACATGGCCTATTTTTGTGTTTTTATTATTTTTTTAAGAAAAAGAAAATATAATCAAATTTGGACAAAACCCTAATTTTCTAATTATTTTTTAGTTATTTATAAAAGGAATTAAAGTAATCTAATATTAACAACCTAATTAAATTAATTAATTTTTTGATAAAAAAATAAAATATAAACCTAATTTGTGAAAAGTATTATTTTTTATGATTTTTTTGATAAAAAGAATTATTTAATTGTGTTAGTAAATAAATAAATTAAATAAATTAAATAAATTAAATAAATTAAATAAATTAAATAAATTAAATAAATTAAATAAATTAAATAAATTAAATAAATTAAATAAATTAAATAAATTAAATAAATTAAATAAATTAAATAAATTAAATAAATTAAATAAATTAAATAAATTAAATAAATTAAATAAATTAAATAAATTAAATAAATTAAATAAATTAAATAAATTAAATAAATTAAATAAATTAAATAAATTAAATAAATTAAATAAATTAAATAAATTAAATAAAACAAAATATAAAAGAAAATAGAAAGAGAGAATGGGCCTGAAAAGTAATTTGAGGGGTGCAAACAACAGCTACTGGGCCCAAAAGATGGAAGTCCACGTTGATTTCCCGGATTCTCTATGATGCTTTGACCATGGCCTACTGTACTCCCTCATAGATGGCCTTTGGATCTGGCCATCTGGCCACTTGGCAGACTGGATCTTGAGGTCACATGATGGACTTTGGCTTCATGCGTGTGCTGGATTATCTGCAAGAAAATAATATGAAGAAAGTGGGGGACGTGGGATTCGAACCCAGGTCCTGAAGCATTTTTCCTTCGCCCTGTAACCAACTGCGCTACTTGCTTTTGTTGTTAAATAATACAAAACAATTATTATATTATAAACAAGCGTAATATGAAAAAACTCGCGCGGAAATTTGAACAAGCCAATGGTTATTTGCCATCTGGTCATCTTCCTCATTGGATCTGTTGGTAAAAGTTCCAAACTTTTACCCACAGACGTTTTTCCGTAGCTACAGCTTGCGTTCTCTTAAAACCAACCATGAGCAAGATAAACAAAAACTAGGACCACCAATCAATTCGTCTGGACCTCCTGAGTATAATGGTGGCCCTTTCATGGCCTAATTTTGCCTGCACATAAAACTCCTAAATCGAAGCTATAAACCCTAGCCATGGTGAAATCTTATACAAGCCAAATAAATGCAATTAAACAATGTAAAAAGATTGCAAATGTTCTATGGATCAAGAATATATCATTAATTCATGCTATCAATGCCTAAATCATGCAAACTGAATTCAAGAAATAAGCAATGTCGTGATGGACTTATAGTGAGATATAGGGCTTGGGAACACTTGCTTTTGATTGCTTTTGCTTGCTAGGGATCCCAGGAAGTGATTGGAATGGTCCAAGGGTCTTGAATTGGCCTGTAACTAGGAATTCGATTCACCACTTTTTCTTGGTTTTTCAAGTTTTTGTTCTGGTTCATACGCCTCCTTCCAACCTAGTTTTTGGTCTGCATTCCTTCTATATGTATTGAGGAAGAGATTAGGGTTCCAAAATTGATCTCAATCTTCCTCCATCAATGAATTTGATTTTGATTTGATACACCTTGAATATCTTTCCAAAAATGGCCTAATTCAATCTTTTTGTGCACCTCATGCTTTTACACGAATTTGATCTGATGCTAGTTGGACATTAAGACCTGAATCATGTAAAAAATCTTTGAATTTCAATGTTTTGGATTTTATATGATTTGTTTTGATTTAAAATGATTTAATTCAAATAAAAATCAAAATAAATAATATAAATAAGATAATGACAAGTGGAAAAGGCTAGGGCTCGTGGACCATGTTGCCAACTCAAAACAAGTGAAAAAGATTTGGCCCATTTGGAAAAAATTGAAGTTTTAGGCATAGTTGACTTTTGGCAATTTTGTAAAAAAGGTCAACTTCACCAATGCATAACTTCCTCAATTTTGATTATTTGGAGGTGTTCTTTGAATTTTTAGAAAGCTTGAGATGTCCTCTAAGCAATCCTTTTGGTCTCATCTCAATTTGATATTCCATGATCATGTATCTAGCTTTGATAAAAAAGGTGTTTTTGTTGACTTTTCAAAATGACCTATAATGTCCAAATTCATAACTTCTTGTGAGTGCATATTTTGAACTTGGGAGCTGAAGATGGATTGTAAAGCATGGAATCCTCTTCAAAATTAGCTTCGGATGGGTAATTTCTCATAAAGTATGAGAATGTTATGCTTGGTCAAAGTTGAGTTGACTTTTCCTACAAAACACTAATTTAGCAACTTTTGGTTCTTGATGAATTATGAGAAATCCTTGATGAATCATGATCAACCCTTGATCAAATGATGAAATATACTTCGAAATGAGGATGTTTGACCAAAAATCTTGAAGTTTGACTGTATGTAGGCCACAATTGACTTTTGCCCTAACACAGTCGATTTTCAAGCCTTTGAGCAATTGACTGAGCAAATTTTCTCTGCAAGGCTTGAAACTTGACATGGATGATCTTGAGAACATATTAGGACAATGTTGAGCATTTTGGGTCCCTTGGACTCAAGTAACTTGATGTAATATGAAACCCTAATTTGAGGTAGACTGCCTTAGGAGAGAGTTTGTCTGGTCAACCCTTGGACTTCCTTGAGCAACTTGAGAATATTTCTTGAAATGTTTTGAGAAATATGGGAGGGAAAATTTTGGGGTACAACAGCTGCCCCTGTTCAATCTTATTAAACCTGAGGATATAGATTGGTTTGCTGGCCTTTCGTGATCCGAAGGTGGAAGATGATTGAACACTAGAGTGCCCAGAAATTTGCACTCACATGATGTGGTGTCCGTCCTGCGATGTCGGGAATGGGCTTACAAAAGCCATTTGGAAATTGATGACGAAAGATGGGCTTATGAATTCCATCCGAAGGAGTGTCGATTGCCTAAGAGATTCCTTAGCGAGAGCTCGTATACCTGTTGTTGAGGAAGATTCTGCTGAGGAATAATGATCTCTGTCTTGAGAGAAATAGAATTTTAGGAGCTTCAGTCGTCCGTTATTCTACTGGGGTATCATCTTTGTTTTGAGAAAGGTTGAATTTTAGGAACTTCGGTCGTCCGTTATTCTTGTTGAGGAAACATCTCTGTTGAATTTTAGGAACTTCGGTTGTCCGTTATTCTACTGAGGAATCATCTATGTTGAATTTTAGGAACTTCGGTCGTCCGTTATTCTACTGAGGAATCATCTCTGTTGAATTTTAGGAACTTCGGCCGTCCGTTATTCTACTGAGGAATCATCTTTTTCGAATTTTAGGAATTTCGGTCGTCCGTTATTCTACTGAGGAATCATCTTTGTCGAATTTTAGGAACTTCGGTCGTCCGTTATTCTACTGGGGAATCATCTCTGTTGAATTTTAGGAACTTCGGTCGTCCGTTATTCTACTGAGGAATCATCTCTGTTGAATTTTAGGAACTTCGGTCGTCCGTTATTCTACTGAGGAATCATCTCTGTTGAAGAGGAAAGTTGAATTTTAGGAGCTTCGGTCGTCCGTTATTCAACTGAGGGATCATCTCTATTTGAAGAGGAAGGTTGAATTTTAGGAGCTTCGGTCGTCCGTTATTCAACTGGGGATCATCTTGGGGAGATAAGATTAAACTTTCTATCCGGTCGTAATCCAGGCTTCACAATTTCTCGATTCTTATCTGGTCGCAATCTAGGCTTCAGAAAGAACTTGTATTGCTATCTGGTCGTAATCCAGGCTTCACAATAACTGTCTGAGTTGTTATCTGGTCGTAATCCTGGCTTGTTGGGGATTAAACTATTATCCGGTCGTCCTTCGGGCTTCATAGCTTAAGGATAAACCACTATCTGGTCAAATCCAGGCTTCGCGGTGTTTGATACTGCTATCCGGTTGTAATCCGGGCTTCACAATATGCTGTAGAAATCAAGGTATTATTCGGTCGAATCCGGGCTTCATAGCTTGAACTTGTTGAGGATTTGATTGTATCTTTCCTGAAAGGTAAAGGTTAGTTGTATGTAATGCATGATCTGTATCAAGCAATGATGTTCTCAAAATAAATGAGATTGTGTTGTATGATGTTTATGAGTATGTCATGATGTATGGATATGTAATGTTTTTATGATATCTGCTAGCTGGGGAAAATAAATCCCGGGTTTCTGCTGGAGAAAAGAGTTGAATTCTTCGTTTCTGCTGGGAATAGTGAATGAAGATGATTGTGAGAGCAATCCTGCAGGAGAGTATAACTCTGCCGGGGAATAAACTGATGAGGAAATGAACTCTGTGGGGAAGAGATACTCCACCGGAGGATCTGTTGAATTGGAAGAAATAACCTCAGCTGGGGATGAATTACCGATGTTAGTGATAATGAAACCTATTGGGAATCGAGTTTCTGTTTGTGACAGGGATGAACTCTGCTGGGGATGATTTTCCAGTTGTGACTTCACCGGGGATAATCTTTTAGACTCTACTGGGGACAATCCTCCAGACTCTACTGGGGATAATTCTCCTAACTCCATTGGGGATAATTTTCTAATGCTGATGATAGATAAACTCTACTTGGGGAGAATATCGCAGATTCATTCGCGGTTGTGAGCCTTAGCTGGGGAGAGTGGTGTCCTGTTCGGGACCGCTAATATCACTGTCTTTTTCTTACTCTGCGGGGAGTGAATGTACTTTCAATCGTTTCCTCCAACTAGGTCTATCCCTATACCTGGTGGACAGATGAACTGTACAGTTTGGATGTTTCTTGTTTTCCCCTGTTTTTGATATTACGAGTAATCGTCTTTTGTTTCGCATGTAAATATTTATGAGCAGCAATTATTGTCAAATGCATATATCAAAATGAAACATTGGACGCTCTTGCAAAACAAAACAGAAAAATAAAATGATTTGAAATTTCTTTGTGAAAATGGATTGTATTGATTTTGAAGTTAGCCTGTAAATAGGCGTTTTTGTACAAGAGGCTGACGTCCTAGTAAGAGAACGCCGCCGAACAATAGAATTTATACAACTTGTGAAAAATAAAGAAAAATAGCTATGTGAACAATCCCACTAGGTTCCAACTCTGCTATTGCCTTTATATCCTCGAGCATCTCATCACTTTGCTACTTGGTTGAAGGTAGATCAGATTGATTAGCGTCGTCCGAGCTTGACAGTCGATACCGAAGTTTGATTGCAAGGTGATCCAATGAGACATACTGTTATTCTTTAATCCCAAATTTTTTCCTGGACCGCCCTTTCGGGTTTTCAGTCCACCGGGATACCCTTTTTTTCCCAAGCCACCTTTTCAGGTTTTCGACTTGCCGGGTGTACAGACTTTTTCATTTTCATCCCTTATTTTTGCCCGAACCCTTTTGGTTCGCCGGGAAGCCCTTATTTTTGCCTAGGCCAGTCAACCTAGCGGGTCTTTAATTAGTCGTAGTATTTTTTTCACTATGTCTGCATTGACGGGGTGAGGAAGGTCGTCACCATCCATGGTGGTTAGAATCATAGCTCCTCCTGGGAAAATGTTCTTAACCATAAATGGCCCTTCGTATGTAGGGGTCCATTTGCCCCTAGGATCACCTTGCGGCAGTATGATGCGCTTGATCACTAGTTCCCCAACTTGATACTCTTGTCGTCTAACTTTCTTGTTAAATGCCTTGATCATTCGCTTTTGATACGTCTGACCATGACAAATAGCAGTAAGTCTCTTTTCGTCGATTAAGTTTAGCTGATCAAGCCGGGTCTGTACCCAATCGTCTTTGCTCAAACCTACATCCTTCATAATCCGAATAGAGGGTATCTAGACCTCAATGGGTAAGACTGCCTCCATGCCATATACCAAGGAATAGGGTGTTGCCCCTGTTGAAGTTCGTGCCGAGGTTCGGTACCCATGAAGAGCAAATGGTAACATCTCGTGCCAATCTTTATATGTCACCGTCATCTTCTGCACAATCTTCTTAATGTTCTTATTAGCCGCTTCAACAGCCCCATTCATCTTCGGTCGGTAGGGAGAAGAGTTGTGATGCTGTATCTTGAACTGTTTGCAGAGCTCGGTGATCATTGTATTATTGAGATTTATACCATTGTCCGTAATGATCCTCTCTGGTACACCATATCGACAAATCAGATTGTGCCGAATAAACCGTCCCACGACGTTCTTGGTCACTATAGCAAAGGAAGCTGCTTCAACCGACTTTATAAAGTAATCAATCACTAGCAGGATGAAACGATGCCCGCTGGATGCAGTTGGTCTGATCTCACGAATCATATCGATGCCCCACATTGCAAAAGGCCAATGAGCTGTCAAGACGTTCAGAGGAACTGGAGGTATGTGCACCTTATCAGCATAAACTTGGCACTTATGATAGGTCTGAGAATGCTGATAACAATAGGCTTCCATGGTAGACCAACAATATCCTTTCCGTAGGATCTTCTTTTCCATGGTGTGTCCACTGGAATGAGTCTCGAAAGTTCCTTCGTGCAACTCTGCCATGATCTTTTCTGCCTCATTCTTATCCACACAACGTAGTAAGGTTGAATCATGGTTACGCTTGTAAAGGATACCATTGTTGATGAAGAACTTTGCAGCGAATCTCCTTAGAAACTTCTTATCATTAACAAATGCACCCTCGGGGTACTCTTGGGCCTCAAGATACCTCTTAACTTCGTGAAACCAGGGCTTATCTGTCACCTCTTCAGTCTCAATGTCACAGCAATGTGCGGGTTTGTCCAACCTCTCAATGGTAATCTGAGGAGCTTCATTGTCTCACCTGACCTTGAACATAGAAGACATAGTAGCTAGCACGTCCGCTAACTGATTCTCCTCCCTGGGGAAATGTTCAAAGGTTATCTCCTCAAAATGTGGAAGCAACGTCAATACATACTCTTTGTAAGGAATAAGATTTGGGTGCTTCGTATCCCACTCGCCTTTGATCTGACTGATCACGAGAGAGGAATATCGGAATACACTCAAGAACTTAATCCTTAGGTCAATAGCTGCTAGAAGACCCATGATGCACGCTTCATACTCCACCATGTTGTTGGTGCCGTTAAAACATAATCAGGCGGTGAACGGAGTATGACAACCTTCAGGAGATATGATCACGGCGCCTATGCCATTACCCAACGCGTTTGAAGCTCCATCAAAATACATAGACCATCGGGATCCCTCCTCAGGTCCTTCATCTGATCCAGGTGTTTCATAGTCAGTTACCAACATGATGCTCTCGTCCGAGAATTCGAAGTTCATAGATTGATAATCATCCACGGCCTGATGTGCCAGATGATCTGCCAACACACTCCCCTTGATTTCTTTTTGGGTTGTCTATTGGATGTCATACTCAGTCAAGATCATCTACCATCTTGCTATTCTTCCGGACAAGGCAGGCTTTTCGAAGATATACTTGATTGGATCCATCTTTGATATCAATAGATTAGTGTGAGTCAGCATATACTGTCTCAGCCGGCGAGTAGCCCATGCCAAAGCGCATCAAGTTTTCTCAAGCAGTGAGTATCGGGTCTCACAGTCGGTAAACTTTTTGCTAAGGTAATAAATAGCATGCTCTTTTCGGCCAGACTCGTCATGCTGCCCCAGCACACACCCCATTGAATTGTCGAGTACTGTCAAGTATAAGATTAAAGGTCTCCCTTCAACTGGAGGCATCATAATGGGTGGCTCTTTGAGATATTCCTTAATCCTTTCGAAAGCGGCCTGACACTCATCATTCCATCTTACCACTTGATCTTTCTTCAGCAGCTTGAAGATTGGCTCACAAGTAGCAGTCAGGTGCGAAATGAACCGGGCAATGTAATCTAGACGTCCCAGAAAGCCTCTGACTTCCTTTTCCATTTGGGGAGTTGGCATTTCTTGTATAGATTTCACCTTTGCAGGATCCACTTGAATACCTTTATCACTAACAACGAAACCCAACAACTTACTAGATCTCACCCCGAAGGTGCACTTGTTCGGGTTTAACCTCAGCTTGTACAACTTTAACCTGTCAAATAGCTTCTGGAGATGGTCAAGATGTTCCTCTTCAGTTTGGGATCTTGCAATCATGTCGTCAACGTATACCTCAATCTCATGATGAATCATGTCGTGGAACAAGGCGACCATGGCGCGCTGATACGTTGCCCCAACATTCTTCAATCCGAACGACATGACTTTGTAGCAAAAGGTACCCCACTGTGTGACGAACGTCGTATTTTCCATATCCTCGGGAGACATCTTAATTTGATTATATCCGGAGAAACCATCCATAAAGGAGAAGATCTTATGTTGTGTGGTGTTATCGACCAGAACATCGATATGAGGGAGTGGGAAATCATCTTTGGGGCTTGCCCTATTCAGATCCCTATAGTCAACACACATTCGAACTTTACCATCTTTCTTCGGCACCGGAACCACGTTGGCAACCCACTGCGGGTAAGAAGTAACTGCTAGAAAACCGGCATCAAACTGCTTCATGACCTCAGCTTTGATTTTCTCAGACATCTCTGGGCGCATTCGACGAACTTTCTGTTTTACCGGAGGACAATCTTCTTTGGTTGGCAAGCGGTGAACCACAATATCGGTATCTAACCCAGGCATATTTTCATAAGACCAGGAAAAGATCTCAACATAGTCACGCAGCATCTGTATCAACCATTGCTTAACACCATACTCCAGATTTGCACCGATCTTAACCTCTTTCTTATCTTCTTTTGTACCCAGATTCACTGATTCCACTAGCTCTTCATGAGGCTGTATGGCCCTCTCTTCATGTAGTAATAGTCTAGCAAGTTCCCCAGGCACTTCACAATCATCCTCACCTTCGTCCTCGACTTGGTTGATCGGACTTTCGAAGTCATAATTGGCAGTAGCAGAGTCGTTATCAGTGGGATCCAGAGTGGATGTGGACCTGTATTATGATATGTGAAATTCTGGCTACAGATACTCAATGTCACGTCCAATGTTATGACACCGTATCTGACTTACTATATGACAGTAAATACAAAAGCAGTAAATAACACAGTCAATTGTTTACCCAGTTCAGTGTGCAACAACACCTACTCTGGGGGCTACCAAGCCAGGGAGAGAATCCACTATAAGAGATGTTAATTCAGGAATAAACCAACCAGTTTATCTCCTTCACTTAAGACCTACACAATGCAATTCTAATCTAAGTACAACTTAAACCTGAGTTCCTACTCACTCCCCCTCAATCACAACAGTGATACATAAACCAATTTGACTTGAGAATTGATGAAGACACTCTTCAAAACACACACTTGATTAAGCTTCACAGCTTTTTAATCAAGTAACACAATCACTCGTGCTTCACAGCTTTGAGTGATGTACACAACTAACTTGACTCTGCTTCACAGCTTTAGTCAAGTAACATTCAAACACTCTTGCTTCAAAGCTTTGAGTGCTACACAACCCTTACAATTGAAACCTATTCCAAGACACTTATCACAATGATAATTGCTTGGAGTACAATAAACAAATCTATACAGATTACAAAATTGATCTTCTAATCAATTAGCAGGGATACTTGAAAAACCGCAGCTCTGTTGAATATATAGCAGCTGCAACTTCAGTTAGGGTTTCCAAAAACCTAGGGTTGATTCCATTTGACCTAAAGACCAGGTCACAGTACTTTATTGATCAGGTTAGGATTGAGCTAGGTTACTCCTCAGAAAACGCAGGATTCTGTTTAGAGGGGACTGAGTTATTTCCTGAAAAAACTCAGACTTATCCAATCCTGCAATCCTGTTAGTTCAGAACAGGATGTCATAACATCTGTTATGACATCTGAGAAAACCTGTCTACTAATTTAGCAAATTGTGATCATTTTGCAAACATGCTCAGATACACACTTATAAACATCAGTATTTGAATTACAATATTTTTCTGCACATGTACCTATTGAGTTAGTACAACCTGAACTAGAATGTTATGACATCGGTCATGACATTCACACATACACTTGGGATTTAACAAAAATGCAAGCCAATACCTAAACACCTACAAACTCCCCCTTTGGCAGATTTTTGGCTAAAGTCCCTAAACAATCAGAGATAGATAGATAGCAGCAGAAATAAGTGACAGCAGAAAAATATAGTGTCAAGTACTAATTAAGCAGTACCAAAAATATTCTCCCCCACTTTAGCCACAAATGGGCCAAAGATTACATGTTTATAAAGTTATACAGTTATCCAAAACAAAATAATGAGATCAGCAGCAGACAACAGCAGAACACACTTCCAAACTCCACCAGCAACACCACCAAGCAGCAATCATCCTTCAAGCACTGTCATCAGATCCAGAGAATTCATGCTTCTTTCTTTTCTTGTGAGCAATGTCAGCATTTTTCTCTTTGTTTGATGTCTCAACATTCTTAGAGACATTTGGATTTGTTTTAGTATTTGAGTTTTCTTGGTTCAGAGGAACAGAAATGCCAGGAACTGAGTGGTTCTCGTTCAGAATTCGTGAAACAATTTTTGCTATTGCTTGATTAACATAGGCTGTCCCTTCCCTATTTGCAATTTCAGGGGGAACTGAAGAGGAAGAATGAGATGGATTACCTGTATGTCTTGTTCTCAACTCTTTGGCCTTGGTGGGGTTAGTTCTATGAGAACATATCTCCAGACCATCAGAGTCCAGACAGGAAGAGATTGTCCCAGAATCTTGATCAGAGGAGGAGGTTGAGATGGTCGTATTGGATGATGATGGCGTTTGAGACATTTTGTCAGTTTTGAAGGACCAACAGCAAATGAGAAGAAATTCCTGATTGATGAGAAGACGAGAGGGGAACGAAGCAAAGGAGTGCCTATTCAACTTCTTAAAAGAATTGTAGGAAATGAAAAAATACAATTTTAAACCAATCAGAACAGGCATAAGTCCTTTGGTCTTTGTTTTAAGCAAAATTAATTGCTACAATTCCTCATGTTGTCAAATACCCAGCTTACCCCTTAAGTTTTCAAATTGGTTTGCATCCAAAGCCTTGGTAAAAATGTCAGCCAGCTGTAGCTCAGTGGCAACATGTTCCAATTTGATGGTCTTTTCTTCTACAAGGTCTCTAATAAAGTGATGTCGTATGTCAATATGTTTGGTCCTGCTATGCTGAATGGGATTCTTGGATATGTTGATTGTACTCAGATTGTCACAGTACAATGTCATAACATCTTGTGTGACATTATACTCAGTGAGCATCTGTTTCATCCATAACATTTGAGAGCAGCTACTACCAGCTGCAATATATTCAGCTTCAGCGGTGGAAAGAGACACACAATTCTGTTTCTTACTGAACCAGGAAACCAGATTACTTCCCAAAAAGAAACATCCTCCTGAGGTGCTTTTTCTATCATCAGCACTACCAGCCCAATCAGCATCACAGTAACCAGTCAGAGTCGGTTCACAGCCATGAGTATACAACAATCCATAGTTGTAAGTACCACTTACATACTTCAAAATTCTCTTCACTTGATTGATATGACTGACTTTGGGATCAGCTTGGTATCTAGCACAAACTCCAACTACAAAGGCAATATCAGGTCTGCTGGCAGTTAAGTACAACAAGCTTCCTATCATGCTTCTGTACAGACTTTGATCCACCTTAACCCCACTTGCATCTTTGGAGAGCTTTAGATGAGTAGGAGCAGGAGTCCTTTTGTGACTTGCATTCTCCATACCAAACTTCTTTACAATATTCTTAGCATACTTGCTTTGAGATAAGAAGATTGAGTCCTCCATCTGTGAGACTTGTAGTCCAAGAAAATAAGTTAGTTCTCCCATGAGACTCATTTCAAATTCAGCCTGCATCTGGTCAGCAAAGTGTTTAACCATATGTTCTGACATTCCGCCAAACACTATGTCATCAACATATATTTGGGCAACCATCAACTTCCCTCCTTCAGTTTTGACAAATAGAGTTTTGTCCAAGCCTCCTTTTCTGTAGCCTTTGTCTGAGAGAAACTTTGTTAACCTGTCATACCATGCTCTAGGAGCTTGTTTCAGCCCATATAGAGCTTTTCTCAATTTGTAGACATGATCAGGATGGGTTGGATCCACAAAACCTTTAGGTTGTTCCACATAAGCTTCCTCATTTAAGTACCCATTTAGAAAGGCACTTTTCACATCCATCTGAAATAACTTGAACTTCAGAAGACAAGCAATTGACAACAAGAGTCTGATTGATTCCAACCTGGCTACAGGTGCAAAGGTTTCATCAAAGTCAACCCCTTCAACCTGGGTGTATCCTTGAGCAACAAGTCTCGCCTTATTTCTGGTGACAACTCCTTCAGCATCTGACTTGTTCTTGAATATCCATTTTGTCCCAATGATGTTAGTTCCTTCAGGTCTAGGAACCAGTTCCCAAACTTCATGTTGCTTGAATTGGTTCAGTTCATCTTGCATTGCACCAATCCAATATTCATCAGTCAAGACTTCCTTGACATTTCTTGGTTCTATTTTGGACACAAAACAAGAATTTGAGATGATTTCTCTAGATCTTGTGATGACTCCACTATTAGGATCTCCTATGATGAGCTCTTTTGGATGATCCTTCTGAATTCTGATGGAAGGAGTCTTGCTAGCTTCCTTTGATTCTGATTCTGTTGTGGTGGAGTTGGGTAGATCATCCTGTTGGGTTGAAGTCTCAAAGAATGTCTCAACAGTACAAGGAACATCTGTTTCTTCATGATAGTCATCAATTATGACATTTATTGATTCCATCATGGTTTTGGTTCTGGAGTTGAATACTCTATAAGCTATGCTGTTTGAGGAGTATCCTAGAAATATGCCTTCATCGCTTTTGGAGTCCAGTTTTCTTCTCTGTTCACGATCAGACAGGATATAGCATTTGCTGTCAAACACATGAAAGTACTTCACAGTTGGTTTTCTTCCTTTCCAGAGTTCATATATGGTGGATGAGGTTCCCTTTCTCAAGGTGACCCTGTTATGAACATAGCAAGCTGTATTCATAACTTCAGCCCAAAAATACATAGGAAGTCTTTTGGCATGTAACATTGCTCTGGCAGATTCTTGTATGGTCCTGTTTTTTCTTTCCACAACTCCATTTTGCTGAGGTGTTATGGGAGAAGAAAACTCATGACTGATTCCTTCTGAAGCACAGAAGTCATCAAACTTTCTATTTTCAAATTCCTTGCCATGATCACTTCTGATTCTGACAATACATCCTTCCTTCTCTCTTTGAATTCTTTTGCACAGTTCTCTGAAGACTTCAAATGCATCTGATTTTTCTCTAATGAAATTAATCCAGGTGAATCTAGAAAAATCATCCACAACCACATAGGCATATCTTTTACCACCAAGGCTCTCTACTTGCATTGGTCCCATCAGATCCATATGGAGGAGTTCTAGAACCTTAGAGGTGGTCAGATGTCTTGACTTTGGATGTGACATCCTCGTCTGCTTACCCACCTGACATTCACCACAAACTCTTCCTTCATCAATTAGCAGTTTTGGAATCCCTCTGACTGCCTCCAAGGAGATAATCCTCTTCATACCCCTTAGGTGAAGATGGCCAAGTTTTTGGTGCCACAGTTTCACCTCTTTTTCTTCTTTTGCAATGCAACACACAGATGAGAAATTTGTGTTCTCAGCCTCCCATAAGTAACAGTTGTCTTTGGATCTGACTCCTCTCATTACTATCTCTTGTTTGTCATTGATTACAAGGCATTCAGATTTTGAGAAATTGACCTTGAATCCTAGATCACACAGTTGACTGATACTAATGAGATTAGCGGTCAGTCCTTTCACCAGCAGTACTTCATTTAGACTTGGAACTCCAGGGCAGTTCAAATCACCAACTCCTTTGATTTCACCTTTAGCCCCATCTCCAAAGGTCACAAAACTGGTGGTGTGAGGCTTAACATTATTGAGGAGGTTCTTGATTCCAGTCATATGTCTGGAACATCCACTGTCAAAGTACCAGTCTTCCTTTGCAGAGACCCTCAGGGAAGTGTGAGCTATCAGTGCAGTAGCCTTTTTCTTCCATTGAGGAGCATGTGGTACCTTTTTAGACTTAGGTTTGACACCTGAATTCTGATTAGGGTATCCATGTAATCTGAAGCAGAAACGCATTATGTGGCCATATCTACCATAATGATGACATTTCCATCTTTGGTACCTTTTCCTCATATGTTTCTGTTCCTGATGTCGAGAGTTGTGTTGAGACATCTGTTTTGACATTTGCCTACCAGAACCGGATTTCGTTGCTTTCATAAATCCCAGACCAGATTTATTTCCCACATTTTGTCCAATCTGTAGGATCTCTTCCAATTTGTCAGTTCCATTTGTCAACATCTTGACAGATTTGGTCATTTGATTCAGTTGTTAGTTCAGCAATTGAACTTCTCCTTCTAGAAGACTTATAGTTTCAAGGTTTGCCCGTTTTTCAGCCTCCATCTTTATGATGAGTTTTGATTGTTTCTCATTCTGCACACAGACTTCAGTACTTCTGATACACAATTCCTTGTACGTTTCAGCCAGTTCTTCAAAAGTCACCTCTTCATCACTGATGTCACTTTCAGAGGTACAAACACCAGTTAAAGCAGTAACTCGTTTGGCAGTCTCTTCTTCAGAATTACTTTCTGAATCATAGTCAGACCAAGTAACTGTCATTCCTTTTTGTTTCTTAAGAAAGGTAGGACATTCAGCTCGAATATGCCCATATCCTTCACAACCATGGCATTGAATTCCTCTGCCTTGAACTCCCTTCTCATCTGACCTTGGTCTTCTGCTGGAACTGTCAATGTCAGAGGAAATGTTATGAACATTAGACCTTGACTTTGGATCTATTCTTTTGATGAGTTTGTTGAACTGTCTTCCTAGCATGGCTATAGCTTCTGAAATGTTTTCTTCAACATCAGTGTTGGACATAAGTGCTATGCTCTTGTTCTTTTTGACATCATCATTAGTGATTCCCATCTCAAAAGTCTGAAGAGACCCAATAAGTTCACCCACTTTCAACTTGCTAATGTCCTGGGCTTCCTCTATGGCAGTCACCTTCATTGCAAATCTTTTAGGCAAGGATCTGAGAATCTTCCTCACCAGTTTTTCTTCTGACATTTTTTCTCCCAGTGCTCTTGAGGTGTTGGCAATCTCCAAGATGTTCATGTGAAACTCATGAATGGTTTCATCTTCCATCATTTTTAGATTCTCAAACTTAGTGGTCAACATCTGAAGCCTTGACATTTTTACTTTGGAAGTTCCCTCATGAGTAGTTTTGAGAGTGTCCCAAACTTCCTTGGCCAGTTCATATTGATGAACTAATCTGAAAATATTTCTATCAATTCCATTGAACAAGGCATTTAGAGCTTTGGAATTTCCCAGGGCTAGCTCATCTTCTTCTTTACTCCAATCTTCCTCAGGCTTCAGACTGATTGTCCCATCTTCCTCAGTTATGGTGGGATGAATCCATCCTTTGTCAGCAGCTCTCCAAGCCTTTTTGTCCAGAGATTTTAGGAAGGCAATCATACGAGGTTTCCAGTAGTCATAATTAGTTCCATCCAGAATGGGTGGTCTATTTCCAAAAACTCCTTCTTTGTCCATAGTGCCAGAAAGTGATATCCCTAGATCTCACCCAGTAATATAGGCAGGGTTCCTGCTCTGATACCAATTGAAATTCTGGCTACAGATACTCAATGTCACGTCCAATGTTATGACACCGTATCTGACTTACTATATGACAGTAAATACAAAAGCAGTAAATAACACAGTCAATTGTTTACCCAGTTCAGTGTGCAACAACACCTACTCTGGGGGCTACCAAGCCAGGGAGAGAATCCACTATAAGAGATGTTAATTCAGGAATAAACCAACCAGTTTATCTCCTTCACTTAAGACCTACCCAATGCAATTCTAATCTAAGTACAACTTAAACCTGAGTTCCTACTCACTCCCCCTCAATCACAACAGTGATACATAAACCAATTTGACTTGAGAATTGATGAAAACACTCTTCAAAACACACACTTGATTAAGCTTCACAGCTTTTTAATCAAGTAACACAATCACTCGTGCTTCGCAGCTTTGAGTGATGTACACAACTAACTTGACTCTGCTTCACAGCTTTAGTCAAGTAACATTCAAACACTCTTGCTTCAAAGCTTTGAGTGCTACACAACCCTTACAATTGAAACCTATTCCAAGACACTTATCACAATGATAATTGCTTGGAGTACAATAAACAAATCTATACAGATTACAAAATTGATCTTCTAATCAATTAGCAGGGATACTTGAAAAACCGCAGCTCTGTTGAATATATAGCAGCTGCAACTTTAGTTAGGGTTTCCAAAAACCTAGGGTTGATTCCATTTGACCTAAAGACCAGGTCACAGTACTTTATTGATCAGGTTAGGATTGAGCTAGGTTACTCCTCAGAAAACGCAGGATTCTGTTTAGAGGGGACTGAGTTATTTCCTGAAAAAACTCAGACTTATCCAATCCTGCAATCCTGTTAGTTCAGAACAGGATGTCATAACATCTGTTATGACATCTGAGAAAACCTGTCTACTGATTTAGCAAAATGTGATCATTTTGCAAACATGCTCAGATACACACTTATAAACATCAGTATTTGAATTACAATATTTTTCTGCACATGTACCTATTGAGTTAGTACAACCTGAACTAGAATGTTATGACATCGGTCATGACATTCACACATACACTTGGGATTTAACAAAAATGCAAGCCAATACCTAAACACCTACAATATGTGAGTGTGTGTAAGACAAATAGTTATTTTAATAAAGTGCAAGATAGAAAAACAAGGAGCGCAAAATTTGTAATGCAAGAAAACGTCCAATGCTTTATTGATGATATATGGAGATGACAAATATTAAGCCCTCACAAACAAAGCCACAGTGTCTCGGGCAAGGCACTGGGCCGTAAAGTTTCAAATTGTCTATTACAAATATCAAAACAAAGGTCTATTACTGTGTAATAAAAGAAACAGGCACGAAGTCCTTTGCCGTCCAATTGCTTAATCCGCTGTCGGTAGTCGGGTAAATCCATCTGTCAAACTCAGACTCTTCATCATCATCATCAATTGCATTCACTTCCGGGTTACTGATACGCAGGGGAGGTCTTCCAATTCGCGCACGCTGAACAACCCTTTGAGCTTCTGCAGTAAAACCCAAACCAAACTTGTCAGTCTTGTGTGCAAAGTCAGGGAGTTGGCCCCAATTTGCACTCCCATGTTTTTCAATAACAGCCCGGGCATCTTTGAGGGAAGCCATCTTCATTGTAGGCTCTTCAGAAACAGTCTCAGTTGACGCTAGAGTCTGGGGGACTTCTTCAAAGTTTTGACACGGGGTTTCAATGAACTCCCCATCCATCTCCACATACCGGAAAGAGTTAAGGTGGATCACCATGTAATCCTCTTCTCCTCGCACTGTAACAATTTTCCCCTTCACTGGATATTTTAACATCTGATGGAGCGTGGAAGTTACTGCCCCAACTTTATGAATCCACAGGCGACCCAGCAAACAAGAATAAGATGGTTGAATGTCCATCACATAGAATGTAGACGCAAAAGTCTGGGAACCAACCTTAACAGGGACATCCACCTCCCCGTGCACCATCCTTTTGGACCCGTCAAAGGCCCTAACCACAATATTACTTGGCTTCAAAACCAACCCTTCACAGTCCAACCGGTCTAACGCTTTCTTGGGTAAAACATTTAACGAGGACCCAGTATCCACCAGCACGTGGGCCAGAGTAGTGCCCCTGCACTCGATCGAAACATGCAAAGCGTCATTGTGATTCTTTCCTTTGGCAGTCAGATCTGCGTCGGAGAAACCCAACCTGTTGTCAGCGGTCAAACTAGCCACACAGTATTTGAACTGATCAGTAGATGTTTCCTGCGACACATGCGCAGTTTTAAGGAAAGCGATTAAAGCCTTTGCATGGGCTTCTGAGCATAGCAATAAGGATAGCATGGAGATCTTAGAAGGGGTTTTCCCCAGCTGTTCGACTATGTTGTAGTCGCTTTTCTTGATGATCTTCAGAATTTTCTCTATCTCCTGACTAGAGGTTTCTACGACAATCTTCTTAGGCGCCTCCGTCTGGGCAGGCTCCCCTGTGATCTCTTTGCCCCGAGCGCCATATGACTCGGCGACAAGGGTGATAATTGGAATATGAATCGGGGCAGCAACAGATGTACTGGCAGGTGGAATAACAACAGGCTTCCGAACAGTTGGTGGGGAGACTTCAGGAGAGAAAAGTCTTCCACTTCGGGTGACCTTGCTAGACCCGAAAATATTTCTAACGTCAGTATCAGCCTCTTCAACCTCCAAGTCTTGTTTTATCCCATGATAATATACATCGGCCCCATAGTGCCATGGGACGGCCTTATCTGAAGTATATGGGATTGGACCAGGAATAGTAATGATCAATGGAGCAATTCTCGAAACAGATGTAATCCTAACAGGCTTTCTCGAGGGAGCCTTGGAAGGATTGACGGAAATGGTAATGATTGAAACATCTTCAACAGGAGTACACGAAATCAAAGTTTTCTCAAACAAGATCTCTTTGTTGTCCATCAAGCGTTGAAGACCTGATTTCAACTAATGGCAACCAGCTGAAAGGATTGAACATAGGTGGCAACCTTTGCCACAACCCTGAAATAAACCGGCAAATAACAAATTCTTCTTTACATCATCAATGGAGTAGAAACGTCTTCCACATAAGTTACAAATGAATCATCGTCCACAGCATTTACTCCTTGCTTGGGCATAGGAGCAGTCATGACATTAGGCTTGTCTGGCGCGTCAAACTCAATTTCTTTAGCTTCAATCAAATCTTGTACCTTATTCCTCAAGGCCCAGCAGTTATTTGCATCATGCCCCGGGCTATCAGAGTGATAGGCACAACGGGCGTTCAGATTGTACAGCGGTGATGTGGTGTTGGGATTCTTCGGGGCTTCCCTCAGAGTCGCCAAGTTGGTTTTCAACAATTGCGGCAGAATTTGAGATAGAGTCATACTGAGCCGAGTATACTGTCTTTGCGGTCTCTCTACTCTTTGCTGATTGTTGCGTTGTGGGGCAACAGTTGGTTTTGATATTACTACCACATTGACCGCTTGGCGTTGTTCAAGCCGGTTTTGGCTCCACGAGATGTAAACTGCACTAGATTCCTTCTTGAAAGGCTTCTTTTCTGTACTTGACGAAGCACCTTTCTGTATCTTGCCACTTCTGATACCAGCTTCAACTCTTTCCCCAGTCATAATAAATTCAGTGAACCCAGACGATGAACTACCGATCAAATGGTTGAAATATGGACCAGACAAAGTCCCAAGAAACATATCCACCAACTCCCTATCAGACAGAGGGGGTTGTACTATTTCTTCTGGATCTCTCCACTTCTGAGCGTAGTCTTTAAAACCTTCGCTCGCACCCATAGACATACCCTGAAGTTGAGTACGTGTGGGAGCAAGTTCAGCGTTGTACTGGTATTGCTTATAAAAGGCAGCAGCAAGGTCCTCCCAGTGGCGGACGTTGGCTCCTTCCAGTTGATAGAACCATTCAAGCTGAGTCGATGGTAGACTATATTGAAAGAAATGAACCCATAGGTTCCTATCGGCAGTATATGGTTGAATCTTTCTAACGTACGAGCGGAGGTGTAGCTTCGGGAAGGATACCCCATCGTACTCAGCAAAGACAGGAGCTTTAAACTTGTGCGGGATCACCACCCCAGATGCCAAACCCAAATCTCTGAAGTCCAACTCGGGTATCTTCTGGATCTCCATTGCACTCAACCAGTCTTCAAGTTGCTTGTATCTATCCTCAGCAGGAGGATACTGGTCTTTATCAAAGTCTGTGTCATTATCAGAGACCACAAGGCTAGGCCCCATTCTTTCCTCTTGATTCTCTCCCCCTCCAGATGAATGGGACAAATCAGTTTCCTGTCGTAAATTGTTCCCAAATATGCGACCCATATTCAGGAGTACCACCTTCTTCTTCTTCTTCTTGTCCTTCAATATGAGAGTCTTCAAATCTTGCTGCCCTTTGGCCAGGTTCAGGAACATCTCCTGGAACTGAGCATTCTGTGCTTGAAGAGCCTTAATTGCATGATCAGTAGGTGTTTCAGAAAACATGATTGCTAAAATAAACAGCGAAGAAGATGAGAAACCTGTAATGGTACCTGTAATGAGGTGCATGGGAATGAAATGCGTATGAAATGATTTCAAAGACTTTGGGAGGTTCAAATTTGTAACCAAAATAAAACACACTTTATTAGGTTCAAAGAGATGTTTTTTTAAGGTGTTTTAAAAGTGTGAGTGTGGAAATGGTTTTAGTTTGTGAGCAAGCAACTACGAGCGTCCTACCTACTCAAAAGGTCTTTATTATTTTCCTCCTCCTTTAGATGTTGCTATCTTACCATTTATTGGTAAGAAGCCTTATCATTGGATGTGAAGGGAAAAGCGCAGGCCAATCATATAGTCATTGAAGGCAACTTTTGAGACGCTTTAGCAATTTTCATAGGGACTAAGATCGTTTTACCGGAAGCAACATCGAAGGGTCATCGAGGGACTATGATTTTTTTTTATCGAGGGTGTTTGCTAAAACACCCATATTCGAGGGACATGATTATTTTCCGAAGCAACACGCGAGGTTACCCTAGAGTTGTACGTGTGTGAAGTGTGTTTGATTGCATACACTTTTGTCTTTGAGATAAATTTCTGAGGTAAGTGCTATTCAGAATGTAGTCCCTGAGGAAGTGCTTTTCAGAATTTAGTCTCTGAGGAAGATGCTTGTCGGAATTCAGTCTCTGAGAAAATGCTTATCGGAATTCAGTCTCCGAGGAAATGCTTGTCGGAACTCAGTCTCCAAGGAAATGCTTGTCGAAATTCAGTCTCCAAGGAAATGCTTGTCGGAATTCAGTCTCTGAGGAAATTCTTGTCGGAATTCAGTCTCTGAGGAAATGCTTGTCGGAATTCAGTCTCCGAGGAAATGCTTGTTGGAAATCAGTCTTCGAGGAAATGCTTGTCGGAATTCAGTCTCCGAGGAAATGCTTGTCGGATTTCAGTCTCCGAGGAAATCCTTATCAGAATTCATTCTCTGAGGAAATGCTTGTCGGAATTCATTCTCCGAGGAAATGCTTTTCAGGAGATGTTTTTTTTCAAGAGTAAATCTTTAAAAGGAGTCATTTGGTCATGCAGATAGTCAACCCATCTTGTTTTTGGAATTGATCTATAATTCTCTTTCATCGGCAAACCCAACCTGTTTTGGGAATTCATACCGCCTGATCATATAGATAGTTGCCTCGGCTTGTTTCGAGAATTAATCTTCAACCTGTTTGAAAATTGTTGATGATATTCGTCTTGTTTGTAGACTTTACCTGAAAAGACAAAGTTAGTCTTTATGCAATGTCATGACGTATGTAATGCATTGCGTAATGACGTTCTCAAAATAAATGAGAGTGTGCTATATGCTTTTCGTAAGTGTGATACGATGGCTAGAACCGAGACAATTTCCTTTTTAGGATTTACTGGTTTGCGTTTTGCGTTTGTGTTCGCAAAATGTTGCGGTAAGCAAGAGTCGCCACCGACTTTTGTTTTATCCAACAAGGAAAGGAAAAAAGCACAGAAAAATTCCTTTTTCGAGATATTTCTGAGTACGGGGAGTAGATTATAGAAAGGGAAGGTATTAGCACCCTTTCTATCCGTAGTTATCTACGGGCTCTTAGGTACTTGCTCATCATTTTCAAAATTGTTTTCTTTGTCTTTGTGTGATTTGAAAAGCTTTTGTTTTGACTTCGACTTAACCATTGCTTCTGTCTTCAAGAGTGTTACGAAGTGTTTTTGAAAACTTTGTTTTGAAAGGAGTGTAAGTGTGAAAATTTTTGTTTGATTGAGAAAGTACTTAAGAACTAATCTACCTACTCGAAAAAAGAATCGTTCTGTATTCGTTTCCTTTAGACGACGCTATCCCACTATTAGTGAGTAGGTAGCATCGTCGTTGGAGTTTTGAGGGTCAATTCGAAAGGGACGTACGGTCACTAAAGCAATGTTAGGACGTCTTAGTAATAACCCTAATGTCTTAGATCAATTATCCGAGGCAACAATTCCGAGGCAACCATTCCGAGGCAACTTTTCTGAATCGGGACTTTGATCTTCATTTAGACAAAAAGACGACCACTAAAGCATCCTATACTCAATGACCGTTTTACCGAAGGCAACCAAGTGGGAGTGTACCCTAGGAGTGCGCATGTGCGAGTGATTCAATTTCAGATTTTTTATCTTTGCACATTTTAGGGTTATCTAACTGTTTTAAAGTTTTACATACATTCTTGTCATGCATCCTAATATCATACATCTAACAGTTTAATAATTTGCAGAATTTAAAGTGCGGAAATTAAACTACCCTATTACAAGGCTTCGGGTATTTACATAGCCAAAAACAAACCCTTAAAAAAGAATAAAGCGATAAATGAAAAGTAAAAGTCCTAATTAATTATTACACCTTGTGAGCAGTTACAATAATATGGTAAAAATAATAAAATAAAGTGCGCGCGAAGAAATTAGATCGGGAAAGAACTAGGGTTTTGACCCTTCTAACCTAATCAAAAGAAAAATTATTTTTGTTGTTTTTTAATTATTTTTTAAGAAAAGAATTAGGTTTTGTGAATAAAATACAAAAATTAATTAGTTAATTAAATTAATTAATAAAAATAATTACATGGCCTATTTTTGTGTTTTTATTATTTTTGTAAGAAAAAGAAAATATAATCTAATTTGGACAAAACCCTAATTTTCTAATTATTTTTTAGTTATTTATAAAAGGAATTAAAGTAATCTAATATTAACAACCTAATTAAATTAATTAATTTTTTGATAAAAAAATAAAATCTAAACCTAATTTGTGAAAAGTATTATTTTTTATGATTTTTTTGATAAAAAGAATTATTTAATTGTGTTAGTAAATAAATAAATTAAATTAATTAAATAAAACGAAATATAAAAGAAAATAGAAAGAGAGAATGGGCCTGAAAAGTAATTTGAGGGGTGCAAACAGCAGCTACTAGGCCCAAAAGATGGAAGTCCACGTTGACTTCCCAGATTCTTTATGATGCTTTGACCATGGCCTACTGTACTCCCTCATAGATGGCCTTTGGATCTGGCCATCTGACCACTTGGCAGACTGGATCTTAAGGTCACATGATGGACCTTGGCTTCATGCGTGCGCTGGATTATCTGCAAGAAAATAATATGAAGAAAGTGGGGGACCTGGGATTCGAACCCAGGTCCTGAAGCGTTTTGCCTTCGCCCTGTAACCAACTGCGCTGCTTGCTTTTGTTGTTAAATAATACAAAACAATTATTATATTATAAACAAGCGTAATATGAAAAAACTCGCGCGGAAATTTGAACAAGCCAATGGTTATTTTCCAGCTGGTCATCTTCCTCCTTGGATCTGTTGGTAAAAGTTCCAAACTTTTACCTACAGACGTTTGTTCGTAGCTACAGCCTGTGTTCTCTTAAAACCAACCATGAACAAGATAAACGAAAACTAGGGCCACCAATAAATTCGTCTGGACCTCCTGAGTATAATGGTGGCCCTTTCATGGCCTAATTTTGCCTGCACATAAAACTCCTAAATCGAAGCTGTAAACCCTAGCCATGGTGAAATCTTATACAAGCCAGATAAATGCAATTAAACAATGTAGAAAGCTTGCAAATGTTCTATGGATCAAGAATATATCATTAATTCATGCTATCAATGCCTAAATCATGCAAACCAAATTCAAGAAATAAGCAATGTCGTGATGGATTTACAGTGAGATATAGGGCTTGGGAACGCTTGCTTTTGATTGCTTTTGCTTGCTAGGGATCCCAGGAAGCGATTGGAATGGTCCAAGGGTCTTGAATTGGCCTGTAACTAGGAATTCGATTCACCACTTTTTCTTGTTTTTTCATGTATTTGTTCTGGTTCATACGCCTCCTTCCAACCTAGTTTTTGGTCTGCATTCCTTCTATATGTATTGAGGAAGAGATTAGGGTTCCAAAATTGATCTCAATCTTCCTCCATTAATGAATTTGATTTTGATTTGATACACCTTGAATATCTTTGCAAAAATGGCCTAATTCAATCTTTTTGTGTACCTCATGCTTTTACACGAATTTGATCTGATGCTAGCTGGACATTAAGACCTGAATCATGTAAAAAATCTTTGAATTTCAATGTTTTGGATTTTATATGATTTGTTTTGATTTAAAATTATTTAATTCAAATAAAAATCAAAATAAATAATATAAATAAGATAATGACAAGTGGAAAAGGCTAGAGCTCGTGGACCATGTTGCCAACTCAAAACAAGTGAAAAATATTGGGCCCATTTGGCAAAATTTGAAGTTTTAGGCGTAGTTGACTTTTGGCAATTTTGTAAAAAAGGTCAACTTCACCAATGCATAACTTCCTCAATTTTTAATCTTTGAAGGTGTTCTTGGACTTTTTAGAAATCTTAAGATGTCCTATAAGCAACCCTTTTGGTCTCATATCAATTTGATATTTCATTCTCATGTATGAAGCTTTGACAAAAAAGGTGTTTTTGTTGACTTTTCAAAATGATCTATAATGTCCAAATTCATAACTTTTTGTGAGTGCATATTTTGAACTTGGGAGATGAATATGGATTGTATAGCATGGAATCCTATTCAAAATGAGCTTTGGATGGATCATTTATCATAAAGTTTGAGAAAGTTATGCTTGGTCAAAGTTGAGTTGACTTTTCTTGCAAAACCCTAATTTAGCAACTTTTGGTTCTTGATGAATTATGAGCAGTCCTTGATGAATCATGATCAACCATTGATAAAATGATGAAATATACTTCTAAATGAGGATATTTGACCAAAAATCTTGAAGTTTGACTGTATGTTGGCCACAGTTGACTTTTGCCCTAGCATAGTCGATTTTCAAGCCTTTGAGTAATTGACTGAGCAAATTTTCTCTGCAAGGCTTGAAACTTGACATGGATGATCTTGAGAACATATTAGGAAAATGTTGAGAATTTGGGGTCCCTTGGACTCAAGTAACTTGATGCAATATGAAACCCTAATTTGAGGTAGAATGCCTTAGGAGAGAGTTTGTCTGGTCAACCCTTGGACTTCCTTGAGCAACTTGGGAATCTTTCTTGAAATGTTTTGAGAAATATGGGAGGGCAAATTTTGGGGTACAACAGTAAGCATATGCTATGATATTTTGTAAATGATGTATGAGATGTAAGATGTCACTGACGGTGATGGTAGCTTCATGTAACATCTTTGGTCAGGGAAAATAAATCCCTGACTGTCGATAGGGATGAAGAGTATAAATCTTCAATCTTGTTTAGAATGTCTTCGCTGTAGATTCCCGTTTTCTATTTTGGAGGATACTCCGCTTGGGGATTTCTGCTTATCATTTTGGAGGATACTCCGCTCAGAGTGTTTGACTTATTCCTGGGAATAGAAAAGTTCAGGAATATTGGTTGTTCCCCGCTCTATTGGGAAATTTAATTCTTATATACCCTGACTGGGGATAAAAGAGATGGATAACATTTTGAGGTGTTGTCTGGTCGGGTTTCCGATATGGATGCTGACTCGTCTGGAGGGAATAAGGTTGAACAATACTTGGCCCGGTTTCTGATTTAGTAGGAACTCTTTGGGGATAACAACCCTAACTGTCCTTTGCTGGTAATTTGTGGTAGTTAGAGAAATAGACTTAAACTGGGGAGACTATAATCTGTTGGGGAAATAAACTCTAAACCTGCTAGAGAAACACTTTGCTGAGGAAAACTCTTGCGGAGGAAATGAGCGCTGCTGGAGGAAAGAAATCTGCAAGGGGTTTTATAGTTTTGGAGGAATAAGCTCAGATGGGGAAGAGAATTTCCATAAACTATACTAATGTTATAATCTCCGATGGAGATTGGGACTCCGTAGGTTGGCGATATTACCGGGGAAAATATCATATTCCTTTATCCAATAGGGTGATCTGCTGGTGAGTAAGATCATGTTAACAACTGGAAGATGCCCCAATTTCTGTCTTGAAGGCATATTAGACTTGCGGGGAATGTATCTCTGTTGAAGATGAGCTTGTGCAGATAGCTCTCTAGAGATAATTCCGTGGAAACTGCTCTGTGGGGATTTATGGATGACTTGAACATCCTCTCGACTCCTAGAGTTCTTGGTAAATGCTGATCAGAGTGATGAGCCTTCCACTGATAGACAAGTGATGAGATGATGGGACATAGTCGTATACTTTAATCCCTGACTTTTTCCTGGACTGTCTTTTTCAGATTTTCATCCCACCGGATACCCTTTTTTCCCCAAGTCGCCTTTTCAGATTTTCGACTTGTCGGGTATACAATTTTTTTTATATATATCCCTAATTTTTGCCATAACCTTTTTGGTTCACTGAGATGCCCTTATTTTTTCTTAGGCCTGTCAACCTAGCGGGTCTCTTTCATGCATAGTATTTTTCGACTATGTCCGTGTTCATAGGGTGCAGAGAATTTTCACTGTAAGTGTTGTAGCATTCTAGAGAATGTTTTCTTGATTGCACGTGGCCCTTTGCTGGAACTCATGTTCAATGCCCCAAGTGATTTAGATGGAGGTTTGCGCCTGGCTATTCGGCACTTTTGAGAGATTCCTTGAATCTTGACTCGATTGTCCCCAGATCAGTTAGACACCATGTCATGCCCCTTGATTATGAAAGGCATGTTACTGGAAATGTATTTCCATCTGAGGTGATTCTATTCATTGAGAGTATTTCCATTCATTGAATATTCGTCATGCGAATTTCTCTGTTGTCGAACAATTAGTCATATAAAAACAATGGCATTTAAAAATGCAAAGCTTATGTCTGTCTTGAAGTTTTGAAAATGCATTTTTAGTAAATAACAGAATTTTATAAGAATATGAATTCAACTCAGGATTTATAGTAAACCTTACAGAAGTTAGGATACCTTTTGTAACAATATGCTTTCGAACTAACCCATGCTTCAGCTAGGACTTTTAAGTGTTGTAACTTGGCCTGGTTCACGATTTAAGAAACAAAGGATAAAGGCTCAAACTTTATTTGTACCCAACCCGTTCTCTTTGATGTTCTTCAGCCCTATACTCAGTTAACTGTGCGTTTAAATTCAAATTGAGTCTGGAATGAAATTTTGGTGATGGTTCAGATACTAGAAGTTTATTTGAGAAGGCAATCATTTTTTGTAACATATTTCTGTTGTCGAGTATTTATAGTGACCTCTTTTTGATTTTATCATCCATACCTTTTGCCTGAACTGTTTCTTCCGTGATTATAATCAGCGGGATGCCCCAGTTTTTTCTTAAGTCTCCTTCATAGGTTTTGACTTAGCGCGCTTTTCTTTTGAGAGATAATGACTTCCTATTTTACGGGGAACCATCACCGTCTTTTGATTGGGAAATATGTCCCTGATAATATTTGATCTGTACGAAGTAAAAGCTTGCGACTAAATGTGCATTTGAATTAACTGAGAAACTACCCTGCCCCAGGTTATGATTAAAGGTTTCAATTTGCGTGAAAAATAAAACTCCTACTTCTTAGGCTCAAAGGGGTTGACTAGGGATTATATTCCTTATAACTCCACTATTTAGGATTTGAAACAACGCCTGTACATCGTTAGCAATTTCTATTTAAAAGCATATTGTAGAGATTATGGTATTATTTTCGTCATCCTCTCTCTAAAGGCTTATAGCTTTTTTAATCGAGAGTTGAATATCAAAAAAAGGAAGTAAAACATAGTTTAAGTATAGTGAAACGAATGGATTAATTCAAGGCAAACATATAGAATGCATTAATGGGGACAATTAAAGTCTGGCATAAAGGTAAGTGTTTGAACAAACAATGAAATTACAATTGAAAATTCGAATGAACAAAAAGCTTCTTAGCCTGAATTTGTCACTTCAGATGGTGTGCCTTCGAGGGGTGACAAAAAATCTTAACATGACCATCTTGTGTGAATTCCAACACTCCTTCGTCAATAAAGTATTGAATCTTATATTTAAACATCCAACAACTATCAGTATCATGCCTCGGACTATTGAGGTGATATGCACATCTTGCATCAGGATTGTAGCTAGGAGCGGAAGTATTGGGATTCCGAGGAGGATCCTTCAACGTGACCAAACTCATCTTTAACATGTGTTACAAGGCTTGCGACATAGGCATGTTGAGTTTGGTATATTTACTTTTGGATGTATCCTTCTTACACTGACTACCCTATTGTTGTTGGGCTTGCGATGTAGTAGCAATCCATAAAGGCCTACTTTCAACCAAGCCAACTTCCTGTCTTATTGGAGGTTGATTGATGATTTGATCTCCCATTCTAACCATTCGTCCCATACTGTTGTATTCGTCCTGATGAAATTTGCTGATGAGAATTCTCAACTCTTCTTTCCCCCGAGCTAAGTTTTGGATAAGAGCCATATGACCCATCATATGGATTCTCATATTTTCCATCTCAGCTAACAATTATTGCAACTGATCCTCCTTTTGTATTCAATATTATTCTTGGCCATGTTCTCATTGAGGAGTTCTTTCAATTCATCTTTCCCCTTGGCTAATGCTTAGGAACGTCTCTTGGAGCTGAGCATTCTGAGCTTGAAGATCTGTGACAGCTTGTTTGAGTGCCATTTTTGCTGAAATAAACAGCCAGGAGATGAGAAACCTGTCGTGGGAATACTTGCTATGCAATGATAGTATGTAAATTCATATTGTGATACGGTAGGAGAACTGACTTGGTTGTTTTGCATTTTGATCGCAAATGTTGCGGTTAGAAAGAGTTGCCACCGACTTTTCTTTATCCAAAAGGAAAGGTGAAAAAGCACAGGAAATACTTTTGAGATGTTTTCTTGAGTTCGGGGGGTAGATTATGAAAATGGAAGGTATTAGCATCCTTTTTATCCATGGTTTTCCATGGGCTCTTAGTTACTTGCTAGATCACTTTCTTTTGTTTGAAAATGTGCTTTGTGTGGTTTTTTGAAAGTATTTTGTAAAAGAGGCCTTTGTTTAGGCAAACTTTGTAATGATTCTCGTTCGTGAGAATGTATACAAAGTGTTTGATCTTTATTAAAATGTTTTCAAGTTTGAAAGGTGTTTTGAAAGTGTAGGTGTTTGTTTTGAAAATAGAAAGGATGTTTTGTTTTAAAATTGAGCAAGTAACTAGGAACTTTCTACCTACTCAAAAGTATTTCATGTTCATTTCCTTTTTCCTTTGACATTGTTATCATACCATCGATTTGGTAAGTAACCCTATATTTGGATGTAAAAGGGACGGGCGTGGGTCATCGTATAACCATGATTAGTAATGTTGCAAGATATGTTAGCACTTTTTTAGGGACTAAGATCATTTTGAGAGGCAACATAGATAGCGTCATCGAGGGACTATGATCTTGTATTTGTTTGTTTTTTCTAAGATACCTCACATGCATAATATGACCATTTTTGTAAGGCAACAAAGTGGATTTACCCTAGGGGTGCAAGTGTGCAAGTGTGTTTGATTTACATGCATTGTTTTGTCTTGAATTAGGGTTTGCTACTTGTTGGTTTTAGTCTTTCCATACAAACCCTAATTACTAGCATTTATATAAAGCGATAAATTGCGGAAAGTAAAATTACTAGGCTATTACATCATTAGGGGAGGGGGTATACAAATTTACAAATGGGGATTTACAAGAAAATTAAAACTAATTAATTATTACAACCATATTGAATAATATACAAGAATTGAATAAATAATGTACAAGGATATAAATGGAAAAAGAAAATGATTTTTATTTGGTTTTTAATGAAAGGGTTTGGTCTTGACCTAATTAAGAACACGATTAGTTAAAAATAAACAAAATTAAATTTAAACTAAATAAGAAAGAAATTAAGTTTAAAAAGGATTTTTTAGGGTTTTTGTGAAAGGTTTTAACTTAATAATAATATGATGGAAATTAATTAATTAAAAGAAACCTAAGTTCTAAATTAATTTTAAATAAAAATAAAATAAAATAATAATCAAGCATAAGTCTAAATATTAATTATTTAAGAAAAATTAATTAATTATTTAAGAAAAATTAATTAATTATTAAGAAAAATGTTTTTAATTTTTTTGTTTTATAAATAAAAATAAAAATGTATAAGTGTAAATAATAAAAAAAAATATTTTTATATTTTTTGATAATAAAAATAATAATGATGATAATAATAATAATAATAAAAATAATAAAATAATAAAATAGGATGAAAATAAAAATGAAAATAAGAAAAAGAAAGAAATAAAAATAAAATAAATAAAATAAATAAAATAAAGTTGGGCCAGGTGCAAAAGTAAAGCGGGGAGTTAGAGAAAGCAAAAAACAGGGAAGGCCCAAAGGGGGGGGGGGGGGGGGGGGGGGCAGCGCTGGCTGTAACAAAAAAATAGAAAATATATTAAAAATAAGGAAAAAGGTAGCGCTGGATGTTTAACCCATGACATCCAATACACACGCGCTACCTTTGCCACTGGGGTGGCTGTACATCCGTTAACTTAACTGAAATAATAAATACATAATACAAAACAAGTTCCAGAAGTGAACTTCATCTTCAACCTCCAGCCATGGATCCTGTAACTTCACCATTTCTCAATAAAAATGAAATATGCAAACATGAAAGTTTCTCCATTTTTTCATACGAATCCAAACATGTAAATAACTACAGCTATAAATCAAAGATGAATGAGAATTTCTAAAAGTACCAAATTCTGACCTAATTATTTCAGCAAGTTCAATCCTAAAATTCTCCTAGCTCAATCAAAATAAATGAAATCTATGGACATGTACAACTTCAGGGCAATGATGTCTACATTTTATCTTCACAAATGCAAGCCTAACAATGCCTAAGTAATGAGATAGAAGTTCAAGAAAAATACCTCAAAACTGGAAATCGTGAAATGAAAATGAGCTTGATTCAAGATGCTGCAATGATCAGGTTAACTTCCTTGAGTCTCTAGGAAGCTAATGCAATGCTTAACTTGAGTTGAGGATGGCTGAAATGGCTTGGAGAAGTCAATGTGCAATGCTCTGTTTTTGGTTATGGAGGATATGGTAAAGGATGTTACAATGATGAAATAGGGATAGAGATAAGTTACACTTGATGCAAGGAAGCTTTAGAAACTAAAAGGCCAAGAAACGCACGAGGGGAATATGAATTTGGTGTTCAAGGTCAGAAACTGTGCAACAATGGAGTTTTTGGGCAATTTTTGATTTGAGAGAGTTTTGGTGTATTTCAGGGTGCTTCAGCTCGTCCCTTAGCTCACAAATAATGCCTCTATTTATAAGCAACAAGTATGGAGGCTTGTATCTAATCAGAATTAAAAATCACATGTTTAAGCCCAACATGTGATTTTTTGAGAAATCAAGTTTCAATGCTTTGTATACTGGATAAGATAGAGTGGTTATGCTTTAAGCACACTTGCTTCTGACTTTGTAGATGGAGTGTGATCATAGGAAACAAGTTAGAGGCTCAAGAATTGACTTTGCACATAAAGCTTGCTTTTCTAAAATAGAAGTGTTCAGTTTGTGCCATTAATGGAAATGTGGATTGGATAAAGCTTAAACCACTTGGATTAAAGCTCAAAAGTTTGTGTAATCCATTAATGATGGATAGATACATAAGTTAGAAGGCCTGCAAAGCAATATTATGAAGCCTAATTTGAAATTGCATTTTTGTTCATCATGAAAATGACCTATAATTTTAGTTTGAAACCCTAACTTCCTCTCTTCGATTCTCCTTGCTCAAGAATGATCTCTAGGAGTTCTTTGACATTTTAGAAATCTTGTAATGTGCTCTACAACCCATCTTTGAATAACTTTTGAATATTCCCCTTGTAACTATATGAAAAAGTGCCATGAAGTTAGGTCAAAATCCTGCCTAAACTAGGGCAAAATTTCACTAAGTGTTTAATTTCAAGATCATGACTTCATGAATTAATAACTTGAGATCCAAGCATTTTCAGGATAAGTTGTTTAAAGAAATGTTATATATATCATAGATATCTATAACTTTCATGTTGAAAGTTTCTTTTGAATCATCTTGCATCATGGTAAAAAATTTGCTCAAAGTTGTGAAAAAACATGAAGTTTTCAACACTTAAAAAAATTTCTAAGTTTGAAAACTTTGACTTTTCAAAATGAAATCTTGACTTTTTGATTTATTGATGAATAAGTTTCATATTTTGATATGTTTTGATGAATTGTGATCTTTGACACTTGATTTTGACCAAAAAGTCAAAGTTTGACTTTTTAGTATACAATTGACTTTTGATCAGTTGATTGAAAATCCACAATCAATGCAATTGATCTTGAGCAATGCTTTGAGTCATACCATTAGGTAAAAATGATGCAATTTAACTCTTGAGATCATGATTCAAACCAATTGACCATTTTCTAGGTTAAAAATCAGAAATTGCCCCTTCTCAGTCAAAACCCTAATTTTGACCATTTTGCCCTTTTGATGATCTGATCAAATTTCTTGAGGAATTATGGTCCAAACTTGATCAAATGATACATATGAGTTTATAATGTTGATGTGGATTAAAAATTATGAAGTTTGACTGTAAATTGGCCATAGTTGACTTTTTCCCCAATACAATTGATTTTTAGGTCAACTGCTCAATTGACTGAGCAAAAATGTGATTCAAGGCTTGAAACATGACATGAGTAATCTTGGGGGTCCATAATGATCCATTAAAGTCATATGAGGAACTGAAAGTTCAATTATCCTTGTGTAATCTCAACCCCTTCAGTCATCAGTGCTTAAGGAGGTGTCTTGATCTGATCAATCCTTGTGCAGTCTTGAGCCAAGAGAGATCTTTGTGAGAAAATATTGGATAAGTGAGAGGGCAAATTTTGGGGTAAAAAACATATGTAATGTTTTCATGGGTCTTATGGGATAAACAAAATTGAAAATGTTAGGAATTGAGTCCGACTGCAGCTTTGATTGAAGAACTTTGTATCGTTGAATGCCCTTCTATGAGATTCAAGCTCACCATGTCGAGTAGGTCCTAGCCTTTGACTCAGAATAATGCACTTAGTTCTTTGACGACATCTAGTTAGAGGAAAATAAATCCCCTTTCCCCTTGCTAGACGTCGGTTCATGATACTTTGGCAGCATTTGGTTAGAGGAAAATAAATCCTCCTATCCCTTGTAAGGCGTCTGGTTCATGATACCCTGCATCACATGCCCTTGAGATCCTTGAAATGGTTAATTAAAATGCTATATAATGATGTCATGATGTGTATGCTATGAACTAAGCTTAAGGTGATGAAAACAAGTAAGTCTTGAAAGAAGTCCAAGTTATTGGATAATGAATATAAACAAGTCCTGCAAGGAATTCACATCGTTAGATGATGAATACAAACAAGCCCTGCAAGGAGTTCAAGTTGTTAGATAATGAATGCAAACAAATCACACAATTAGCCTTAGGTTCAGGCTTGCATGGAGTTTGTAGGTAAGTACCCTCTTGAGTTTTAGTTGGCTCAACCTGTCCTAAGAAAATTAATCGAGTTCTAGGAGCCTTAATATCACTGATCTTTCTGCCAGACATTATTTCAGCACAAGCATTGTATTTGCGATCGGAATATCCCGAGAGTCCGATCTCAATGAGTATAGTATCAAGTATTAACCAACTTCAGTATGCACCAAATCCGTCCATCTCACTACTTTCTAATTGCTAAGTTATGTCAACTAAGGTTCTACGGTCAATTAGTGCTTTATGACACCACGCGGCAGCCTAGTATTCTCCTTGACTGAACTCAAGGGAGATCGGCACCAACCAATGTGTCACAGTAACATAGCCACCGCTTCAACCATATCGGTATACACTGTAAAATTTTCACGATCTATTGCTACTTACCTAAAATGTCCCAGATCCTGGTATAGGATCATTACAAAAATAAACCTGAGCAAAACCTCAAAATCTAAAGCTTACAAATAAAGAAAGTACAACATTTTAAATGTGATCTAACTCTAAGGTAACCCCATTTTTAACATCCTCAGCAGAGTCTCCAGTTCTGTAATACGGTGGGAGAATTGAATTTTGGTTTTGCGTTTTATCACAAATGTCGCGAATAACAAGAGTCGCCACTGGATTGTCTTTTATCTAATAAAGGAAAGGGTGAAAAGAACAGGAAATACCTTTGAGAATTTTTTTGAGTAAGGGGGGTAGATTATGAAAAGGGAAGGTATTAACGCCCGTTTCATCGGTAGTTTACTACAGGCTCTTAATCGCTAGCTCACTTTTGAAAACGCTTAGTGAATGTGTAAGTTTGAAAATGCCTAATGTAATACGGTGGGAGAACTGACTTGGTGTTTTTGCATTATATCGCAACTGTTACGAATATCAAGAGTCACCACCGACCTTTCTTTTATCCAATAAAGGAAAGGGTGAAAAGAACAGGAAATACCTTTTGAGAATTTTCTTGAGTTAGGGGGGTAGGTTATGAAAAGGGAAGGTGTTAGCACCCTTTTCATCTGTAGTTATCTATGGGCTCTTAGTTGTTAGCTCACTTTGAAATTCTTTCGTGAATGTTTTTTTGTTTTGTGTAAGTTTGAAAATATTTTGAAAACGTCTTTGTTTCGGTAAACTTTGTAATGATTCTCGTTTCGGCGAGAATGTATACAAAATGTTGATTTTGAAAATAGTTTAAAGAGATATTTGTTTTTGGAAATATATTTTAAAAGTGTAAGTGTGAAGATGGTTTTATTTGTGAGCAAGCAACTACGAGCGTTCTACCTACTCAAAAAAGTCTTAGTTTTTTTCCTCCTTCTTTAGAGAGTGTTGTCTTACCATTAGTTGGTAAGAAACCTTATCATTGGATGTGAAAGGAAGGGCGTGGGTCATCGTATAGTCATAGAAGGCAACTTTGTAAGACGTCTTAGCAATTTGTCGTAAGGGTCTAATATCGTTTACCAAAGGCAACATTGAAGGGTCATCAAGGAACTACGGTCTTGTATTCGATGATCTTTGCTAAAACATCCCACGTTCGAGGGACATGACTATTTATTTGAAGGTAACAAGTGGGGTATACCCTAGAGGTGCATGTGTGAATTATGTTTTGTTTTCATTTATTTGTCTTTGTGACTAGGGTTTTCTAAGATTGACTTTATCTTACCATACAAACCCTATTTACTAGCAATAATGGGAAGCGGTAAATTGCGAAATTTAAATGTCCTACGCTATTACAACACTTTAGGGGATGGGGGTACAAGTTTATGAATGGGGGATGAAAGCAATAAACCATAAAATTACAATTAAAAATTTATAATGATTGAATAATCACAAAATAATGTAAAAGAGTGAATAAATGTGCAAAGATGGGAAAAGGGCTAATTATAAACCCTAAAAAAGGTTCTAAATATTTTAAGAAAGAAAATATTTTTGTTTATTTTTATTTGAGAAAAAGATGTTTGAAATTTGAAATGAAAAGTAATTAGACTTAATTATTTTTATAAAATAAAAGAAAGTATGATTTATATTAATTAATTTTATTTATGAAAATAAAATTTAATTAAAGAAAACCTAAGGTATTCTAAGTATTTTAGAAAATATTTTTTTGGGGTTTTGTATTTTTAATATAGTGTAAGAAAGAATTAGTTTTAATTAATTTACAAACTAATTAAAAAAAATAAAACCAAGTGTAATTAAAATTAAAAAAAAAATTATTTAATGAAAAAAGCCTAAGTCTAATTTTTCATGGTTTTATGATTTTTATTTTGATGTAAAATAAAATGATTAAAAAGAAAATAATAAAATTAAAATAAGAAAAGAAAAAAGAAATTTGTTAATCCAGAGTATGCAAAAGGAAAATGGGGGTGAGAAGTAACAAAAATGCTAGGCCCAAAATAGTGAGCCCACTGCCTCTGATGATTCAGTGAGGGAGGCTCCTGGAGGTGTATCAAGGAGGTGAGGCTTTAGGACGTTGGATCTGGATTGATGATGATCTGATGTTGTGGAATGGAGAGTGAATCATGCACACCTTGGACCTTGCTTGCATTGAATCTCTCAAGTGAGAATCGTGTATGGAGTTTGAGCAACCTTTGAGGTGTCTTAATGATCTGTTTAGCTTTCCTGGACCACTCTGAGTGTGTCGCAACCCTTACTTTTCTTTGAAAGTACCTGAATCTCCCTACTCAAGTCAAACTGCAAGCTTGAATATTGGAAATGGTGGATGATGCAGATGGAGTTACAGTCCACAAACAGGTGTTAGGATCACTCTTATATGATGTATAGAAGGTGTATGAATGATTAGAATTGAAAATGCACGAGTAGATTTTGTGATGGGTGTTTGAAACTTCAAAAGTGTCACAAAATGCAAGTTCTGTGTTTTAGGGTGTGTGAGAGGTTTTTAAGGGCTTGTTTTTCTTGTCCTTGCTTGAAAATAACTTGTATATTTATGTGAAAAAGGTTGGAGACTTGAAGTTATCATATTTACAACATATATGGTTATGGCTATGTTGCTTGATTTTGAAGTAAAGTCAAAATTGTGATTTCCATGCATAGTACCAAGGCTATCAAAGTGGTTGAACACTTTTATCATGCTTCTTCTGAGTTTCTAGGTTGAGTGTATGAAGAAGGAGCCATTGAGAGGCTCAATGCATTTACAATTGCAAAAGTCTTGCTTTTTCAAAATGGAAGTATGATATTTTCCCCTAAATGGCAAAATATGTTGGACAATGCTTGAATTAAATGGACAATGGCTAAAAAGTGTGTGAAGTCAACTGATTATGGATAGATTTAGGGGATTAAAGGCCTGAAAAGTAAGATTATACATCATGGCATGAAGATTTGAATTCTTGTTCATCACAAAATGACCTATAATTCAAGAATAGATGCCCAACTTCATGTCTTCGAAACTCCTAGATCAAGCATGATCTCTTCAAGTTCTCGGACATTTTGGAAAGCTTGAAAAATTATCTACAACCCCTATTTTAATCACTTTTGCTAAATAAAATTGGAACTGGGTGAAAATTGGCCAAGAAGTTGGGTCAAAATCCTGACCAAACTAGGTCAAAATTTCACTGTGTTTTTTAGAAAAAGTGCATGACTTCATGGGCCTATAACTCGAAATCTTAGCCTTTTTTGGACATGCTCCCTCAAATTCAAAGTTGTAGATTTCATCAATATATACAACTTTCATGTTGAAAGTTTCATTTGAATCATCTTGTATCTTAGTGAAAAAATGGTATGAAGTTGGGAAATAATCATGTTCAAAACACTTGGAAAAATTTCTAAGTTTTAAAAAGTTTGACTTTTTATATTGACTTTTGACTTTCTTGATTTATTGATGATAAAGCTTCATATTTTTGAATATATTGATGAATTATGATCTTTGAAATCAAATCTTGATCAAAAAGTCAAAGTTTGACTTTTTGTGCATCAATTGACTTTTCATCAGTTAACCCAAAATTCAACTATCAATCCATTGATATTGAAAGATGATTTGAGCCATGAGATTAGGTCAACATGTTGTATTTGAATCCTTGAGATTGTGCTTCAACCCATTGGATCATGTATTAGGTCAAAATTCAGTGATTAGTCAATTTACAGTTAAAACCCTAATTTTGACCATTTTTCCCTTTTGGTAAATTGGGTGCTTTTCTTGAGGAATTAGGATTAATACTTGATCAAATAATGAATAGGACCTTAAAATGTTGATGTTGGCCAGAAATCATGAAGTTTGACTGTAGGTTGACCACAATTGACTTTTTACCCAATACAACTGATTTTCAGTCATCTTGTCAATTGATTGAGCAAAATTGTGATTCAAGACTTGAAACTTGACATGAGTATTCTTGGAGGTCTATGATGATCCATGAAAGTCATTTGAGGCATTATAAGTCCAATTATCATTGTGAAAATCAAAACCCTAATTTGAGGCATAAGTGTTTAGGAGGTGGTTTGACCTAGTCAACACTTTGTGCAAACTTAAGCCATTGGAGATCTTGTGAGAAATGTCCTGAGAAAAGAGAGGGAAAATTTTGGGGTACAACACCTATGTTTGGAAATTTTGTAATGATTTTATTTTCAGTTGAGAACGCATACAAAGTGTTTGTTTTGGAAATATTTTAGAAAAGAAGTGTTTTGTGTGAAAAATGTTTTTGTTTGTGAGCAAGAGACTATGAGCTATCTACCTACTCAAAAGCCTTTCATGTTATTTTCCTTTCCTTTAGATAGTGATGTCTTACCATTAGTTAGTAGGAAGCCTTATCGTTGGATGTATGAGGGATAAGCGCGGGTCACCATACAATCATCGAAGGCAATTGGTAAGGACGCTTTAGCAATTTATCATTTAAGGGACTAGATCATTTATGGAAGGCAACATCAAAAGGTTCATCCAGGGACTATGATCTTTTAACCGAGGGTCTTTACTAAAGCGTCCCACAATCGAGGGACATGACTGTTTTCCGAAGGTAACAAGTGAGGTAACCCTAGAGGTGCGTGTGTGAAAAGTGATTTGTTTTCACTTAATTTGTCTTGATTAGGGTTATCTAGCGGTTGATTTTAAATCTTTTCATACATGCCTAATTACTATACAGTTATATATAGACATATATACATGCATAGGTGCGGAAAGTAATGTGCATGGAAATAAACCTAGGCTATTACATCCCATTAGTAGTTACATAATAAGGAAAAATGCGGGAAAATAAAATAAGCTATTACAAAATCAACCATGCGACCTATACATTTATTTTCTAGAATTTAAATAGCAAAGAGAAAAGAAATTAGAAGAAGGTATTTAAAACCTAAAGAAAATTTCTAAGTGTTAGGAAAATATTTTTTGATATTTTTATTTATGAAAAATAATTAAAGTGATAATAATAATTAACTCTAATTCAAAGTAATTTACAAATTAATTGTGAAATAAAAACAAATTTTATTTAATTAAAACAATTTTTTGTTGGTCAAAAATTAAATTAATTAAAAAAACCTAAATCTAATTTTTAAGGATTTTTTCTGATTTTTTATGGTCTTTTGATTTTGATTTTAAAAAAGTAATTAAATTAATTAAGCAAAAGCAAAAATAATAAAAACAGGAAAATTGAAAAGTTGGAAACGAATCTGATGGTGGGGTTCTTTTCTCTTGAATGTTCCTGTAAAGAGAGATTTGAAGCAAACATGTTTCTATGCCTTAAAAATGGCATATAGAGATTCATGCATCAAAGCTTGCATGTGATACGTCAAACTCGTCCTAAATCATATCCTGAATACATTTGAGCTCATCAAACACATTAGTAATGCATGGAATTTAAGATTGAATTCAAAGAAAAAACCACAAACCGGTGGAGTTTAAAGCACGGGTTTCAGACACCAAATCTTTTGGTTCTTGGGCTGGATGTGTTCCCGAGGACTTCAGGAAGAGGTTTGGACACTTTGTTTAACTTGAGAGTGGTATGATCGTGTGATATGAATTTTCACTTTTCTTGAGAATTTTGAGAGATTTTTGAAGTGGTTCTTGAGGCAGATTTTGTGTATTTTGCACTTGAGTATTGCATGTATTTATAGAGGAATGAAATGGAACAAGAATAAGACAAGAATCTTGTACCATCACGTCACAATTCATTGCAAAAAAACACATTGAAATATTTCCAAAATTGTTAAAAAAACATTCCAAACTTGAAGATTCTTGTTCCCAACATGTTTTCACGGTTTTGGTATTTTTGTCGTGTGTTCTTGGGCGTCCATGTGATTGAAATCAAAAGCCCATGTGCCTTGGCCCAATGATTTTATATTTTATTTGATTTACTTGCATTTAAATGAATAAAAATTCAAATAAAATAAATAAAAATCATAAAAAAATATATGAATGGATTTAGAGTTCTTCTAACACATTGTGAACATGTTTGAACATCAAAAGTTAGGCCCACTAGTTTAAATTTTCAAGTTTGCTCACTTTGCATTTCATGCATTTTCTCAAATTTTACCAACTTTCCCTGGTCATAACTCTCTCAATTTTCATCTTTTGAAGGTGATCTCTGACTTTTTGGAAAGATCAAGATGTCCTCTACAATTTCTCTTTTGATAGTTTTTGCATTTGGAGACTTTATCTTGATGTACGTTGCCTTCACAAAAAGTTTCTTTTTGTTGACTTTTAAAATGATCTATAATGTATGGGCCATATCTTTCAAATGAAGCATTTTTTGACTTGAGCATAAATACAAAGTTGTAGAGAATTGAATTTACTTTAAAATGAGCTTTGGTTGGGGAAAATTTGAGGAAGCATTTGAAAGTTATGCTTGGTCAAAGTTCAGTTGACTTCTCCTAAGGAAACCCTAATTTGGCAACTTTGGACTTTTGATGATTTGATGGATTTTCTTGAGGAATCATGATCAACCCTTGATCAAATGATGAATATCACTTTAAAATGTTGATTTTGACCAAATGTCTTGAAGTTTGACTGTATGTTGACCATAGTTGACTTTTTACCCAATACAGTTGATTTTCAATCATCTGAGCAATTGACTGAGCAAACATGTGATGTAAGACTTGAAACTTGACATGAGCATTGTTGAAGACCTATGGAGAATCATGGAAACCACTTAAGACCTTTTAAACCCATTCTTCTTTGTGCAAGATGAAACCCTAGTTGTGAACCCATTGCTTAGGAGAAGAATTTGTCTGATCAACTCTTGAGAATTCTTGAGCATTTGAGAACCCTAGAAGAATGTCTTGAAGAAAATGGGAGGGAAAATTTTGGGGTACAACATATTTGTTTGGTTCAATGAAAGGTAAGTGTTCTGGTGGATAGAAAGATACCTATGATTTTCTTTTGTGTCCTTTTACAAAGTGAATCTATTATCTGTGAAGTCTTCAAAGGGTCTTATCTACTCCTTGAATGAGAACAAGGTATGTTTCTGAGTTACTCTATTGGGAGAAGTTTTTACTAACGATTAACTTCAGGACCAAAATAACTTATGTGTTCATTAATAAAGGTACTCATGTTCAACCAGATGTTGGGACATCATCACAACACTTTGATAATCCTTTATTTATGGAATACTCTAAAGGGCTAGGAGGCACTGGATAAGAATGCTCTCAAGAAAGCATTTTAAGAGGGAGTTCCTTATTTGGAGTTTATTTTGGTACATGATCATCAGTTGTTTCAGAAGTGAAATATATAATGATTGTGAGTTTTGGAGTAAAGAGCTATTGGCCAAGTCTAAAGAAGATTGTATTATTGGAGGATATTATGGTCTCTTGGATTAGAATTAATTGAATTCTGGTATATATCTTTAAGATTAGGTACATTGCTGAAGGTATATGTATTTTCAATTCGATTGATTACTAAAAGAGTGAAATGCCAACTTGGATGTCATGACATTGTAGTGTGACATGCTACTACAAACAAGGTACAAGGATTTTATTCTGCTTGCAGAACAAAGTCATTGGTTCTGTCATTAGTGTGTCAGCGATCTTGATATATGCTTATATTGACACTCCTAAACTTGGTATGGTTAAGAAGATCTGGAAGTATTTTCATCATAACTTGAGGTGTAAGTTACATTGAAAATATAAGGAATAATTTTGGAATTGCACTACTGAAGAATTATTGGAGTAACTATCTGGACGGTCTACCATCTATATTCTTTCACCTAATGGAGTGTGAAATCTCATAAGAATCATTTTCAATAGCATGGTAAATGTCATTTCAAATATTGTAACATTTTTCAAGCAATCAAAGCTTGGAAAGAGAGAAAGTTGAACGAGAATGTCTCTCTCTCTCTCTCTCTCTCTCTGTTGGTGAGTGGTTTACTGTTTCTAAGGGTGATCTTATCTTCTTCCAAAAATTTATTTCATTGAATAAATTGTTGTTACAAGCAAGGTTTCATTATAAAATAAGTAACTCTCCTTGTATTTAAAGACCTTACAACCTCACCATCCTCACAAGCCGCGTTTCAACATTGTTGATGCAAAAAAAAACCTATTTTGCTGGAAATCAAGAAGGAAGTGGGTTCTGGTTCAATAAAATTAGTGTCCAACAATCTAACAAATGTTGTAACATCTACTAGAACATCCAGGACAGGGAAAACACCTATAATCAATGTGAAGTCCCTCAAGAAGAACTATGTGCATATACATGATCCAGACTCAGATGTTGATGAAAATTGGGTCAATTTCATTGACTCAAGAGGGTGTGTTTGATAGCTGTTATATGATATATGTATTAAAAAAAGGCGTATTTTTCTGTTTTTTCTTGTTGAGTTGGTTTTCTTAAGAGTCTCGTGTTTATGTCTTTCTTTCATCTCGTTATTTTTTGTCTCTTTGAAGTGACTTAGTTGTGTTTGGGTCAGTTTTCTTTTTCTTTTTCTTAAGTTTGGTCTGTCCTGTTTGGGTGAGTTATTTCTTTTCTTTTTACCCTTAGATTGTGTCTCTTTGGGGGAGTCCATTTTTCTTTCTTCCTTTCTTTTAAGCCAGTTTGGTGAAATTGGTCTTGTATCAAACATAGGGTATATTTGTTTTGAGTCAGTTTTGAGTCTTTTATTGTTTGTCTTGAATCATTTCTTTCTTCTATTGATTATTTTTGTGTCACTTTATTTTTGTCAATTTTTGGCTAAAAAGGGGGAGAAAATATGCCATTGGGTCTACTCAAGTGTTGTTTTCTTTATGCAACACTTTAGGGTTATCTGAGTATTTGTATGTCCTGTTGCTGCTACTTTTGTTGTAGATGTTTGCAGGATGTCCTATAAGATGTTGTAACATCATGTATGTTGTGTCTTGTATTTTGAGTTATGAGCATTATTGTGTCTTGTGCTATGAGTTATGTGTGATGCTTCTGATGCATGTTCTTCTAATGTGTTATGTTCTTGAGGGGGAAATTTATCTCTCTATGACGAGAATTGGTTCTGTGTTTGAGGGGGAATAATTCAGATGATTCTGAAGATGCAGTCCATCTTCTTCTTCATGTAAAAAGTTTACATTATCAATATGTAGCTTGTGTTGTTTAGTTGTATATTTGATACGTGTTTTGTGAAGTTTGCTTTGTGGTGTTATTTCTTTGTGGTCTTATTCCTTGTGGTTTTATTCCTCTCTCTAGCTGTAATTGGCTTTTGGTTGTTTTAGCCAAAATTTTCCAAAGGAGGAGATTGTTAGTTCCATGGTTTTCGGGTTAGCATAATTTTTCTAAAACATGGTTATATTGATGTTTGTCAAGATTTTACAACATTCTTGTCAACTATCATAACAATTTTGCTATTATTATTTTTTCAGCCAGATGTCGAAGCAAATGTCATGACATCTTGGTCTGATATAACAGGCACTGCTGTTTTAAATCTTGACATATTTGATTTGATTTTGTGATATTTCTTTTGGATATATCTCAGTATATTTTCACAGGTCAAGAATATTTAATGTGGAACATGTTTTACATCTCCAATTGTACATTAGTTACTAAATTGGGCCTTGACATAATTCAGGAAACTTTGTATTTTTTGTTCCATATGTACGTGGCTTTGTTTGATCAAACGAAATAGTGATGTTATTTCCATACTCAAACTATTTCAAAACTATATTGACATACAATTTCAAGCCAAAATCAGACAAGTTCGGCCTGACTTTGGAGGAGAGTTCGGCCTTTTAATAGGTTTCTTAATGGCCAAGGCATTATGTATAGTGTAATACGGTGGGAGAACTAACTTGGTTGTTTTTCGTTTTATCGCAATTGTTGCGAATAGCAAGAGTCACCACCGACTTTTCTTTTATCCAATAAGGAAAGGGTGAAAAGAACTTGAAAGACCTTTGAGATATTTTCTTGAGTTCGGGGGGTAGGTTATGAAAAGGGAAGGTGTTAGCACCCTTTTCATCCATAGTTATCTATGGGCTCTTAGTTGCTTGCTAGATCTCTTTTAAAATTGCTTTGATCGAAATGTGTTTGTGGTGGGTTTTGAAAGTATTTTGAAAAGCGCCTTCGTTTAGGCAAACTTTGTAATGATTCTCGTCTCTATAAGAATGCATACAAAGTGTTGGACTTTTGAAAATATTTCATGTTTTGAAAGTGTTTGGTGTGTTTGAAAAGATGTTTGTTTTGAAGATGGACTGTGAGCAAGCAACTAAGAACGTTCTACCTACTCAAAATTCTTTTGTTCATTTCTCTCTTCCTTTAATATTGTTATCTCACCATTGATTGACACGTAAACCTATCTTTGGATGTGATGGAACGGGCGCGGGTCATCGTATAGTCAGAAGATGCAATGTTGTGAGATATCTTAGCATTTTTCTTAAGGGACTAAGATCATTCGTAAGGCAACATTCCTAGCGTCATCGAGGGACTTTGATCTTGTATTTTATTTGTTTTTGCTAAGATATCTCACATGCATAACATGACCATTTTTAGGCAACAAGTGGAGTTAACCCTAGAGGTGCAACGTGTGCAAGTGTTTATTTTTCATGCATTATTTTGTCTTGGATTAGGGTTGTATAAGATTGATTTTATCTTGCCATACAAAACCTAATTACTAGCATTTTTATTTGAAAGCGATAAATTGCGGAATGTAAATATCCTACGCTATTACATCATTTAGGGGATGGGGATACAAATTATAAATGGGGAGGAAAGCAATTAAAACCTAATTACTATTACAACCAAATTGAATGAAAATAACAGCAAAAGAGTCTAAAAAAATCAGAATTTTTGGTGTTGAAGCTGACATGGGCACCCATGTCAGAACCCTGTAATAATTATGCATGTCTTTTGTTTGTCCCAGCTGTGGGAAACGGGCAGTGTCCTGTGACACGGGCACCCATGTCAGAGCCCTATCTTGCCATTTTTTTTCTGTTTTCTTCCTGACACGGCCCGTGTCAGGTGACACGGTTGGCCGTGTCAGACTTCCATAAGCGTTTTTTTGTGATTTTTAGTGTTTGCGATTCTTCTACTTTGATTTGTCCTGTTTTATTCTTTTGAAAACAAAAGTAAAATGATGTATGATCAAGAATATCACAGTTTGAGAAAACTTACCTCTTGAAGTGAAACTTAAAATGTGTATGGATGTTTCTATGTGCAATGTGATGATTGATTGAGCTTTCTTAGACCTCCTTGAATTTGTTTCAATCCTTACTTTATGCTGAAAGTGTCTGAAACTCTCCAACCAAGTCAACTTGCAAAACAATGTGTGTGAGTTTGGGAGGTTGTGATAATGATGTTACGGAAGTCGTTCTTATGTTTGGACAACTTCTATATGATATATGTGAGGTATTTGGATGGTTTGTTTGGGGAAAACTTGTAAGGTACGAGTTTCAAATATTTGGACTTCAAAGCTCAAGAGTGGAAGTTTTGTGGATAGTTATGGTTTTTGAGAGTATAAGAGGTTTTGAGGATTTTTCAACATACAAGAAGCTCTCTATTTTTATGACATCTTTCCCTTGCAAATTCTCCCTCTATTTATAGGCCAAAGGTTTGTGAACAAGAGCTGAATAGGTTTACAAGACAACATGTTATGGTTTGGTTGGGATGTAAATATCAAACTATGTCAAGTACTCCATGGTTCCAAGATGAAGTGCCAAAGTTGCTGGTATAGAGGGGCTTCTTTCCATGATTTATGGTGGAGTAAAATCAGAAGCAAATAAGGTATGGGCTCAAGACAAGTTTTGTGCCAACAAGCTTGCTTTTCTAGAATGACAATGGTGCATTTATGCCATAAATGGAAAGCTCTTTTGGACAATGGTTTAAACACATGGGTAATAGCTCAAGAGTGGGTGTAAGCATTAAATTATGATGATATTTTCAAGAAAAGAGGCCTGCAACACAAGATTATGCAGCATAGCATAAGGGTTTTGTTATGTGTTCTTCACTAAAATGACTTGCAATTCAAGAATGGATGCCCAACTTCATGCCCTTGAATCTCCTAGATCAAGTATGATAAATTCATGTTCTTTGATATTTTTGAAAGCTTGAAACATCCTATATAACTTTCATGTTGGTCATTTTGACAAAATCATCATGGAACTATGTGAAAAATGCCAAGAAGTTGGGATAAAATCCTGACCAAAACTGCTGAAAATTTCTCTAAGTGTTTATTCAAAAATGGCATGACTTCATGAATTTATAACTTGAAATCCAAGCATTTATAGAAAAAGTTATTTCCTACAAAGTTTTAGATCTCATTGAGATCTACAACTTTCATGTTGGAAGTTTTCCTTGAATCATCTTGCATCATGGTGAAAAATTGGCATGAAGAAATGAAATTATCATATATAAAAACACTTAGAAAAATTTCTAAGTCTTGAAGAGTTTGACTTTTCACATTGACTTTTGACTTTCTTGATTTCTTGATGATCAAGTTTCTTATTTTTGAAAGTCTTGATAAATTTTGATCTTTAAAGCTTAAAGTTGACCAAAAAGTCGAAGTTTGACTTTTGGTGCTACAATTGACTTTTTCATCAATACAAATGATTTTTGGTCACTTGGTCAATTGACTGAGCAGAATTTGTGATACAAAGCTTGACTGCGATGTATAATGAAGGAATATTTGACGACTACTGCTTCAACAGGTAATGAAGGAATCTTTGACGACTAATACTTCGATAGGTAATGAAGGAATCTTTGACGACTACTACTTTAGCAGGTAATGAAGGAATCATACGACTACTACTTCAACATGCAATGAAGGAATCTGACGACTACTACTTTAATGGGTAATGAAGGAATCTGATGACTACTACTTCAACAGGTAATCAAGGAATCTTACGAATACTACTTCAATAGGTAATGAAGGAATCTTATGACTACTACTTCAACAGGCAATGAAGGAATCTGAAGACTACTACTTCAACAGGTAATAAAGGAATCTGACGACTACTACTTCAACAAGTATTGAAGGAATCTTACAACTAATACTTCAACAGGTAATGAAGGAATCTTACGACCACTACTTCAACAGGAAATGAAGGAATCTTACGACTACTACTTCAACAGGTAATGAAGGAATCTGACGACTACTACCTCAATAGGTAATGAACGAATCTGACGACTACTACTTCAACAGGTAATGAAGGAATCTGATGACTACTACTTCAACAGGTAATGAAGGAATCTTACGACTACTACTTCAACAGGAAATGAAGAAATCTTACACCTACTACTTCAACAGGTAATGAAGGAATCTCACTACTACTACTTCAACAGGTAATGAAGGAATCTTACGACTACTGCTTTAATAGGCAATGAAGGAATCTGATGACTACTACTTCAACAGGTAATGAAGGAATATTTGACGACTACTACTTCAACATGCAATAAAGGAATCTGACGACTACTATTTCAACAGGCAATGAATGAATCTTGCGACTACTACTTCAACAGGTAATGAAGGAATCTTACGACTACTACTTCAACAGACAATGAAGGAATCTGACTACTACTACTTCAACAGTTAATAAAGGAATCTGACGACCACTACTTCAAAAAGTAATGAAGGAATCTTACGACTACTACTTCAACAATTAATGAAGGAATCTTACGACAACTACTTCAACAGGCAATGAAGGAATCTTACGACTAATACTTCAACAGGTAATGAAGGAATCTGACGACTACTACCTCAACAGGTAATGAAAGAATTTGACGACTACTACTTCAACAGGTAATGAAGGAATCTTACGACTACTACTTCAACAAGCAATGAAGGAATCTTATGACTACTACTTCAACAGGTAATGAAGGAATCTGACGACTACTACTTCAACGGGAAATGAAGGAATCTTACGACTACTACTTCAACAGGCAATGAAGGAATCTTACGACTACTACTTCAACAAGTAATGAAGGAATCTGACGACTACTACTTCAACAGGTAATGAAGGAATCTTACGACTACTACTTCAACAGGCAATAAAGGAATCTTACGACTACTACTTCAACAGGTAATGAAGGAATCTTTGACGACTACTACCTCAACAGGCAATGAAGGAATCTGACGACTACTACTTCAACAGGTAATGAAGGAATCTTACGACTACTACTTCAATAAGTATCAGGATAAAATCCAAGCTTGATCTTGTCTTGGAGAAGTTTACAGATAGTGGATGACGTTTATCTGTTGATTGATCTTTTCCTGAAAAGGTAAAGAGTTAGTTGTATGTAATGTCATAATGCATGCATTGCGTAATGATGTTCTCAAAATAAATGAGATTGTGTTATATGTGTTTTGTATGTATATGTCATGATGTATAAAATGCATTGTGTAATGATGTTCTAAAAAATGAGGTTGTGCTATATACGCTTCGTATGCATATGCTATGAATGTTGTTGAAATGTATCTTTGTCTTGGAAAATAAATCCTTGACAAGTGTCGGGGAGCCTTGGGACGTTAAATCCCAGATTGTTGTTGGGGATGAAGAGTATGCACATCTTCAGACCTCGTTTTGAATGTCTCCATTAGAGATTCCCATTTTTGTTGTTTGAGGATAAATCCACTGGGGGACATTGATTTTTCTTGAGGGAAACTCTGTGGAGAGTGTTGATTCCTGCTTGGGGAAAAGAGTTCAAGAGTTTTAGTTATTCGTTGCTCTACTAGGGAGTTATCTCTTGATTGGAGAGAATGGAAGTTAACAACTTGTTGGGGATAAGGAAGTTAACTGTTATCTGGTCGGCTTCCAGGCTTTGCAGCAGCTCACTGGGGATAGTGGCAAACTCTACTGAGGAAGAGGAATTTTGTTAGTGATTTGAAGAAGTTAAACTATTATCTGGTCGGGTCCAAGTTTCAGCAACTCGAACTGTTATCTGGTCGGGTCCAGGTTTCAGCCATTATTTATTTTGAAAGAGATGAAGTTGAACTAGTATCTGGTCGGGTCCAGGCTTCATAGTTACTTGCTCTGAAAGAGATGAAGTTGAACTATTATTTGGTCGGGTTCAGGCTTCGTAGTAACTTGCTTTGAAAGAATGGAGTCAACTGTTATCTGGTCAGGTTCCAGGCTTTACAGTAACTCACTGGTGATAGTAACGACTCCATTGGGGGTTATAATGACTTAACCGAAGGTTAAAGGGTTTTGTCTATTGATTTGTAATAGTCTGAGAGGTTAACTCAAGCTGGGGAATTTGTAGTTTGTGGGGGAAATAAACCCTGTTGAAGAGAATATTTTGATGACCTATTGGGGAAGTGAATTCTTTAGGAAGAAATCCACAAGGCTTCTTTCTTAAGACCAACTCAGCTGGGGAGGGAGTTTTCCGGAGATTTAAAGTCTGGCTAGGGATTGCATGAATCCAACTTTGTGGGGATAATTTTTGGAGATATCCATGAATTTTTCCTTGTGGGGCTTGGACCCTTATCTGTGAAGATTATTTTGTGGGGATAACCTTATAGAGGTGGCTCTGGAGACTTCACCGGGATTACCTTATGAAAAGGACTTTGTGAGGAGTTATCACTATCCATAGTAGTAAGTGTTGTAGAAATAAAAGAAAGTGTTTGCTTGGTCGTATGTGACCCTTTGCTGGAATTCATGTTCAATGTGCCAAGTGATTCAGATGTAGACGTGCCCCTGGTTATGAGTCATTTCTTAGAATCTTGACTTGACTGCCCCGGATATGTTGGACAATAATCATGTTTTTCCCCTTGATTATGGAGGGTTTATCATTGGAAGTGTCTTTCCATTTGAAATGGTTCTTTTTATTAGGAATTTTCGTTCATTGGATATTCGCCGTGTGAATTTCTCTGTTGTCAAATAATTAGCCATATGCAAACATCGATATTCAAACAATGCAAAGTTTATATTTGTCTTGAAGTTTTGAAAATGAATTTTTAGCAAATAAAAGAATCTTGTAATAATAAGAATTCAACTCAGGATTTACAGTAAGCATTAGAGGAGTCAGGATACCTTTTGTAACAATATGCTTCCGAACTAACCAATGCTTCAATTAGGACTTTTAAGGGTTTGTAACGTGGCCTGGTTCACAGTTTGAGAAATAAAGGATAAGGCTCAAATTTTATGTGTACCCACCCGTTCTTCATGATATTCTCCAGTCCTAAACTCAGTTAATTGTGTGTTTGAACTCCTATTGAATATGTCATGACATTTTAGTGATGGTTCGAATAAATTAAGTTTATTTGAGAAGGCAACCATTTTTGCAACCTTTTTCTGTTGTCGAGGATTTGTAGCAACCTATTTTTGATTTATTATGCCTAATTGTTTCCTGACTTTTTTTTTGTTTTGAGACTACAGTCAGCGGGATGCCCTAGTTTTTCTTAAGTCTCCTTCGTAGGTTTTGACTCAGTGGGATTTTCTTTTGAGAGATAATGACTGCCTATTTTACGGGGAACCATCGCCGTCTTTTGATTCAGAAGGATGTTTTTGATGTCATTCGTTATGTATGAAGTGAAAGCTTGCGACTGAACGCGCATTTGAATTAACTGAGAAACTACCCTGCCCCAGGTTTTGATTAAAGGTTTCAATTTGTGCGAAAAAGAAAACACCTGCTTCTTTGGTTCAAAGGGGTTGACTATGGATTATCTTCTTTATAACTCCACTATTTAGGAATTGAAACAACGCATGTACATCGTCAGCAAGGTCTATCCAAAAGCATATTGTATGAGATTATGGCATTGTTTTCATCATCCTCCTTCTAAAGGCTTACAACTTTTAACGAGAGTTGAATATCACAAAAAGGGAATAAAAGCACAATTTAAATATAGTGAAAACGATTGGATTAATTCAATACAAACATATGCAATGCATTAATGAAAAAAAGTTTGACATAATAGATAATTGTTCGAACAAACAAAAGAAATTACAACTGAAAATTCAAAATGAATTGAGCGCTCTCAATGACTTGGCATGGGAGCAGTGATTATGTTGAAAGTTACCGGAGGGTCGAATTCAATTGTATTGTTATCAATTAGGTCTTGGATTTTATTCTTTAGAGTTTGTGATACGGTGGGAGAACTGACTTGATTATTTTGCGTTTTATCGCAAATGTTGTAGTTAGCAAGAGTCGTCACCGACTTTTCTTTTATCCAAAAGGAAAGGTGAAAAAGAACATGAAAGACCTTTGAGATTGTTTCTTGAGTTCGGGGGGTAGATTATGAAAAGGAAAGGTATTAACACCCTTTTCATCGATGGTTTTCTATAGGCTCTTAGTTACTTGCTAGATCACTTGCTTTTGTTTGAAATTATGCTTTTGTGTTGTTTTGAAAGTATTTTGTAAAAGAGGCCATTGTTTAGGCAATCTTTGTAATGATTCTTGTTCGTAAGAATGTATACAAAGATGTTTGATCTTTTTGAAAATGTTTTCAATTTTGTAAGATGTTTGGAAATGTGTGTGTTTGTTTTTGAAAATAGCAAAGATATTTGTTTTGAAATGGAGTAAGTAACTAAAAGTAATCTACCTACTCAAATGTCTTTCTTGTTCATTTTCTCTTCCTTTGATATTGTTGTCTTACCATTTATTTGGTAAGCAATCCTATCTTTAGATGTAAACGGGACGGGCGTGGGTCATCGTATAGCCATGATTAACAATGTTGTAAAGTATCTTAGCATTTTTGAGGGACTAAGATCATTTTTGTAAGGCAACTTTGAATAGCGTCATCGAGGGTCTATGATCTTGTATTTGCTTGTTTTTACTAAGACACTTTACATGCGTAATATGGCCATTTTGTATAAGGCAAACAAGTGGGATAACCCTATGTGTATTTTGTGTGTAAGTGTGTCATTTTCATGCTTGATTCTGTCTTGGATTAGGGTTTTCTATTTGATTGGTTTCATCTTGCCATACAAACCCTAATTACTAGCATGTTATGTAAAAGCGATAAATTGCGAAATTTAAAGATTACTACGCTATTACAACACTTTGTGGGAGGGGGTGTACAATATACAAATGGGGATTACAATAATATAAACCTGATTAAGGTATTACAACCAAATTGAATATGTACAAATATTGGGATAAATGATATACAAGATAAATTAAATATGCAAAGATATATAAATGCAAAGAAGGTTTTGTTTGGTTTTTTATGTGAAAAAGTTTTAACCTAATCCTAATAAATAAATCAAGATTAAACTCAAATTAATTATGAAAGGAAATTATTTTTAGAAAAGATTTTGATTAAACCCTAGTTCTATTTTATCAAAAGGAAATAAATTTCTTTTAAGAAAAGGCAAGTATTTTTATATTTTTATCTTGAAAATAAAATATGGCATCATGAGATATTTTTGGTCTTTTTATGTTAAAAATAATATGCTTAATGAGTGTGAAGAAAAAAAATAAATATTAAAATAGTTATAATTTAATTTACAAGTTTATTAAAAAAAGATAGTATATAACCTAAATAAAAAAATATATTTTTTATGAGAAAATAAAATAAAATAAAATAAAACAAAATATAATATTTATCACTTTTATATTTTTTATGATTTTTTTTTATTATTAAGAAAATAGTATTAGGAAAATAAAATGAAAACAAAATAAATAAATAAATGATAATGGGCCAAGGGTGCTGCAAGAAACTGGGAGGCAGGAGGTTAGCAAAAAAACACAAGGCCCAATATACTGAAGTCCACGCTGCAAAAATAACAAAATAATGGAAAAAGTATGGAAAATTGCAAAAGGCAGGCGCCAAGGCTCGAACCCATGACCTATGGCATTTATGCGCGCTGCCTTACCACTGGGGTGGCTGTACATCCGTTTATAGAAACACAAAGATAAATATATATTAGAAAATGCCCCCTAAAGGAAACTTCATCTTCAACCTTGAGCCATGGCCGTACCACCTGTATCTCTCTCATTTCTCCATGAAAATGAAAAATCCAAACATGAAAGTGATAGTATTTCTTCCCACGATTTCAACCATGTAATTCATGTAAACTAAAAGTCAAAGATCAAAGCTAATTTTACTGGCCCTAATTTGAAACCTAATTTTTACAGAAATTTAAATTCAAAATTCTCTATACACAATGAATATAAATGAAATCTATGAACATGGTTGGTTTTAGTGCAAGGATATCTACATTTTGTTTTCACAAATCAAGACCAAAGGATGCTCGTATGAAGAGATAGAAGTTTGAGTTTTTACCTCTTTCAGTTGAGATCGTGAATGGAGTTTGAGTAAGGTTTTAGAAGGCTTGAGGATCTGTTTAGCTTGCTTGGACCTCCCTGAGTGTATTCCAATCCTTACGTTGTCCTGAAAGCCTCTTAATCTCCTTACTCAAGTCAACCTGCAAGCTTGAAATGTAAAACTGGCAGATGGGGGAGGAGGAGTTACAGTGAGGGGACAAGGGTCTGGAACACCTAGATATGATGTATATTAAGTTTTTAGGTGGTTAAAACTCAAAACGCATGAGTGGTTTTTGATATTTCTATGTAAGGTGCAAAACTGCAAGTTATGGCAGATTTTTAGTGATAGAGTGTTTGGGAGAGTTTCTGAGATTTTTCGTTCGTGTTATAGGTTTTAATGTCTTTGTGTATAAGTATAGAAAAAGTTTTTGATCAATTCCACACTAGGTTTCTAAGTTATAGCCTTTTGGCTCTATAACTTGCTTTTGAAGCAAAGTGAGGAGACAAGTCCCTAAGTGTTTGTACAAGCCTAATCTGAGTTGGTAGAGGTTCTAGACACATTGCCTTTAGTTTATAGGGTTTGTGTGTGCAGAAAGAACAAGTGCAAAGCTCAAGGAGTTGACAATTGCAAAAGTTGTGCTTTATCAAAATGGAAATGGCAACTTTGTGCCATAAATGGAATTGTAGCTTGGACAAAGGCTCTAATGCTTGGATTAAAGCTCTATCAGTTGTGTAAACATTTAATTATGGAGTGAGAAACAAGTTTGAGGCCTGCAAAGCAAAGATTATGCAGCCTAGGGTTGAATTTGAATTTTGGTTCATCATGAAATGGCTTGAAATCAAAGTGAGAAATTGCCAACTTCATCTCTTCGACTCTCCCTACTCAAGAATGATCTCATGGAGTTCTGGGACATTTTGGAAATCTTGAAATGTGCTATATAACTCATCTTAGAATTTCTTTCAAAGATTCCCCTTGGAACTATGTGAAAAATTGGCATGAAGTTAGGTCAAAAACCTGCCTAACTAGGGCAAAATTTCACTAAGTTATTTTAGTTCATGAGCATGTATTCACAAAATTATATCTTAAGATCCAAGCATCTTTAGGAGAAATTGTGTGAAGAAAAGTTGTAGATTTCATGGAGATCTACAACTTTCATGTTGGAAGTTTCCTTTGAATCATCATACATCATGGTGATAATTTGGCTCAAAGTTGAGAAAAAATAAGAAATTTGTTATACTTAAAAAATTTTCTAAGTTAGAATTTTTCAACTTTTCAAAACCAAAACTTAAACCCTTGCTTTCTTGATGAAAAAGTTTCATATTTTGACATGTTTTGATGAATTATGATCTTTGGCACTTGATTTTGACCAAAAAGTCAAAGTTTGACTTTTCAGTGTACAATTGACTTTTGATCAATTGACTGCAAAATTCATATGTTAATCCAATGGATTTGTAATGTTTTGGGCCATGTCATTAGGTAAAGATGATGAAATTTAACTATTGAAATCATGCTTCAAACTAATTGACCATTTTCTAGGTCAAAAATCAGAAATTGCCCTTTCTCCGTCAAAACCCTAATTCTGACCATTTTTCCCTTTTGAGGATTTGATCAAATTTCTTGAGGAATTGTGGTCCAAACTTGATCAAATGATACATATGAGTCTAAGATGTTGACGTGGATAAAAAATTACGAAGTCTGACTGTAAATTTGCCATGGTTGACTTTTTCCCAATACAATTTATTTTTAGGTCAACTATTCAATTGAATGATCAAAAGTGTGATTTAGGGCTTGAAACTTGACATGAGCAATCTTGGGGGTCCATAATGATCCTTGAAAGTCATATGAAGCTTTGATAGTCCAAAAATCCTTGTGCAAACTCAAACCCTAATTTTGGTCATCATTGCATGAGGAGATGTCTTGAGCTGGTCAAACCATAATCCAGTCTTGAGTCCAAGAGATCTTGTGAGGAAATTCTTGATAATTGAGAGGGAAAATTTTGGGGTACAACAGCTGCCCCAATTCAATCTTCTTAAACCTGAAGAGTTAGACTGGCGAGTTTTGCCATTCGTGACTTGAAGGTGGATGATGATTTGACACTAGAGTGCCCATAAATTTGCACTTGATGATGTGATGATAGAGGGAATGGGCTTACAGATTCCATTGGGAGAGGTGATAGAAAGTTGTAGGAGATGGGCTTAAAGATGCCATCCAAGGGTGATTGTTGAATTTGAAATTTGTAAGCTGAAAGAATGAGTACCAGAATAGCGTCTGTGTCTGGAACGTATCCGTATTGTATCTGGAAGAGGCTTTAATTAAATATTAGAATGGAATCCGTGTCTGGAGCGTATCTGAACTGTATCTATAGATGGATTTGATTAAATATTTAGAATGACATCCGTGTCTGGAGCGTATCTGAATTATAGCTGAGAGTTGATTTTGAATGAGTATCAGAATGGCATCCATGTCTGGAGCGTATCTGAACTGTATCTGAGAGTTGATTTTGAATGAGTATTAGAATGGCATCCGCGTATGAAGCGTATCTGAACTGTAGCTGAGAGTTGACTTTGAATGAGTATCAGAATGGCATCCGTGTCTGGAGTGTATCTGAACTGTATCCGAGTGTTGAATTTGAATGAGTATCAGAATGGCACCCGTGTCTGGAGCATATCTAAAATGTATCTGAAAGTTGAGTCTGAATGAGCATCAGAATGACATTCGTGTCTGGAGCATATCTGAACTGTATCTGTTTTTGAATATTGTTAATGGTAGCTGTTAATCTTATCCTGAAAAGGAAAAAATGTTAGATAAGATGCCAAGTCATGATACATGAAATGTATGCATAGTGGGATTATGTTGTATGCATTCGTGCTTATCAATGTCTATGATATATGAATGCGATGTATGCGTATATGAGCTGGTTTGTTGCACTGCTGTTAGATTGGGGAAAATAAATCCCTGGCTACTGCTGAGGATATGGCGTATAAGTATTCATGTCTTGAAGTCGAATTATTGATGAATTTCTTCTGAGAGAAATAAACTCTGTTGTAAGGGTAATACCATGTACTATTTGTAAAATCTTATTGGGGAATCCTGAGAAATTGACGACTTCTACTGGGGATTCACAATTTGAAACTTTGCTCCGCTGGGGATTTAAATGACATACTGTAGGGGTTTACTTATGGAATAGCTTGGAGATATTTTCCTATCCTTTCAATCTATCAGTAATTGTCTCTTTTCATTTCGTTTATTTGTAAACAGTAATTATGTTCAAATGCATATGCTCAACAATGAATCATTGGACGCTTTTGTAAACAAAACACAACTGTAAAGAAAACACAAATAATTTTTGCACTTTCAAAGGAATATTTTTGTATTGACTTTGAATAAGTATTTTTTGTACAAGGAGACAAGCATTCTAGTAAGAGAATTCCGTCGTAAAAACTGAAAATTTTGATACAAAGAAAAGATAGCTATGTGTGACAATCCCATGGGGTTTCCATTCTGCTATAGCCTTCGTATCTCCGAGCGTCTTGTCTATTTGTTTCCTTGTCCGAAGCTGATTGAATCGATCAGAACCGTTGAATTTGTTAGTTTAAGCTAAAGGTCATCCGTAAAGTGATCCAACGGAACATAGTCATACGCTTTGATTCCCTAACTTTTTCCTGGACCGCCCTTTCGGGTTTTCAGTCCACCGGGAAACCCTTTTTTGCCCAAGTAGCCCTTTCTAGTTTTCAACTTGCCGGGTGTACAAATTTTTTTGTTTTATCCCTAATTTTTTCCCGAACCTTTTTGGTTCGCCGAGATGCCCTTGGTTTGCCTAGGTATGTCAACCTAGCGGGTCTCTTATGCGTAGTATGTTTTGACTATGTCCGCATTCGCAGGGTGCGGTAGGTCGTCACCATCCATGGTGGTCAAGATCATTGCCCCGCCAGAGAAAATGTTTTTGATTATAAATGGTCCTTCATAAGTAGGAGTCCATTTGCCCCTAGGATCACCTTGTGGTAAGATGATGCGTTTGATCACTAGATCCCCAACTTGATACACTTCGCGTCTGAATTTCTTGTTGAAAGCCTTGATCATCCATTTTTGATACATTTGACCATGGCAAACAATAGTAAGTCTATTTTCATCAATCAAATTCAGTTGATCAAGCCGAGTCTGGATCCAATCGTCTTTGTTCAATCCTGCATCCTTCCTAATTCTCAGAGAGGGGATCTGAACCTTAATAGGCAAGACAACCTCCATGCCGTAAACCAAAGAATAAGGTGTTGTCCCGGTTGATGTGCAGGCCGTGGTACGATATCCGTGGAGAGCGAATGGTAGCATCTCATGCCAGTCCTTGTATGTGACTGTCATATTTTGTATGATCTTTTTAATGTTTTTATTTGCAGCTTCTACAGCACCATTCATCTTCGGCCGGTAGGGAGAAGAATTGTGATGTTGAATCCTGAATTGCTCGCACAAGGCGGTGATCATAGTGTTGTTGAGATTTGTACCGTTGTTAGTGATGATCCTTTCGGGGATGCCGTACCGACAAATGAGATTTTTCTTGATGAAGCGGGCAACAACGTTCTTGGTGACGGAAGCAAAAGAGGTTGCTTCCACCCACTTTGTAAAATAGTCAATGGCCACTAGGATGAAGTGGTATCCATTGGAGGCTATCGGCTTAATTTTCCCTATCATATCTATTCCCCGCATAGAAAAGGGCTAAGGAGCCGTCAAGACATTCAGAGGAACCAGAGGTACATGCACCTTGTCAGCATAAATTTGACACTTATGGCAGGTTCGAGAGTGTTGATAGCAATCTGCTTCCATGGTAGACCAGTAATAGCCTGCCTGTAGGATTTTCTTTGCCATCGTATGCCCACTAGAATGGGTGCCAAAAGTTCCTTCATGTAATTCATCCATGATCCTTTCAGCTCCAACCTTATCTATGTACCGAAGTAACACAGAGTCATGATTGCGTTTGTATAGGATGCCATTACTAACGATGAACTTAGTAGAAAATCTCCTTAAGAACTTCTTATCATTGATTGAAGCTCCTTCTGGATATTCTTGAACCTCGAGATACCTCTTGACTTCGTGAAACCAAGGCTGGTCCACTACTTCTTCAGTATTAATCTCGTGATAGTGTGCTGGTTCATCCATTCGTTCGATGGTGATCTGGGGAGCCTCGTTATCCCAACTAAGTTTAAAGATAGATGACATTGTGGCTAGAGCGTTTGCTAGCTGATTTTCTTCTCGCGGGAAATGCTTGAAGGTAATCTTCTCAAAGTGCGGTAGCAATGTCAAAACATGTTCTTTGTAAGGGATAAGGTTAGGGTGTTTGGTGTCCCATTCCCCTTTGATCTGAGTGATGACCAAATCTGAATCTCCAAATACATCCAAGGATTTGATCCCCAAGTCTATGGCAGCTCTGAGACCAAAGATGCACACTTCGTATTCCGCCATGTTGTTTGTACAATTAAAGCAAAGTCTGGAAGTAAAGGGAGTATGATAACCTTTTGGAGATATGAGTACAACACCAATACCATTGTCGAGTGCATTGGAGGCTCCATCAACGAATAGGGTCCATCGGGATCCTTGTTCAGGTCCGTCATATGGCCTGATTTCCTCACAGTTGTCTAATGTCATGATGTCTTCATCCGAGAATTTGAACTTCATGGACTGGTAGTCTTCTACAGCTTTGTGATCAAGGTGATCGGCTAATACACTGCCCTTTATAGCTTTCTGGGTAGTATATTGTATGTCATATTCTGTCAGGATCATCTGCCATCTCGCTATTCTCCCAGAAAGAGCAGGCTTCTCGAAGATGTGTTTTATTGGATCCATCTTAGATATCAACAAGGTAGTGTGAATCAACATATAATGTCTTAGCCGGCGAGCAACCCATGCCAGAGCTCAGCATGTTTTCTCGAGCAGTGGATATCTGGTTTCACAGTCAATAAACTTTTTGCTCAGGTAGTAAATAGCATGCTCTTTTCGGCCAGACATATCATGCTGCCCCAATACACACCCCATTGAGTTTTCTAAAACAGTCAGATACATAATCAACGGTCTTCCCACGACTGGTGGCATCAACACAGGAGGCTCTTGCAAGTACTCTTTGATTTTGTCAAAAGCAACTTGGCATTCATCATTCCATTTGACTACTTGATCTTTCTTCAATAGTTTGAATATTGGCTCACAAGTAGCTGTTAGGTGAGAAATGAATCTAACAATATAGTTCAAACATCCCAAGAACCCCCTGACTTCCTTCTCAGTACGAGGAGCAAGCATCTCTTGTATTGCTTTTACCTTGGCGGGATCTACTTCAATACCTTTGTTGCTGATGATAAATCCTAGGAGTTTACCAGACCGTACCCCAAATGTGCACTTGTTTGGATTCAACCTCAGCTTGTACTTTTTCAGTCTCTCAAACAGCTTTTGCAAGTGATCCAGATGCTCTTCTTCTGTTTTTGATCTGGCTATCATATCGTCTACGTAGACCTCTATTTCATGATGTATCATGTCGTGAAATAGAGCCACCATGGCACGCTGATAGGTTGCCCCAGCGTTCTTCAGTCCGAATGGCGTCACCTTGTAACAGAATATGCCCCACTGTGTGACAAATGTTGTTTTCTCCATGTCCTCAGGTGCCATTTTGATTTGGTTGTAACCTGAGAATCCGTCCATGAAGGAAAACACTTTGTGTTGTGTCGTACTGTCAACTAGGATATCAATGTGGTGGAGTGGAAATTCATTCTTAGGGCTTGCCCTATTCAAATATCTATAGTCCACACACATTCTCACTTTGCCGTCTTTTTTGGGAACGGGAACAACATTGGTAACCCATTGGGGGTAAGAGGTGACAGCCAAGAAAATAGCGTTAAATTGCTTCATGACTTCTGCTTTAATCTTTTCTTACATATCAGGCCTCATGCGACGAACCTTTTGCTTTACTGGCGGACAATCCTCTCTTGTAGGCAGACGATGTACCATAATATCTTCATCAAGTTCTGGCATGTCTTCATATGACCAGGCATAGACTTCGACATAATCATGCAACAACTAAATCAGACGCTTCTTGACACTGGGTTCCAGATTGGCACCCACTTTGACCTCTTTTTTATCCTCTTCGGTACCTAGGTTGATCGTATCCATGGGTTCCTCGTGAGGCTGAATGGTTCTCTCTTCTTGTTGTAGAAATCTGGCAAGTTCTTCTGGTACTTCACAATCTTCTTCACCTTCGTCTTTGGCTTGGTAGATCAGATTCTCAGAGTCACAAAAGGCCATAGCAGTATCGTTACCCATGGGATCCAGAATGGGTGTATACCTGCATTGTGAGTGTGGGTGTGTGTAAGGGTATAGCTATCTTTGAAAGAAAATAAAATGTAAAAGAAAAATAATGAGCACAAAAGTTTGTATGCGAAAACGTCCATGATTCATTGATGTCATATGAAGATGAAATAATAACCCTTACAAATGGACCATTGTGCCTCAGGTAAGACACAAGGTTTTAAGGGTGCGAATTGTTTTAAATATTATAGATCCAACAAAATGTAAAGATAAATTACTGAGGGATGAAAGTGATTGGGATGAAGTCTCTGGCCTCCCAATTGCTGAGCCCTCCATTAACAGTCGGGAAGATCCATTCCTCCAGGTTACAACCATCTTCACCATATTCTACTGCATCAACCTCATGGTTGTTGATCTTCAAGGGTGGCCCTCCAGCACGGGCACGGTGTACAGCCTTTTGAGCACTTGAAGTGAAACCTAAGCCAAACTTGTCAGATTTATACGGGATAGCTGGGAGTTGTCCCCAGATATTGCATCCTCTTTCTTCTACTACTGCCTTAGCATCTTTCAGAGATGACATCCGGAGTGGAAGCCTTGTAATCTTGGGAGTAGCCTTAGTCACTGACACCTCTTGGGGGACCTCTTCAAAGTGTTGAAATGGAGTTTCAATGAATTCGCCATCCAATTCCACATACCTGAAGGAATTGAGATGGATGATCATGTATTATTACTCTCCATGGACAATGATAATCTTCCCTTGAACTGGATACTTTAGCATCTGGTGCAGTGTAGAGGTAACAGCACCAGCATTGTGGATCCATGGTCGACCTAGTAGGCAGAAGTATGAAGGGCGGATGTCCATCACATAAAAAGTTGAATTAAAAGTTTGGGTTCCAACCTTTATGGGAATGTCTACCTCCCCATGTACCATCCTCTTCGAACTATCAAAAGCCCTTACCACTATGTTGCTTGGCTTCAAAGTCAACCCCTCACAGTCAAGTCTGTCAAGAGCTTTTTTGGGTAATACATTCAAAGATGAGCCAGTGTCCACCAAAACATGCACCAGAGTGGTGCCCCTACACTCCATTGAGACATGCAACGCCTCATTATGCTTTCTTCCCCTCGGCGTCAGATCAGCATCTGAAAAATCTAAACCATTGTTTGTAGTTAGGCTGGACACGCAGTCTTGAAATTGATTAACAGACGTCTCTTGCGGTACATGGGATGTTTTTAAGAACTTCACCAAGGCTTTTGCATGCGCCTCGGAACACAGTAGTAATGCCAGAATGGAGATCTTAGAGGGAGTTTGCCCCAGTTGTTCAACTACATCGTAGTCGCTCCTCTTTATAATTTTTAGGATCTCCTCCATTTCTTTCTTGGAGGTCTCAGGGATAGTTAATGATTGGGCCTTCGTCCGGACAGGCTCAACCATAACACCTTTTCCTCGAGCCTCGGTTAACTCGGCAGCAGGAGTGTCAGTAAGAATGATTACAGCGGTTGTAACAACTTTGTCAATTGGAGTACTTGCAGAGATGATTATGGGTGTAGGAGAAACCTTTGGAGCAGCCACAGGGATAATTACGGGTCCAGAAACTGCTTTTGGGGGAGCAATTTCTGGAGAAAAGATCATACCACTTCGGGTAATTTTGCTAGTTCCGGTAATATTACTGATGTCGGAATCTTCTTCTTCGAAGTTTATCTCCTTGGCGGCCGACCAGTCTTGCTCAATACCATGGTAATAGACATCCCCTCCATAATTCCATGGTATGGTTTTGTCTGATGTATATGGGACTAGCCCAAGCATTGTGATTATTAGAGGAGCTGCTTTCGGAACTGATGTAATTCTAACGGGTCTTTTGGTGGAGACCCTAGAAGAATTGGCGGAAATGGTAATTATAGAAACATCTTCAACAGGAATAGGTGGAACATGAGTCTTCTCAAACAAAATCTCTTTGTTATCTATCAGGCACTGAATGCCTGCCTTCAACAAAGGACAGCTAGTTGGTGATGATAAGTAGAGATGGAAAACTTCATTACAGCACGGGAACACACCGACTTTCAATAAGTTTATCTTAATGGTCGGAAGTGCGGTCATGAGTTCATCAACTGTGGTAAAAAACAAATCTTCTTCAACGACATTGGTATTGTGACCATGTCTGGGCATAGGAGCAGAAATGACATTTGGCTTTTCGGGCGCATCAAACTCAATTTCTTTTGCTTCAATGAAGTCTTGTATTTTTTTCTTCAAGGCCCAACAGTTATTAGTATCGTGACCAGGACTTTCAGAGTGATATGCACAACGGGCATTGGGATGATAATGAGGGGATGTTGTGTTGGGGTTTTTCGGAGCTTCTTTCAAGGTTACCAACCTGGATCTTAGCAGATGAGGTAATACTTGAGACGAAGTCATGTTGATTCTGGTAAACCTCCTGACTGGACTTTCTACCCTTGGTTGATTATTTCTTTGTTGATCAGATGTAGGTTTTGGGATCATAACAGTCCCAACCATTGGTCGGCGTTCGGCTCGATCTTGGTTCCTTTATGGATATACAGCTGCTACCTCTTTCTTCCGAATGAAAGGCTTCCTTACAGCTGTAGAAGAATATGTATCTTTTTGAATCTTTCCACTTTTTATGTCGGCTTCTACCCTCTCTCCGATCAATATTAATTCAGTAAAGCCCGCAGATGAACTTCCGATTAAATGATTGAAGAAGGGGCCAAATAAGGTACCTAAGAACATGTCTACCAATTCTCTCTCAGACAGAGGGGGTTGAACTCTTCCAGCCAAATCTCTCCATTTTTGTGCATAGTCTTTGAAACCTTCATTGGAAACCATGGCCATACTCTGGAGTTGAGTACGAGTAGGCGCCAAATCAGCATTGTATTGATATTGCTTGTAGAAAGCTGCGGAAAGATCTTCCCAATTGTGAACATTGGCTCTTTCTAATTGGTAGAACCAGTCAAGCTGTGTTCCAAACAGACTGTCTTGGAAAAAGTACACCCATAAGTCTTTATCAGCGGTATGGGGTTGAATTTTCCTCACATATGATCGAAGATGCATTTTAGGGCATGACACTCCATCATATTTGGAAAATACAGGTGCTTTGAATTTCGGAGGAATCACAATCCCCGACACTAGTCCTAATTCCTCAAAGTCCAAACCTGGCACCTTTTGGATTTCCATCGCGCTCAACCGCTCTTCAAGATGTTTATACTTATCATCAGCTGGAGGGTACTTGTGATACGGTGGGAAGAGAACTGACTGTTTTTGGAATGCTGGTTCGCATTTTGCGTTTGTTTTCTCAAAATGTCGCGGTAAGCAAGAGTCGCCACCGTCTTTTATTTTATCCAACAAGGAAAGGAAAAAGCACAGAAAAATTCCTTTTTGAGATATTTCTCGGGTTCGGGAGGTAGATTATAGAAAGGGAAGGTGTTAGCACCCTTTCTATCCGTGGTTATCCACAGGCTCTTAGGTACTTGCTCATTGTGTTTTCAAAATTTGCTTTTCTTTGTGTTTGTGGGTTTGAAAAGAGTTTTTGTTTTGAAGAGAGTGTAAGTGCGAAAATTTTTGTTTTGTTTTAAAAGGAGCAAGTACTTAAGAACCATCTACCTACTCGAAAAAGGAATTAATCTGTGCAAGTGTCCTTTAGACAATGATATCCCACTATTGAGGAGTAGGTAGCACCGTCGTTGGAGTTTAAGGGTCAATTCGATTAAGGGACGTGTGGTCACTAAAGAAACGTTAGGACGCCTTAGCGGTAACCCTAATATCCTAGATTATTTTTCCGAGGCAACCGTTTCGAGGAAACTATGATCTTTGGACAAGAGGGCGACCTCTAAAACTTCCTATACTCAATGACCACGTTCGAGGCAACCAAGTGAGGTGTACCCTAAGAGTGGCATGTGCAAGTGTGTTCGTTGACGGGTTGTCTCTATTTACAGGTTGTCTCCATTGATAGGTTGTCTCCATTGACAGGTTATCTCCATTGACGGGTTGTCTCCATTGACGAGTTGTCTCCATTGACGGGTTGTCTCTATTGACAGGTTGTCTCCATTGACAGGTTGTCTCCATTGATGGGTTGTCTCCATTGACGGGTTGTCTCTATTGACAGGTTGTCTCCATTGACAGGTTCTCTTCATTGATGGGTTGTCTCTATTGATAGGTTGTCTCCATTGACAGGTTGTCTCCATTGACGGGTTGTCTCCATTGACGGGTTGTCTCCATTGACGGGTTGTCTCCATTGACAGGTTGTCTCTATTAACAAGTTGTCTCCATTGACAGGTTGTCTCTATTGACAAGTTGTCTCCATTGACGGGTTGTCTCTATTGACAGGTTGTCTCCATTGACAGGTTGTCTCCATTGACGGGTTGAGATTTTAACTGCATCCTTCCTGAAAGGTAAAGGTCAGTCATATGCAATGTATGATATGGATCAGGCAATGATGCTCTCAACATAAATGAGATTGTATGGTATTATGCATATATGCATGTGTCATTATGTATGGAAATGTAATGTTTTAGCTGGGAAAATAAATCCTTGAGCTGCTGGAGAATAAAGTTGAGTTCTTCGTTTCCGCTGGGGGTGATGAACGGAGATGATTGTGAGAATAAACCTTCAGGAGGATATGACTCCGTTGGGGAATAAACCGATGAAGAGATTACTCCGAGGGGAATTACTCTGTGGGGAAGAGATGCTATGCTGAGGATTTTAACGATAAACTCCGCTGGGGATTCCGCTGATAAACTCTATTGGGGATTTCAATGATGAACTCCGCTGGGGATGGATTACCGTTGCTGGTGATTTTGAATCTGTTAAGGATTGAATTCCTGTTGGGGGGAAAGAAAGAACTTTGCTGGGGGATGATCTTTCAATTGCCACTTGCTGGGGATAAACTTCCAGAGCCTACTGGGGAGGATGATTCAACTCTGTTGGGAAAGCTTTCTTAGATTGCGATGGGGAAATGGCTCCACTGGGGGTATCTTGTATTCCACCGGGGAACATTCTTATACTCTGTTGAGGAATATTAAGACTGTCGGGGATGCTCTTGTACTTGCTGGGGAATACCTTTATACTCCGCTGGGGAAGATTAAGACCTTCTGGGGATACCAATCCTTTTTAGCACTGATGGTAGATTAACTCTTCTTGGGGAGAGTATTGCTGATTTGTTCATAGCTGCAAGTCTCAGCTGGGAGAGCTACCATCACTGCCTTATTCTTCGGGGAGTGAATGTATCTTAGCCATATTCTTCAGCTGAATTTACCTTTGTACCTGGTGGACAGAGCAACTACACAGCTTGGACACTTCTTATTGCCCCTGCTTTTGATATTGCCAGTAATTCGTCTTTTGTTTCGTATGCAAGTTTTTATGAGCATCAATTAATGTCAAATGCATATATCAAAAATGAACATTGGACGTTCTTTGCAAAACAAAACAGATAAAGGAAAAATAGTTTGAAATTTCTTTGAAAATGAATTATATTGATTTTGAAGTTTGGCCTGTAAATAGGCGTTTTTGTACAAGAGGATGACGTCCTAGTAAGAGAACGCCGCCGAACAAATAGAATTTACACCATTTGTGAAAAGAAAACAAAACAGCTATGTGAATAATCCCACTGGGTTCCAACTCTGCTATTGCCCTTATGTCCTCGAGCATCTCATCACTTTTCTACTGGTTGAAGATGAATCTGATTGATTAGTGTCGTCCGAGCTTGATAGTCGATACCGAAGTCTAGCTGCAAGGTGATCCAATGAGATATAGTGTTACGCTTTGATCCCTAACTTTTGCCTAGACCTCCCTTTCGGGTTTTCATACTACCGGGACACCCTTTTTTTCCCAAGCCGCCTTTTTAGGTTTTCGACTTGCCGGGTGTATAATTTTTTTTCCATCCCTTATTTTAGCCCGAACCCTTTTGGTTCGCCGGGAAGCCCTTATTTTTGCCTAGGCCAGTCAACCTAGCGGGTCTTTGATTATGTGTAGTATCTTTTTACTATGTCTGCATTGACGGGGTGAGGAAGGTCGTCACCATCCATGGTGGTTAGAATCATAGCTCCTCTTGAGAAAATGTTCTTAACCACAAATGGCCCTTCGTAAGTAGGGATCCATTTGCCCCTGGGATCCCCTTGAGGTAGGATAATGCGGTTGATTACCAGATCCCCAACTTGATACTCTTGTTGTCTAACTTTCTTGTTAAATGCCTTGATCATCCATTTTTGGTACGTCTGACCATGACAAATAGCAGTAAGTCTCTTTTTGTTGATTAAGTTCAGTTGATCAAGCCGAGTCTGAATCCAGTCATCTTCGCTTAAACCTACATCCTTCATGATCCGAAGAGAGGGTATCTGAACTTCAATAGGCAAGACTGCCTCCATTCCATATACCAAGGAATATGGTGTTGCCCCTATCGACGTCCGTGCTGAGGTACGGTACCCATGAAGAGCAAATGGTAACATCTCGTGCCAATCTTTGTATGTCACCGTCATCTTCTGCACAATTTTCTTAATGTTCTTATTAGCTCCTTCCACAGCCCCATTCATCTTCGGCCGGTAGGGAGAAGAGTTGTGATGCTGTATCTTGAATTGCTCGCAGAGCTCAGTGATCATCTTGTTGTTGAGATTGGTACCATTGTCCGTAATGATCCTTTCTGGTACGCCGTTCTTGGTTACAGTAGCAAAGGAAGCCGCTTCAACCCACTTTGTAAAGTAATCAATTGCTACCAGGATGAAACGATGCCCGTTGGATGCCGTAGGTATGATCTCGCCGATCATATCAATGCCCCTCATTGCAAAAGGCCAAGGTGTCGTCAAGACGTTCAGAGGAACTAGAGGTATGTGCACCTTATCAGCATAGACTTGGCACTTGTGACATGTCCGAGAATGCTGATAACAGTCGGCTTCCATTGTGGACCAATAATATCCTGCCCGGAGGATTTTCTTTGCCATGGTATGTCCACTGGAATGGGTTCCGAAGGTACCTTCATGTAACTCTGCCATGATCCTTTCTGCTTCATTCTTATCCACACAACACAATAAGGTCTAATCATGGTTACGCTTGTAAAAGATGCCATTGCTGATGAAGAACTTTTTTGCGAACCTCCTCAAAAACTTCTTGTCATTAACAGATGCACCCTCGGGGTATTCCTGAGCCTCAAGGTATCTCTTCACTTCATGAAACCAGGGTTTATCTGCTACCTCTTCAGTCTCAAGATTGCAGCAATGTGCAGGTTCGTTCAATATTTCAATAATGATATAGGGATCCTCGTTGTCCTAATTGACTTTGAACATAGAAGACATCATAGCTAGCGCGTCCGCCAACTGATTCTCCTCTCTAGGGAAGTGTTCAAAGGTGATCTCCTCGAAATGGGGAAGCAATGTCAACACATACTCCTTGGAAGGAATAAGATTTGGGTGTTTCGTATCCCACTCGCCTTTGATCTAACTGATCACGAGAGCGAAATCTCCGAAGACACTTAGAAACTTAATCCTTAGGTCAATTGCTGCTTGAAGACCCATAATGCATGCTTCATACTCCGCCATGTTGTTGGTGCAGTTGAAACATAGTCGGGAGGTAAACAGAGTATGAGAGCCTTTAGGATATATGATCACGGCGCCAATGCCATTACCCAAAGTGTTCGAAGCTCCATCAAAGTACATAGACCATCGGGATCCTTCCTCAGGTCCTTCATCCGGTCCAGGTGTCTCACAGTCAGTTATCAACATGATATTCTCATCCGGGAATTCAAAGTTCATAGACTGGTAATCATCCACTGCCTGATGTGCCAACTGGTCTGTAAAAACACTTCCCTTGATAGCCTTTTGGGTCGTATATTGGATGTCATACTCAGTCAAGATCATCTACCATCTTGCAATTCTTCCAGACAAGGTAGGCTTTTCGAAGATATACTTGATTGGATCCATCTTTGATATCAACGGATAGTGTGAGTCAACATATACTATCTCATCCGGCGAGCAGCCCATGCCAAAGCGCAACAAGTTTTCTCGAGCAGTGAGTATCGGGTCTCACAGTCGGTAAACTTTTTGCTAAGGTAATAAATAGCATGCTCTTTTCGGTCAGACTCGTCATGCTGAGCCAACACACACCCCATTGAGTTGTCAAGTACTGTCAAGTATAAGATCAAAGGTCTCCCTTCAACTGGTGGCATCAGGATGGGTGGCTCTTGGAGATACTCTTTGATTCTTTCGAAAGCGGCCTGACATTCATCATTCCAACGTACCACTTAATCTTTCTTCAACAGCTTGAAGATTGTCTCACAAGTAGCAGTTAGGTGCGAGATGAATCGGGCAATGTAATTCAGACGTCCCAGAAAGCCTCTGACTTCTTTCTCTGTTCTGGGAGCTGGCATCTCCTGTATAGCTTTCACTTTTGCAGGATGCACTTGAATACCTTTGTCGCTTACGACGAAGCCCAGTAGCTTACCAGATCTCACCCCGAAGGTGCACTTGTTCAGGTTTAACCTCAGCTTGTACAACTTCAGCCTGTCAAATAGCTTCTGCAGATGATCGAGGTGTTCCTCCTTAGTCTGGGATCTTGCAATCGTCTCGTCGACGTATACTTGAATCTCATGATGGATCATGTCATGAAACAAAGAAACCATGGCACGCTGATATGTTGCCCCAGCGTTCTTCAGTCCAAAAGGTATGACCTTGTAGCAAAAGGTACCCCACTGAGTAACAAAAGTTGTCTTCTCCATGTCTTCGGGAGCCATTTTGATCTGATTATAACCGGATAACCCGTCCATAAAGAAGAATACCTTGTGTTGAGCGGTGTTGTCAACCAGAACGTCAATATGAGGTAGAGGGAAGTCATCCTTGGGGATCGCTCTGTTCAAATCCCTGTAGTCAACACACATTCGAACCTTGCCATCCTTTTTCGGTACAGGAACCACATTGGCCACCCACTGAGGGTAAGAAGTAACTGCTAGAAAACCGGCGTCAAAGTGTTTCATAACCTCAGCCTTGATCTTCTCGGACACCTCTGGGCGCATTCGACGGACCTTCTGTTTTACTGGAGGACAATCTTCCTTGGTAGGAAGGCGATGAACCACAATGTTAGTATCCAAACCAGACATATCTTCGTAAGACCAGGAAAAGATATCAACATAGTCACGCAACATCTGAATCAACCATTGCTTCACACTAAGCTCCAGATTTGCACCAACCTTGACTTCCTTATTATCTGTCTCTGTACTCAGATTCACTGATTCTATCGGCTCTTCATGCGGCTAAATGGCCCTCTCTTCCTGGAGTAACAGTCTTGCAAGTTCACCAGGCACTTCACAATCATCTTCACCTTCGTCTTCGGCTAAGTTGATCGGATTTTCGAAGTCATAACTGGCAGTAGCAAAGTCGTTACCAGTGAGATCCGGAGTGGATGTGGACATGTATATGTGAGTGTGTGTAAATAGTTGTTTTGCAATATATAATAAAGAAAAATAAGGAGCGCAAAATTTGAAATGCAAAAAAATGTCCAATGCTTTTATTAATGATATATGAAAATGACACACATAAGCCCTCACAAATGAAGCCACGATACCCCGGGTAAGACACCGGGCCATAAAGTTTCAAAACATTGTCTATTACAAATTGAAAACAAAAGTTTCATTACTGGGTAACAAAAGTAATAGGGATGAAGTCCTTTGCTTTCCAGTTGCTTGGTCCACCGTCGGTCGTAGGATAGATCCAGCTGTCGAATTCAGACTCTTCTACATCATCTTTAATGGCATTCACTCCCTAGTTGCTGATGAACACAGGAGGTCTTCCGATCCTTGCACTTCGAATAACCCTTTGAGCTTCTGCAGTGAAACCCAAACCAAATTTGTTAGTCTTCTGTATAAAATCAGGGAGTCGGACCCAATTTGCACACTCACCCTTCTCCATAACAGCCCGAGCATCTTTTAAGGAAGCCATCCTCATAGGAGAATCTTCAACCACAGTCTCAGCTGATGCCAGTGTCTGGGGAACCTCTTCAAAGTGCTGAAATGGGGTCTCAATGAACTCCCCATCCATTTATACATATCGAAACGAGTTGAGGTGGATGACCATGTACTCTTCCTCCCCTTGTACTGTCACAATCTTCCCTTTGACCGAGTACTTCAACTTCTGGTAGAGCGTTGAGGTTACGGCCCCAGCTTTATGGATCCATGGATGACCCAACAAATAAGAATAAGATGGCCGAATATCCATCACATAGAACGTAGAGTTGAAGACCTGAGAACCAACCTTGATCGGGATATCAACCTCTCCATGCACCATCCTTTTAGACCCGTCAAAGGCCCTGGCAATAATATTACTTGGTTTCAGCTCCAACCCTTCACAATCCAACCCATCTAGAGCTTTCTTGGGCAAGACGTTCAATGAGGACCCAGTATCAACCAATACATGTGCAAGAGTAGTGCCCCTGCATTCAATGGAGACATGCAGGGCATCGTTATGATTTTCCCCTTGGCCGTCAAGTCAGCGTCCGAGAAACCCAACCCATTATTAGCAGTCAAATTAGCCACACAATCTGTAAACTGATCAGCTGATGTCTCTTGTGGCACGTGGGTAGTTTTCAAAAAGGTAATCAGAGCCTTGGCATGGGCCTCTGAGCACAACAACAATGACAACATAGAAATCTTGGATGGGGTTTTCCCCAGCTGCTCAACTACATTATAATCACTCTTCTTAATAATCTTCAGAATCTCTTCCATCTCCTGTTTGGAAGCTTCAACAGTAATTGTCTTCGGTGCCTCTTTCTGGGAAGGCACATCAGTGGTGATCCCTTTTCCCCGAGCGTCAGTTGAGTCGGAGACAGGGGTAAGAATAGGAACTTGATCAGGAATGGCAGTAGGTACACTTGCAGGTGTAATAACAACAGGTCTTCGGGCAGTTGGTGGAGCAATAGAAGGTGAGAAAAGTCTTCCGCCGTGGGTGACTTTAGCAGGTCCAGTAATGTTGCTGACGCCAGTATTAGCATCCAGCTCTTGCTTAACTCCGTGAAAATAAACATCGGCCCCATAGTGCCAAGGGACAGCTTTATCAGAGATATAAGGGATGGGCCCCGGAATAGTGATGACCACAGGTGCGATCTTCGGAACTGATGTAATTCTAACAGGCTTCCTCGAGGGAGCCTTGGAAGAATTGTCGAAAATGGTAATGATGGCAACTTCTTCAGAATGAACGGATAGAACAACATTCTTCTCAAACAGGATATCCTTACTATCCATCAGGTTTTGGATACCTGACTTCAGGAATGGACAACCATTTGGATGGGCAGAACACATACAGCAACCTTCGTCACAACCCGGAAATAAACCGGCTAGCAAAAGGTTCTTCTTGACAGTCATCAGAGGGGTAACAATTTCATCCACAGAAACTACACACAAGTCTTCCTCTAGAGCATTCACTCCATGTTTGGGCATGGGAGCAGTCACAACATTAGGCCTCTCGGGTGCCTCGAACTCAATCTCCTTCGCATCAATTAAGTCTTGTATCTTATTTTTCAGACTCCAATAATCATCTGTATTATGCCCTGGGCTATCGGAGTGATAAGCACAGCGGGTGTTAGCGTTATACCTTGGTGACATTGTATTTGAATTCTTTGGGGCTTCCCTTAGAGTCACCAGATTAGTCTTTAGCAACTGTTGCAGAATCTGAGATAAGGTCATTTTGAGACGAGTGAATTGCCTCTTAGGTCTCTCGTCCTTTTGTTGATTGTTGTACTGAGGAGCACCAGCAGGTTTTGAAATAACAACCGCATTGACAACTTGGTGGTGTTCAAGTCTATTCTGTCTTCTTGCACTGTAGACAGCACTGGACTCTTTATTAAACGACTTCTTCTCGGTGCTTGATGAAGCACCCTTCTGTATCTTCCCAGCCTTAATTCCAGCTTCAATCTTCTCACCAGTCAAAATAAGATCTGTAAACCCAAATGAAGAGCTTCCAATCAAGTGGTTGAAAAATGGACCAGACAGGGTCCCCAGAAACATATCAACAAGTTCCCGATTAGCTAAGGGTGGTTGTACTCTTTCGGCGAGGTCCCTCTACTTCTGAGCATAATCTTTAAATCCTTCACCCGTTCCCATTGACATACCCTGGAGTTGGGTACGCGTAGGAGCGAGGTCGGATTTGTACTGATACTGCCTATAGAATGCAGTAGCCAAATCTTCCCAACTGCGGATACTGGCTCCGTCCAACTGATAGAACCACTCAACCTGAGTCCCTGAGAGACTGTCTTGAAAGAAATGGGTCCATAATTTCTTATCAGCAGTGTAAGGTTGGATCTTCCTCACATATGACCGGAGGTGCAGCTTCGGACAGGAAACTCCGTCATACTTGGCAAAGGCTGGTGCCTTGAATTTATGGGGAATCACCACCCCAGATGATAGACCTAGATATCCGAAGTCCATACCGGGCACCTTCTGAATTTCCATAGCGCTCAAACGATCTTCCAGTTGTTTGTACTTATCCTCAGCAGGAGGATACTGTTCTTCATCGTAGTCTGTCTCGTTGTCGGAGACCACAGGTCTAGGAGCCCTCCTTTCTTGTGGACTATCTTTCCCTCTAGATGAGGTGGTCAGATCAACTTTATTCTGTAGCCTGTTCCCAAACCTAGGACCAGTGTTGAACATGACTGTTCTCTTCTTCTTCTTCTTATTCTTTTTCTCCTTCAGAATCAAGGTCTTCAGGTCCTGCTGACCCTTAGATAGGCTCATGAACAACTCTTGAAATTGGGCATTCTGGGCCTGGAGGGCCTTGATAGCTTTCTCAGTTGAAGGTTCAGTAGACATGATGATCGCTGAAATAAACAGCGAAGAAGATAAGAGACCTGTAAAGGGTACCTGTTTATGAAGTGCATGGGATGAAATGCGTATGATTATGATTTCAAAGACAATTGAGATTCAAATTTGTAAACAAGAAAGGAAACACACTTTATTAGATAACTTTGTAATTCAAATTGTTCAACAACTTGCCCTTAAGGAATTACAAGAATGGAAATACTGAGAAGTAAATAAAAACTGGAAAGGAAATCATCAAAGGTCCATCAATGCTCCCATGGTCTCTTCTTCTCAGTGTGGACATAGTCGTTTAGAATCCACTCGTTTTCTAACTGCCTAGTCAGCTTCTGGATCTTTTGTTCTTGCTCGTTGAACTTCTCTCGGTAAAAATCCTGTTCATCCCTCAACTACATCCAAGACCTCTTCAGTTCCCCAATGTCAGTGGGCATATAAGGATGGAGAATGGTTGGAAGAACCCCTTCTTCATTAGCAACTTCAAGGATGACAGGTCAGACAGCTTCATATGGCATACCTAGCTTCTGGGCACGAATGCAGACCCATCTGAGATATGGCTCCATTGGCAGATAAGTCTTTGGACCCAGCTCATGTGGATCAGATTGGTGAACTCTATCCCAAGCCCTTATGAATCTACGACGTTGCTCGTCGCTATCCCCCTGAAAATCAAAGATGATGTGAGGCTCCTATCAATGGAACATTAGGATAATCTCCACAGCGATCAATGATAGTCACCTCATCCATACCTTTGAGAGTCCAGATAATGTCATTATGAGAAAGAGACATCACCCTATAAGCCCAACCTATTCCTTCTTTATTCTTCAGCACTGACTTGGGAAGGTGCGAAATTAACCAACTTGCCAATAAAGGAGCACAACACATCAAGGTTCCCCGCTTTCGGGTTGTACGAGCATAGAGCTAATGAAGAATGTCACCCAAGAGAGTGGGTACAGGATTCTGAGAGATGAAGATCTATGGCATTTACATCAACAAAGGTGTCAGGATTCGGAAACAATACCAAGCCATAAATCAGAAGAGCCAGAATATCCTCGAATGCCTTAAAGTCTAGGCTATCCCAGAAGTAGTTAGCCTTGCCAACCAAGAACATAGTCAGAAATCCTTTTGCTCCACTCCTAGTCTCCCAATTATCCATTACCTCCTCTTTGGTCAAATGAAGGGTTGCAGCAATTTCTTCGGGCCTAAGGGTCTTCTCCCAACCAATAAACGGGGTCTGCTCCAAAACAGAGATACCGAGCAGCTCAGAGAACTCTTCTAGGGTGGGAACCAGCTGGAAGTCCTGGAAAGTAAAACGGTGGTACAACGGATCATAGAATTGGACCAGGACACTCATCATCTGCTCGTCCAATTTGGAGGTGACCAAACTGAGAAGAGAACCATTCCTCCTGATGAAGGAAGTAGTGTCAGGCATCTTGGCAACCAACTCTTTAAGCAAGGTAGGGACTTGGACAAAGTTGATTCGGATAGTATTCTTATGCATGGGCATCATGATGACCTACAAAACAAAGCAAAGATGAAACCCTCTCGTCTTTGAAATAGGTTAGTCCAATGCAAGATGTATGCAATGTTATGATGTCATGATGTCATGATAGTAAGCACACCACAAGTATCCACAAATAGCAACCATGGTAAAGGCACACGAGTCACACTAAGAGCCCTTAGATTTTAGGCTGGCATGGAGCTTAGGTACTACCCTCTTTCAGTTCAGTTGGTTTAAACCTGTCCTAAAAATAGTAATCGGGTTCTAGAGGATCTCAATATCATTGACTACCCTCAATCGGTCATAATTCCAGTTTAGCAACCTTTTCTTGCGGCCGGAATCATCGCGAGAGTTTAGTCTCAATGAGTGTAGCATACTGCTACTGTTCTATGGCCAAGTTGGTCAATTTAAGGTTCTAAGGTCAGTTGGTGCTTAATGACCCCTTAGAAAACCCATATTCTCCTCGTTCCAACACAAGGGATATCGGTACAGACTAAAGTGCCACACCAATGTAGCTACTGCTTCAACCGTGTCGGTCTACGCCGAACAGTTCCCTCACAGTTTATTGCTACTTACCTAAAGGGTACCCCCAGATCCGGGTTAGGATCTAAAGAAACTCCAATACAAGCCCACAAAATTAAAGCATACAAAGCATACAATTCAAAACACAATGATCTAATCCTAAGGTACACCTCACTTATTATAATAGTCCCTAGCAGAGTCGCCAGTTATGTGATACGGTGGGAAGAAAACTGACTGTTTTTGGAATGCTGGTTCGCGTTTTGCGTTTGTTTTTGCAAAATGTCGCGGTAAGCAAGAGTCACCACCGTCTTTTATTTTATCCAACAAAGAAAGGAAAAAGCACAGAAAAATTCCTTTTTGAGATATTTCTCGGGTTCGGGAGGTGGATTATAGAAAGGGAAGGTGTTAGCACCCTTTCTATCTGTGGTTATCCACGGGCTCTTAGGTACTTGCTCATTGTGTTTTCAAAATTTGCTTTTCTTTGTGTTTGTGGGTTTGAAAAGAGTTTTTGTTTTGAAGAGAGTGTAAGTGCGAAAAGTTTTGTTTTGTTTTAAAAGGAGCAAGTACTTAAGAACCATCTACCTACTCGAAAAAGGAATTAATCTGTGCAAGTTTCCTTTAGACAATGCTATCCCACTATTGAGGAGTAGGCAGCATCGTCGTTGGAGTTTAAGGGTCAATTCGATTAAGGGACGTGTGGTCACTAAAGCAACGTTAGGACGCCTTAGCGGTAACCCTAATATCCTAGATCATTTTTCCGAGGCAACCGTTTCGAGGCAACTATGATCTTTGGACAAGAGGGTGACCTCTAAAACTTCCTATACTCAATGACCACGTTCGAGGCAACCAAGTGAGGTGTATCCTAAGAGTGGCATGTGCAAGTGTGTTAGTTCGGTTAATTTTTTTTGTACATGTCATGGGTGAGCTATATTGATTTTAGGTTAAAGATTGATCTTGTCATGCATTGCCTATTTATCAAACATCTAACAGTTAATAGTTGCGGAAATTAAATTTGCGGAAAGTAAATCTAAACTATTACAAGGCGTCGAGTATTTACATCGCCAAAGACAAACCCTTTAATTTAAATTGCGGAAAGTAAATAAAAGCGATAATTAATTAAAAGTCCTATTGAAACTATTACATACTGGAAGCAATTACAATATTGGATAAAAATATGACGCGTGCGAGAAAATTAGATCAGCACATTTTTTAGGGTTTTGATCCTTTTTATTAGAAAGCATGCTTTTTTGTTATTTTTTTGAAATTATGGAATTAAATTAAATCTAAGTTAATTAATTAGTTAAATAGAAAATATATTTTTGGGTTTTTTATATTTAAGGAAATAAAATAAAAATGATTAAAATTGTTAAAAGCCTAATTCTACATTAATTTTAATTTATTGCAAAAAATGTTAAAAGTTAAACCTATTTAAAACTAAATTAATTGGTTAATATTTATTTACAAAAATAAAATAATGAAATTAGTTTTAATGAATAAAAATAATATTTTTTATGTTTTCTGATTTTATTAAGAAAAATATTAATTATTTGGTTAGTAATTAATTAATAATAATAAAAATAAAACAAGTAAATAAATAAAATATTAAAAGAAAAGAAATAACCAAGGGGGGTACTGGGCCCAATCTGGGGGTGGAATCAACATTTCAGAGGCCCAATACGTCCAAGCCTGCCTTGACTTTTCCCATCCAATGTGCGCTTTTTGACTTGGGGTATGATGAGCTTGCAATCTGGACCCCTTGGATTTGGCCTGGAGGCCATCTGGATCCTGAATCCATGAGGCATATGGTGAGCCATGCTTTGAACGCTGTATGGGAATACTTATGGAAAAATATAACAAGCGATTTGGGGGACCTGGGATTCGAACCCAGGTCCCAAGGGACAATTCAATAGCGCGTTACCAACCCAACTGACCTACTTAGTTGTTAGAATAATACAAAACAAATATTATATTGAAAAAACATTTAATATGCCTGAAAATTAAAAAAAAATAGCACGAGATTTGAAAACTGGCCAATGGGAGGGAGCCATCTGGTCGTCTTCTCCAACAGAACCCTGGTTTTCTTACCTGCGGATTTTTATCCGCATGAAGATTCGTGGGATGCTTCAAAAACTCATTCTAGGCCATAACAATACCATCCAAGAACATGGACGTGATCATCTCTTCCTCCTGAGTTCAACTATGGCCATGATTCATCCTAATTGTCCCTGCAAAATGAAACCCCAAATGGAAACCTCCAAAACCCTAGGTTCGGGTAGGGAGATATAGGCTACAAGAATCCAATTGAATGATGCAGAATGATTGGAAATTAAATGGAAAGCATCATTATACAAAAAAATTGGCAAGAGGATGCAAGAAAATGGTTTCATGATTTCATGTTCAGAGCCATATTCAAGAACACTTACAGCGCTTTTCAGATGGTTTCAGGACTTGATTTTGATCGCTTTAGCTCCACTGGATATCAGGCAAGAAGGCTATGTGGAGGTTTTGGTTTGAATCATGCTTTAACCAAGATTTTGATCTCACACTTTTTTCAGTTTTGGTTTGGCCGTTTCTTGCAGTTTCAGGTCGTGTTCTCTGTATGCCTAGCTTATGTGTGTATAAGGGAATGAATTAGGTCAACAGTTGGGCTTTCAATCCATGTGCATTCAAGGTTTGGGATTTGATATGATCACCATTGATAAAGTTTCCAAAATTGTACCAAATCTAATATTTTATGCACAACAATGCTTGATACGAATTTGATTAGGTGTATCTTGGTAATGAAGACCTGTAATGATCAAAAAAATCTTATTCCATTAATTTTTGGATTTTATTTGAATTAATATAGATTTAAAATTAATTAAATCAATAAAAACCAAATAAAATAGAAAAATAAATGATTGGTCATGAAATTGAAGATAGAACACGTGTGTGGTGTGACAAGATCATATCAAGTGGAAAAAAGTGGACCCTTTTGTCAAAAATTGGAGTTTTGAGGATAGTTGACTTTTGGCAATTTTGGAAAAGTGCCCAAATTCAACAATGCATAACTTCTTCAATTTTGAACTTTTGGAGGTGTTATTTGACTTTTTAGAAACCTTGATATGTCCTCTAACCAACCATTTTGGTCTTATCTCATTTTTATATTCCATTCTCAAGTTATAAGCTTTGGCAAAAAAGGTGTTTTTGTTGACTTTCAAAAATGACCTATAATGTCCAAATTTGTAACTTTTTGTGAGAGAATTTATTGATCTTGGGGTGTGAAGATGGATTGTAGGAAATTGCATCCTCTTCAAAATGAGCTTTGGATGGGTCATTTCTCATAAAGTATGAGAAAGTTATGCTTGGTCAAAGTTGAGTTGACTTTTCCTACAAAACCCTAATTTAGCAACTTTTGAATCTTGAGCAATCCTTGATGAATGATGAATTATCCTTCAAAATGATAATGTTGGCAAAAATCTTGAGGTTTGACTGTATTTGGATCACATTTGACTTTTGCCCTAGCACAGTCGATTTTTGGACCTCTTGAGCAATTGACTGACCAAACTTCCTCTGCAAGGCTTGAAATTTGACATGGATGAACTTGAGAACATATTAGGAAATTGGGGAGCACTTGAGGTCATTTGGATGTAAGGACCTTGATGCAACACAAAACCCTAATTTTGAATTGACTGCCTTAGGAGATGATTTAACTGTCCAACTCTTGAGCAATCTTGAGCCATTTGAAGATTATTCTTGACATGTCTTGAGAAATATGGGAGGGCAAATTTTGGGGTACAACAGTACTGTTCCTCAGAGTAGTCTTCTTCTTCTTCCTCTTTTGATTCTGACGGGACAACTATTTCCTTGCCTTTCCCTTCTCCTTCGCCGGATGTTGTTGCAAAGTCTAAAGTCCTTCTTGTCTGCCCATGAAATCTTCTTCCCATGTTTCAGACTCCGGTTACCTTCTTTGTTTTCTTCTTCCTCTCTTCAGCCAGCAGAGTCTTCAACTCTTCTTGCCCCTTGGCTAGGGTCACGAGCAATTGTTGAAACTGCGTATTATGAGCTTGGAGATCTTTCACTATTTGCTCGAGATCCATCTTACTGAAATAAACAGTAGAGAGATGAGGAGACTTGTTGCAAAAGACCTGTTTATGTTATGATGAATGATGTGTGCATATGCAATGTTTTCAAGGATTTAAAATATTCAAATTTGCTTTAGACAAAAAGGAAACACACGTTATATTAATAAGGTAAAGTTTGAGTACATCAATGCCCCTTGGGCAATACAAAACTCTAAGATAGAAAAGTAGTGTGCATCCTCTTTGGTGAAATGTAGACATTCAGAGTCTGCTCCTCATGAAGTAGCCTAGTGACCTCCAAAACCTTCTTCTCTCTTGCGTAGAATTGAGCTTCAAAAGTATCTCGCTCTCCTTTGAGTTGTATCCAATCCCTTTGGAGTTCTTCAAGAGATGTGGGCATGTCAGGATGTAGGATAGTGTGTGGGACATCTCCTTCTGTGACAGGCTCAATGATTATCGGTAGAATGAAGGAGTAAGGCATCATAATACTTTGAGCGCGAGTTCGTACCCATTTGAGGTAAGGCTCAAGAGGGATGGAATTCTTGTGCCCCAAAGTCTTTCTATCCACCTTGTTTAGCACCCTCCAAGCTCGGATAAATCTCTGGCGAAGACCTTAATCGTCGTTGTCGTAGTCGAATACCAAACCTCAAATCAGCATCTCGTGCGGGCCATCCCTTTGGGCATAACCAAACTGCCTTAAGGCTAAGCATGGGTTGTAGGTTATTCCTCCCCTAATGCCAAGTAAAGGGACATTAGGAAATTCTCCACAACGGTCGACAATGATAACATTCTCTTTAGAACGGAAGCACCAATGAATGTCTGAATGTTTGAGCGTCATCAACCTTTGTGACCACCTTGAACCTTGCTCATTCTTTAAGACTGATTGGGGTAGATTATAAATAAACCATCTTGCCAAGAGAGGACTGCAACACATAAGGACACCTCTTTTCCTCATTGTGAAAGTGTGAAAAGAGTGTAGGATATCCCTTAACAATGTAGGCATCGGGTTGCATGATATGAAGATTTTGACAGCGTTGACATCTATGAGTTGGTCAGGATTTGGAAACAAAACCATCCCATAGATGAGGAGAGCCACAATTTCCTCAAAGGCTTGCAATTCTAAGGAATTCCAACAGCTTTGGGCTTTCTCAAACAGGAACTTTTCTAGGAAACCTTTGACACCACTCCTTGTTTCCCAATGGTTTGTGACATCAGACGAGTGCAAGTGTAAAGCTTGAGCAATCTCTTCTATCTTTGGATATCTTTCCGTATCGTTGAAAGGTAGTTTATTAAGAATGGGAATCCTCAAGAGTTGGGAGAATTCTTCCAAAGTAGGCACAAGTTGATAGTCGGGGAATGTGAAGCAATTGTGCAAATGATCAAAGAACTGAAAGAGCACATTCATCATATCCTCATCTATGTTGGAGGTGACCAAGTTGAGTAGACGACCATGTCTCTCGGTGAATGGAGAGTTTTCAGGAATCCTTGAAACTAGCTCCTTAAGTTGTAGAAGGATTCTCACAAGGTTGACTTGAATAGTTTTCCTGCGAAGTGAATCCATATCCTACAAAACAAGAACAAAGATGAATCCCAAAAATCCTTGAAATGGTTAGTGGATGCATATGATGTTCATGATGTCCATGATGTTATGTACAAGTATGCATATACAAGCAAAGAAAACAAATCCTGGGTTTAGGCTTGCATGGAGTTTTATAGGTAAGTACCCTCTTGAAGTTTAGTTGGCTCAAACTTGTACTAGTAATAGTAACCGAGTTCTAAAGATCTCAATATCACTGGATTGTTTTCTTGGTCATTTTTTCAGCTCGAGCCTCTTTAATGGCGACTGAAATATCCCAAGAAACCAAACCTCAATGAGTGTAGTATCGAGTATCTACCAACTTCGGACTGCACCAAAGCCGGTCATCTCACTACATCCTATATTTTGACAGCATTCACATCTATAAGTTGGTCAGGGTTAGGAAACAAGACCATCCCATAGATAAGAAGAGCCACAATCTCCTCAAAAGCTTGTAAGTCTAAGGAATTCCAACAGCTTTGGGCCTTCTCAAACAAGAACTTTGATAATAAGCCTTTGACACCACTTCTAGTTTCCCAATGGGTTGTGACATCAGATGAGTGCAAGTGCAGGGCTTGAGAAATCTCTTCTGGATTTGGATCTCTTTCCGTACCGTTGAAAGGTAGTTGATTGAGAATGGGAATCCTCAAGAGTTGAGAGAATTCTTCCAAAGTAGGCACAAGCTGGTAGTCAGGAAATGTGAAGCAATGATGCAAAGGGTCAAAGAACTGGAAGAGAACCTTCATCATGTCTTCCTCTGTGTTGGAGGTGACCAAGTTGAGTAGACGACCATACCTCTCAGTGAATGGAGAGTTCTCAGGAATCCTTGAAGCTAGCTCCTTGAGTTGTGGAGGAATTCTTACAAGGTTGACTTGGATAGTTTTCCTGCGAAGTGAATCCGTATCCTACAAAACAAGAACAAAGATGAATTTCCAAAATCCTTGAAATGGTTAGTGGATGTATATGATGCTCATGATGTCCATGATGTTATGCACAAGTATATATGTACAAGTAAATCAAGCAAGTTCTTAGTTTAGACTTGCATGGGGTTTCATAGGTAAGTACCCTCTTGAAGTTTAGTTGGCTCAACCTGTCCTAATAATATTAATCGGGTTCTAAGGAGCTCAATATCACTGGATTGTTTCCTTGTTCATTGTTTCAGTTCAAGCCTCTTTACTGGCGACCGAAATATCCCAAGAAACCAAACCTCAATGAGTGTAGTATCGAGTATCTACCAACTTCGGACTGCACCAACGCCGGTCATCTCACTACATCCTAAAGGCCAAGTTGGTCAAGTAAAGGTACTAGAAGTTCATTAGTGATTCATGACATCACTCAGCGGCCCCGTATTCTCTTTGATTAACTCAAAGGCTACCGGTACCCACAAATATGTCGCACTAACGTAGCTATTTCTTAGACCATGTCAGTATACCCCGCACAGTTTCCACAACGTATTGCTACTTACCTATAATGTATCCCAAATCCGGGTAGAGGATTCAAACCCAAACAAAGAACCATAATGTAAAGCATACAAGTCAAACAATGTAAGCAAATAAATATGATCTATCCCTAAGGTAACCCCACTTTTAGAATTTCTCAGGACTCCCCAGCAGAGTTGCCAGTTCTTTGATGCGGTGGGAGAACTGACTTGATTGTTTTGCGTTTTATCGCAAATTTTGCGGGTAGCAAGAGTCGTCACCGACTTTTCTTTTATCCAAAAGGAAAGGTGAAAAAGCACAGGAAAGACCTTTGAGATTGTTTCTTGAGTTCGGGGGGTAGATTATGAAAAGGGAAGGTATTACCACCCTTTTCATCCATGGTTTTCCATGGGCTCTTAGTTACTTGCTAGATCACTTGCTTTTGTTTGAAATTGTGCTTTTGTGTGGTTTTGAAATTATTTTGTAAACGAGGCCGTTGTTTAGGCAATCTTTGTAATGATTCTTGTTCGTAAGAATGTATATAAAGATGTTTGATCTTTTCGAAAATGTTTTCAATTTTGTAAGATGTTTGGAAATGTATGTGTTTGTTTTTGAAAATAGCAAGGATATTTGTTTTGAAATGGAGCAAGTAACTAAAAGTAATCTACCTACTCAAATGTCTTTCTTGTTCATTTTCTCTTCCTTTGATATTGTTGTCTTACCATTGATTTGGTAAGTAACCCTATCTTTTGATGTAAATGGGACGGGCGTGGGTCATTGTATAGCCATGATTAGCAATATTGTAAAGTATCTTAGTATTTTTGAGGTACTAAGATCATTTTTGTAAGGCATCTTTGAATAGCGTCATCGAGGGTCTATGATCTTGTATTTGTTTGTTTTTGCTAAGACACTTTACATGCATAATATGGCCATTTTATATAAGGCAACCAAGTTGGATAACCCTAGGGGTGTTTTGTGTGCAAGTGTGTCATTTTCATGCTTGATTTTGTCTTGGATTATGGTTTTCTATTTGATTGGTTTCATCTTGCCATACAAACCCTAATTACTAGCATGTTATGTAAAAGCGATAAATTGCGAAATTTAAAGATTACTACGCTATTACAACCATTTGTGGGAGGGGGTGTACAATATACAAATTGGGATTACAATAATATAAACCTGATTAAGCTATTACAACCAAATTGAATATGTAAAAATATTAGGATAAATAATATACAAGATAAATTAAATATGCAAAGATGTATAAATGTAAAGAAGGTTTTGTTTGGTTTTTTATGTGAAAAAGTTTTAATCTAAACCTAATAAATAAATCAATATTAAACTCAAATTAATTAGGAAAGGAAATTATGTTTAGAAAAGATTTTGATTAAACCCTAGTTCTTTTTTATTAAAAGGAAATAAATTTCTTTTAAGAAAAGGCAAGTATTTTTATATTTTTATCTTGAAAATAAAATATGGCATCATGAGATATTTTTGGTCTTTTTATGTTAAAAATAATATGCTTAATGAGTGTGAAGAAAAAAAATTAATATTAAAATAGTTATAATTTAATTTACAAGTTTATTAAAAAAAGATAGTATATAACTTAAATAAAAAATATATTTTTTATGAGAATATAAAATAAAATAAAACAAAATATAATATTTATCACTTTTATATTTTTTATGATTTTTTTTTATTATTAAGAAAATATTATTAGGAAAATAAAATGAAAACAAAATAAATAAATAAATGATAATGGGCCAGGGGTGCTGCAAGCAACTGGGAGGCAGGAGGTTAGCAAAAAAACACAAGGCCCAACATACTGAAGCCCACACTGCAAAAACAACAAAAATATGGAAAAAATATGGAAAATTGCAAAAGGCAGGCGCCAAGGCTCGAACCCATGACTTATGGCATTTATGCGTGCTGCCTTACCACTGGGGTGGTTGTACATCCGTTTATAGAAACACAAAGATAAATATATATTAGAAAATGCCCCCTGAAGGCAACTTCATCTTCAACCTTGAGCCATGGCCGGACCACCTGTATCTCTCTCATTTCTCCATGAAAATGAAAAATCCAAACATGAAAGTGATAGTATTTCTTCCCACGATTTCAACCATGTAAACTAAAAGTCAAAGATTAAAGCTAATTTTACTGGCTCTAATTTGAAACCTAATTTTTACCGAAATTTCAAATCCAAAATTCTCTATACACAATGAATATAAATGAAATCTATGAACATGGTTGGTTTTAGTGCAAGGATATCTACATTTTGTTTTCACAAATCAAGACCAAAGGATGCTTGTATGAAGAGATAGAAGTTTGAGTTTTTACCTCTTTCAGTTGAGATCGTGAATGGAGTTTGAGCAAGTTTTGAGAAGGCCTGAGGATCTGTTTAGCTTGCTTGGACCTCCCTGAGTGTATTCTAATCCTTACTTTGTCCTGAAAGTCTCTAAATCTCCCTACTCAAGTCAACCTGTAAGCTTGAAATGTAAAATGGTAGATGGAAGAGGAGGAGTTACAGTGAGGGGACAGGGGTCTGGAACACTTAGATATGATGTATATTAAGTGTTTAGGTGGTTAAAACTCAAAACACACGAGTGGTTTTTGAGATTGCTATGTAAGGTGCAAAACTGAAAGTTATGGCAGATTTTTAGTGATAGAGTGTTTGGGAGAGTTTCTGAGCTTTTTCATCCGTGTTCTAGGTTATAATGTCTTTTTGTATAAGTATAGAAAAGGTTTTTGATCAATTCCACACCAGGTTTCTGAGTTATAGCCTTTCGGCTCTATAACTTGCTTTTGAAGCAAAGTGAGGAGACAAGTCCATAAGTGTTTGTACAAGCCTGATCTGAGTTGGTAGAGGTTCTAGACACATTGCTTTTGGTTTATAGGGTTTGTGTGTGCAGAAAGAACAAGTGCAAAGCTCAAGGAGTTGACAATTCCAAAAGTTGTGCTTTATCAAAATGGAAATGGCAACTTTGTGTCATAAATGGAATTGTAGCTTGGACAAAGGCTCTAATGCTTGGATTAAAGCTCTATAAGCTGTGTAAACATTTAATTATGGAGTGAGAAACAAGTTTGAGGTCTGGAAAGCAAAGATTATGCATCTTAGGCTTGAATTTGAATTTTGGTTCATCATGAAATGACTTGAAATCAAAGTGAAAAATTGCCAACTTCATCTCTTTCGATTCTCCCTACTCAAGAATGATCTCAAGGATTTCTTGGAAATTTTGTAAATCTTTCAATGTGATATGCAACTCATCTTTGAATTTCTTTCAAATATTCCCCTTGGAACTATGTGAAAAATTGGCATGAAGTTAGGTCAAAAACCTGCCTAACTAGGGCAAAATTTCACTAAGTTATTTTAGTTCATGAGCATGTATTCACAAAATTATATCTTGAGATCCAAGAATCTTTAGGAGAAATTTTTTGAATCAAAGTTGTATATTTCATGGATATCTACAACTTTTATGTTGGAAGTTTCCTTTGAATCATCTTGCATCATAGTGATAATTTGGCTCAAAGTTGAGAAAAAATAAGAAATTTTCTATACTTATAAAATTTTCTAAGTTAGAATTTTTCAACTTTTCAAAACCAAAACTTAAACCCTTGCTTTCTTGATGAACAAGTTTCAAATTTTGACATGTTTTGATGAATTATGATCTTTGACACTTGATTTTGACCAAAAAGTCAAAGTTTGACTGTTCAGTATACAGTTGACTTTTGATCAGTTGACTGCAAAATTCATCTGTTAATCCAATGGATTTGTAATGTTTTGGGCCATTTAATTAGGTCAAGATGATTCAATTGAACTGTTGAAATCATGCTTCAAACCAATTGACCATTTTCTTGTGAAATCAAACGTCTCAAATAAACCTTTTGTTTTGATGAAGACAAACCATGGCTTACAAAAGAAGGCAAAGACTTTGGTCAAGCATCTAAGAATCTAAGGATAATATCTTCAATCAAAGCTCTCAATACCTTTAAAGGTATAATAATATTATTTACTTTGATCTTAAGATATAGATGCTCAAATATGAAAAAGAAATGTTTAAGAATCATTACTCAAGCTTTTCAAAGATAAAATTTCACTTTTCATATGCATGCAATCGATTTACATCTTAGTGCAATCGACTGCACTCTTTAAAAATTCCAAATATTTTGCTTACGTTTCTTGATGCAATCAATTAGATAGTTTGTGCAATCGATTGCACACTTAAAATTTTCAAAACAATTGATTCTGTCTTAGCATGCAATTGATTACATAGTTGGTGCAATCGATTGCACTCAGTTAAATTTTGCTACTGACTTAGCCTGCAATCGACTACATTGTTGATGCAATCGATTGCACTCTTAAAATTTTGAAAATATAGTTGTTAAAAACCTTGTGCAATCGATTACACTAAAGGTGCAATCGATTACACACTGCACGAATTTGAAAATTTACAGCTTTGTTCATACCTTTTGATCATGCCTTTTCATTACATCTTTTCACTCAAACTTGGCATTTGTTCATGATACATTTCCATATCTTCATGATGTTTCAAAAGGGTGTTATGAACATATAAATACTTAATTTCAAATCCAGATCTAAAACCTTCTTTCATAATATTTTTCTGAACTTTAAAAATACAAACTCAAGCATTCTTCATTTTCATGCATAAGTTTTATGCATTTATTTTCATACTTTAAAACAGAAAACTTTGAGCAAATATATCTTGAGTCTTTGTACAATATTATTATTGAAAGAATAAGATTATACATTGTCAAAATCACTCTTAAGTGATCAATATACTCTACTCACTCAAACTCACAAATTGTTTTTACTTACTTATTTTCTAGGATTGTTGGAATTAAGTTTAAGTGTTTTTATTGAAATCTTGTTTCTCCAAGTTGTTGGATACAAGTGTAGTTACATTGAGAGGATTGTTCTCATAGGTAACTTAGTGAAAATCCAAGAGGATTGTTCTTGGTCCAAGAGGATTGTTCTTGGTTTGGTTGGTAGTTCTTATGTAAGTTTGCCACAATAAGGAAATCTCTTTCATGTTGAAAGGGGACTGGAGTACTCTCGGACTGTGAGGGCAACCAGGATATATTGCCCATGTCTCTTTATTTTTCTGCATTTTTAAGCTTTCCTAAAATCTCTTATAACCAGAAAAATAAGAACCATCATCACTAAAAACCAGAATTTTTAAAAGTACCTAATTTCCCCCCCCCCCTCTTAGGCGCACTTTGTACTTACAATTGGTATCAGAGCAGGTTATAGGTAACCTGCTCCTAAAAGATCCAGAATGGCTTCCGCAAATCATAATCCCGTTTTCAGAGATGGTGCTAGTAACAACAAACCTCCTCTATTCTGTGGTGAATATTTTGACTTCTGGAAAATACGCATGAATGCGCATCTAGAAGCACAAGGAGAAGAAATTTGGGATGCCGTCGAAAATGGTCCATTTATCCTGGTTATGGTAATCAATGGTGTTGGCTCTTCAAAGCCTAAAACTGCATGGGATGATGATGATAAAAAGAAAGTTCTCTATGACAAAAAGGCAATAAACTTTCTTCAAGGTGCACTTAGTATGGACGAATTCTTCCGTGTCTCGACATGCAAAACAACAAAGGAAATATGGGATACCTTGGTACAAACTCATGAAGGAACGACTGAAGTAAAAAGATCAAGGCTAAATACCCTAAGTCAAGAATACGAACTATTTCGAATGCATCCCGGAGAATCCATTCTTGACTTACAAAAGATATTTGTGCACTTGACAAATCATCTAAGCGCTCTTGGTAAAACTTTGAAAAATGATGAATTGAATCTGAAAGTACTTAGGTCCTTAACAAGGGAATGGCAACCAAAGGTAACGACAATTTCATAAAAAGAAAAGTCTCTCCAACATGACATCCGCAACTCTATTTGGAAAACTTCAAGAATATGAAATGGAACTCGGAATACTCGAAAAGCATGAAAATCAAGAGAATAAATCCAAGAATATTGCTTTGAAGATAGACTCCAAGGAAGTTGAAAAGGAAAACAATCCAGAAGAAGATGAAAACTTCATGCTTCTTGTTAAAAGGCTTGGTAAGTTCTTCGGTAGAAATGACAAACCTTTTTCTCATTCAAAAGGAAAGAAACATTTTCAGAAAAAGGAAGTCTCCACATCAACACAAGAAATCACATGTTATGAATGTGGTAAGCAATGTCATATCAAGCCAGATTGTCCAAAACTCTCCAAGAAAGGTGGCTTCAAAAGCAAGAAGGGATTCAAGAACAAAAAGGCTTATGTAGAATTGGAGGACAATGAAATAAGTTCATCATCCGGTTCCGATAGTGATGAAAGTGCAAATCTAGCATTGATGGCCTCACACCATTCCGATGATGAAGACAATGAGGTATGCTTGAAGACCACATGCAATATTTGGTATCTTGATAGTGGTTGTTCAAAGCATATGACAGGAGACATAAACAAATTTTCACATCTAGCGCTAAAGGCCAAGGGTTTTGTCACTTATGGAGACAATAATAAGGGAAGAATCCTAGGCAAAGGCAAAGTTGGTGCTCCACCTTTCACATCCATTGAAGATGTTCTTTATGTTGAAGGACTAAAGCACAATCTTCTAAGTATTAGCCAACTTTGTGACAAAGGCTTCAAAATCAAGTTCACCAAGGATGGATGTTTGATAGAAGACGAAGTTACTCATGAGGTTATACTTAAAGGTAAAAGAATCAATAATATATTTATGATTTCCCTTGATGATCCATCTTTGAAGGTTAAATGTCTCATGGCGAACAACGATGATTCATGGCTTTGGCACAAAATAATTGCTCATATTCATATGGAACACTTGAATAAGTTAATCAAGCATGATCTTGTCATTGGATTGCCTAAAAGAAATTTCGTCAAAGATAGACTATGCGATGCTTGTCAAAAGGGGAATCAAACTAGATCAACTTTCAAATCTAAGAATGTGGTGCCCACTACTAGGCCACTACAATTGTTACATATGGATCTATTTGGTCCATCGAGAACAAGGAGTTTCGGAGGTAATGTATATGCTTTGGTTATTGTTGAAGATTTCTCTAGATATACTTGGACATTCTTTTTAGTGCAGAAAAGTGATACATTCAAGGCGTTCAAGAAGTATGCTAAACAAATTCAGAATGAGAAGTCTTTAACAATTGCCTCAATAAGAAGTGACCATGGCGGAGAATTCCAAAATGCTCTATTTGAATAATTCTGTGGAGAGCATGGAATATCTCACAACTTCTCGGCACAAAGGACCCCACAACAAAATGGAGTGGTTGAAAGAAAGAATAGGTCTCTTGTGGAACTTGCTATAACCATGCTTAGCGACTCAAATCTCCCAAAATACTTTTGGGCGGATGCGGTGAGCACGACATGTTTTGTTAGCAATAGAGTTAACATTAGACTAATCTTAAAGAAAACTCCATATGAACTTTTCAAAGGGAGAAAACCAAATATTTCTTTCTTTCATATCTTTGGGTGTAAATGCTTTGTCCTTAACAATGACAAAGATAATTTGGGTAAGTTTGATGAGAAATCCGATGAAGGTATATTCCTTGGTTACTCACTTTCTAGTAAAGCATATAGAATTTACAACAAAAGAACTTTGACTATTGAAGAATCTATGCATGTTTCATTTGATGAAACTAACCCCTCCAAGGAGGATAATATTATTTGTGATAATGATGATGAAATTTTAGAAGGTCCTCAAGAAAATTCTTCCAAGGATCAATCCATTCAACTAGAAAAATCACCTCAACAAGAATCGAATCTCAATGATCTACCAAAAGAATGGAGAACTCATAGAGATCATCCTATTGATAAAGTAATTGGTGATATAAGTCAAGGTGTGTCTACAAGATCAAATCTCAAGGATGCTTGCCTAAACATGGCGTTTGTCTCTCAAATTGAAACCTCCAAAGTTGATGAAGCTTTAGGAGATGACCAATGGATCATAGCTATGCAAGAAGAATTGAATCAATTTGAAAGGAATCAAGTTTGGGAACTCGTTCCTAGGCTAAGCAACAAACACATTATAGGAACAAGATGGGTGTTCAAAAACAAACTTGACGAGAATGGAATAATTGTTCGCAAAAAAGCAAGATTGGTAGCACAAGGCTATAATCAAGAAGAAGGAATAGACTTTGAAGAAACTTTCGCTCCAGTTGCAAGGTTAGAAGCTATTCGTCTCTTACTTGCCTATGCTTGTTCATTAAATTTTCAGCTTTTCCAAATGGACGTCAAAAGTGCATTCTTGAATGGATATATCACTAAAGAAGTATTCGTCAAGAAACCCCCGGGTTTCGAAGACTTCAAGAATCCATATCATGTATTTAAATTAAGAAAAGCTCTCTATGGACTGAAACAAGCACCAAGGGCATGGTACGATCGTTTAAGCAACTTCTTATGCGAAAAGGGTTTCAAAAAAGGCAAAGTTGACAAGACTCTATTTATCAAGAAAATCAAAGGCGACACTTTTCTAGCACAAGTCTACGTTGATGACATCATCTTTGGTTCTTCAAATCAAGAAATGTGTGAAGAGTTCTCATCAATGATGCAAGAAGAATTTGAAATGTCCATGATGGGAAAAATGAACTATTTTCTTGGACTTCAAATCAAATAACTTAAAGATGGCATCTTCATCAACCAATCCAAATATTGCAAAGAACTCTTGAAAAGGTTTGACATGGATAGTTGCAAAGAAATGTCTACACCTATGGGTTCTGGTTCTTATGTTGATCAAGATGAATCAGGCGTTTCCATTGACATCACTAAATATCGAGGTATGATTGGCTCCTTATTATATTTGACGGCAAGTTGTCCTGACATAATGTTCAGTGTTTGTCTCTGTTCCCGCTTTCAAGCTAACCCAAAGGAATCTCATCTCATGGCGGTAAAGAGGATCATGAATTATCTCAAAGGGACAACAAATGTCGGATTATGGTATCCAAAAGGTAGTATCTGCAACTTAATTGGTTATTCTGACGCGGATTATGCAGGATGTAAAACAGATAGAAAGAGCACAAGTGGAACTTATCACATTCTTGGTAATGAATTAGTATCTTGTTCCTACAAGAAACAAGCATGTGTTGCTCTAAGCACGGCCGAAGCTGAATATATTGCAGCGGGTAGTAGTTGCGCTCAAATTTTGTGGCTAAAAAAACAACTTCGTGACTACGGACTCGATCTAGGGTGCATTCCTCTAAGATGCGACAACACAAGTGCAATCAACATCACAAAGAATCTTGTCATGCATTCAAGGACCAAACATATAGACATTCAACATCATTTTCTCCATGACCATGTTCTTCAAGGAGATGTCGAGGTAACCTTTGTAGATACTCATAATCAACTTGCTGATATCTTCACCAAACCTTTGGCAAAAGAACCATTCTATAAAATTCGGAGAGAGCTTGGCATTCTTGACGAACGTGGCGTATAAGGTGCATTTTACCCTTGATATTTCTCTTATATATGCTTTTATATTTTCCATATATGTTTTTATGCTATGTGATATTTAAATTTTCAATAAAAAATTGGTTTTGGACAATTTTTTGTTGATGCAATTTTTGTCAATATATTGCTCTATTATTATTTGCTTTAGGCATCTTTCCCTTCTTTTTGATAATGTCAAAGGGGGAGAAAGATGTATGGTACTTTATGCTTGTATTTCCTATGTCTTAATTTTCAAGGTACTCTCCAATCAAGATGAAGAATTGCAAAGGATTCCAACCCTCTCCTACATAGGGGGAGTTTTGCATCTTAGGGGGAGAAGCTCTTCCGGAAAATACATCACATAAAGAAAGATTGTTTGTCATCATCAAAAAGGGGGAGAATGTGAAATCAAACGTCTCAAATAAACCTTTTGTTTTGATGAAGACAAACCATGGCTTACAAAACAAGGCAAAGACTTTGGTCAAGCATCTAAGCATCTAAGGATAATATCTTCAATCAAAGCTCTCAACAACTTTAAAGGTATAATAATATTATCTACTTTGATCTTAAGATATAGATGCTCAAAAATGAAAAAGAAATGTTTAAGAATCATTACTCAAGCTTTTCAAAGATAAAATTTCACTTTTCATATGCATGCAATCGATTTACATCTTAGTGCAATCGATTGCACTCTTTAAAAATTCCAAATCTTTTGCTTCTGTTTCTTGATGCAATCGATTACATAGTTTGTGCAATCGATTGCACACTTAAAATTTTCAAAACAATTGATTTTGTCTTAGCATGCAATCGATTACATAGTTGGTGCAATCGATTGCACTCAGTTAAATTTTGCTACTGACTTAGCCTGCAATCGACTACATTGTTGATGCAATCGATTGCACTCTTAAAATTTTGAAAATATAGCTGTTAAAAACCTTGTGCAATCGATTACACTAAAGGTGAAATCGATTACACACTACATGAATTTGAAAATTTACAGCTTTGTTCATACCTTTTGATCATGCCTTTTCATTACATCTTTTCACTCAAACTTGGCATTTGTTCATGATACATTTCCAGATCTTCATGATGTTTCAAAAGGGTGTTATGAACATATAAATACTCAATTTCAAATCCAGATCTAAAACCTTATTTCATAATATTTTTCTGAACATTAAAAATACAAACTCAAGCATTCTTCATTTTCATGCATAAGTTTTCTGCATTTATTTTCATACTTTAAAACAGAAAACTTTGAGAAAATATATCTTGAGTCTTTGTACAATATTATTATTGAAAGAAGAAGATTATACATTGTCAAAATCACTCTTAAGTGATCAATATACTCTACTCACTCAAACTCACAAATTGTTTTTACTTACTTATTTTCCAGGATTGTTGGAATTAAGTTTAAGTGTTTTTGTTGAAATCTTGTTTCTCCAAGTTGATGGATACAAGTGTAGTTACATTGAGAGGATTGTTCTCATAGGTAACTTAGTGAAAATCCAAGAGTATTGTTCTTGGTTTGGTTGGTAGTTCTTATGTAAGTTTTCCACAATAAGGAAATCTCTTTCATGTTGAAAGGGGACTAGATTCCTCTCGTACTGTGAGGGGAACCAGGATATATTGCCCGTGTCTCTTTATTTTTCTGCATTTTTAAGCTTTCCTAAAATCTCTTATAACCAGAAAAATAAGAACCATCATCACTAAAAACCAGAATTTTTAAAAGTACCTAATTCACCCCCCCCCCCTCTTAGGCGCACTTCGTACTTACATTGCTAGGTCAAAAATCAGAAATTGCCCTTTCTCAGTCAAAACCCTAATTCTGACCATTTTGCCCTTTTGAGGATTTGATCAAATTTCTTGAGGAATTATGGTCCAAACTTGATCAAATGTACATATGAGTCTAATATGTTGATGTGGATCAAAAATTATGAAGTTTGACTGTAAATTGGCCATGGTTGACTTTTCTCCCCAATACAGCTGATTTTTAGGTCAACTATTCAATTGACTGATCAAAAGTGTGATTTAGGGCTTGAAACATGATATGAGAAATCTTGGGTGTCCATAATGATCCTTGAAAGTCATATGAAGCTTTGATAGTCCAAAAATCCTTGTGCAAACTCAAACCCTAATTTTGATCATCAGTGCATGAGGAGATGTCTTGAGCTTGTCAAACCCTAATCCAGTCTTGAGTCAAAGAGATCTTGTGAGGAAATTCTTGATAATTGAGAGGGTAAATTTTGGGGTACAACAGAGTCCAACAATCATTGGTATCGTGACCGGGGCTATTTGAATGGTAAGAACATTTAGCATTGGGGTCGTATTGAGATGAAGATATATTGGGATTTTGTGGAGGGTCTCTTAGTGAAATGAGCTTAGCTATCAGTAAATGTTGTAGGTCTTGTGGTAAGAACATACCAATCTTGGTGTATTGTCTTTCTTGAAATTTTGTCCTACGCCTACCTTCTCGTTATGATTGAGTAGATGTAGGATTGGAAACTAAAACTTCCCCAACTGACTGATTGCAATCAGTCTTAGCACGGCTTCTTGATCCATACACAAAATTAGTCTCTTTTTTACCAGTAAAGGGCATCTTTACAGAGTTGGATGCAGAAGTAGATATCATGGGAATTTTTCCACTCTTAATGCCATTTTCGACCCTTTCACCAATTAGGATTAACTCGGTGAAACCAGAAGAAGATCTCCTAATTAATAAGTTAAAAAGGGGATCAGTTAACGTACCCATGAACATATCAACTAGTTCTCTGTCAGTTAGTGGTGGTTGGGACCTACCGGCAAGATCCCTTCATTTTGCGTGTACTCTTTAAACCCTTCATTAGTACCCATTGTCATTCCTTGAAGTTGAACTTTAGTTGGTACCAAATCAGCATTGTACTGATACTGATGATAAAAAGCAGTAGCTAGATCTTCCCATGTGTGGATGCGGGAACACTCTAATTGATAAAACCATTCTAGTTGAGTCCCAGTTAGACTCTCTTGGAAGAAATGGATCCAAAGCTTTTTATCGGTAGTGTGTGGCTGTATCTTGCGCATGTAAGACCTTAGATGAAGTTCCGGGTAGGAAACCCCTTCATACTTGGAAAAGACCGGTATCTTGAACTTATGGGGAATGAAAACCCCAGGTACTAAGCCAAAGTCATCAAAATCCAAGCCAGGCACGGCTTGAATTTCAACAACCTTTAGTATGTCCTCCAACTGCTTGTATTTATCCTTAGCCGAAGGATACTGCTCATTAAAGTAATCTTCGTCTTTGGAATCTTGATCATTGGCACCCCTAGCACGGGTGCTCTTGCCTCTTCGTCTTGATTTTTGTCCTCCTCAAATGACTCTTCGACTATCTGTACCTGACGAACCAGACCTTTGAACCTTTTACCCATGTTGATGAAGGCCTTCTTTTTGGTTTTCTTCTTGGCTACTAGCATTGTCATCAGCTCTTGTTTCCCCTTATCCAGGGTCAGCAAGGTCTCTTGGAACTGGGAATTACGTGCTTCCAAATCTTTCACAGTTTTTTCGATATCCATCTTACTAAAATAAATAATAGAAAGATGAGGAAACCTGTAAGAGAAAAACCTGTCATGATTGAAGAAGTGAAAAACACAAGAAGGGGGGTTGAATTGTAAAACTTGAAATCAAATGCAGACAACACGTTATTTTTATCCTGGTTCGTTTGATCTCAAACTACTCCAGTCCATCCGTCAAGGTGATTTCGCCTCTCTCCAACGAGGTCTTAATCCACTATATTCAACTGAATATTACAACTGCTTTAACAACTGCTAAAGCCTTCTTGAGTCTAAACCACATACCGGTTTCTCAAGGAAATTCTTTCTTACAGATAAATGAAATCTATGTGTGTTGAATGTTTTCTACAAAACTGTTTATCACAACTGTGATACTACACAAATTAAGCTTATGTGAATCTAGAATGCTATAACTAGAGAGTAAGCAATTTGAGAGATATAGCAAACTGAGCAAACTGAATGAATGAGGATGATGATGATTTGCTTTAGGCGTGTAAAGAGTTGTAGAGCATTAGCCAATTCGTTCCTCACATACTTGTTTATATAGCCTTGGAAAAGATACGTTGTAGTCAATTATTCCATTTCAATGCCCATTACGTTCTTTCCATATTGAGAAGATCTTTGTCTTGGAATAAAGCCGTTGGAAATAAATGGTCTTGAATGCACAGTACCGTTGTCACTTCAGCGTGTTCTTGGCTTGGCTTATTCTGACGCTTCTAGGTGCTGATGATTATTGTTTTGTTCTTGATCAGAGTTTAGAGTATGTTACGCGTAGATCTGTTCATCAAGCTTCAGTATAAGCACATGCTTTGATCTTCTGATGCTGGCATATGACATTTCATCTTCTGATGCTGATGTTGACATTCTTATGCTGATATTCATCAGAGTTTCTGTAAATGCACAATATAATTTTTAGGTAGCATATATGTCTTATATAAATTGTACAATTTTTTTAATCTTGCATTTTGTTATCATCAAAACTTTAACTTAGGGTAGTAGATTCAAACTTTGTTATAATAATCTCCCCCTTTTTGATGATGACAAAAACCAGATTTTTTTCAATTGAAATTTAAAGAGAAAAGTATCAGAGATAACCAATTAAATTGTATCAGCGATAAACAGAAAGGTATCAAAGATAAGAAGATAAGAATTAAAAGGTATCAGAGTTATGATCAGAAGAACTCCCCCTGAGTTTATTACTTCCCTTTAATTCTGTGAGTCCTTTAGCATCAGATCTTTATTGAACTTTCTTTGAGCATCAGATCTTTCCTTTACCAGAGCTTCAGTGTATTGGAGTTCATAAGATTCGTGTACCTGTAAGCTTTTGTAGAACAAAAACATTCAAGTATATCAGAGTTTTAGAATGTTTAAGACTTTTGTCTCAGTAAACCGTTATTGGAAAATATCATTCTTTCTCCCCCTTTTTGTCATCAATCAAAAAGTGCTAATAATTAAAGATAAAAGGATCAGTGCAGAAAAACGATTGTATTAAGTTCAGAGCTCAGAAAATATTACAAATAATCAAGAAAAGAACACAATGAAAACATCAAAAAAAATCTAAGGAGGAGGTGGAAGGCGTGTGAACAAAGCCTCTAGCATGTTCTTAATCTGATCAGTGGTTTCCTTTTGTTGATGCACCATGCTGGCTACTGAGTCAATCTTGCTATCCTGAACATCCATCCTTTCCTTCATTCGTTGATCATTCTCATCCATTCTCTTCTGCAGTCGAAGATCATTCTGCTTCAGCTCTTCAAGAGTATGCCTGTCCAAAGCAGCTTGAGAGTTGTCAGAATCAGGGTGCTTCTGAGAGCTTTCTGCAATAACTTCTTCTTGACCCATGTCTTCAGCTGGAATTGTTTGATCTTCTGCTGGTTGAACTGTTGAAGTTGGACGCTTTTCAGACCAAGGCTCACTTTCCAGATGGAGAACTTGTTCCTTCAGCAGCTGAATCAAAACTGGACCTTCAATTTCTTTCAGCAGATTGCTGAAGTTCTGCTGAGCCTGTCCGTAGCTTTGGTCTTGCAGCTTGAAGGTTTCAGCGCATACCCATCTTCTGAAGAGTGTCCAGAGGTGGTCTGAAATAGCTGGATCAATCACTTCCAGACTTTCTTTTTTTAAAGAAGAAATCCACTTCTGCATGTCTGTTTCAAAATTCAAAATGCTAGAACCAACATCTGGTTATTTGGGTTTGGGAATGGCAGTTTTATTGATAATGGCAGCAAAGCGTTCAAGGACTGTTAAATCAATGAAGGTTTTGCTGTGGTCATCTGGATTTTGCTTGGATGAGGGAGTGGGAGAATCAAGAATGATTATTGGACTGGATGGGATATTGGGAGGGGTAATTTCTGGTGAGGATGGTAGTTGAGGGATATTTACAGTGGTGCCACCAGGAAATTGCATGGCTAAGGGTCGTGGTTCAGATGATTCAGGTGATTGAGGTTCAGGGGATTGAGGTTCAGGGGATTGAAGTTTAGGAGATTGAGGTTTAGGAGATTGAGCCTCAGAGTGTTGAGACTCAGGTTGTGGAGATGATTCGTGCTGAGGTGAAGGTGGATTAAGTTCTGGTTGTGGAGATGGAGGTTGTGGAATTTCTGGTTCTGGTGATTGTGGATCTTCTGGTATTGGTGAGAGTGTATATTCTGGTTGTGGTGAGTGGGGAGTTTCTTGTTGAGGATTTGGATTTTCTGAATGGGGAGCGGAAGTGTGTTGATCTATTGCAGAAAGAACTTCTTTAAGTTCTGGTTCTGTTGATGTTGTAGGTTTTGGATTTTGAGGTTTGGCGCGGGATCTTCTAAGGGTTAATGACTCAGAAGGGTCAAACTCAGGTTCAGTGTCATCAATGGTTGGAATGGGAATTGGGATTTCAAATGAAGCTGGGGTTGGAATAAATGTTGGAACAGCAGATGACTTTAAAACATTAACAGAAGAAGAGTTACCTCTCTTCTTTGGGGTCTGCTGAGACGATCCTTCTGTTTCAGCCTTTCTCTTCTTAGTCTTCTTTAGTGCAACCTCTGGTGCTTGCTGGTGCAGATCTTTAATGTTCAGATCAGGATCTGTGCCGTCAGCTTTACAGGCATCCAAGTATCTGAGAAGAATGACTGGTTTAGAGTCAATCTCAGAGAACATAGGAAAATCGTCCAGAGGGACTCTTCTACTGGTGATGTCAGCAAGAGGAGTGACGCTGGGCTCCTTTTTGATGTTCTCTATCAGCTTCATCTTCTTCAGATTCTTGGCATTCAGCTGCTTGCCAACAGACGATTCCAGAGAGCTTATTTCCTGTGCCTCTGTCAAGTGTTCGATCAGCCTATTCTCCATCAGAATATCTGATATCAATCTGCCGAAGGGTATCCAATCCCTTTTAGTCCTTTCTTCTTCTCTCATTTCCTTGACGCTTGTCTTCAGATGATTGAACAGAAGATGAGCTAGGTTGATCTTGGACTTCTTTGCAATAAAATAAATCAGAAATTGCTGATCTATGTTGATATAATCAGGAGAGCTTGTAAGCTTCCTGTGGTTGAAGCAGCCCAAGATAATCTTTTCCCAGATTATGTGCTGATCTTTCAAATCTCTTATTTTGCTGGAGGGAACCCCATGCGTGAAAATCTGTCTTGCAACTAGGGCAGTGTTTCCACATCTTTCTGCCATGTCAATACAACGAATACCACCACCATTGTATCCAATCAGCCTTGCAATGTGATCTTCAATAATCACAATTTTCTTTCCCATGATATATGAAGTAACCTGATGTGTTGAGGAAGACGCATGTATCCATAATTCTTTAACCAAAATGGGGAACGTTGGCCCCACCAACCTATCAAAGTACCTTTCCCAACCTTGTGCCTTAATTTCTTCAGTTAAATCAAAGCCATTTTCCTTCAAACTGTTGAAATCAACTATCAATTCTGACAGAACTTCCAAGTTCTTGACCGGTGTGAGTAGCGTTCTGAAAGGAATCTGATATTATTCAGATGATGCATCTTGCTGGGAACCTGCAGATGGAGTGCTAGAGGACGCCATGTTCACACTAGGGTTTTTTGAGAAAAAAGCTTGAAAAGGGTTTCTTTGAAAAAGATGAACACACAAACACAGAAATTACTTAGATGATTGTAAGAGACGGTAAAAAGTGAATGAATGATGTTAAGGCGTTTAAATAGGTTTCAAAAAAATGTTTTGAAAACATAAACTTTTTAAGAGAGAGAATTAAATCATGATTACTAGCATTTAATGTTTGCTGGTTTTAGGGGATTTAGAAGGATATTCGGAACGGTTACCCATGACATGTGTCTCAATGCATCCAATCAGCGTTTTGCTTTTTCAGAGGCGTGCACGCGTGTTCTGCCTCAAGAATTAGCAGATGACTGGATGAAACTTGTTTGATTTAGTGAACAACACATCTATCCTTAAAATGAAACGCTCAGATCTTTATGGATAGAATCTGATACAATCTGCATGTCTAAATTTCTGAAGGAAGATTGATCAGAAGTTCACAGTAAAATAAAACAAATTCTGAAGGTTAATATATAAAATTAAAACATTTTCACTTTGGGCAGAGCTTCATGCTGAGATGTTTCAGAATGAAGTTGAACCTATCTTCAGAAAATGGTTTTATGAAGATATCAGCCCATTGATGGTCTGTATCAATAAATTTTAAGTTTAAAATTCCTTTCTGAATATAGTCCCTAATGTAATGATGTTTTATTTCTATATGCTTAGCCCTAGAATGCAAAATTGGATTTTTACTTAAGCAAATGGCAGAAGTGTTGTCACAGAGTATAGGAATGTTACTCTCAAATATCTGGAAGTCCTCAAGCTGACTTTTCATCTAGAGCATTTGTGTGCTGCATCCTGCTGCTGCTATGTATTCAGCTTCTGCTGTTGATAGTGCAATTGTGGATTGCCTTTTGCTGGACCAGGAGATCAGATTTTCTCCCAGAAACTGGCAGCTTCCAGAAGTACTTTTACGCTCTACTCTGTCTCCAGCAAAGTCAGCATCACAGTAACCTACTAAGCTGTAATCACTAGATTTTCTATAAAATAAACCCAGATTAGTAGTACCTTTCAGATACTTGAAAATTCGCTTAACAGCTGTTAAGTGAGATTCTCTAGGATCTGATTGAAATCTTGCACAAATGCATACGCTGAATAAAATATCAGGCCTTGAAGCTGTCAGATAAAGAAGAGAACCAATCATACCTCTGTAGACCTTCTGTACTACCTTTTTGCTTACCTCTTCTCTTTCCAGAATGCACGTGGGATGTATTGGAATCTTTGATGACTTACATTCTGAGAGATCAAATTTCTTCAGAAGTTCTCTGACATATTTGCTCTGATGAATGTAAGTTCCCTCTGGGGTTTGGTTGATCTGAATTCCCAGAAAGAATTTCAGTTCCCCCATTAGGCTCATCTCAAATTCTGCCTGCATACACTTAGCAAATTTTCTTCCAAGAGAAGGATTAGTAGATCCAAATATAATATCGTCAACATAAATCTGACACACTAAGATGTCATTCTTAATTGTCTTACAGAATAAGGTTGTGTCCACTTTCCCTCTGGTGAATTCCTTTTCTAATAGAAAGTTACTTAGTCTTTCATACCAAGCTCTGGGAGCTTGTTTCAGACCATATAGTGACTTCTTTAGTTTGAAAACATACTCTGGATTTTTTGTACTTTCAAAACCAGGGGGTTGGTGCACATAAACCTCTTCTTCTATATAGCCATTTAGGAATGCACTCTTGACATCCATCTGATACAGAGTGATGCCTTTATTAACAGCAAAAGAAATTAAAAGTCTGATAGATTCTAACCTGGCGACTGGAGCAAAGGTTTCTGTATAGTCTATCCCCTCTTGCTGACTGTAACCTTGTGCTACCAATTGTGCTTTGTTTCTGATGACTTCACCTTGTTCGTTCAGTTTGTTTCTGAACACCCATTTTGTTCCAATGACGTTGAATCCTTTTGGCCTGGGAACTAGATCCCACACGTCATTTCTGGTGAATTGATTCAGCTCTTCTTGCATTGCTAGAATCCAGTCGTTGTCCAAAAGTGCTTCATCAATTGAAGAAGGTTAAATCAAAGAAACAAGTCCCATGAGGGATTCTTCAGAGTTTCTGAAGCTGGCTCTTGTTCTGATTGGATCTTCCTTTATTCCTAAGATTGTTTCTTCTGGGTGATCTATGCTGCTTCTGGGTAGTCTTTTCAGATGTTGATCAACAGATGTTGCTGGATTGCTCGTTGTGCCTATTTCTGATGTTGAAGGAGTATCTTTGTTGAGAGCTTCTGATAACGTATCTTCAGAACCTGTGAATTCAACTTCCATACCTGCAAAGACTTCATTCTGCTTTGACTTTTCAGAGTCAATCTTATCATCAAAACGGACACTGATTGATTCTTCCATAATCTGTGTTTCTGTATTGTATACTTTGTACCCTCTTGAGCGTTCAGAGTATCCTAACATAATACACTTATGTGCTTTAGAGTCAAACTTGTTCAAATAATTTTTTGTATTTAAGATAAAGCAAGTACATCCAAATGGATGAAAATATGAAATGTTGCGCTTTCTGTTCTTCCACAATTCATATGGAGTCTTTTCCAGAATAGGTCTTATGGAGATTCTATTCTGAATGTAGCACGCTGTGTTTATTGCCTCTGCCCAGAAGATCTTAGCAATGTTTGTCTCATTGATCATGGTTCTGGCCATTTCTTGCAATGTTCTGTTCTTTCGTTCTACAACTCCATTTTGCTGGGGAGTTCTAGGACAAGAGAAATCATGCAGAATGCCTCTGTCATTAAAGAATGACTCAAAATCTTTGTTTTCAAATCCTCCACCATGATCACTTCTGACTTTAACGATTCTAAGATCCTTTTCATTTTGAACTTGGTTACAGAAGGTAACAAACACAGAGTGTGACTCGTCCTTGTGTCTTAAGAACTTTACCCATGTCCATCTGCTATAGTCATCTACGATTACTAACCCATACTTCTTGCCACTGACTGAAGCAGTTTTAACTGGTCTAAATAAGTCAATATGCAGAAGTTCTAATGGCTTAGAGGTGGAAACAATGTTTTTAGATTTGAAAGCAGGTTTTGCAAACTTGCCTTTCTGACATGCTTCACACAGAGCATCTGAATTGAACTTCAGATTAGGAAGTCCTCTGACCAGATTGAGTTTGTTAATCTGAGATATTCTTCTCATACTAACATGCCCCAATCTTCTGTGCTAGATCCATTGCTCGTTGTTAACAGACAGAAGACACTTTACATTCTGACTTTTCAGTTCAGAAAGTTTGATTTTATAAATGTTGTTTTTCCTCTTTCCATTAAATAGGATAGTCCCATCTTTCTGACTAACAACTTTACATGATTTTTGATTAAAGATTATATCATAACCGTTATCACTTAATTGACTTATGGATAACAGATTATGCATTAATCCATCTACTAATAGAACATTATTTATAGAGGGGAGATTTCCATTACCTACTGTTCCAGAGCCAAAGATCTTTCCCCTCTGATTGCCTCCAAAGCCTACGTGGCCTCCAGGCTTAAGTTCCAGGCTTTGGAACATATTCCTTCTTCCCGTCACGTGTCGTGAGCAGCCAGAGTCCAGGTACCATGACTGGTGTTTCTGATTTGCTGCTAAAGATATCTGCAACATGTATTATTTTATCCTTAGGTACCCATATTTTCTTGGGTCCTGATTTGTTAGCTTTACCAAAACTCTGGTTGAATTTTGGTTTCACAGAATAATTACTACTAGTATATTTAATGTCATGTGCGTGACCATACACAAAGTGTGAATTCAAAGGAGTGCGTTTAATAATTAAATCCATGGCATTCTTTGGTGTAGGTACCTTACCTTGTTATCCTATTCCCTTTCTGCCGTTTCTGCTAACTCCATAGATCATTGAAGCCATTTTGCTTCTATCTATGCTCTTAGCAAGGAACTTCTGAAAGCTGTGATCATACTCCTTGATGATCTCATCAGCGCTGCTGGGAGTTTCAGAATTTGTTTCCTTCTGAGATTTTTGTAAAATATTTTCTAATTTTGAAATTTTAGTTTTCAACTCAGAATTTTCCAATTTAAGACTCTCAGTTTTATCAGAGTCAGAATCAAGATTCCTTTTCAGGTTTCTGAATTTAACTCTAATTTGCTGATATCTTTCCAGAATTTTGTTAAGGCTTTCAGCAAGTTCAGCCTTAGTAAAATTAATTGCAAAGTCAGGGAATACCTCTTCAGTGTCTGATTCAGAGTATGATTCAGAAGCTTCACTGTCTTCTGATATGTTAGCCATGAGAGCTATGTTTGACCTCTCATCATCTGATTCTGAGTCAGCTTCAGACGTGTCAGAGTCATCCCATGTAGCCATGAGACTTTTCTTCTTTTCCCTTCCAAACTTCTTTTTGGGCTTTTCCCTCTGAAGCTTTGGACAGTCACTCTTGTAGTGTCCTTGCTCGTTGCTCATAGCAGATGATGTCCTTGGTATTAGGCTTTCTGCTTCCTGAAGAGCCTTCAGATCTTCTGTATCCAGAGGAGGAGTCTGACCTTCTGCATCTGGAGGAGGACTCATTCTGATCAGATCTTATGGGATTCCTGAACTTTCTTTGCCTCTGCTTCTATAGTTGGTTCACTCTTCTGGAGAGGAGGGAAAGTTCGTCTTCTTCTGATGAGGACCCATCAGAAGTTTCTTCAATAGCCTGCAAAACTTTGGAGTCAGATTTTCTGTTAGATTTTAAAGCTAAAGGCTTACCTTGCTTCTGAGGTTCATCAGCTTCTAGCTCTATCTCGTGACTTCTGAGGGAGATGATAAGTTCCTCCAGAGAGATTTTGTTGAGATCTTTAGCTAGCTTCAGCGCTGTAACCATTGGCCTCCACTGTTTTGGCAAGCTTCTGATGATCTTCTTGACATGATCAGCAGTAGAGTACCCTTTGTCCAGAACTTTGAGACCAGCCACCAGAATTTGAAATCTTGAGAACATCGTTTCAATTGATTCATTTTCTTCCATTTTGAATGCCTCATACTTCTGAATGAGCGCAAGAGCTTTAATTTCTTTGACCTGAATGTTGCCTTCATGCATCATTCTGAGAGAGTCAAACATACTCTTAGCAGTGTCTCTGTTAGATATCTTTTCATATTCAGCGTAAGAGATGGCGCTGGGAAGAATGGTTCTGGCCTTATGGTGATTTTGAAGTCATTGATCAGACATTGCTTTCCTATCAATCTTCTGACCGCTTGCATTCACTGGGTGCGTGTATCCATCTGACACCATGTCCCACAGATCAGCATCATGTGCCAGAAAGAAGCTTTCGATTCTGTCTTTCCAGTAATCAAAATTCTCTCCATAAAAGACTGGAGGTTAGCCGCTGAATCTGTCTCTATCTTCATTGTTGTCATTACTGCTGTGTTGATATGTTCCTGCCATTGTGTTTTTCTGACGCTGGATCTTGTACTGACACGGTTAAGTGTTTTAGCTCAGAACCAGGCGCTCTGATGCCAATTGAAGAAGTGAAAAACACAAGAAGGGGGGTTGAGTTGTAAAACTTGAAATCAAATGCAGACAACACGTTATTTTTATCCTGGTTCGTTTGATCTCAAACTACTCCAGTCCACCCGTCAAGGTGATTTCGCCTCTCTCCAACGAGGTCTTAATCCACTATATTCAACTGAATATTACAACTGCTTTAACAACTGCTAAAGCCTTCTTGATTCTAAACCACAGACCGGTTTCTCAAGGAAATTCTTTCTTACAGATAAATGAAATCTATGTGTGTTGAATGTTTTCTACAAAACTGTTTATCACAACTGTGATACTACACAAATTAAGCTTATGTGAATCTAGAATGCTATAACTAGAGAGTAAGCAATTTGAGAGATATAGCAAACTGAATGAATGAGGATGATGATGATTTGCTTTAGGCGTGTAAAGAGTTGTAGAGCATTAGCCAATTCGTTCCTCACAGACTTGTTTATATAGCCTTGGAAAAGATACGTTGTAGTCAATTATTCCATTTCAATGCCCATTATGTTCTTTCCATATTGAGAAGATCTTTGTCTTGGAATAAAGCCGTTGGAAAATGGTCTTGAATGCACAGTACCGTTGTCACTTCAGTGTGTTCTTGGCTTGGCTTATTCTGACGCTTCTAGGTGCTGATGATTATTGTTTTGTTCTTGATCAGAGTTTAGAGTATGTTACACGCAGATCTGTTCATCAAGCTTCAGCGTAAGCACATGCTTTGATCTTCTGATGCTGGCATATGATATTTCATCTTTTGATGCTTATGTTGACATTCTTATGCTGATATTCATCAGAGTTTCTGTAAATGCACAATATAATTTTTAGGTAGCATATATGTCTTATATAAATTGTACAATTTTTTTAATCTTGCATTTTGTTATCATCAAAACTTTAACTTAGGGTAGTATATTTAAACTTTGTTCTAACAATGATATGATGCATGGTATGGGGATGCAATTTTTTCAAAGATCTCGCGGAGTAAACACAAGAAGATGATAGAAGTTGAACTTTGATCACAACTTTGATCGGAGAACTTTGTATCGTTTAATGTCCTTTCACGAGAATCAAGCTCACCATGTTAAGTGGGTCATAACCCTTGACTCTTTGGCCTTTTGACAACATTTAGTTAGAGGAAAATAAATCCTCTTGCTCCTTTATAGATGTATGGTTTAGTATAACCCTGCATCACAGGCCCTTGAGACCCTTGAAATGGTTATTGAAAATGGCATGTTGTCATGATGTTTATGTACACAAAAACATATACACACAAAGAAAACAAGTCCTTAGGTTTAGGCTTGCATGAGGTTTCATTGGTAACTACCCTCTTGAAGTTTAGTTGGTTCAACTTGTCCTAGAAAGTAACCGGGTTCTAGGGAATCTCAATATCATTAACCTTTCTTCATTGGGCATTGTCTCAGCACAATCAATCTTTTCTTGCGATCGAGATATCCCAAAAGTCTGATCTCAATGAGCGAAGTATCGAGTATCAACCAATTTTCAGCTTTCCACCGAAATCGGCTATCTCACTACTTCCTAATGGCTAGGTTGTTCAATTAAAGGTTCTAAGGTTAGTTAGTTCTTCATGACACTGCTCAGCGGCCCCGTTATCACCTTGATTCAACACAAGAGATGCCGGTACCAACAAATGCCTCACACTAACATAGCCATTGCTTCAACCATATCTGTCTACACCGTACAATTTACATAATCTAATGCTACTTAACTAATGATGTTCCCCGATTCGGGTAGAGGATCAATACAAAACCAAACGAGGAACCACAAATGTAAAGCAAACAAATCAAACAATGAAAGCAATTAAAGGTGATATAGTCTCTAAGGTAACCCCAATTTTAAGTTTTAATTCCCTAGCAGAGTCGCCAGTTCTGTGATACGATGGGAGAACTGACTTTGTTGTTTTGGGTTTTATCGCAATTGTTACAGATAGCAAGATTCGCCACCGACTTTTCTTTTATGCAATAAGGAAAAGGTGAAAAGAACAGGAAATACCTACGAGATATTTTCTTGAGTTCGGGTGGTAGGTTTATGAAAATGGAAGGTGTTAGCACCCTTTTCATCCATAGTTATCTATGGGTTCTTAGTTGCTTGCTAGATCACTTTTGAAATTTCTTTGTTTGAAATGTGTTTGTGGTGGGTTTTGAAAGTATTTTAAAAAGCACCTTCGTTTAGGCAAACTTTATAATGATTCTCATCTCTATAAGAATTCATACAAAGTGTTGGACTTTTGAAAATATTGCATATTTTGAAAGTGTTTGGTGTGTTTGAAAAGATGTTTGTTTTGAAGATGGATTGTGAGCAAGCAACTAAGAATATTCTACCTATTCAAAAGTCTTTTGTTCATTTATCTCTTCCTTTGATATTGTTATCTCACCATTGATTGGTAAGTAACCCTATCTTTGGATGTGATGGGACGGGTGCGGGTCATCATATAGTCATAAGATGCAATGTTGTGAGATATCTTAGCATTTTTATTAAGGGACTAAGATCATTCGTAAGGCAACATTCGTAGCGTCATCGAGGGACTTTGATCTTGTATTTTGTTTGTTTTTGCTAAGATGTCTCACATGCATAACATGACCATTTTTTAGGCAACAAATGGACTAACAATGCATAACATGACCATTCGTAAGGAAACAATGTTGTGAGATATCTTAGCATTTCTCTTAAGGGACTAAGATCATTTGTAAGGCAACATTCGTAGCATCATCGAGGGACTATGATCTTGTATTTTTGATTGTTTTTGCTAAGACATTCCACATGCGTAATATGACCATTTTTTAGGCAACAAGTGGAGTTAACCTTAGAGGTGCATGTGTGAATAGTGTGTATTTTTTCATGCTTAGTTTATCTTGAATTAGGGTTCTCTAAGGATTGATTTTATCTTTCCATATAAACCCTAATTTACTAGCATTGATATGAAAGTGATAAATTGCGGAAAGTAAATTTACTACACTATTACATCATTTGGGGATGGGGTATACAAATTTATAAATGGGGATTGCAATAAATTAAACCTAATTATCTATTACAACCATATTGAAACTTGAATAATGTACAAGAATCGAAAGGAATATAATGTACAAGGATAAGAAATGGTAAAAAGAAATGGAATTTGTTTGGTTTTTGAGGAAAAGGGTTTGGTTTTAACCTAATTATCTAAAAGAAAATAATTAATTAAAATAAGTAAAATTAAACCCTAGTTTAAAAGAAATAAAATTAATCAAGAAAGCATTTTTAGGTTTTTTTTAGAAAAGGTTTTAAGTTTAATCAAAATAGTATGGAAATTAATTAATTAAAAGAAAACCTAAATTATAAGTTAATTTTAATAAAAAAAAGAAAATAACTAAACCTAAATATAATTATTAATTTATTAAGAAAAAAAATTAAGTTTTTATAAGAAAAATGTTTTGTCTTTTTGTACTGAAAAATAAAATAAGTATATCGTATAATAAATAAAATATTTTTGTCTTTCTTATTAATAATAATAATGTTAATATTAATATTAATGATAATAAAAATAAAGAAAATGAAAATAAAATAAAAATATAAAAAAGAGGTTAGGGGGTGTAAAATAGTTTAGCGTATAGCATTTAAAGTAAAACAGATTTGATGTTTTTTGTCTGGCCCATTCGTGATTTTGTAAACATAAAAACAAAATAAAATAAAATGAAATGGGTTGCGTTGTCAAAAGGAAACAGGGGGAGAGAATAAGTAAAAGAACAAAAAGCCCATCAAAAGAGGCCCAGGCGCGCATGTTTGGAGCAAAAAAAGAGAGAAAATGTTGAGACAAGGAGCAAAATGACAACGTTAGGGCTTGAACCCATGCCCTTGACCATAAACGCGTGATGCCTTACCACTGGGGTGGCTATACATCTGCTAACTTAAAAAAACCATAAATATATATTATAAATCCATTCCTAGAAATGAACTTCATCTTCAACCTCGAGTCAGGGTCCTTGTATCTCATTCATTTATCATCTATTCTCAAAACTTCCAACATCAAACTTGTTAGAAATTTTACCAGGATTTCAGAAATGTAAACAATTTGGACTAACAATCAAAGATGAGCATATATTTCTAAAAGTACCAAATCCTGACCTAACTTTTTTCAGAGATTCAAACTTAAAATTTTCTAAGCTTAGGCAAAATAAATGAAAATTATGGATATGTACAGCTTCAGGGCAATGATATCTACATTTTGTGTTTGAAAATGCAAGCCTAACAATGCCTAAATGAAGAGATGAAAGTTCAGAAAAATACCTCAAAAATTGGAAATCGTGAAATGAGTTTGATCTTGTTTCAAGTGATGTTGATGATCAAGTTATCTTCCTCAAGTTCCCAGGAAGCTAATGCAACCCTTACTTGATGCTGGGAGTGCTTGAGTCGTGCTAGAGAAGTCAAGATGAAAGCTCTATTTTTTGGTTATGGAGGAAGGTTATGGAGATGTTACAGTCATGTAACAGGGTGTGGGATTGTTTGTAGATGATGTTTAGGAACTTTTGGAAGTGAAAGGCCAAGAAACGCACAAGTGGATTAGGTGTTTGGGATTTCTGGCCAGAAAGTGCAACAATGGATGTTGTTTATGCAATCCTGACTTTGAGAGGGTTTGAGGGCTTAAACATATGTATCTTAGCTTGCTAATAGTGTATTTACTTATAGGCAAAAGGTTTTGAGACTTGAAACAACTCATAATTTAAAATCACATGTTATGGCTTGGTTACTTGATTTTGAAGCAAAGTTGACAAACATGGTTTCAATGTCAAGTACAAGGATTTGTAGGGTGGTTAGCAGGTTGTAGATATGTTGCTTCTTGGTTTGAAATGTTTTGGAGTCAGAAGCAACAACGTATGGGCTCAAGAAGAGTTGGCATTGTGATTAAAGTCACTTTTCAAAATGGAAGTGTGAACTTTCTTCCCAAAATGGCAAATTGGTTTGGACAAAGCTTGAAACACTTGGATAAGGGCATAATCAGTTGTGTAAACCATTAATTATGGAGTGAAAAACAAGTTTGAGTCCTGAAAAGTGAGGATTATGCAGCATGGCTATGGATTTGGTTCATGTTCATCACAAAATATGTCTTGCAAAACAAGTTTGAAAACCTAACTTCTTGCCTTCGATTCTCTTAGCTCAAGTATGGTATTGATACTTTCTTGGACATTTTGGAAAGCTTGTAACATCCTCTACAACATTTATGTTGGACATTTTTGAAGAATCAACTTAGAACCATGTGAAAAGTTACTGTGAAGTTAGTACAAAAAATCTGCCTAACTAGGGAAAATTTTCACTAAGTCTTTTAGTTTCATGGACATATCCTCATAAATTCATAACTTGAAATACAAGAATTTCTAGAAAAAGTTCTTCCCTACAATGTTTTAGATCCAATTGAGATATAAAACTTTCATGTTGGAAGTTTTCCTTGAATCATCTTGCATCATGGTGGAAGTTTGGCACAAAGTTATGAAAAAAGGTTAACTTTCTAACACTTAGAAAAACTTCTAAGTCCTAGAATTTTGAATTTTCAAAGATAATTTTGAATTTTGAATTTCTTGATGAAAAAATTTCATAGTTTTACATGTCTTGATGAAATATGATTTTTGAAACTTGATTTTGATCAAAAAGTCAAAGTTTGACTTTTCAGTGTACAATTGACTGAAATTCATCTGTCAATCCAATGATCTTGAGAGGTTATTTGAACTATGCAATTAGGTCAAGATGGTGAATTTGAATCCTTGAGATCATCTCTTAAACCAATAAGTCATTTTCTTGGTCAAAAGTCAAGAACTGAACCTTCTCAATCAAAACCCTAATTTTGACCATTTTGCCCTTTTGGTGTTCTGATCAAATTTCTTTGAGGAATTGTGATCCAAGCTTGATCAATTGACATATATGAGTTCATAATATTGATATGGATAAAAAAATTATGAAGTTTGACTGTAAATTGACCATAATTGACTTTTTCCCTAATATAGTTGATTTTAGGTCAACTGATCAACTGACTGAGCAAAAATGTGATCCAAAGGTTGAAACTTGACATGAGCAATCTTGGGGATCCAAAATGATCCATGAAAGTCATATGAGGCATTATAAGTTCAATTATCTTTGTACAAACTCAAACCCTAATTTTGAGTTGTCAGTGTTTTAGGAGGTGTCTTTAGATGATCAAACCTTGTGTAGTCTTGAATCAATGAAGATCTTATGAGAGATTTATTGAGAAATGAGAGGGAAAATTTTAGGGTACAACAACTGCCCCTGTTCAATCTTCTTAAACCTGAAGAGTTAGATTTGCGAATCCGCCATTCCTGACTTGAAGGTGAAAGATGATTGAACATTAAAGTGCCCAGAAATTTGCACTCAAAGATGTATTGGGAATGGGCTTATAGATGCCATTTGGAGGAATGATGGTAAATATTGGAAGAAGTATCAGCATAAATCTTTGGTCTATTTATACTAAAACTTGATGTTTTGCCTGTGGGAAAAGGGTTACTTAAATGCAGATGTATGCATGGCGTTCTCAAGATGAATGAGATTGTTCTAAATGTGTTTCGTATGCATATGCTCTGATGTATGAATGTGGGATTTAATTTAGATGCATATTTGTCTGGGAAGATAAATCCCTGACTACTGTTGAGGAGTTCTGGAAAGCTGAATCCCGAATTGCTGTTGGGGATGAAGAATATACATATCTTCAAATTTTGTTAAAAGAATGCTTCCGCCAGGGATTATCTCTTGAATGTTAGCTGTTATCTGGTCAGACTCCAAGTTTCACACTAACTTGCTGAGGATGAGGAAGTCAACTGCTATCTGATCGGATTCCAGGTTTCACATTAATTTACTGGGGAAGAATAAATTAACTGTTATCTGGTCGGATTACATGCTTCGTAGAAAATTTCTTGAAGTTGAACTGTTATCTGGTCGGATCCAGGCTTCACATTAACTTGCTTGAAACTATTTTCTATCTGGTCGGATTCCAGGCTTCACAACGAATTTTTGAGGGAATAAAGTTAATTGTTATTTGGTCGGATCCAGGATTCACAATAACTTAATTGAAAATATGAAGTTGAACTAATATCTGGTCGGATCTAGGCTTCACATTAATTTGCTTGAAACTAGTTGCTATCTGGTCGGATCCAGGCTTCATAATAACTTACTTGAAAAGATAAAGTTGAACTAATATTTGGTCGGATCCAGGCTTCACAGTAACTTGTTGGGGTAGAGGCAAACTCTACTGGGGAAAAGAAGTTAAACCCTTGTCTGGTTGAGTCCAAGTTCTTCAATATCTCGAAGAGTTAAACTTTTATCTGGTCGGGTCTAGGCTTCATAGTAACTTGCTGCGATAGAGGCAAAATCTACTGGGGAAAAGAAGTTAAACCCTTGTCTGGTTGAGTCCAAGTTCTTCAATATCTCGAAGAGTTAAACTATTATCTGGTCGGGTCCAGGCTTCATAGTGTCTTGAGAAATTAACTATTATCTGGTCGGGTCTAGGCTTTATAGTTACTAGAGTTAAACTATTATCTGGCCAGGTCCAGGCTTCATAGTATATTTTGGAGATAGCAATGACTTTGTTGGCGACTTCATTGAGGATCAGGGATTGTGGTCCTCTGAATTGTAATAGTCTGAGAGGAAAACTCAAGCTGGAGAGCATAGACTCAGCTGAGGCAGACAGATTTAACTAGGGAAATAAACCCTGCTGGGGAAATAAACCATGTTGAAGAAATAAACCCTGTAGAGGAATACTTGACGAACTGCTGACGAAGTGAGTTCTTTTAGGAAGAGATACACAAGGATTCTTCTTTTAAGACAAACTTAACTGGGGAGAGAGCTGTCAAGAGATGGAGACTCTGGCTGGGGATCAACCTATGCAAAGAGACTTTATGGGAAATTCTGTTGGGGAAAGGTTTATTGTAGCCGTCCTTGTGGGGATAATGCTAATGAAATAACTCTGTGGGGATATTCCATATACATTAAAGAGATGCTTGCTGCTGCTTAGCAGGACACATGTGCCAAATAGTTTTAATCATGTTCACATGCATGTGTTTGTTCAATTTTGGTCATTGGACATCTTTGCATTCAAAACAAAAACAGAAAGTTTTCACTTCAAAGTATATTTGTATTGATATTTTGCCCATGAATAGGCATTTTTGTACAAAGAGACTGAGATCCTAGTAAGAGAAAATCGTCGAAGGGAAAACAAAATTGAAAACAAAGATAATAGCCATGTGTAAGTGAACTCATTACGTTTCAACTCTACTATTGCACCAATGTCTTCGAACGTCCCTTGCCATTGACAGAAGTTGATTATACTGATCTTGGACCGCTTGAACTCGGACCTTGGTAATAAAGTCGACTGTGGTGAGTCCACGGGACATAGTCATACGCTTTTAATCCTTAACTTTTTCCTGGACCGCCCTTTTGGGTTTTCAGCCCACCAAGATACCCATTTTTGCCCAATTCGCTCATTCGGGTTTTCAACTTGCCGGGTGTATAATATTTTGTATATATCCTTATTTTTTGCCCAAACCTTTTGATTTACCTGGATGCCCTTATCTTGTCTAGGTGTGTTAACCTAGCGGGTCTCTTATGCGTAGTATTTTTTAACTATGTCTGTGTTCACATGATGTGGTAAGTCTTCACCGTCCATGGTAGTCAGCATCATGGCACCATCATAGAACACTCTCTTGACAATAAATGGCCCTTCGTAGGTGGGAGTCCATTTTCCCCTGGGGTCGCCTTTTGGAAGAATGATGCGCTTTATTACCAAGTCACCATCTTGATATATTTAAGGCCTGATCTTTTTGTTGAAAGCCTTGATCATACGTTTTTGGTACATCTGACCATGACAAACGGCAGCCAGTTGCTTTTCATCGACCAAGTTTAACTAATCCAATCTTGTCTGAATCCATTCGTCTTCGCCTAGGCCTGCCTCATTCATAATCCTTAATGAGGGAATCTAAACTTCCACTGGCAGAACAACTTCCATGCCATAGACCAAAGAAAAGGGAGTTTCCCCAGTTGATGTCCGAGTTGAAGTACGGTAGCCATGAAGAGAAAACGATAACATCTCATACCAGTCCTTGTAGGTCACTACTATCTTCTGCATAATCTTCTTGATATTTTTGTTGGCCGCTTCACTAAGCCATTCATTTTAGGTCAATAAGGAGAAGAATTGTGATGTTTGATTTTGAAATGAGTGCAAAGTTTGGTAATCATAGCATTGTTGAGGTTAGTCCCATTGTTAGTGATAATTCTTTCGGGGATACCATAGCGACATATGAGGTTATGTTTGATGAATCTGGCTAGCACGTTCTTGGTGACTGAGGAAAATGAGGAGGCTTCGACCCATTTGGTGAAATAATCGATAGTGACAAGAATGAAGCAATATCCATTGGAAGCAGTGGGTTTGATCTCTCCAATCATGTCAATGCCCCACATTGCAAATAGCCACGGAGTGGTCATAACGTTCAGAGGGATAGGAGGCACATGGACCTTGTCAGCATAGATTTGGAATTTGTGGCAAGTTCTTGAGTGGTGATGGCAATTAGTCTCCATTATTGACCAATCGTAACTAGCTCTCAGGATTTTCTTGGCCATAGTATGTCTGCTAGAGTGAGTCCCAAAGAGATCATCATGCATGTCTTCCGTAATTTCCTCTGCCTCCTTCTTGTTCACACATCGGAGTAGAGTAGAGTCATGGTTGTGTTTGTACAAGATTCCATTACTTAGGAAGAATTTGGCTGAAAATCTTCATAAGAACTTTCTATCATTGATGGATGCTCCTTCAGGGTACTCTTGTGTTTCAAGGTATCTCATCACCTCAGGGTACCATGGCTTTTTTGTGTCAGTGTTGAGCTCATAGCAGTGTGCAAGTTCGTCAAATATTTATATTGTAATCATAGGAGCTTCGTTGTCCCATTTGACCTTGAACATGGAAGACATTGTAGCCAAAGCATCAGCTAACTGATTTTATTCCCTAGGGAAGTGTTCAAACATGACCTCTTCGAAGTAAGGAATCAGAGATAGCACAAGCTTCTTGTAAGGGATGAGATTAGGGTGCTTAGTGTCCTAATCTCCTTTTACTTGGCTAATCACTAGAGAGGAATCCCCGAACACATTCAAATGCTTGATCCTCAAATCAATGGCGGCCTTCAGACCCAAAATGCATGCTTCGTACTCAGCCATTATGTTCGTACAGTCGAAGCATAGTCTGGAAGTGAAAGGAGTGTGGAAACCTTCAGGGGAGATTATCACAACACCAATTCCATTACCCAAAGCGTTGGAATCCCCATCGAAGAACATAGTCCATCGGGATCCTTGTTCAGGTCTGTCATGCGGTCCAGGTTTCGTGTAGTCGGTCACTAGCATGATGTTCTCATCCGGAAAGTCAAAGTTCATAGACTGATAATCATCAATATCTTGATGGGCCAAATGATCTGCTAATACAATTCCTTTGATGGCCTTTTATGTTGTGTATTGAATATCGTATTCATTCAAGATCATTTTCCATCTAGCTATTCGTTCAGAAAGAGTAGGTTTCTCAAAGATGTACTTGATAGGGTCCATCTTAGAAATCAGTAGAGTGGTATGAGTCAACATATACTGTCTTAGCCGGCAATCAGCCCATGCCAGAGCGCAGCAAGTTTTCTCGAGTAGTGAATATCTGGTTTCACAGTCGATAAACTTTTTGCTCAGGTAGTAAATAACATGCTCTTTTCGGCCAGACTCGTCATGTTGGCCCAAAACACACCACATAGAATTCTCTAGCACTGTCAAGTACATGATCAAGGGTCTTCCTTCAACTGGAGGCATGAGAATAGGAGGTTCTTGCATATATTCTTTGATTTTGTCGAAGGCAGCTTGGCATTCATCATTCCATATGACTACTTGATCTTTCTTCAAGAGTTGAAGATTGACTCACAAGTAGCAGTTAAGTGAGATATGAAGCAGGCGATGTAGTTAAGACGACCCAAGAATCCTATAACTTCCTTTTCAGAGTGGGGGACTGGCATTTCTTGGATGGCCTTTACCTTGACAGGATCGACTTCGATGCCTTTACCACTGGCAACAAAACCTAGAAGCTTTCCAGATCGTACTCCGAATGTGCACTTATTAGGGTTCAACCTTAACTTGTACTTTTTTATCCTCTCGAATAGCTTGTATAGGTGACTGAGATGCTCCTCTTCAGTTTGTGATCTTGCAATCATATCATCCACATAGACCTCTATTTCGTGATGGATCATATCATGAAACAAAGCTACCATAGCTCTTTGATATGTTGCCCCTACATTCTTTAATCCGAACGAAATGACCTTGTAACAAAAGGTTCCCCATTGCGTAACGAAGTGGTCTTCTCCATGTCTTCGGGAGCCATCTTAATTTGATTATAGCTGGAGAAACCATCCATGAAAGAGAAGACTTTATGCTGAGCGGTGTTATCGACCAAGACGTCAATATATGGTAGCGGGAAGTCATCCTTGGGGCTTTCCCTATTCAGATCCCTATAATCTACGTACATACGAACTTTTCCGTCTTTCTTCAGCACCGGAACCATGTTTGCAACCCATTGGGGATAAGATGTCACAACTAGGAATCATGCGGCAAATTTTTTAACCACTTCAACTTTTAACTTTTCAGACATAAGAGGCCTCATGTGACGAACTTTTTGTTTGACAAGAGAACAATCTTCCTTTGTCGGCAGACGATGAACTACAATGTCGGTATCCAATCCTGGCATATCTTCATACGACCAAGCAAATACTTCCACATAGTCTTGCAACACCTGAATCAAACTGCTTTTGACACTACTTTCCAGGTTAACGCCGATCTTGACCTCTTTCTTGTCTGTCTCGGTACCTAGATTGATGACTTCAACTGACTCTTCATGCGGTTGAATAGCTTTTTCCTCTTGCGATAGAAGTCTGGCTAGTTCTCCCGGTATCTCACAATCTTCCTCGCCTTCATCTTCGGCTTGGTTAACTGGATGTTCGAAATCATAATTGGTAATAGTAGAGTCGTTGGCAATGAGATCCGGAGTGGATGAGGACCTGCAAGAGTGTGTGTGTGTGTGTGCATTTAAGATACATGGCTATTTTTAAAAATGTATTTGAAGAAAAAGAAAGACAATGAGCATAAAGATTTGAATGTGAAAGTCCAATGATTTGTATTGAATGATCATATGATAAAATGAACATAAATAAAACCCTTGACAAATGGACCATAGTGTCCCGGGCCAGGCACATGGCTTAAAAGTCATTGTTTAATATTATAGGAAAAATGTTCTTGAATTAATAGAAAGCAATAAACAAGTAATTACTCCTCAATGAAGGATATGGGAACAATGTCCTCTGCGTGCCAATTTTTGAGCTCTGTTGTAGTAGGATATAACCATTCTTCAAATTCACATTCATCATCATAATCACCCATAACGTTAACTTCATGACTTCCAATACAGAGAGGGGGATTCCCTGCACGAGCGCACCTCACTTCTTTCTGATCCATGATAGTGAAACCCAAACCACATTTGTCTTCTTTGAATGCGATCTCTGGGAGTTTCCCCCAAGTATCACATCTTCATTCTTCGACTGCGGCACAAGCATCTTTAAATGAAACCATCTTTGGCATGACCTTAACAACTTTGGACACATCCGAGGAAAATTTGGCAGTAGCAACCATTGGTGGCATAACTTCAAAAGCCTGACACGGGGTTTCTATAAATTCTCCATCCATATCCACATATTTGAAAGAGTTGAGGTGGCTTACCATGAACTCCTTCTCACCACATACAATGACAATCCTTTCTTTGACTGGATACTTAAGCTTTTGATGAAGGGTTGACGTTACTGCCCCTACTTTGTGGATCCAAGGGAGACCCAACAAACAGGAGTAAACATGATGGATATCCATGATGTAGAAAGTAGAGTTGAAAATCTGTGAGCCCACATTTATCGGGAGATCCACTTCTCCATGATCTATCCTTTTGGACCCATCGAAAGCCCTCACAATAATATCACTTGGTTTCAAAACTAGTCCTTCACATTCTAAACGGTCCAAAGTCCCCTTGGGTAGCACGTTTAAATATGAGTCAGTGTCAACCAGAACATGTGCTAGGGTAGTCCCCTTACATTCCATAGAAACATGCAGAGCTTTGTTATGGTTCTTTCCCAGTGGTGTCAGACCAACATCTGAGAACCCCAGACCATTGTCGATTGTCAAGCTTGCCACACAATTTTCAAACTGGTCAGTTGTGGTCTCATGAGGGACATGAGCCTTCTTCAAGAATTTGATTAACGCCCGATCATGAGCATCGGAACAGAGTAGCAAAGATAACATAGAAATCTTGGAAGGGGTTTTCCCCAGCTGCTCCACTATCTTGAAATCACTCCTTTTTATAATTTTCAAGATCTCATCCATTTCTCGAGCGGAAGGTTCCTCAGCGGTAATGTCTTTTGCGGGTATTTTTGTCTCAGCAGGATCAACTACTTTCTCCTTTCCCCTTGTGTCAGCACTAGGCTTAGTAGTGGTCATGTGAACAGGTGCCTTTGTAGCAGTTGGTGGTGAGATGTTGGGTAAAAAGATTCTCCCAGTTCTGGTCACCTTACTAGAGCCAGTAATGTTACCAATGTCATCAGCTTTTCTTTCTTCAATCCAAGCGTCTTTCTTTATTCCATGGTAAAACACCTCAGCACCATAGTTCCATGACACTGCTTTGTTGGAAAAGTACAGAATTGGCTCGGGGGCGGTAATTATCAAAGGATCAACAGGCGGTTCATTGGAAATCCTGATAGGACCCTTGGAGGAGATCCTAAGAGGCTTGTTTGATATCATTATGATGGAGAGGTCTTCAAACTTATTGGTCAAACTTTTGGCGGACGGAGTCTTCTCAAATAGGATCTCATGGTTATTCATCAGGCGTTGAATGCCTTCCTTCAGCCCTTTTCATCCATTGAGTGGTGTGGCGCAACAATCGCAATTCTTCAAATAGCCAGGGAAAATCCCGGCTTTCAGCATAATCTTTTTGATAATGTTTAACGGAGTAGTCAAGTCTTCGACGGAGGAAACAAAAATGGTGTCTTCAACAACATTGACACCCTTGCCATTGTTTGGCATTGGTGCCGTTATCACATTTGGATTTGGAGGTGGATCAAATTCGATGGTTTTGTTCTCTATTAAGTCTTGAATTTTATTCTTCAGCGCCCAACATTGGTCAATCTCATGCCCGAGACTATTCGAGTGATATGCACACTTGGTATTCATATTGTATTTAGGTGAAGAGGTATCTGGATTGGCCGGAGGGTCACGCAGTGTCACCAAATTAGCCTTTAACAGGTGTTGTAAGGCTTGGGATAACAACATGCCTATCCTTGGTATTGTCTTCGCGGAGCCTCAAACCATTGATGATTGGAAGATTGTCTTTGAACAGGTGGTGGGTTGGAAATCCGAACAGCATTAACTGACGGACGATCATCTTTCTTGGTATGGGCCCTTTCCCCATACACAACATTCGTTTCTTTCTTCTCGGTAAAAGTTTTCTTTACGGGATTGGAGGTAGAAGCAGAGGCTATGGGAATCTTCCAGATTTTGATACCGCTTTCAACTTTTTCACCGGTTAAGATCAGCTCGGTGGAACCGGAAGAAGAACAACCAACCAATAAGTTGAAAAATGGACAAGATAAAGTGCCCATAAACATATCAATGTGCTCCCTGTCGGTTAACGGTTGTTGGACCCTACTGGCAAGATCCCTCCACTTTTGGGCGTACTCTTTGAACCCTTTACTCTTAGCCATTGTCATGTCTTGCAGTTGAACTCTTGTCGGCGCCAGGTCAGTATTGTACTGGTATTGGTGGTAGAAAGAGGTGGCTAAGTCTTCCCATGCATGGATACTAGAACCCTCCAATTGGTAAAACCACTCTAGTTGTGTCCCATCCAAGCTTTTTTGAAAGAAGTGAACCCAGTGTTTCTTGTCGGCAGTGTGCGGTTGAATTTTGCACACAAAAGACTTCAGGTGAATTTTTGGGCAGGAAACCCCATCGTATTTAATGAAGAATGATATCTTGAATGTATGGGGAATGACAACCCCAAATATTAAACCTAAATCATCAAAATCTAAATCGGGGACGGCTTGAATCTCAACAGCCTTCAGTCTGTCCACTAGCTGCTTGTACCTAACATCGGCAGGAAGATATTGCTCGTCAAAATAATCCTCATCATCGGACGCTTGATCATTGATACACCCATCCTGGGTACTCCTTGCTTCTCCAATTTGATTTTCGTCTTCCTCAGACGGGTCTTCCACTACCGATATCTGACGGATCGGCTCTCTGAATCTCTTACCCATATTGACTAGGGATTTCCTCTTTGGTTTCTTTTTGGCTGCTAGTAACGCCATTAACTCTTGTTTCCCCTTGGCCAGGGTCAGTAGAGTCTCCTGAAACTGGGAGTTTTTTGCTTGTAGGTCTTTCACTATTTTCTCGATATCTATCTTGTTGAAATAAACAGCAGAAAGATAAGGAAACCTGTCGTGGAAAACCTGTTATGTTATGATGCATGGAAGATGTGTATGCAAATCATTTCAAAGATTTATGAAATTTAAATTTGTATAGACAAAGAATGAACAAACGTCAAATTTCATTAATTACTTCAAAATGACTACATCGTGCCTCTTGCGCTCACAAAATAAATCTCTAAGATAAAAAGGTCGAACGCATCCTCTTCGACGCAAGGTAGGCGTTCAAGCTTTGTTCTTCATGGAGTTGCTTTGTAAGTTCCAGAACCCTTTTCTTGCTAGAGTAGAATTGAGCTTCGAAGGTATCTCGTTCTTCCTTTATCTGAATTCAATCTTTTTGCAAGTCTTCAAGAGAATTAGGCATGTCGGGATGGAGGACAGTGTACGGGGCATCTTCTTAAGCCACAGGCTCCAAGATAACTGGTAGGATGGAGGGGTAAGGCATCACGAGTTTCTGAGCCCGAGGTCGCACCCACCTAAGATAAGGCTCAAGGGGAATAAAATTCTTGCGTCACAGTGTCTTACTATCCACTTTGTTTACCACCATCCAAGCTCGTACAAACCTTTGACGGTAGCCTTGATCGTCGCTCTCGTAGTCGAATACCACTCCTTGGATGAGCATATCATGCATACCATCTCTTCGGGAATCTTCCCGCTTTTAATACCGCTTTCAAATATTACGGACCATCTCTTCCATAATACCAATCAAAGGAACATTAGGGAATTCCCCATAACGGTCGATAATAGTAATGTTCTCTGAGGATCGAGAACACCAGTGAATATCTGAATGTTTGAGTGATATCAACCTATGGGACCATCTTAAACCTTGCTCGTTCTTCAACACAGACTGGGGGAGATGCGAGACAAACCATCTAGCCAAAAGAGTAGCGTAACACATTAGGGTCCCTCTCTTCCTCATAGTGCGAGAGTGGAGAGAATGTAGGATATCTCCCAACAAAGTAGGCACCGTATTGCGAGACATGAAGATTTTAACAGCATTTACATCTATAAGTTGGTCAGAGTTTGGAAATAAAACCATCCCATAGATGAGAAGGGCCAAGATTTCTTCAAAATCTTGTAAATCCAGAGTGTTCCAACAATCTTAAGCCTTCTCCAACAAGAACTTGGCTAAGAACCCTGTGACACCACTCCTTGTTTCCCAATTAGTCGTGACATCGGATTGTTACAAGTGTAGCGCTCGGGCAATCTCTTCAGGGCTTGGATCTCTTTCTGTGCGGTTGAAAGGTAGTTTATTGAGAATGGGAATCATAAAGAGTTGAGTGAATTCTTCCATAGTAGGTACGAGCTGGTAATCGGGAAAGGTGAAGCGATGGTGTAAAGGGTCGAAGAACTGGAAAAACACCTTCATCATATCTTCATCAGTGCTCGAGGTAACCAAGTTTAGGAGGCGACCATGTCTTTTGGTGAATGAATAATTCTCAGGGACCCTTGATGCTAATTCTTTGAGTTGAGAAGGAATTCTTACGAGATTGACTTGGATAGTATTCCTGCGGATGGAAGCCATATCCTACAAAACAGAACAAAGATGAATCCCAATAATCCTTGAAATTGTTAGTAAGAATGCTTATGATGTTATGATATTTATGATGTTATGTACAAATAAGCATATACACACAAGGCAAAAAAGTCCTTAGGTTTAGGCTTGCATGGATTCTTATAGGTAATTACCCTCTTGAAGTTTAGTTTGCTCAACCTGTCCTAGTATTAGTAACCGGTTTCTAAGGGATCTCAATATCACTGATCTTTCTTATCGGGCATTGTTTTAGTGCAAGCCTCTTTAATGGTGACCAAAATATCCCAAGAACTCTGATTTCAATGAGCAAAGTATCGAGTATCAACAACTTCAGACTGCACCAAATTCGGCTATCTCACTACTTCCTAATGGCCAAGTTGGTCAAGTAAAGGTTCTAAAGTTAGTTAGTGCTTCATGACACCACACAGCGGCCCCGTATTCTTCTTGACTACTCAAGGGCTACCGGTACCAACAAATGTGTCACACTAATGTAGCTTTTGCTTAGACCATGTCGGTATACCCCGCACAGTTTCCACAACATATTGCTACTTACCTATAAGGTATCCCAAATCCGGGTAGAGGATCAAAATAAGCCCAAACAAGGAACCAAAATATAAAGTAAGCAAGTCAAACAATGAAAGTAAATAAAGGTGATCTATCCCTAAGGTAACCCCACTTTTAAGATGTCCCCAGCAGAGTCTCCAGTTCTGTAATACAGTGGGAGAACTGACTTGGTTGTTTTGCATTTGATCGCAATTGTTGCGAATAGCAAGAGTCGCCATCAACTTTTATTTTATCCAATAAGGAAAGGCTAAAAAGAATAGGAAAGACCTTTGAGATTATTTTCTTGAGTTCGGGGGGTAGATTATGAAAAGGGAAGGTGTTAGCACCCTTTTCATCCATAGTTATCTACGGGCTCTTAGTTGCTTGCTAGATCACTTTCTTTGTTTGAAAATATGCTTTGTGGTGGTTTTTGAAAGTATTTTTGAAAAGGCCCCTTCGTTTAGGAAAATATTGTAATGGTTCTCGTTTTGTAATAATGTATACAAAGTGTTGGACTTTTGAAAATATTTCATGTTTTGAAAGTGTTTGGTGTGTGTTTGTTTTGAAAGTGAGCAAGCAACTAAGAACGCTTATACCTACTCTAAAGTCTTTTATTCATTTCTCTCATTTCCTTTGATATTGCTATCTTACCATTGATTGGTAAGAAGCCTTATCTTTGGATGTAAAGGGACGGCCGTGGGTCATCGTATAGGCATAATAGCAATGTTGTGAGATATCTTAGCATTTCTCTTGAGGTACTAAGATCATTTGTAAGGAAACATTCGTAGCGTCATCGAGGGACTATGATCTTGTATTTTTTATTGTTTTTGCTAAGACATCCCACATGCGTAATATGACCATTTTTTAGGCAACAAATAGAGTTAACCTTAGGGTTACATGTGTGAATAGTGTGTATTTTTTTCATGCTTGGTTTATCTTGAATTAGGGTTCTCTAAGCATTAATTATATCTTTCCATACAAACCCTAACTTACTAGCATTGATATGAAAGCGATAAATTGCAGAAAGTAAATTTATTACGCTATTACATCATTTGGGGATGCGGTATACAAATTTACAAATGGGGATTGCAAGAAATTAAACCTAATTATCTATTACAACCATATTGAAACTTGAATAATGTACAAGAATTGAAAGGAATATAATATACAAGGATAAAAAATGGTAAAAAGAAATGGAATTTGTTTGGTTTTTGAGGAAAATGGTTTGGTTTTAACCTAATTATCTAAAAGAATATAATTAATTAAAATAAGTAAAATTAAACCCTACTTTAAAAGAAATGAAATTAATCAAGAAAACATTTTTAGGTTTTTTTTTAGAAAAGGTTTTAAGTTTAATCAAAATAGTATGGAAATTAATTAATTAAAATAAAACCTAAATTCTAAGTTAATTTTAATTAAAAAAATAAAATAACTAAACCTAAATCTAATTATTAATTTATTAAGAAAAAGAAATTAAGTTTTTATAAGAAAAATATTTTGTCTTTTTGTATTGAAAAATAAAATAAGTATATAGTATAATAAATAAAATATTTTTGTCTTTTTTATTAATAATAATAATATTAATATTAATATTAATGATAAAAAAATAAAGAAAGTGAAAATAAAATAAAAATATAAAAAAGAGGTTAGGGGGTGTAAAACAGTTTAGGGTATATCATTTAAAGTAAAACAGACTTGACGTTTTTTGTCTGACCCATTAGTGTTTCTGTAAACATAAAAACAAAATAAAATAAAATGAAATGGGTTGCGTTCTCAAAAGGAAACAGGGGGCCAGAATAAGTAAAAGAAATAAAAGCCAATCAAAAGAGGCCCAGGCGCGCATGTTTGGAGCAAAAAAGAGATAAAATATTGAGAAAAGGAGCAAAATGATAACGCTGGGGCTTGAACTCATGCCCTTGACCATAAACGCGTGTTGCCTTACCACTGGGGTGGTTATACATCCATTAACTTAAACAAAACCATAAATATATATTACAAATCCATTCCTAGAAATGAACTTCATCTTCAACCTCGAGCTGGGGTCCCTGTATCTTATTCATTTCTCATCCATTCTTAAAACTTCCAACATCAAACTTGTTAGAAAAAATGTTGGCACAAAGTTATGAAAAAATGTTAACTTTCTAACACTTAGAAAAATTTCTAAGTCCTAGAATTTTGACTTTTCAAAGATAATTTTGACTTTTTAATTTCTTGATGAAAAAATTTCATATTTTGACATGTCTTTATGAAATATGATTTTTGAAACTTGATTTTGATCAAAAAGTCAAAGTTTGACTTTTCAGTATACAATTGACTTTTCATTAGTTGACTGAAATTCATCTGTCAATCCAATGATCTTGAGAGGTGATTTGAACTATGAAATTAGGTCAATATGGTGCATTTGAATCCTTGAGATCATGTCTTAAACCAATAAGTCATTTTCTTGGTAAAAAGTCAAGAACTGAGCCTTCTCAATCAAAACCTTAATTTTGACCATTTTGCCCTTTTGGTGTTCTGATCAAATTTCCTTGAGAAATTGTGATCCAAACTTGATAAATTGACATATATGAGTTCATAATGTTGATATGGATAAAAAATTATGAAGTTTGACTGCAAATTGACCACAATTGACTTTTTCCCTAATATAGTTGATTTTAGGTCAACTGATCAACTGACTGAGCAAAAATGTGATCCAAAACTTGAAACTTAACATGAGCAATCTTGGGGATCCAAAATGATACATGAAAGTCATATGAGGCATTATAAGTTCAATTATATTTGTAAAAACTCAAACCCTAATTTTGAGTTGTCAGTGTTTAAGGAGGTGTCTTGAGCTGATCAAACCTTGTGTAGTCTTGAATCAATGGAGATATTATGAGAGATTTCTTGAGAAATGAGAGGGCAAATCTTGGGGTACAATAACAAGGTAAACTTGTTTCTGAACGTTTAAAGTGCCCAGCTCTCCCCTTCGATTTCAGGAATGCAAATCTTCCCTGTTCAACCAATCGAAGGATGCACACAACCTGCCTAAAGTTTGGATATAAACATAAAAAAGGTAACCTTCGAAAGCTACAGGCCCAGTGGTTAACACAAGTTTATTTGGCACCAAAATCCAAAGACTAAATATACATGGCAGTGATAATCGAAAGCTAAAGCATGGTTATTTTTCTAAATGTGATATCTACATTTTTCATTTATTTATATGTACAAATGATATTTAAATGGAAAGTTCCAAGTTTAGAGGAACTTACCTCTTGAAATGTCAATTGAAGGAGCTGTATATGACTTCCTTGGTTTTGGATCAAACTTTGATGGAACTTTCCTTGGGCTATTGGGACCACTTCTCTGCTTGAATCAAAAGTTTGGTATTTATGAGGAAATCGAAGGTGTTGGTATACTGCAGTTTGGGGGGAGTGAATCGAAGGTGGTGTTATACTATAGTTTGGGGAAGTGAATCGAAGGTGGTGTTATACTATAGTTTGGGGGAGTGAGTCGAAAGGTACACTACTGAGATTTTTTGTGAAAAGTTTTGAAGTTTTGAAGGTTTGAGAATATTGGAGAGTTTGAGAATATTAAAGAGTTTGAGGATTTTTATGATTGTTCTCTTTAGCAAAAATATAGCCCCTTTCTTTGTCAAAGGTTTCTCTATTTATAGAGAAAAGGTTTGGGAATTTGAACAAAGATATGGCTTGGTTGAAGTGTGAATATTAAGCTATGTCAGATTTTCCATGATCCCAAGGTGAAGTACTAAAGTTGTTGGTTAAAGGGGGCTGACTTCCCTTACTTATGGTAAAGTACAATCAGGATTTAAGAAAAGCATGGGCTTAAGATAAAATTTGTACTAGCAAGTTTACTTTCATGAAAAAATCTTTTGGACAAAGGCTTAATTATCTGGATAATAACTTAATCCATAATGTAAGAAATTAACTATGGAGTAAAATACAAGCATTAAGGCCTGTAAAGTAAGATCATGTAGCATGGCCTATGGATTTGATCAGTGTTCCTTCAAAATTCTATTTTCCACTTGTGTCGACGAGTTATAGAAATGTACCAAAGAAGACTTCTTCGAAGGGAGAAAAATGCCCAAATGAAGCTTATGGATTAAACTTGCATCGAAGGAGACTTCCTTCCCAAACGGAGGACTTAACCCAAACTTTCATTCGAAGGAGGCCACAAAGCCAAACGAAAGATGAATGCGGGAAGGTCTTAAATTCCTAAACGAAAGAGGCATCAAAGGAGGGACACATGCCCAAACGAATGAGGCATGCAAGAAGCCTAAATGCCCAAATGAAAGAGGCATCAAAGAAGTTTAAATGCCCAAACGAAAGAGGCATCAAGAAAGGCCACATGCCCAAACGAAAGAGGAATGCAAGAAGTTTAAAATCCCAAACGAAAGAGGCATTAAGGAAGGCCACATGCCCAAACGAAAGAGGCATGCAAGAAGTTTAAATGCCCAAATGAATGAGGCATCAAGGAAAGCCACATGCCCAAACGAAAGAGGCATGCAATAAGTTTAAATGCCCAAACAAAAGAGGCATCAAATGAGGGCCACATGTGCAAACAAAGGAGGCATGCAAGAAGTCTAAATTCCCAAACAAAAGAGGCATCAAAGAAGTTTAAATGACCGAATGAAAGAGGGATCAAAGAAGGCCATATGCCCAAACGAAAGAAGAATGCAAGAAGTTTAAATGCCCAAACTAAAGAGGCATCAAAGGAGGGCCACATGTGCAATCGAAGGATGCCAAAAGGAGGATTTTTGCCCTGGAATCGAAGGAGGTTACAGTAGGTTTTTTTCCTTGTGCCAGTTGGCCTTATGGGCGCCTCTTGCGTGTAAGAAGGAAACTATGGCTCAATCGAAAACTGTATGCAGCTAGCCATCAACTTTGTGAATCAAAGAAAGCATGGAGGGAATTATTTGTCTAATCAACATAGGCATGTAGACATCAAACATCCAATCGAAGCATGCATATAGGCAGCCATTGCATTGTGAACCAATTAAGGCCAAAGATACAATCGAAGGTTGCATGCAGGAAGCTCCTGCCTTGTGAATCAAAGCCAGCGTGTCAGAGGCCAACGCCCAACCGAAGGGTGCAAGCTAAGCTTGCATCAAGAAGGCCAAAAGTCCAATCGAAGGATGTGAATTGAAGAATACTTGCTTTTTCTCCAATTTTGTCAAAAAGATTAGTATTATCTGCTTTCCCCTTTTTTAACAGTTTCCTCTTTAACTTGATGCTGGAAAATCCAATTATACTCGTACAATCTTGAATTTTGAGAATCCTTGTAAGAAATGCCTTGAGAAATGAGAGGGGAAATTTTGGGGTACAACAGCTGCCCATGTTCAATCTTGTTAAACCTGAAGAGTTATATTGGTGAGTCTGCCATTCGTGACATGAAGGTGGAAGATGATTGAACACTAGAGTGCCCAAAAATTTGCACTTGATGACGTGGTGGTTGATTATGGAGGGAATGGGCTTAAATATGCCATTTGGAAAGATGATGGAGAGTTGTCGGAGATGGGCTTATAGATGCCATCAAAGGTGATTGTTGACAGGAATTAGACTAAGTCTAAGCTTTGACTTCAACTGGAAAAGAATCAGAATAAATCTTTGGAATGATTTATCTAAACCAGAGAAAGTGTCTACCAGAAAGGAATCAGTATAAACCATTGGTCGATTTAAACTGAACCAACAAGGGTCTTGAATAAACTTTAACTAGAAGAAATCAGGATAAATCTTTGGAGTGATTTATTTGAACCAAAGAAAGTGTCTATCGAAAGGAATCAGGATAAACCATTGGTCGATTTAAACTGAACCAACAAGGGTCTTGAATAAAATTTAACTGGAGGGAATCAGGATAAATCTTTAGAGCGATTTATCTTAACCAGAGAAAGTGTCTACCAGAAAGGAATCAGGATAACCCATTGGTTAATTTAAACTGAAATAGCAGGGCTATTGAAAAAACTTTAACTGGAGGGAATCAGGATAAATCTTTGGAGAGATTTATCTGAACCAGAGAAAGTGTCTAACAGAAAGGAATCAGGATAAACCATTGGTCGATTTAAAATGAACCGGCAGGGTTCTGGAATAAACTTTTAACTGGAAGGAATCAGGATGAATATTTGGAGTAATTTTTCTGAACCAGAGAAAGCATCTACCGGGAAGGAATCAGGATAAACCATTGATCAATTTAAACAGAACAAGCAGAGGTCTTGAATATTCTTTAACTGGAAATAATCAGAATAAACCTTTGGAGCGATTTATCTAAACCATAGAAAGTGTCTACCGGGGAGGAATCAGGATAAACCATTGATTTATTTAAACTGAACCAACAGAAGTCTGGAGGAAGTGTTTTTCATACAGATAGTCACCCCGTCTTGTTTCGAGAATTGATCTGCAAGTAATTCATTCACATATAATTGTCTTGTCTTGTCGAAAACAGTTTGATGATAATTTTATGTCGATTGATCTTTCCTGAAAAGGTAAAAAGTTAGTTTTATGCAATGTCATGATGCATGAAATGCATGGCGTAAAGATGTTTCTCAGAATAAATGAGATTGTGATATATGCAATTGTGTTGTCGATGCTATGATGTATAAATGCAATGTATGAACATATTAGTTGTTCTGCTGCAGTGTTGCTGGACTGGAGAAAATAAATCCCTGACTGCTGCTGGAAATGAGGAGTGTAAGTCTTCATATTTTGTTGAATTTGAAGTGTTGATAGATGGTTTTCCACTTTGAGAGAAATAAGCTCTGTTGGGGAAGGGAAACTTCGTGCATTGTTTGGGGATTTTGTGAAATCCTCCTAGGGATTTTGTGGATGGCCCTTGGATATTGTCCCGTTTCTTAAAGCCATTAGTAACTGTCTTTTTTTAATGCGAGTATTTGCAAATGGTAATCACATTCAAATGCATATGTTCAAAAATAATCACTGGACGTTTTTGCAAACAAAATAGAAAAATAAAAACAAATAGTTTTGCACTTTCAAAGGGATTGCTTTTGTGTTGATTTGAAGGATTTGTGCCTATAATAGGCATTTTTGTACAAGGAGACGAACATCTTAGTAAGAGAATGTCTTCGTAAGAATGAAACTAATACAAAATACTGTACAAAGAAAAACAGCTACGTGAAATAATCCCATCGGATTCTTATTTTTCTATTGCCTTTATGTATTTGAGCGTCTTATCTCTTTGTTGTTTGTCGGGTGTACATATTTTTTTATATCCCTAATTTTTGCCTAGGCCAATCAACCTAGCGGGTCTGTTTCATGCGTAATATCTTTTAACTATGTCTGCATTTACAAGGTGCAGGAGGCCTTTATCATCCATAGTGGTTAAGATCATGGCCCCACCCGAAAATATGTTTCTGATCACAAACGGTCCTTCATATGTAGGAGTCCATTCGCCCCTGGGATCACCTTGTGGCAGTATGATACGCTTGACTACCAGGTTACCAACCTGATATACTTGACGTCTGACCTTCTTGTTAAAAGATTTAATTATACATTTTTGGTACATCTGACCATGGCAGACCGCCGCAAGCCTCTTCTCGTCAATCAGGTTTAATTGGTCAAGTCGAGTCTGGAACCAATCATCTTCATTCAAACCTGCATCCTTCAGGATTCTCAAGGAAGGGATATAAACTTCTATTGGTTGGATAGCTTCCATACCATATACCAAAGAGAAAGGAGTTGCCCCTATTGATGTGCGCACGTGGTACGATAACCGTGGAGAGCAAATGGTAACATCTCATGCCAGTCTTTATAGGTCACTGTCATCTTCTGTATGATCTTTTTTATGTTTTCGTTAGCACTTCTACAGGGCCATTCATCTTCAGCCGGTAGGAAGAAGAGTTATAATGTTGAATCTTGAATTACGTGCAAAGCTAGGTGATCATAGTTATTTTGAGATTGGTACAATTATCTGTAATGATCCTTTCTAGAATATCGTACTGTGATACGGTGGCAAAACCGACTGTTATATTGGTTTGTGTTTTGTATTCGCAAATGTGCGGTAAGCAAGAGTTGCCACTGACTTTTCTTTTATTCAACAAAGGAAAGGGTGAAAAGAATAGAAAAAAGACCTTTTTTGAGAGTTTATGAGTAAGGGGGTAGATTATGGAAAGGGAAGGTGTTAGCACCCTTTCCATCAGTGGTTTTCCACGGGCTCTTAGGTACTTTCTCATTTTTGAAAATTGCTTTCGTGTTTGTGTGTTTTGAAAAGTTTGTTTGCTTTATGCTAACTCTCGTATCAGTCCTCAAGAGTGTTGATAAAGCGTTTTTGCATAATGTTTTGAAAGTGTAGTGTGAAAAAGATTATTTTTGAGCAAGTACCTAATATTTATCTACCTACTGGAAAAAAGCGTTATTTTCCTCCTTTCCTTTAGATAGTGCTATCCTACTATTAGTGAGTAGGTAGCCCTATCGTTGGATGTTGAGGGACTATAAAAGGGACGTTTACGGTCACTAAGGCAACTGGGCAAGAAATTTTACTAATTTTCCTAAAGTTCTAAGATCACTTATTAACCGAGGTGGTATCGAAAGGGTCATCACGAGACTTATGATCTCTTGAACTAAAGGACAGCCACTAAAGATTCTCACGTTTCAAGAATTGTGACCGTTTTTGAAAGAAACCGAAGTGGGAGATACCCTAGGGGTGAGCATGTGCAAGTGTGTTGATTCATTTCATTTATCTTGTGCATTTAGGGTTATCTAATCGTTTTCTTTTCAGTCTTTTTCATACAATCCTATTAATCTAAGCAGTTAATAATAGTGCAGGAATTTAAAAGTTAGAAATTAAACCTAGCTATTACAGGGCCTTGGGGAGGGGGGTATTTACATGTCCAAAAAATATGGGGAAGGAAAATAGAGAAAACGATAAAAGTCCTACTTAATCTATTACATCCAGTAGATAATTACAAAAGTATGGAAATAAATGCGAAAGGTAATAACGCGCGTGAATTGAAAGTATGTCTAAAAACCTAAGAGAAAAAACTTGTTTTTATTTTTATTTTTATTTTTATATATTTAAGAAAATAAATAAATTAAATTATCCTAAAATCTATTTAGAAAAATAAAATTTGATTAAGAAATTATTTATTGTTTTTGTTTTGAAATGAAAAGAAAAAATGATTTAAAACATAAGATTAAACCTAAATTCTACTTATTTTAATTAGAAGAAGTTAAAGTTTAATTAATTTAATTTTAAAAAAATCTAATCCTAATTTTTTTTGTGATTTTAATTATTTATTGATAATAAAAAAAGGTAAAAGAAATAAATAATAAAAACAAAATAAAGAAAAAGAATAAATGGGCCAGGATAGCAAAAATTAAATGGGGGGTGTGTGCTGTTTGAAAATCGTTGGGCCCAATAGAAAGCCCAGACTTGCTTTTGGATCCGGTGTGGGTGAGCTCTAAAGGCATATGGTGGGCTACACATCCTAGGCACTGGATCTGGATCTTATATGGATTTGTTGGCGTATATCTGAGGAGTAAGGTTGACTCCTAGCTACAAGGAACGCTGGATCTACAAGGACAATGTTAGAAAAAACCAAAATGCTGGACCTGGGACTCGAACCCGGGTCCTCTCCTTTCACACACGCGCTGCGTGACTATTTGTGCTTCCATCTCATTCATGCATATAAATAAAACAATGATATAATATGAAAAATTAGGTCAAAAATTTTAACAAATAAAAACGCGCGCCCTGAGTGGGGGTCCTACTATTTCAAACGGACCAATCAGGGAATTAGTTGTAGCCATGCATGCCCTTGGTCTGGTCAAATGGAGTCAACAACGCTGGGGCTACACTCTGGTCTTCTTCTTCGGCCGCACAAAATTTCCCACGTGCAAATATGTTAATTTTAAGGCAAACAAGACAAACTATCTCAATGGAAATCTTGCCCTAATCATTAATTCGGCCTCTAAAGTGACTAAAACATCACGCATCCCTGAGTTCGAACATGAAACCCTAAAGACGTCCAAACATGGCAATCTATGATCTAGACGCCATGAATTCCATGTAATGCTTTTAACCTGCTCTAAAGATATCCAGAAACTCATACATGCACATTAGAATGTTCAACAATTCGTAAAAAAAAGATTGGAATTCGAGATTATACCAAAACGGTGGTGATTTGGATCTGATGATCTGCGATGTTGCAAGCTTCGAGAATGGTTGGAATAGGTCCCTAGGAACCTAAGGGGCAACGTATGATCGCTAGTTTGGATTTAGGGCGCATGCAAATCGTGTTTCAGTTTTGACAACTTTGGTTGAATTTTTTGGAATTTTTGTGAAGCTCTTGTGAGGTGGATTTCGTATGTTTGTCTTGGCATCTTGTTGTTCATATATAGTGAATCACATTAGGTCAACAAATGTGGAAAAGATCTCATGCATTCATCACATAATATTTGTTTTGGAATCAAATGAAATATTTCCAAAATTGGACAAATCTTTCACAAATGAACTCCATGCATTTTCCAACCTATCCTGAGTTATTTTAGGCCTTAAGATATTTGGAGATCAAGCCCATGCAATCTTCATATATTTTTTTATCATTTATTTCATTTAAAATGAAATTTTAATGACTAAAAATCACAATAAATAAAATAAATGATCAAATAAGGCATGGATGGGCTTATAGGTCGTGGACCACGTTAGAAATAAGTTTCAAACATAAAAAGATAGGCCCATTGGGAAAAATTCCAAGTTAATTCAATATTTGCTTCATGCATTTTTCCAAAAATTGGTCAAGTTTAGCAATGGATATTTCTCTCAATTTTAACCCTATGATGGTGTTATTGGACTTTTTAGAGAGTTTAGGATGTCCTCTAGACAATCCTTTTGGTTTCATCTCAATTGTATCTTCCATGTTCATGTAAGAAGCTTTGACCCAAAAGGTGTTTTTGTTGACTTTTTAAAAGGACCGATAATGTCTGAGCTTATATCTTTTAATTGGTGCATTTATTTAACTTGAGGGATGAAGAGAAGTTGAAGGGAATTGGAATCTATTCAAAATGAGCTTTTGTGGGAAATTTTTTGATAAATTATGAGAAAGTTGTGCCTGGTCAAAGTTTGGTTGACTTTTCCTATAGAAACCCTAATTAACATTTTTTTATGTTTGATGAATTAGGAGCATTTCTTAAGGAATCATGATCAACCATTGATCAAATGATGGATATCACTTAAAAATGTTGATTTTGACCAAAAATCGTGAAGTTTGACTGTATATAGGCTACAGTTGCCTTTTGACTTAATACAGTTGATTTTCAGGTATTTGAGCAGTTGACTGGGCAAACTTGTTGTGCAAGTCATGAAATTTGGCATGGACAACCTTGAGGGCATATTAGGACCATGGCAAACATTTGAGACCACTAGAGCTTACACATCTTGATGAAAATTGTAACCCTAGTCAGAGGTTCATTGCCTTTGGAGGAAAATTTGTCTGGTCAATTATTGGTCATCCTTGGGCAAGTTAGGGACCTCAATGGGTATGCCTTGAGTAAAATGATAGGGCAAATTTTAGGGTACAATATTTTCCCCTGTTCAATCTTCTTATACCTGAGGATGTAGATTGGCTTGTCTGCCTTTCGTGATCTGAAGGTGGAAGATGATTGAACACTAGAGTGCCCAGAAATTTGCACTCGTCTGAAGTGATGCTGTTGGTGGAAGATATCAGAATGGGCTTACAGATGCCATTTGTAAAAGATGACTGAAGACTGACATAGATGGGCTTACAGATGCCATCCAGAGAACATGTTGATTTCATGAGAGATTCCTTTGTGGGGATTCCTGTTCTTGTCATTGAGGAGGACTCCGTTGAGGAATGTTAGACTCTGTTTCAGGAAATAGAGTCTAGAAGCTTCAGTTATTCATTACTCTACTAGGGAGTTATCTCTTGACTGGAGAGAAAAAAGCGGGATGTTATTTGGTCGGGATCCAGGCTTCACAACGACTTGTTGAGGATAATAAGGCTAACTGTTATCCGGTCGTATTCCAGGATCCACGGCGACTTGTCGGGGAATATGAAATTAACTGCTATCTGGTCGGTTCCAGGCTTCGCAGTAATTGTAGACATTAAACTGTTATCTGGTCGTATCCAGGCTTCAGTGATTTGAAGAAATTAAGTTGTTATTTGGTCGGGTCCATGCTTTAACTTGAATCTGAGGTATACTGTTATCTGGTCGGATCCATGCTTTGGTGTCATAGGTTATACTATCATTTAGTCGGGTCCAGGCTTCATAATAATTAATAAAATACTATCTGGTCGGACTCCAGGCTTTACAGTATCTTTAACTGGATAAGAATCAGAAAATCTCAGTGTCGATTTAATTGAACTAGAGAAAGTATCTACTGGAGAAGAATCAGAATAAATCATTGGTCGATTTAAACTGAACCAGCAGAGGTCTTGAGTTATCATTAACTGAAATAGAATTAGAGAAATCTTAGGGCCTATTTAACTGAACCAGAGAAAGTATCTACCAGAAAATAATCGAAATAAATCATTGGTCAACTTAAACTGAACCAGCAGAGGTCTGGAGTTATCTTTAACTGGAATAGAATCAGAGAAATCTTAGGGCCGATTTAGCTGAACCAGAGAAAGTATCTACTAGAAAATAATCAAAATAAATCATTGGTCGACTTAAACTGAACCAGAAGAGGTCTTGAGTTATCTTTAACTGGAATAGAATCAGAGAAATCTTAGGGTCGATTTGACTGAACTAGAGAAAGTATCTATCGGAAAAGAATCGGAATAAATCATTGGTCGATTTAAACTGAACCAACAGAGGTATTATGCTCTCTTGAGCTGGAATAGAATCATAGAAATCTTAGGGTCGATTTAACTGAACAAGATAAGTCTTTAACTGTCTTTGACTGGACAAGAATTAGAAAAATCTTAGGGTTGATTTAACTGAACCAGAGAAAGTGCCTACTGGAAATGAATCAAAATAAATCATTGGTCGATTTAAACTGAACCAGCAGAGGTATTGAATATGATCTTCTGAAGAAAATGCTAGAATAGCCCTTCGTCAGAGGCAACCTTTGAAAATACTGTCAGGTTATATAAGTGGTTAATGATGTTTGTCGATTGATCTTTCTTGAAAAGGTAAAGAGTTAGTTATATCCAATGGCATGATGTATGAAATGCATCGTGTAATGATGTTCTCAAAATAAATGAGATTGTGTTGTATGCAATATATATGCGCATTCCATGATGTATAAACATGGAATGTTGTTGCGACATTTCCTAGTCTGGGAAAATAAATCCCTGACTGCTTGCTGTAGAGTACTGGGAAGCTGAATCCCGAACTGCTGTTTGGTAGATGAGTAAAGTGATTCTTTCATTTCCGCTGGGGATGATGAATGGAGATGATTTACCGGGGATTTCCTCTTTCTGTTTGAGGGTACTTTTTCGGGGATCTTTGACTTCTGCTTGAGAATGCTCTGTTAGGGAGAAGATGCTCTGTCGGAAGATTTTACCAATGTAGAGAAATAAACTCGGTTGGGGGATAAACTTCCGCAGCTAGAGAAATAAACTCTATCGGGATAAGGATTTATAAACTATTTGAGATTATAAAACTTAGCTGGGGAACATGGATTTCAGCTCTCTGAGGGAACTTTGCTGGAGGAGGTAATTCCTGCTTGGGGAAGAAGAGGTCAAAACTTTGGTTGTTTTCACTCTGCAGGACATAGACATCACTAGGACGTATGTTGAGGATGTAGAGGTGACTTTGCATCAGGATGTTTCTTCCCCTGTACCTGCTGGAGAAAGTACCTGCGGAGATTTTATGGATGGATCTATGTGTTGAAATAAGTGTCAAAATTAAATCTATCTTTGAATTGTATCTGAATTGTATTTGGAACATGTATTTAATGAGTGTCAGAATGACATCCGTCTCTGGATCGTATCTGAACTGTACTTGAAACATGTGTTGAATGAGTGTCAGAATAACATCCGTCTTTGGATCATATCTGAACTGTACTCGAAACATGTATTGAATGAGTGTCAGAATGACATACGTCTCTGGATCGTATCTGAACTGTTTCTAGAAGAGAAATCTGGAACAAGTATCAGGATAACATTTGTCTCTGGATCGTACCTGAACTGTTTCTAGAAGAGAATCTGAATAAGTATCAAGATAAGATTCGTCTCTGGATCGTACCTGAACTATTTCTAGAAGAGAAATCTGGAATAAGTATCACGATAACATTTATGTCTGGATCGTACCTGAACCGTTTCTAGGGGATAATCTGGAGTAAGTACCCGAATGATATTTGTATCTAGATCGTACCTAGACTGAACTATTTCTAGAAGAGAAGTCTGGAATAAGTATCAGGATAACATCCGTCTCTGGATCGTACCTGAACCGTTTCTAGAAGAGGACTTGGTTTATTTATAATGTTTCCGTTGGGAATTCATGTTTAATTGTTCTTGAGAAGAAATCCGCGGGAGAACATTGATTTTGCTTGATTGTACGTGATTCGTTTCTAGAATTCATGTATAATTCCCCAAGTGATTCGGGTGGAGATTTGCCCCTGGCTATTTGGCATTTTTGAGAGATTCCATGAATCTTGACTTGACTGCCCCAGATGATGGACAATGATCATGCCGTGCCCCTTGGTTGGAAGTGTTTTTCCAATTGAGGTGATCCTTTTCATTGAGAAAGTTTTTTTTCACTAGATATTCGTCATGTGAATTTCTCTGTTGTCGAACAGATAACTATATGCAAACAACGATATTCAAATAATGCAAAGTTTATGCTTGTCTTGAAGTTTTTGAAAATTCATTTTTTCAGTAAAACAAATTTTGCAAGAGGGTGATATCAACTCAGGATTTATAGCAAGTCCTATAGGAGCCAGAATACCTTTTATAATAATATGCTTCCGAACTAACTTATGCTTCAGTTAGGAATATTAAGGGTTGTAACGTGTCCTAGTTCACGGTTTAAGAAACAAAGGATAAAGGCTCAAAATTTATTTGTCCCCCCCCCCCCCCCCCCCCCCCCCGTTCTTCATGATGTTCTTCAGTCCTATGCTCAGTTAATTGTGCATTTCGAATCTCATTTGAGTTTTGGAATATTGGCCCCGATATTCCGGTGATGGTTCAGAAATTGAACGTTTGTTTGAGAAGGCAGTCATTTTTATGACCTTTTCCTTTTGTTGAGGATTTGTAGAAACCTTTTTTTTTATTATCCCGATCTTTTGCCTGAATTATTTCTTTTGTGATTACAGTCAGCGGGATTCCCTAATTTTTTTCTTAAGTCTCCTTCATAGGTTTTGACTTAATGGGCTTTTATTTTGAGAGATAATGAATGCCTGTCTTGATGATTTTGTGGAACCATCACCCTCTTCTGATTTGGAAGGACATCTTTGATGCCATTCATTATGTATGAAGTGGAAGATTGCGATTGAATGCGCATCTGAATTAACTGAGAAAACTACCCTGCCCAAGGTCGTGATTAAGGGTTTTAATTTGTGTGAATAGAAAAACTCCTACTTCTTAGGCTCAAAGGGGTTGACTAGGGATTATCTTTCTTATAACTCCACTGTTTGGGATTTGAAACAATGCATGTACATCGTCAGTAAAGTCTGTTCAAAAGCATATTGTATGAGATTGTGGTATTGTTTTCATCATCCTCCCTCTAAAGGCTTATAGTTTTTTAATGGAGAGTCGAATATCACAGAAAGGAAGCAACAAAACAGTTTAAAAAAATGACAATGAAATTATTCAAGACAAACATATGTGATGAATGAATGGGAAAACCAAAGTTCGGCATGACAGTAATCATTTGAACAACAAATGAAATTACAAATGAAAAATAAAATAAAAAAATGAACTGGACGTTCTCAATGATTTAACCTAGGAGTAATGATCACTTTGTGAGTCTCTGGAGGGTAGAATTCAATCTCTTTGGCGTCAATCATATCTTGAATTTTGTTCTTCAGAGTCCAGCAGCCATTTGTATCATGTCCAGGACTATCAGAATGGTATGCACACCTTTCGTAGGGGTGGTAACTAGGAGCAGAAGTATTGGGATTTCGCAGAGGAGCCTTAAACGTAATCAACTCTGCCTTCAACATGTGTTACAACGCTTGAGCTAGTGACATGTTGATTCTGGTGAATTTTCTCTTAGGCTTGACCTCTTTACGTTGATTCCCCTGTTGGTTTCGTTGCATAGGCGTAGGTGTGATACAGTGGCAAAACCAGACTGTTTTGAGAAAATGCTGGTTTGCATTTTGCGTTTGTGTTTGCAAAATGTCGCGGTAAGCAAGAGTTGCCACCGACTTTTATTTTATCCAACTGGAAAGGAAAAAAGCACAGAAAAATTCCTTTTTCGAGATTTTGAGTACGGGGGGTAGATTATAGAAAGGGAAGGTATTAGCACCCTTTCTATCCGTAGTTTTCTACGGGCACTTAGGTACTTGCTCATCATTTTAAAATTGCTTCCGTGTTTGTGTGTTTCGAAAAGTTTTTGTTTTACTTTGATATAACCCTTGCTTTTGTCTTCAAGAGTGTTACGAAGTGTTTTTGAAAACTTTGTTTGGAAACGTGTAAGTGTGAAAAGTTTGATTTTGAGCAAGTACCTACTAGCATCTACCTACTCGAAAAGAGAATGTTTCTGTTCTTGATTCCTTTAGACAATGTTATCCCACTATTAGTGAGTAGGTAGCACCTTCATTGGAGTTGTATGGGTCAATTCGAAAGGGACGTACAATCACTAAAGCAATGTTATGACGTCTTAGTAATAATCCTAGTGTCTTAAGATCATATTCGAGGCAACATTTCCGAGGCAACCTTTCCGAGACAACATTTTCGAACGGGACATTTGATCTTTGTTTAGACAAGAGGGCGACCACTAAAACACCCTATACTTAATGATCGTTTAGCGAAGGCAACCGAAGTGAGAGTATACTCTAGGAGTGCGCATGTACGAGTGATTTGATTTCAAGTTATTATCTTTGCACATTTAGGGTTTGCTAACAATTTAAAAAAATTAACATACAGTCTTGTCATGCAATCCTATTATCATACATCTAACAGTTAATATTTGCGAAAATTAAAGTGCGAGAAATAAAGCTACACTATTACAAGGCTTCGGGGTAGGGGATTAATTACATAGCCAAAAACCCGTAAAACGAATAAATAAGCGAGAAGTCCTAATTAATATATTATATCCCATGAACAGTTACATCAATATTGTCCAAAAATAATAAACGCACGATGGATCGAGAACAAGAAAAATTAGGGTTTTGACCCCATCTAACCTAATTAAAAGAAAAATCATTTTTGGTTGTTTTTGATTATTTTAAGAAAATAAGGTTTTAATGAATAAATACAAACCTAATTACTAATTAAATTAAATTAAGTAAAATGATTAATTTTGACCTATTTTTATACTTTTTTGGTTATTTTTAAGAAAGGAAAATAAGAATTAAATTAAACAAAACCCCTAATTTTCTAATTGATTTTAATTTATTTACAAAATGTTAAAATTTCCTTAAAATTAAATAAAACTAGTTAAATTAATTTTTTTTGATAAAAAATAAAATATATATCTAATTTGATGAAAACTGATTTTATGATTATTTTTATACAAAAGAAGAATTAATTTTGTGAGAAAAATAATTTAAACAAAAAAAATAAATTAAATAAAGAAAATATAAAAGAATAAAGAAAAAGAGTATTGGGCCTGGTATCCAAAGCAAATGGGGGGTGCCATTAGCAGCTTTTGGGCCCAAAAAACCTAATCCACGTTTGACTTCCATGCTCCAATGTTTGCACGTTGACTGGGGCCTTTGGTAGACCCTCTCATGCCAAGTGTTGGATTGGAATTGCCTTAGATCCAGTGTGTTATACCCCAAAATTTGCCCTCTCTCTTTTCCACAAGAAATCACAGCTTCGGGCTTTTCCTGATTTTTCAGATTGGTTTAAGAATCGGTCAAACAGACTTTTCTAATCAGTCAGACAAAATTAGGGTTTCCATTGATTTTGAATCAGTTCAAGCATATTGTTAGGGTTTGGTTGAGTTTGGCTCAGGGTTTGATCAGGCAGGCGCTTCTTTGACATTTAATCAAGATTTAGGGTTTACACGCGCATTTTCAGAAGAATTTGAATCCACAATGTCTTAATTGACTGTCACCTGGTTTTGACGTTTGTTCAAGATTTCTGTCTAAACATCTGGGATATGGGTTGAGGCTTCTGATTGAGAGTTTGCAGTGTTTGGTTTAATCAGTAAAAGGAAAGACATGTGGACGTTTGTTTGATTAACTGTGCAATGCTTTGGATTATTCGGAACGCCAGACGTTTATTGATTATTTATCATTTCTAAGTTAAAATTATTGGATAATTTCCAGTTATTATAATTCAAGAAATATAAATAATTAAATAAACAATTGAAGAGGAATTAAAAGAGATATCTGACAAAAAGACTTTTATTTATTTTTAATCATTGGTACAAGTGTTATTTAAATACAAGTACCTGAGAATCACCTCTGGTTTGGATTCAATTTCAGAAAATAACGGAAAATCACTCAGAGGCACTCTTCTGCTGGAGATATCAGCAGTGGAAGTAGCTCTGGGTTCCTTCTGAATATTTTCTATCAGCTTCATCTTTTTCAGATTCTTTGCGTTCAGAGGTTTCCCAATTGTTGGTTCAATAGTGCTCAGCTCTTGAGCTTCTATCAGATGCTCAATCAGCCTATTCTCTGTCAGAATATCTGATATCAACCTTCCAAAAGGTATCCAGTCCCTCTTGGTTCTTTCTTCTTCCCTTGTTTCTTTCACACTGGTTCTGAGATGGTTGAACAGGAAGTGAGCCAGATTGATCTTTATCTTCTAATCAATAAAGTAGATCAGAAACTGCTGATCCACATTTATGTAATCAGGAGAACTTGTTGGTTTCCTGTGGTTGAAGCACCCCAGAATTATCTTAGCCCATACTCTGAAATGATCCTTCAGATCCTTAATCTTGCTGCTGGGCAACCCAAGAGTGAAAATCCTGTTAGCTACCACACCTATATCAGCACATCTTTCAGCCATGTCCACACAACGGACGCCACCACCACTTTGACCGATTAGCCTTGCAATGAGATCTTCAATAATCACAATCTTCTTCCCCATAACAGAGGAGATGACTAGATGTGTTGAAACCTTGGCGTCAATCCAAAATTCCTTGACCAGCGCTGGGAATGTTGGTCCAACCAACCTATCGAAATACCTTTCCCACTTTTGAGCCCTAACTTCTTCAGTTAGGTCAAAACCGTTCTCCTTCAAGCTTTCAAAATCAATGATTAACTCAGAGAGCACTTCAAGATTCTTCACCGGAGTGAGGAGAGTTCTGAGAGGCACTTGATATTGCTCAGATGATGCTTTCTTCTGAGTACCTGCAGAAACGCTGCTGGAGGATGCCATGTTCACACTGAAAGGGTTTTGAGAATGAACTGAGGAAAAAGGTTTGCAAGAGATGAACTCAGAAATATGCAGAAAATGCTTGAGTATTAGTGAGAAAGCGTAAAGAATAAGAATGAGAGATTAATGTGCTTAAATAGAGTTTTCAAAACTATTTTGAAAAGATAAACGTTTTTAAGAGAGAGAAAAATCATGATTGCCATTTAAAAGCATGATTACTTTTCATTAAATGCTTGCTGATTTTGGGGGATTTGAGAAAGATACTTAAAAACGGTTACCAGACATGTGTCTCAATGCACCCAATCAGCGCTTTGCCTTCTCAGAAGCGTGCACGCGTTCTGCTTCAGAGATATGCTGGTGATTGGATGACACTTGTTTGATGTAGTGATCAGCACGTCTGTCTTTGAGCATAGACTCTCAGATCTTTAGACTTGCATCTGATACAATCTGCATGTTCTATCTTTCTGAAAGGAGATTGATCAGAAGTTCACAGTGAAATAATTACATTCTGAAGGTAAATATATGGAATTAAAACATTTTCACTCTGGACATACTTTCATGCTGAGATGTTTCAGAATGAAATTAAACCTATCTTCTGAAAGGGGTTTAGTAAAGATATCAGCCCATTGATGGTCTGTATCTATAAATTTTAAGTTCAAAATACCTTTCTGAATATAGTCCCTAATGAAGTGATGTTTTATTTCTATATGCTTAGCTCTAGAATGTAAAATGGGATTCTTACTTAAGCAAATAGCAGAAGTATTATCACAAAGTATAGGAATGTTACTCTCAAAAATCTGGAAGTCTTCAAGCTGACTTTTCATCCAGAGCATTTGTGTGCTACATCCTGCTGCTGCTATGTACTCAGCTTCTGTTGTTGACAGAGCAATTGTTGATTGCCTTTTGCTGGACCAAGAGATCAGATTTTCTCCCAGAAACTGGCAGCTTCCAGAAGTACTTTTACGTTCCACTCTGTCTCCAGCAAAATCAGCATCACAGTAGCCTACTAAGCTGTAATCACTAGACTTTCTATAAAACAAACCCAGATTAGTAGTACCTTTCAGATACTTGAAAATTCGCTTAACAGCTGTTAAGTGAGATTCTCTAGGATCTGATTGGAATCTAGCACAAATACAAACACTGAATAATATGTCAGGTCTTGAAGCAGTCAGATAGAGGAGAGAACCAATCATACCTCTGTAGACTTTCTGTTCTACCTTTTTGCTTACCTCTTCTCTTTCCAGAATGCACGTGGGATGCATTGGAATCTTTGATGGCTTACATTCTGAGAGGTCAAATTTCTTCAGAAGATCTCTGATGTATTTGCTCTGATGAATGTAAGTTCCTTCTGGAGTTTGATTGATCTGAATTCCTAGAAAGAATTTCAGTTCCCCCATGAGGCTCATCTCAAATTCTGCCTGCATACACTTAGCAAATTTTCTTCCAAGAGAAGGATTAGTAGAACCAAAAATGATATCATCAACATAAATTTGACAGACTAAGATGTCACTCTTAACTGTTTTACAGAATAGAGTAGTGTCCACTTTCCCTCTGGTGAATTCATTTTCAAGCAGAAAGTTACTTAGCCTTTCATACCAAGCTCTGGGAGCTTGTTTCAGACCATACAGTGACTTCTTTAGTTTGAAAACATGTTCTGGATGTTTTGTATTTTCAAAACCTGGGGGTTGGTGAACATAAACTTCTTCTTCTATATAACCATTTAAGAATGCACTTTTGACATCCATCTGATACAGAGTGATGCCTCTATTAACAGCAAACGAAATTAAAAGTCTGATAGATTCTAACCTGGCGACTGGGGCAAAGGTTTCTGTATAGTCTATCCCCTCTTGCTGACTATAACCTTGTGCAACCAGTCGTGCCTTGTTTCTGATGACTTCACCTTGTTCATTTAGCTTGTTTCTGAACACCCATCTTGTTCCAATGACGTTGAATCCTTTTGGTCTGGGAACGAGATCCCATACGTCGTTTCTGGTGAATTGATTCAGCTCTTCTTGCATTGCCAGAATCCAGTCATTATCCAGAAGTGCTTCGTCAATTGAAGAAGGTTCAATCAGAGACACCAGTCCCATAAGTGTTTCTTCAGAGTTTCTGAAGCTTGCTCTTGTTCTGATTGGATCTTCCTTTCTTCCTAGGATAGTCTCTTCTGGGTGATCCAAGCTGCTTCTGGGTAATCTCTTCTGAGGTTGATCAGCAGCTGTTGTAGGATTTCTAGCAGTGCTCCTTTCAGACGTTGAAGGAATGTCTGTGTTGAGAGCTTCTGATGACTTGTCTTCAGAACCTGCAAATTCAATTTCTATACCTGCAAAAACTTCATTCTGCTTTGACTTTTCAGAGTCAAGCTTGTCATCAAAACAAACACTGATTGATTCTTCCACAATCTGTGTTTCTATATTGTATACTCTGTACCCTCTTGAGCGTTCAGAGTATCCTAACATAATACACTTCTGTGCTTTAGAGTCAAACTTGTTCAAATAATTCTTTGTATTTAATATAAAGCAAGTACATCCAAATGGATGAAAATATGAAATGTTGGGCTTTCTGTTCTTCCACAATTCATATGGAGTCTTTTCCAGAATAGGTCTTATTGAGATTCTATTCTGAATGTAGCACGCTGTGTTTATTGCCTCTGCCCAGAAAGTCTTAGCAACGTTTGTCTCATTGATCATGGTTCTGGCCATTTCTTGCAATGTTCTGTTCTTTCGTTCTACAACTCCATTTTGTTGGGGAGTTCTAGGACAAGAGAAATCATGCAGAATGCCTCTGTCATTAAAGAATGACTCACAATCTTTATTTTCAAATTCTCCACCATGATCACTTCTGACTTTAACGATTCTAAGATCCTTTTCATTCTGAACTTGGTTACAGAAGGTAACAAACACAGAGTGTGACTCGTCCTTGTGTCTTAAGAACTTTACCCATGTCCATCTGCTATAGTCATCTACGATTACTAACCCATACTTCTTACCACTGACTGAAGCAGTTTTAACTGGTCCAAACAAGTCAATGTGCAGAAGTTCTAATGGCTTAGAGGTAGAAACAACATTTTTGGATTTAAAAGAAGGTTTTGCAAATTTGCCTTTCTGACATGCTTCACACAGAGCATCTGAATTGAACTTCAAATTAGGAAGTCCTCTGACCAGATTGAGTTTGTTAATCTGAGATATTCTTCTCATGCTAACATGCCCCAATCTTCTGTGCCAGATCCACTGCTCGTTGTTAACAGACAGAAGACATTTTACATTCTGACTCTTTAGTTCAGAAAGTTTGATTTTGTAAATGTTGTTTTTCCTCTTACCATTAAACAGGATAGTCCCATCTTTCTGACTAACAGCTTTACATGATTTTTGATTAAAGATTATATCATAACCGTTATCACTTAATTGACTTATGGATAACAGATTATGCATCAATCCATCTACTAGCAGAACATTATTAATAGAGGGAAGATTTCCATTACCTACAGTTCCAGAGCCAATTATATTTCCCCTCTGATTGCCTCCAAAGCCAACGTGGCCTCCAGGCTTAAGTTCCAGGCTTTGGAACATATGCCTTCTTCCCGTCATGTGTCGTGAGCAGCCAGAGTCCAGGTACCATGACTGGTGTTTCTGACTTGTTGCTAAAGATATCTCTTCTGTGTCTGATTCTGAGTCTGATTCAGAAGCTTCACTATCTTCTGAAATGTTAGCCATGAGAGCTATGTTTGCCCTTTCATCATCTGATTCTGAGTCAGCTTCAGACGAGTCAGAGTCATCCCATGTAGCCATGAGACTTTTCTTCTTCTCTCTTCCAAACTTCTTTTTGGGCTTTTCCCTCTGAAGCTTTGGGCAGTCACTCTTGTAGTGTCCTTGCTCATTGCACTCATAGCAGATGATGTCTTTTGTGTTTGGCTTTTTGCTACTGGAGGAGCCTTCAGATCTTCTGTATCCAGAGGAAGAATCTGTCCTTCTGTATCTGGAAGAAGACTCGTTCTGATCAGATCTTCTGGGATTCCTGAACTTCCTTTGTCTTTGCTTCCACAGTTGATTTACTCTTCTGGAGAGAAGGGAAAGTTCGTCTTCTTCTGATGAGGATCCATCAGATGTTTCTTCAACTGCCTGCAAAACTTTAGACTCAAATTTTCTGTTAGATTTTAATGCTAAAGGCTTACCTTGCTTCTGAGGCTCATCAGCTTCTAGCTCTATCTCATGACTTCTGAGGGAGCTGATAAGTTCCTCCAGAGTGATTTTGTTGAGATCTTTAGCTAGCTTCAGAGCAGTAACCATAGGCCTCCACTGCTTGGGTAAACTTCTGACTATTTTCTTGACATGGTCAGCAGTAGAGTATCCTTTGTCCAGAACTTTGAGACCAGCTACCAGAATCTGGAATCTAGAGAACATAGTTTCAATGGATTCAGATTCTTTCATTTTGAACGCCTCATACTTCTGAATGAGCGCCAGAGCTTTTGTTTCTTTGACCTGAACTTTGCCCTCATGCGTCATTCTGAGAGAATCAAAAATATTCTTTGCTGTGTCTCTGTTGGAGATCTTTTCATACTCAGTATAGGAGATGGCACTAAGGAGGATGGTTTTGGCCTTGTGGTGATTCTTGAAGTCACGCTTTTGTTGATCAGACATTGCTTTTCTATCAATCTTCTGACCACTTGCATTCACAGGGTGTGTGTATCCATCTGTCACCATATCCCACAGATCAGCATCATGTGCCAGAAAGAAGCTTTCAATTCTGTCTTTCCAGTAATCAAGTATTTCTCCATCAAAGACTGGAGGTTTTCCACTGAATCTGTCTCTGTCCTCATTGTTGTCATTGCTGATGTGAGAATTGTTTCCTACCATTGTGTTTTTCTGACGCTGGATCTTGTACTGACACGGTTAAGTGTTTTAGCTCAGAACCAGGCGCTCTGATGCCAATTGAAGTGGTGAAAAACACAAGAAGGGGGGGTTGAATTGTAAAACTGAAATCTAAAACAATTAACAAGATATTTTTATCCTGGTTCGTTTGATCTCAAACTACTCCAGTCCACCCGTCAAGGTGATTTCGCCTCTCTCCAACGAGGTCTTAATCCACCATATTCAACTGAATATTACAGACTGCTTTAACAACTGCTAAAGCCTTCTTGATTCAAACCACAACCCGGTTTGTCAAGGTAACACTTTCTTACAAAGAGATAAAACTATGTGTGTGGATGTTTTCTACAAAACTGTATCACAACTGTGATGTATACACAAATTGAAGCTTAGAAACTAGATTGCTTAACAGTAATAGAATATCAGAGTGTGTGGTTTAGCAAAACTGAGAGAACGAAGATTATGGTTTAGCTTTTTGTGCGTGTAGAGATTTGGAGAGCATTAGCCATTTCCATCTTCAAAGCCTTGTTTATATAGCACTGAGATGATGAACGTTGGATGCAATATTCTTGATTCAATGCTAATAACAAGCTTTCCTTATTTAGCAGATCTTGTCTGGAATGAGGCCGTTGGAATTAATTTGCTTTCAATGCACAGTACCGTTGCTTACTTAATGCAAGTTCTGGCTTGGCTCATTCTGACGCTGCTTCGCTGCTGATGAACTATTGTGTTTCTGTATCAGAGTGTTGAGCGCAGTCTTGTTCATCAGGCTTCAGCATGTACGTAAGTTGATCATCTGATTTTGACATTCTGATATAACAACTTCTGATGCTGGTGTCTGAAATCAAGTTCTGATGCTGAATAGATGTGATCTTGCTTATTTCAATCAGAGTATCTGCAAGTCAGAACATAATAATTTTAGGCAGCAGATAGTTCATACATGAAACTTATAAATACTATATCTTTTCACTTTGTTATCATCAAAACTTAAATATAGGGTAGTAGATTCAAACTTTGTTCTAACAATCTCCCCCTTTTTGATGATGACAAAAACTGGATATTTTAAATGAAAATAACGTGAAAAGGTATCTGGAATATGTATCAGAATAAGAAGTAAAAGAATAAGGAGTAAGGAAATACTCCCCCTGAGTTTATTACTTCCCTTTGATTATACGTGTTCTTCAGGATCAGATCTTTCTGCCTTTCTTTGAACATCAGATTATCAGAGTCTTTGACTTATCAGAAGCTTTATGTTAGAGCAGAGCTTCAGAGCTATTCTTTTCAGAGCTTTGCTTTGGATCAGAATATTTGAACGAATCAGAGCTTCATATTGATCAGAGCTTCTAGTCTTCAGGGTGTCCAGGAGCTTCCTTGTGCCTGTAGACTTTAAGCAAAACAGAAAAAACATTTCAAGTAATAGAGTTAGAATGTTTGAGAATTTCTGTCTAGTTAGCCGTTATTGATTTAAATATCATTCTTGTTCTCCCCCTTTTTGTCAGCAATCAAAAAGTGTTGGTGATGTGCTAAAACAATTAAGATCAGAAAAACTAATCATATTAAGATAGTTCAGAATCAAAACAAGAAAATATTACAAAACATAATCAAACAGCACAACAGAAAATCAGGGAAAACATGAAAAAGGTCATGCATGAAAAAAAAGATTAAGGTTGAGGAGGCAAGCGTGTGAACAGGTTCTCCAGCATGGCTTGAATCTTTTCAGCAGTCTCATTCTGCTTATGCACCATGCTGACAACAGTGTCAATCTTGATGTCCTGCACATCCATTCTCTCTTTCATCTTCTGATCGTTTTCATCCATCCGCTGCTGCAGACGCATGTCATTCAGCCTTAGTTCTTCCAGAGTCTGCCTGTCCAAGGCAGCTTGAGAAGCATCAGAAAGAGGAGGCTTCTCAGAACTTTCAGCAACATCCTCTGCTTGACTTTCTTCAGCCTGAATGGTCTTGTCTTCTTCTGATTGAATGGTCTTGTCCTGCACCTCTGCAGCTTGCTGTTTCTCAGCCCAAGGTTCACTGTCCAGATGGAGCACGTCCTCTTTCAGAAGCATACTTCCAACTTCATTCAGAAGCTTGCTGAAATTTTGTTGAGCCTGCTCATAGTTGATATCCTGCAACTTGAGGGCTTCAGCACGTACCCAAAGTCTGAATTGTGACCAGAGCTGATCAGAAGCAGCTGGGTCAATCATCCCAGGACAGATTTGCTTCAAAGAAGCAATCCATTGCAGCACACCTGTTTCAAAATTCAAAATACCATAGCCAACATCTGGTTGCTTTGGTTTTGGGATGGCAATTTTATGTTTTAGATCAGCAAGACGGTCAAGACTGGTTAAGTCAATGAAAGTCCTGCTGGGATTTTCAGAGGTTTTCTGAGAGGCTGTTTGTTTTGGAGAAGGGGTATCAGAGTCAGATATTACGATTGGACTGGGTGGTGTTTTGGGAGTATTTGGTGGTGTCGATTCTGATGAGGATGGTAACTGGGGCATGACAACAGTTGTTCCACATGGCAACTGAATTGCCAACGGTGATGGTTGAGGTGAATGAGGTTCAGATTGATGAGGAGAAGGAGTTTCAGAGTGGTGAAACTTTGTTTGTGGTGAAGGTGGATTAATTTCTTGTTGGGGAGAGGGAGTTGGAATCTCTGATTGCTCAGGGATCAGAGGTTCTTCGGAGAGTTGTTGTTGTTGTTGTTCTGGTTCTGGTTCTGGTTGTGGAGGAGGAACATTTTGTGGTTCAGAGTTTGGTCGAGCAGAGGCATGTTGATGCTCAATATCAGACAGCACTTGGTCAAGTGCTGTTGTTGTTGAAATTGTTGGTTGTTTGGGGTGTTTGGTTCTGGGTCTTCTGAGTTTTAATGCCTCAGAAGGGTCTTCTTCTTGTACAGTTTCATCTATGGTAGGGATGGGGATTGAGATTCTATGAGAGGTTTGAAGAGGTATAGATGTTGGAATAGTAGATGAAATTAAAACAGGGGCAGCAGATGAAATACCTCTTTTCTTTGGAGTCTGCTGAGATGATCCTTCTGATGGCGCCTTCCTCTTCTTTGTCTTCTTCAGAGTCACTTCTGGTTGGGGTTGATGCAGATCTCTGATATTCAGCTTGGGATCTGTACCATCTGCCTTGCACGCATCCAAGTACCTGAGAATCACCTCTGGTTTGGATTCAATTTCAGAAAATAACGGAAAATCACTCAGAGGCACTCTTCTGCTGGAGATATCAGCAGTGGAAGTAGCTCTGGGTTCCTTCTGAATATTTTCTATCAGCTTCATCTTTTTCAGATTCTTTGCGTTCAGAGGTTTCCCAATTGTTGGTTCAATAGTGCTCAGCTCTTGAGCTTCTATCAGATGCTCAATCAGCCTATTCTCTGTCAGAATATCTGATATCAACCTTCCAAAAGGTATCCAGTCCCTCTTGGTTCTTTCTTCTTCCCTTGTTTCTTTCACACTGGTTCTGAGATGGTTGAACAGGAAGTGAGCCAGATTGATCTTTATCTTCTAATCAATAAAGTAGATCAGAAACTGCTGATCCACATTTATGTAATCAGGAGAACTTGTTGGTTTCCTGTGGTTGAAGCACCCCAGAATTATCTTAGCCCATACTCTGAAATGATCCTTCAGATCCTTAATCTTGCTGCTGGGCAACCCAAGAGTGAAAATCCTGTTAGCTACCACACCTATATCAGCACATCTTTCAGCCATGTCCACACAACGGACGCCACCACCACTTTGACCGATTAGCCTTGCAATGAGATCTTCAGTAATCACAATCTTCTTCCCCATAACAGAGGAGATGACTAGATGTGTTGAAACCTTGGTGTGAATCCAAAATTCCTTGACCAGCGCTGGGAATGTTGGTCCAACCAACCTATCGAAATACCTTTCCCACTTTTGAGCCCTAACTTCTTCAGTTAGGTCAAAACCGTTCTCCTTCAAGCTTTCAAAATCAATGATTAACTCAGAGAGCACTTCAAGATTCTTCACCGGAGTGAGGAGAGTTCTGAGAGGCACTTGATATTGCTCAGATGATGCTTTCTTCTGAGTACCTGCAGAAACGCTGCTGGAGGATGCCATGTTCACACTGAAAGGGTTTTGAGAACGAACTGAGGAAAAAGGTTTGCAAGAGATGAACTCAGAAATATGCAGAAAATGCTTGAGTATTAGTGAGAAAGCGTAAAGAATAAGAATGAGAGATTAATGTGCTTAAATAGAGTTTTCAAAACTATTTTGAAAAGATAAACGTTTTTAAGAGAGAGAAAAATCATGATTGCCATTTAAAAGCATGATTACTTTTCATTAAATGCTTGCTGATTTTGGGGGATTTGAGAAAGATACTTAAAAACGGTTACCAGACATGTGTCTCAATGCACCCAATCAGCGCTTTGCCTTCTCAGAAGCGTGCACGCGTTCTGCTTCAGAGATATGCTGATGATTGGATGACACTTGTTTGATGTAGTGATCAGCACGTCTGTCTTTGAGCATAGACTCTCAGATCTTTATACTTGCATCTGATACAATCTGCATGTTCTATCTTTCTGAAAGGAGATTGATCAGAAGTTCACAGTGAAATAATTACATTCTGAAGGTAAATATATGGAATTAAAACATTTTCACTCTGGACATACTTTCATGCTGAGATGTTTCAGAATGAAATTAAACCTATCTTCTGAAAGGGGTTTAGTAAAGATATCAGCCCATTGATGGTCTGTATCTATAAATTTTAAGTTCAAAATACCTTTCTGAATATAGTCCCTAATGAAGTGATGTTTTATTTCTATATGCTTAGCTCTAGAATGTAAAATGGGATTCTTACTTAAGCAAATAGCAGAAGTATTATCACAAAGTATAGGAATGTTACTCTCAAAAATCTGGAAGTCTTCAAGCTGACTTTTCATCCAGAGCATTTGTGTGCTACATCCTGCTGCTGCTATGTACTCAGCTTCTGCTGTTGATAGAGCAATTGTTGATTGCCTTTTGCTGGACCAAGAGATCAGATTTTCTCCCAGAAACTGGCAGCTTCCAGAAGTACTTTTACGTTCCACTCTGTCTCCAGCAAAATCAGCATCACAGTAGCCTACTAAGCTGTAATCACTAGACTTTCTATAAAACAAACCCAGATTAGTAGTACCTTTCAGATACTTGAAAATTCGCTTAACAGCTGTTAAGTGAGATTCTCTAGGATCTGATTGGAATCTAGCACAGATACAAACACTGAATAATATGTCAGGTCTTGAAGCAGTCAGATAGAGGAGAGAACCAATCATACCTCTGTAGACTTTCTGTTCTACCTTTTTGCTTACCTCTTCTCTTTCCAGAATGCACGTGGGATGCATTGGAATCTTTGATGGCTTACATTCTGAGAGGTCAAATTTCTTCAGAAGATCTCTGATGTATTTGCTCTGATGAATGTAAGTTCCTTCTGGAGTTTGATTGATCTGAATTCCTAGAAAGAATTTCAGTTCCCCCATGAGGCTCATCTCAAATTCTGCCTGCATACACTTAGCAAATTTTCTTCCAAGAGAAGGATTAGTAGAACCAAAAATGATATCATCAACATAAATTTGACAGACTAAGATGTCACTCTTAACTGTTTTACAGAATAGAGTAGTGTCCACTTTCCCTCTGGTGAATTCATTTTCAAGCAGAAAGTTACTTAGCCTTTCATACCAAGCTCTGGGAGCTTGTTTCAGACCATACAGTGACTTCTTTAGTTTGAAAACATGTTCTGGATGTTTTGTATTTTCAAAACCTGGGGGTTGGTGAACATAAACTTCTTCTTCTATATAACCATTTAAGAATGCACTTTTGACATCCATCTGATACAGAGTGATGCCTCTATTAACAGCAAATGAAATTAAAAGTCTGATAGATTCTAACCTGGCGACTGGGGCAAAGGTTTCTGTATAGTCTATCCCCTCTTGCTGACTATAACCTTGTGCAACCAGTCGTGCCTTGTTTCTGATGACTTCACCTTGTTCATTTAGCTTGTTTCTGAACACCCATCTTGTTCCAATAACGTTGAATCCTTTTGGTCTGGGAACGAGATCCCATACGTCGTTTCTGGTGAATTGATTCAGCTCTTCTTGCATTGCCAGAATCCAGTCATTATCCAGAAGTGCTTCATCAATTGAAGAAGGTTCAATCAGAGACACCAGTCCCATAAGTGTTTCTTCAGAGTTTCTGAAGCTTGCTCTTGTTCTGATTGGATCTTCCTTTCTTCCTAGGATAGTCTCTTTTGGGTGATCCAAGCTGCTTCTGGGTAATCTCTTCTGAGGTTGATCAGCAGCTGTTGTAGGATTTCTAGCAGTGCTCCTTTCAGACGTTGAAGGAATGTCTGTGTTGAGAGCTTCTGATGACTTGTCTTCAGAACCTGCAAATTCAATTTCTATACCTGCAAAAACTTCATTCTGCTTTGACTTTTCAGAGTCAAGCTTGTCATCAAAACAAACACTGATTGATTCTTCCACAATCTGTGTTTCTATATTGTATACTCTGTACCCTCTTGAGCGTTCAGAGTATCCTAACATAATACACTTCTGTGCTTTAGAGTCAAACTTGTTCAAATAATTCTTTGTATTTAATATAAAGCAAGTACATCCAAATGGATGAAAATATGAAATGTTGGGCTTTCTGTTCTTCCACAATTCATATGGAGTCTTTTCCAGAATAGGTCTTATTGAGATTCTATTCTGAATGTAGCACGCTGTGTTTATTGCCTCTGCCCAGAAAGTCTTAGCAACGTTTGTCTCATTGATCATGGTTCTGGCCATTTCTTGCAATGTTCTGTTCTTTCGTTCTACAACTCCATTTTGTTGGGGAGTTCTAGGACAAGAGAAATCATGCAGAATGCCTCTGTCATTAAAGAATGACTCACAATCTTTATTTTCAAATTCTCCACCATGATCACTTCTGACTTTAACGATTCTAAGATCCTTTTCATTCTGAACTTGGTTACAGAAGGTAACAAACACAGAGTGTGACTCGTCCTTGTGTCTTAAGAACTTTACCCATGTCCATCTGCTATAGTCATCTACGATTACTAACCCATACTTCTTACCACTGACTGAAGCAGTTTTAACTGGTCCAAACAAGTCAATGTGCAGAAGTTCTAATGGCTTAGAGGTAGAAACAACATTTTTGGATTTAAAAGAAGGTTTTGCAAATTTGCCTTTCTGACATGCTTCACACAGAGCATCTGAATTGAACTTCAAATTAGGAAGTCCTCTGACCAGATTGAGTTTGTTAATCTGAGATATTCTTCTCATGCTAACATGCCCCAATCTTCTGTGCCAGATCCACTGCTCGTTGTTAACAGACAGAAGACATTTTACATTCTGACTCTTTAGTTCAGAAAGTTTGATTTTGTAAATGTTTTTTTTCCTCTTACCATTAAACAGGATAGTCCCATCTTTCTGACTAACAGCTTTACATGATTTTTGATTAAAGATTATATCATAACCGTTATCACTTAATTGACTTATGGATAACAGATTATGCATCAATCCATCTACTAGCAGAACATTATTAATAGAGGGAAGATTTCCATTACCTACAGTTCCAGAGCCAATTATATTTCCCCTCTGATTTCCTCCAAAGCCAACGTGGCCTCCAGGCTTAAGTTCCAGGCTTTGGAACATATGCCTTCTTCCCGTCATGTGTCGTGAGCAGCCAGAGTCCAGGTACCATGACTGGTGTTTCTGACTTGCTGCTAAAGATATCTCTTCTGTGTCTGATTCTGAGTCTGATTCAGAAGCTTCACTATCTTCTGAAATGTTAGCCATGAGAGCTATGTTTGCCCTTTCATCATCTGATTCTGAGTCAGCTTCAGACGAGTCAGAGTCATCCCATGTAGCCATGAGACTTTTCTTCTTCTCTCTTCCAAACTTCTTTTTGGGCTTTTCCCTCTGAAGCTTTGGGCAGTCACTCTTGTAGTGTCCTTGCTCATTGCACTCATAGTAGATGATGTCTTTTGTGTTTGGCTTTTTGCTACTGGAGGAGCCTTCAGATCTTCTGTATCCAGAGGAAGAATCTGTCCTTCTGTATCTGGAAGAAGACTCGTTCTGATCAGATCTTCTGGGATTCCTGAACTTCCTTTGTCTTTGCTTCCACAATTGATTTACTCTTCTGGAGAGAAGGGAAAGTTCGTCTTCTTCTGATGAGGATCCATCAGATGTTTCTTCAACTGCCTGCAAAACTTTAGACTCAAATTTTCTGTTAGATTTTAATGCTAAAGGCTTACCTTGCTTCTGAGGCTCATCAGCTTCTAGCTCTATCTCATGACTTCTGAGGGAGCTGATAAGTTCCTCCAGAGTGATTTTGTTGAGATCTTTAGCTAGCTTCAGAGCAGTAACCATAGGCCTCCACTGCTTGGGTAAACTTCTGACTATTTTCTTGACATGGTCAGCAGTAGAGTATCCTTTGTCCAGAACTTTGAGACCAGCTACCAGAATCTGGAATCTAGAGAACATAGTTTCAATGGATTCAGATTCTTCCATTTTGAACGCCTCATACTTCTGAATGAGCGCCAGAGCTTTTATTTCTTTGACCTGAACTTTGCCCTCATGCGTCATTCTGAGAGAATCAAAAATATTCTTTGCTGTGTCTCTGTTGGAGATCTTTTCATACTCAGTATAGGAGATGGCACTAAGGAGGATGGTTCTGGCCTTGTGGTGATTCTTGAAGTCACGCTTTTGTTGATCAGACATTGCTTTTCTATCAATCTTCTGACCACTTGCATTCACAGGGTGCGTGTATCCATCTGTCACCATATCCCACAGATCAGCATCATGTGCCAGAAAGAAGCTTTCAATTCTGTCTTTCCAGTAATCAAAGTTTTCTCCATCAAAGACTGGAGGTTTTCCACTGAATCTGTCTCTGTCCTCATTGTTGTCATTGCTGATGTGAGAATTGTTTCCTGCCATTGTGTTTTTCTAACGCTGGATCTTGTACTGACACGGTTAACTGTTTTAGCTCAGAACCAGGCGCTCTGATGCCAATTGAAGTGGTGAAAAACACAAGAAGGGGGGGTTGAATTGTAAAACTGAAATCTAAAACAATTAACAAGATATTTTTATCCTGGTTCGTTTGATCTCAAACTACTCCAGTCCACCCGTCAAGGTGATTTCGCCTCTCTCCAACGAGGTCTTAATCCACTATATTCAACTGAATATTACAGACTGCTTTAACAACTGCTAAAGCCTTCTTGATTCAAACCACAACCCGGTTTGTCAAGGTAACACTTTCTTACAAAGAGATAAAACTATGTGTGTGGATGTTTTCTACAAAACTGTATCACAACTGTGATGTATACACAAATTGAAGCTTAGAAACTAGATTGCTAAACAGTAATAGAATATCAGAGTGTGTGGTTTAGCAAAACTGAGAGAACGAAGATTATGGTTTAGCTTTTTGTGCGTGTAGAGATTTGGAGAGCATTAGCCATTTCCATCTTCAAAGCCTTGTTTATATAGCACTGAGATGATGAACGTTGGATGCAATATTCTTGATTCAATGCTAATAACAAGCTTTCCTTATTTAGCAGATCTTGTCTGGAATGAGGCCGTTGGAATTAATTTTCTTTCAATGCACAGTACCGTTGCTTACTTAATGCAAGTTCTGGCTTGGCTCAATCTGACCCTGCTTCGCTGCTGATGAACTATTGTGTTTCTGTATCAGAGTGTTGAGCGCAGTCTTGTTCATCAGGCTTCAGCATGTACGTAAGTTGATCATCTGATTTTGACATTCTGATATAACAACTTCTGATGCTGGTGTCTGAAATCAAGTTCTGATGCTGAATAGATGTGATCTTGCTTATTTCAATCAGAGTATCTGCAAGTCAGAACATAATAATTTTAGGCAGCAGATAGTTCATACATGAAACTTATAAATACTATATCTTTTCACTTTGTTATCATCAAAACTTAAATATAGGGTAGTAGATTCAAACTTTGTTCTAACATAGCAAACTGAATATGCCAAAACAAGTTGCAAAGTTCAAATGGAACAAACAAGCAAAGCTGTCAACAAATTGCAATTTGCACATGGCAAACTAAGTTACCAAGAGATGTCAACCAAGCTATCAAAAGGTTGTCAAAGAGATATCAACAAGTACACAAAATGCAGAAAATCTGAAGAAAGAAGATATGCAGAGCAGAACCAACAATGCAAGCAATTTATTTCAATTGTCATCATTTCCCAGCCAAGCACTTTTTCAGAAAAGTATAGTTTTAAGCAATATAATATGCTTTTTATCTGTGGAGAGAGAAAAGAGAGGGAGAAGGGGAAGGCTTATAGTTTTGCAGGCTTAGGCTTAAAAGATATAAGACAAAGAGTTATCAGAATAAGAAAACGAGATGTAGAATATCACAAAAACAATATAGCCCTCCAAGCCTGTCAAACACAAGCAAGAACTCAAAGCCTTGAAACTTACAAAACCACGCAAACCTGTTACAACTTCAGGCCTGCAAAAACATAAGCCTTCAACAAACCACCAAACTGTATCAACCTGCCTCAAGCCAGTTTCAAACTAACAAACCTCTACACAAGCCTGAAGCCTGCTAACACCTCAAGCAAAAACACCAGCCTGAAGTCAGTAGACCTGTTTCAAACCACAAACATCAAAACCAACAAAACCATGAAAATCTGTCAAAACTACTTCAAGCCTTAACCTTCCTAAAAACCCAGTTTCAAACTAACAAACTGTAACGCAAGCCCTTCAAGCCTGCTTAAGCTTGCCTCCAAACTGTAACATCCTGCAAGATACAAAACACAAAGCCTGTACCAATACAGCATAAACCCCATACAAACCAGCAAGCCTGAAGCCTAAACCTTAAACAAGCAAACAAACTGATAAACCTCATGCCTGCTTGAACAACAAATCAAATCTTGTTCATTTTCAAAACCTGCATAATACCAGTTATAAGTATCCAAATAACCAACCAAATGCCTCAGAACAAAGGTTCATCATAGGCTAAACAAAAATCAAAGCAATCTCAGAGTTGCCAATCATCAAACTCATTAGCATACAAGCGTTTTCAAAAGCAACATCTTCAACATCAACATTTCAACACACAGAAGCAAAATCCAGCAATCAGAAGGAGGAAAAGAAGATGCAGCAGTGAAAATCTAGGGTTTTCAGTGTTCATCATAAAACCACAAAAGCAAGATACGAGGATACCATGAAGAACAAGCTCACAACATCACGTACTCCTCCGCCTCCGGCCGCCTGAGAAGCGCCTCCTGTCCACTGCTCCGCCTCTTCTCCAAAAAGCCAACAAAGGTATAATTTCTCCTCCCTTTTCTTCAACACCTCACAGAAACAGAAACAAATAATGACATAAAAATCAAAACAAGGAAAAGTTGAAGCATGCAAAACTGAAAACCTTGAAAACGCGTTAAAATAGAAAAGGCTACCTTTCCTTTATCACTATCTTGCTCAACCATGAAGAAGAAGAGGTGGAGGCGGCGCATCTGGCAGCTGGGGCAAGGAGGAGTGTCAATGGCTTTTTCTGGAGAATGAGAAAGATGAAGAAGACGATGAAGGGAACGGCGCCACTTTAAGCTTGTAACCCTTTGTTCTGAAACAAAATAAAACAAACCCTAACAAATGTTTCCCAAACGCATTGGGCCGGTTCCCCCACAAAAAGCCTTAAGCCCAAGATCCTGGCACATAACCCCCCCCCCCCCCCTTTTTAGTTAAATCTGTTCATTTTGACCTTTAGCCCATTTACTTCTTTTTTTTTATAACTAATACCTTTTTTTTATATATCACTTTATTTTTATTTTTTTCATAACCTTTTTTTAAAGTAAAAACAATAGTATACTAACTTTTTGTTTATAATTTTATTAATGTTTTCATTAAAAAATAAAAATACATAAAATTAGGTTTTATTAAGTTAAATGATTTTTCTCTTTAAACCCTTCTTGTATACAAAATATTAAAAGATACATAAATAATTAGTTTGTTTTGAATTAAATATTTTTTTCTTTAAAACCCTTTTTTTTATATAACATTAACTAAAATATATAAGCATTAATTTTCTTAAACTTAAAACATTTTTTCTTTTCTTTTCTTTAAAACTTTTGTTTATACAATATTAACAAAAACACAAAAACAATATTAATACTTAACAAATACATTAAGTTAACATTTTGCATCATTTGTAAATAATCACGTACACTTTCACAAATACTTTTGATACATTGCTTTTATTCTTATACATTGCTACATTTTACATTGAGAATACGATTAAATTTGGTTGTAAATATTATTTGGACACTACTATCCTGATAAGACTCATCCCTATTTGTAAATATTTGTACCCCCATCCCCGGATACTTATTTGTAATAGCTTAGACTTTAAATTGCCGCAATTTATCGCTTTCTATATACTGTATAGTAATTAGGGTTTGTATGAGAAGATTCAAAATCAACCGCTAGATAACCTAATATAAGACAAATGCATGACAATCAATACACTATTCACACTTGCACCCCTAGGGTAATCCCGCTTGTTGCCTTCCAAAATGGGCCATGCTTGCATGTTGAGATTCTTTGGCAAAACAAAAACAAATCAAATGATCATAGTCCCTCGATGACGCTTTCGAAGTTGCCTAAACAAAATGATCATAGTCCCTCAAGAAAACTGCCAAAGACACTTGACACCATTGCATTCATGGTCTATACGATGACCCGTGCCCGTCCCATTAACATCCTAACACAAGATTGTCCACCAAATACAATGGTGGAACAATACTGTTAAAAGGGTTAAAACATGAGAAAGATCTTTGAGAAATTTAGGGTAGATAGCCCTTGGTTACTCAATCAAACTTGCAAAACACACTTGCCTACTTTCAAAACGCACTCCACAACACAACTTTCAAAACAACTTTCAAAAAAACCTTGAAACATCTTTTCAAAAAGACAAACACCTTTGTAAAACATTCGAGTAAAGAATTGTTACAACGGTTGCCTAGACAAGGCATCTTTTTCAAAACATTTTCAAAAACACACACGCACACCACCATTTCAAGCAATTGAAAATCAAGGCAAGTGATCTAAAACAAGTAACTAAGAGCCCATGTATAACCATGGATGAAAAGGGTGCTAGCACCTTCCCTTTTCATAATCTACCTCCCGAACCCACGAAAACATCTCAAAAAGTTTTTCCTGTGCTTTTTAACCTTTCCTTTAGGATAAAATAAAAAGTCGGTGGTGACTCTTGCTAAACCGAACAAGTGCGAATACAAACGCAAAACCTCAAGTCAGTTCTCCCACTGTATCACACAGTGGTTGCCAGCTGATGGCATATGGTGGTCTTTATGCTTGTGCGCACGCCTGATCATGCAAGTAAAAATAATGTGAAATAACATGGGGGATCTGGGATTCGAACCCAGGTCCTATGGCCTTTTCATTCGCCTCAATAGCAACTGAGCCAAGCGCGCTTGTTGTATATCAAACAACAATTAATCATTATATTGAAAAAAACACAAAATAAGAATTATCAGTGCGTGAAATTCAAATGGAGGAATCAGGGCTCTCCACGCCATCATCTCTAACCTCTCTCCGTTGCTAAAAGTCTGATGACTTTTACCTATGGACAAGAAGCATAGGTACAGACCCTGCAATTTTCCAAAATCACCTATATGCATGATAAATAAAACCTAAAGCCATAGACCGATTCGCCTTGGCCTGGTGAGCATCATGGTGCCTTTATTTTGGGCCAATTTTACCTGTACAAGAAGATCCCGAAACGAGACAAAAAACCCTAACAATGGCATATCTCTATAGGGTTAGCAAAAACGCAATTAACTGTTACCAATAGCTTGCAAATGCTTCCAGGGTTCATAATATATACATGATTCATGCTACAAATGCCTAAAAAATGATATTCGATTCCAAGAATATGTCAAATCCGTGAATCACTTACAACGAGTTTTAGTGCACAGAAAGGCTTGCTTTTGATTGCTATGGACTCCTTGAATGCCCAGGAAACGAAAGGAATGCTTGGCAAGGCTTGAAAGTTCCTGGAAATATGAAAACAGATCACCACTTTTTCTTGATTTTTTGAATTTTGTCCTTCACTCTACACGCCTCAAAACTTTGTTCTTTTGGTCTGCATTTGGCCAATATATATCAATGATTGAATTAGGTTTACAAATGTGCATCCAATCTTTGTAATTATGGAGATTTGATCCTTGATTCACACTTGTATCCAATCTTTCCAAAACAAGAGAAAATCAATCTTTTTGTGTACAAACATGCCTTGCACGATTTGATTTCCTTGCTAGCTGTATAAGAGACCTGAAATATGCATAAAATCTCAAGATTTAAATGACTTTGACATTTCTATGATTTTATTTTTATTTAATTTGATTTAATTGAAATAAAAATCAAAATAAATGGAAAAAATAAAATAAAAGCAAATGGGAAGGATCATGGGTCGTGGACCATGTTACAAACTCAAGATAAGTACAAAAAGTTGGGCCCATTTGACAAAAATTGTAATTTGAGGCACTTTTGACTTTTGGCAATTTTCAAAAAAGGTCAACTTCTACAATGAATAACAACTTCAATTTTGACTCTTTGAATGTTTTCTTGGACTTTTTATAAATCTTGAGATGTCCTATAAGCTACCGTTTTGGTCTCATCTCAATTGAGTCTTCCATGTTCATGTATGAAGCTTTGATAAAAAAGGTATTTTTGTTGACTTTTCAAAATGACCTATAATGTCCAAATTCATAACTTCTTGTAAGTGCATATCTTGAACTTGGGAGCTGAAGATGAATTGTAGGGCATTGCATCCTATTCAAAATTAGCTTTGGATAGGTCATTTCTAATAAAGTATGAGAAAGTTATGCTTTGTCAAAGTTGGGTTGACTTTTCCTGTAAAACCCTAATTTAGCAACTTTTGGGTTTTGATGAATTATGAGCAATCCTTGGGGAATCATGATCAACCCTTGATAAAATGATGAATAGTACTTCAAAATTAGGATGTTGATCAAAAAATCTTGAAGTTTGACTGTATGTGGGCCACAATTGACTTTTGCCCTAGCACAGTCGATTTTCAGGCCTTTGAGGAATTGACTGAGCAAACTTCCTCTGCAAGGATTGAAACTTGTCATGAATGATCTTGAAAACATATTAGGGAAATGGTTAGCATTTGGGATTCCTTGGACTCAAGTATCTTGATGCAACATGAAACCCTAATTTGAGGTAGACTGCCTTAGGAGAGAGTTTGTCTGGTCAACTCTTGGACTTCCTTGAGCAATTTGAGGACCTCATTTGAACTGTTTTGAGAAATACGGGAGGGAAAATTTTGGGGTACAACATCTTCCCCTATTCAATCTTCTTAAACCTGAGGATGTAGATTGGCTTGTTTGCCTTTTGTGATCCGAGGGTGGAAGATGATTGAACACTATAGTGCCCAAAAATTTGCACTCGCATGAAGTGGTACTTGTCTTGTGATGCCGAGCATGGGCTTATAGATGCCATTTGGAGATTGATGATGGGAGATGGGCTTAAAGATGCCATTCGAAGGAGTTTCGGTCGCTTAAGAGATTCCTTAACGAGAGCCTGTATACCTGTTGTTGAGGAAGACTACGCTGGGGAATGTTGGTCTTTGTCTTGGTAAAGTTGAATTTTAGGAGCTTCGGTCGTCCGTTATTCTACTGGGAAATCGTCTCTTAGTCGAAGAGGTGAAAATGAACTATTATCTGGTCGTAATCCAGGCTTCATAGTGATAAGATCGACTGCTATTTGGTCGTAATCTAGGCTTTACAGTGACTTACTGAGGAGATGAGATTAAACTTGTTATCTGGTCGTAATCCAGGCTTCACAATTTCTCGATTCTTATCTGGTTGTAATCCAGGCTTCAGAAGGAATTAAGTTGTTATTCGGTCGCATCCGGGCTTCAACTTGAATTTTAGGGCACACTAATATTTGGTCAACTCTGGGCTTCTTAGTGATTCTCCAGGTAAACTGCTATTTGGTCAAAATCCAAGCTTCACAGTGTCTTGTACTGTTATCTGGTCGTAATCCAGGCTCCAGCGTCTTTTACCACTATCTGGTCGTAATCTAGGCTCCACGATGTCTCAAACCATTATCTGGTCGAATCCAGGCTTCATGGTGTTCTTGTACTGCTATCTGGTCGATTTCCAGGCTTCACAATACCTTACTTCTTATCTGGTCGTAATCCAGGCTTCATAAGAAATCAAGTGGTTATCCGGTCTCCTCCGGGCTTCCCTTTGATTTTTTAGGCCTACAAATATCCAGTTGATTTTCGGGCTTCATAGTAATTGGCCGGGTTGACTGCTATTTGGTCGAAATCCAAGCTTCACAGTGTCCCTCATTGTTATCTGGTCATAATTCAGGCTTCAGTGTCTTTTACCGCTATTTGGTCGTAATCCAGGCTTCACGATGTTTCATACCATTATCTGGTCGAATCCAGGCTTCATGGTGTTTGGAGAAATCAAGATACTATCCAGTCGAACCCGGGCTTCATAACTTGTATTGAAGATATACCACTATCTGGTCGAATCCAGGTTTCATGGTCTCTTTGGCTGCTATCTGGTCGTAATCCAGGCTTCGCAGAAACTTGTATTGCTATCTGGTCGTAATCCAGGCTTCACAATAACTTACTGAGCTGTTATCCGGTCGAATCTGGGCTTCACGGCTCGTGTTTATGATATACCACTATCTGGTCGAATTCAGGCTTCATGGCGTCTCGCACTTCTATCTGGTCGTAATCCAGGCTTCACAGTAACTTATATTGCTATCTGGTCGTAATCCAGGCTTCACAATACTTGCTGGGGATTAAACTATTATCCGGTCGAATCTGGGCTTCATAGTTTTAAAGATAAACCACTATCTGGTCGATTCCAGGCTTCGCGGTGTTTGATACTGTTATCCGGTCGTTCTCCGGGCTTCATAATATGATGTAGAAATCAAGATACTATCCGGTCGGATCCGGGCTTCATAGCTTGAACTGGAATAGAAATCTTTAGCATTGATTTGACTGAACCAAAGAAACTTGTGAGAATTTGATTGTATCTTTCCCTGAAAGGTAAAGAGTTAGTCGTACAAAATGTCATGATGCGTGACATGCATTGAGCAATGATGTTCTCAAAATAAATGAGATTGTGTTGTATGATATTTATGCACATGCCATGATGTATGGATATGCATGTTTTGATGATATTCTCTAACTGGGGAAAATAAATCCCAGACTGCTGTTGGAGAGTGAAAGGAGTTGAATTCTTCAGTCTCGCTGGGGATAACGATCGAAGATGATTTGAGAATAAATTGGTGGGAGAATAGCTCTGTTGGAGACTAAAATGGCGAGAGAATGACTCTGTGGGGAAGAGAGACTCTGCTAGAAGATCTGCTGATTTGGAGAAATAACCTCGGCTAGGGATGAATTACCGCTACTGGCAATAATGAACCTTTGTTGGGGATTGAGTTTCTGCTTAGGGAAGAAATAAACTCCACTAGGGATAGTCTTCCATTGTTTGTGATAGACGAACTCTGCTTGGGGATAATTAACACCACTGTTTTTAGATGCCTTTTACTCTGTGGGGAGTGTACATACCCTTAATCACATTCTCCAGCTAGGTCTATCCTTGTACCTGGTGGATAAAGCAACTGTAAGATTTGGACCTTTCTCGTTTGCCCTTGTTCCTGACATTACGAGTAATCGTCTTTTGTTTCGTATGTAAATATTTATGAGCAGCAATTATTGTCAAATGCATATATCAAAACTGAACCATTGGACGTTCTTGCAAAACAAAACAGAAAAAGAAAAACAATTTTGACATTTATTGTAAAATGAATTGTATTGATTTTGAAGTTGGCCTATAATAGGCGTTTTGTACCAGAGGCTGACGTCCTAGTAAGAGAACGCCGCCGAATGATAGAAATTATACAATATGTATAAAAGAAAGAAAAACAGCTATGTGAAACAATCCCATTGGGTTCCAACTCTGCTATTGCCTTTATATCTTAGAGCGTCTCATCACTTTGCTACTTGGTTGAAGGTAGATCATATTGATTGGCACCGTCCGAGCTTGATAGTCGATACCGAAGTCTGGTTGCAAGATGATCCAATGAGACATAGTGTTACGCTTTGATCCCTAATTTTTGCCTGGACTGCCCTTTTGGGTTTTCAGTCCACTGGGATACCATTTTTTGCCCAAGCCGCCTTTTCAGGTTTTCGACTTGCCGGGTGTACAGCTTTTTTCATTTTCATCCCTTAATTTTTCCCGAACCCTTTTGGTTCGCCGGGAAGCCCTTATTTTTGCCTAGGCCAGTCGACCTAGCGGGTCTTTGATTATGCATAGTATTTTTCACTGTTTCTGCATTGACGGGGTAAGGAAGTTTGTCACCATCCATGGAGGTTAGAATCATAGATCCTCCTGAAAAAATGTTCTTAACCACAAATGGCCCTTTGTACGTAGGGGTCCATTTTCCCCTGGGATCACCTTGCGGCAGTATGATACGTTTGATCACCAGATCCCCAACTTGATATTCTTGTCGTCTAACTTTCTTGTTAAATGCTTTGATCATTCGCTTTTGATACGTCTGACCATGACAAATAGCAGTAAGTATCTTTTTGTCGATTAGATTCAGCTGATCAAGTCGGGTCTGGATCCAGTCATCCTCGCTTAAACCTATATCCTTCATAATCTGGAGAGAAGGTATCTGGACCTCAATGGGCAAGACCGCTTCCATACTATACACCAAAGAGTAGGGTGTTTCCCCTGTTGATGTCCGCACTGAGGTGCGGTACCCATGAAGAGCGAATGGTAGCATCTCGTGCCAGTCTTTATATGTCACTGTCATCTTCTGCACAATTTTCTTGATATTATTATTAGCCGCTTCAACATCCCCATTCATCTTCGGTCGGTAAGGAGAATAGTTGTGATGCTGTATCTTAAACTGTTTGCAGAGCTCAGTGATCATCGTATTGTTGAGATTTGTACCATTTTCCGTAATGATCCTCTCTGGTACACCATATCGACAGATCAAATTGTGCCGAATAAACCGCGCCACGACGTTCTTGGTTACTGTAGAAAAGGAAGTTGCCTCAACCCACTTCGTGAAATAATCAATAGCCACCAGAATGAAACGATGCCCGTTGGACGCAATAGGTCTGATCTCGCCGATCATGTCGATGCCCCACATTGCAAAAGGCCAAGGAGCTGTCAAGACGTTCAGAAGAACTGGAGGTATATGCACCTTATCAGTATAGACTTGGCACTTATGATAGATCCGAGAATGCTTATAACAATCGGCTTCCATATTAGACCAATAATACCCTGCCCGTAGGATTTTCTTTTCCATGGTATGTCCACTGGAATGAGTTCCGAAAGTACCTTCATGCAACTCTGCCATGATCCTTTCTGCCTCGCTTTTGTCCACACATCGTAGTAAGGTTTAGTCATGGTTACGTTTGTAGAGAATGCCATTGCTGATGAAGAACTTTGCAACGAACCTTCTCAAGAACTTCTTGTCATTAACAGATGCACCCTCGGGGTATTCTTGAGCCTCAAGATACCTCTTTACCTCGTGAAACTAGGGTTTATCTGCTACCTCTTCAGTATCAATGTCACAGCAATGTGCGGGTTCATCCAACCTCTCAAGGGTAATCTGGGGAGCTTCATTATCCCACCTGACTTTGAACATAGAAGACATGGTAGCTAGCACGTCCTCCAGCTGATTCTCCTCTCTTGGGAAGTGTTCAAAGGTTATCTCCTCGAAGTGTGGGAGCAATGTCAATACATACTCTTTGTAAGGAATAAGATTTGGGTGTTTCGTATCCCACTCGCCTTTGATTTGACTGATCACTAGAGCGGAATCTCTGAATACACTCAAGAACTTAATCCTTAAGTTAATAGCTGCTCGAAGACCCATGATGCATGCTTCATACTCCGCCATATTGTTGGTGCAGTTAAAGAATGATCGGGCGGTGAACGGAGTATGACAGCCTTCAGGAGATCTAACCACAACGCCAATGCCATTATCCAATGCGTTTGAAGCTCCGTCGAAATACATAGACCATCGGGATCCTTCCTCAGGTCCTTCATCCGGTACAGGTTCTTCACAGTCTGTCACCAACATGATGTTCTCATCTGGAAACTCGAAATTCATAGACTGGTAATCATCCACGTCCTGATGCGCCAAATGATCCGCCAACACACTCCCCTTGATTGATTTTTGGGTTGTGTATTGGATGTCATACTCAGTTAAGATCGTCTGCCATCTTGCTATTCTTCTATACAAGGCAGTCTTTTCGAAGATATACTTGATTGGATCCATCTTTGATATCAATAGGGTAGTGTGAGTCAGCATATACTGTCTCAGCCGGCGAGCAGCCCATGCCAAAGCGTAGCAAGTTTTCTCAAGCAGTGAGTATCAAGTCTCACAGTCGGTAAACTTTTTGCTAAGATAGTAAATAGCATGCTCTTTTCGGCCGGACTCATCATGATGCCCAAGCACACACCCCGTTGAATTGTCGAGTACTGTCAAGTATAAGATAAAAGGTCTCCCTTCAACTAGAGGCATCAGAATAGGTGGCTCTTGGAGATATTCTTTGATCCTTTCGAAAGCGGTCTGACATTCATCATTCCATTTTACCACTTGATCTTTCTTCAGCAGCTTGAAGATCGGCTCACAAGTAGCGGTCAGATGTGAAATGAATCGGGCGATGTAGTTCAGACTCCCAAAAATCCTCTGACTTCCTTTTCCGTTCGGGGAGCTGGCATCTCCTGTATGGCCTTCACCTTTGCAGGATCCACTTGAATACCTTTATCACTAACAACGAAACCCGGCAGCTTACCGGACCTTACCCTGAAGGTGCACTTGTTCGGGCTTAACCTTAGTTTGTACATCTTCAACCTGTCAAACAGTTTCTGGAGATGCTCAAGATGTTCTTCTTCAGTCTGGGACCTTGCAATCATGTCATCAACATAAACCTCAATCTCATGGTGAATCATGTCGTGGAACAAAGCAACCATCGCGCGCTGATACGTTTCCCCAGCATTCTTCAATCCGAACGGTATGACTTTGTAGCAAAAGGTACCCCATTGTGTAACGAAAGTTGTCTTCACCATGTCCTCAGGAGCCATCTTAATCTAACTGTAACCAGAAAAACCATCCATAAAGGATAAGATCTTATGCTGTACGGTGTTATCGACCAGAACATCGATATGAGGAAGTGGGAAATCATCTTTGGGGCTCGCCCTGTTCAGATCTTTATAGTACACACACATCCGAACCTTACCATCTTTCTTGGGTACTGGAACTACATTGGCTACCCAATGTGGGTAAGAAGTGACAACTAGAAAACCGGCATCAAACTGTTTCATGACCTCCGCTTTGATTTTCTCAGACATCTCAGGATGCATACGGTGAACCTTCTGTTTTACCGGAGGATGGTCTTCTTTAGTTGGCAGGCGGTGAACCATAATATTAGTGTCCAAACCAGGCATATCTTCATAGGACCAGGCGAAGATATCAACATAATCGCGTAGCAACTGTATCAAACGCTGCTTGACACTAGGCTCCAGATTTGAACCTATCTTGACCTCTTTCTTGTCTTCCTCTATACCCAAGTTTACTGATTCCATCGAATCTTCATGGGGCTGTATGGCCCTCTCTTCCTGTAGTAACAATCTAGCAAGTTCCCCAGGAATTTCACAATCATCCTCACCTTCGTCCTCGTCTTGGTCGATCGGATTTTCGAAGTCATAACCGGCAGTAGCAAAGTTGTTATCAATGGGATCCAGAGTGGATGTGGATCTGCATTATGATATGTGAGTGTGTGTAAGACAATAGTTGTTTTGATAAAGTGCAAGATAGAAAAGAAAAACAAGGAGCACAAAATTTGTAATGCAAGAAAACGTTCAATGCTTTATTGATGATATATGAAAATGACAAATAATAAGCCCTCACAACAAAGCCAAAATGCCTCGGGCAAGGCACCGGGCCGTAAAGTTTTAAACTTTTTATTACAAATCTCAAAACAAAAGTCTATTACTGTGTAATAAAAGAAACGGGCACGAAGTCTTTCGCTGTCCAGTTATTCAATCCACCGTCGATAGTCGGGTAAATTCAGCTGTCGATATCTGACTCTTCTTCATCATCCTCAACTGCATTAACTCCTTGATTACTGATATGCAGAGGAGGTCTTCCAATCTTCACGCGCCGAACAGCCCTTTGAGCCTCTGCAGTAAAGCCCAAACCAAACTTGTCAGTTTTGTGTGCAAAGTCAGGGAGCTGACCCAAATTTGTGCACCCACCTTTTTCAATTACAGCCCATGCATCCTTGAGGGAAGCCATCTTCATCGAAGGTTTGGCAGCAACAACTTCAGTTGACGCCAAAGTCTGGGGAACCTCTTCAAAGTTCTGACACGGGGTCTCGATGAATTCTCCATCCATCTCCACATAGCGAAAGGAATTAAGATGACTCACCATGTAGTCTTCCTCACCTTGCACCGTAACAATCTTCCCCTTTACTGGGTATTTCAACACCTGATGGAGCGTAGAAGTCACTACCCCAGCCTTATGAATCCACGGGCGACCCAGCAAGCAAGAATAAGATGGTCGCATATCCATCACGTAGAACGTAGATGCAAAAGTTTGAGAGCCAACTTTAACAAGGACGTCCACTTCCCCGTGCACCATCCTTTTTGACCCATCGAAAGCTCTAACCACAATATTACTCAGCTTCATAACCAAACCTTCACAATCCAGACGGTCTAATGCTTTCTTTGGAAAAACATTTAAAGAGGACCCAGTATCCACCAGTACATGGGCCAAAGTAGTGCCCCTGCACTCGATCGATACGTGCAGAGCATCATTATGATTTCTTCCTTTAGAAATCAAATTTGCGTCTGAGAAACCTAACCCGTTGTCAGCGGTCAAACTAGCTACACAGTCTTTGAATTGATCGGCAGAAGTCTCCTGCGGCACATGCGCAGTTTTGAGGAAAGCAATTAAAGCCTTTGCATGGGCTTCCGAACACAACAACAAGGATAACATGGAGATTTTCGACGGGGTTTACCCCAGCTGCTTGACTATGTTTTAGTCGCTCTTCTTGATAATCTTCATAATTTCCTCTATCTCCTGCTTAGAGGTTTCTACAATGATCTTCTTAGGTGCCTCCATCCGGGCAGGCTCACCTGTGATTTCTTTTCCCCGAGTGTTGGATGGCTCGGTGACAGGGGTGATAACTGGAATATGAACTGGGACAGTAGTTGATGTACTGGCAGATGGAATGGCAACAGGATTTTGAACAGTCGGAGGGGAAATCTCGGGAGAAAAGAGTCTTCCACTTCGGGTGACCTCGTTAGCCCCGACAATATTGCTGACATCAACATCAGCTTCTTCAACCTTCAAATCTTGTTTGACCCCATGATAATACACATTGACCCCATAGTGCCAAGGGACAACCTTATCCGAAGTGTATGGGATAGGACCAGGAATAATAATGATTAATGGAGCAACTCTTATAACGGATGTAATCCTAACAGGCTTTCTCGAGGAAGCCTTGGAAGGATTGGCGAAAATGGTTATGATGGAAACATCTTCAACAGTAATTAACGGAATCAAAGTCTTTTCGAACAAGATCTCTTTGTTATCCATCAGGCGTTGAACACCTGATTTCAATAAATGGAAACCAGCACGCAGGATTGAACATAGGTGGCAACCTTCGCCACAGCCTGGAAATAAATCGGCCGATAATAGGTTCTTCTTAACTGTCATAAACAGAGTAGAAATGTCTTCCACAGAGATCACAAATAAATCATCGTCCACAGCATTTACTCCATGACCATGTTTAGGCATAGGAGCAGTCATGACGTTGGGTTTCTCCGGAGCGTCAAACTCAATTTCTTTAGCTTCAATCAAATCTTGCACCTTATCCCTCAAGGCCTAGCAGTTGTTTGTATCATGCCCTGGGCTATTGGAGTGGTAGGCACAACGGGCGTTCGGGTTATATAGCGGAGATATGGTGTTGGGGTTCTTCGGGGCTTCCCTCAGAGTTACCAGGTTGGTCTTCAACAATTGTGGTAGAATTTGAGACAAAGTCATGCTGAGCCGAGTGTACTGTCTTTGCAGTCTCTCCATTCTTTGCTGATTGTTGCGTTTTGGGGCAACAGTGGGGCTTGATATTACTATTGCATTCACTGCTTGGTGGCGTTCAGGTCTGTTTTGGCTCCTCGAGCTGTAAACTACACTATCTTCTTTCTTACCGGTGAAAGGCCTCTTTTCTGCACTTGATGAGGCACCTTTCTGTATCTTACCACTTCTAATACCAGCTTCTACTCTCTCCCCAGTAAAAATCAATTCAGTAAACCCAGATGATGAACTGCCGATCAGATGATTGAAAAATGGACCAGACAACATCCCTAGAAACATGTCAACCAACTCCCTGTCAGACAAAGGGGGTTGGACTCTTCCAGTCAGATCTCTCCACTTCTGAGCATAGTCCTTAAAACCTTCACTTGCACCCATAGACATACCCTGAAGCTTAGTACGAGTGGGAGCAAGGTCGGCGTTATATTGATATTGCTTGTAAAAAGCAGCGGTAAGGTCCTCCCAATTTTGGACATTAGCTCCTTTCAATTGATAAAACCATTCAAGCTGAGTCCCTGACAGACTATCTTGAAAGAAATGTACCCACAGATTTCTATCAGTAGTGTAAGGTTGGATTTTTCTGACGGTACAAGCGGAGATGGAGTTTTGGACAGGACACTCCATCGTACTTATCAAAAATCGGTGCTTTGAACTTATGAGGAATCACCACCCCATATGCTAGTCCCAGATCTCCGAAGTCCAAACCAGGTATCTTCTGAATCTCCATAGCACTCAGACGGTCTTCAAGTTGTTTGTACCTATCCTCAGCAGGAGGATACTGTTCTTCATCAAAATCAGTATCATTATCAGAGACCACAGGACTGGGGCCCTTTTCTTCCTCTTGATTCTCTCCTCCTTTGGATGAATGAGATAGATCAGCTTCCTGTCGCAACCTATTCCCAAATCTGTGACCCATATTCAGCAGAACCGCCTTCTTCTTCTTCTTATTCTTCTCCTTCAGGATGAGAGTCTTCAAATCCTCTTGCCCCTTAGACAAGTTCAAGAACATCTCTTAGAATTGGGCATTTTGTGCCTGAAGATCTTTGATGGCTTGATCGATAGGTATTTCAGAAGACATTTTGTGCTGAAATAAACAGCGAAGAAGATGAGAAACCTGTAATGATACCTGTAATGAGGTGCATGATAATGGAGTGCGTATGAAATAATTTCAAAGACGTTGGGAGATTTAAATTTGTAAACCAAGAAATAAACAAACTTTATTAGATTAAACTTGTAAAAGTGTTTAACGATGCCTTTGAGGCGTTACAAAAGAAATAAACTAAAAACAAATCTAAACTAGAACAAGCAAAAATCAGAAATCCCATGGATGCTTCCCCTTGGTGCAGACGTACTCATTGATCATCCTTTCATTCTCAAGTTGCCTCGTGAGCTTCAAGATCTTCCTCTCTTGCTCATGATACTTCTCCCGGTAAGTATCCCTCTCCTATTTTAGCTGAATCCAGGATCTCTTCAATGCCCCCAGATCAGTAGGCATGTAGGGATAAAGGACTGTATAAGGAACACCTTCTTCATTAGTATGCTCCACAATCACTAGCAACACAGCTTCATAAAGCATCCCAAGCTTCTGATCCCGAGCTCGGACCGACTGGAGTTAAGGTTGCATAGGGAGAGAAGTCTTTGGTCCTAGCTCTTGAGGGTCAGACCTACTCACCAAGCCCCAAGCTCGTGTAAACTTGCGGCGATGCTCATCAATATCCTCCTTGTAGTCAAAGACAATATCTGTAAGAAGTAGCTCATGAGGACCGTCTCTCCGAGCGCGACCAAATTGTCATAAAGCTAAACAAGGACTGTAGGTTATTCCCCCTCTAATTCCAAGTACGGGACATTAGGGTATTCCCCACAACGATCAATGACAGCAACGCTTTCCATAACCTTAGAACTCCATAGAATGTCAGTATGGCCAAGGGACATTATCCTGTAGGACCATCATATACCTTCCTCATTCTTCAACACAGATTTGGGGAGGTGCGAAATAAACCACCTCGCCAGTAAAGGCATACAACACATGAGGGTACCTCTTTGACGCACAGTACGAGTGTAGAGGGCGTGCAAGATATCAACCAGAAGAGTAGGCTTAGGATTGCGAGACAAGAAGATCTTAACCGCATTCATACCTATGAAGGAATCTGGATTCGGGAAGAGAACCAAACCGTAGATAAGGAGAGCCAAGATGTCTTCAAAAGCACGAAAGTCCAAGTTATCCCAGAACAGTTGAGCTTGATCCATTAGAAACTTGGATAAGAAACCTTTAACCCCGCTTCGTGTCTCCCAGTTGGATACTACATCAGCCCTTTTTAGATGCAAAGCTGAAGCAATGTCCTATGGTCTAGGAGTCTCTTCCAAACCTATGCAGGGCATCTTCTCAAGGATGAATATGCCCAATAAATGAGAAAACTCTTCCATAGTGGGAACTAACTGATAATCCTAGAAAGTGAAGCAATGATGCACCGGATCGAAGAACTGGAAGAGCACACTTATCATCTGCTCATCAAACTTTGAGGTAACCAAGCTAAGAAGTTGACCATGTCTTATAATGAATGAATAAGTATCAGAGACTCTCGAGGCTAGATCTTTGAGTTGAGCAGGTATTTGCACAAAGTTAACTCAGATGGTGTTTCTGCGCGTGGAAGCCATAATCTGCAAAACAGAACAAAGATAAATCCCCTCGGTCTTTGAAATGGTTAGTCTAATGAAGTATGCATGCTATGTTATGATGCATGATGTCATGATAAAACACACAACAGGTATAGCAGATAACATACATGGTAAAGGCAAACAAGTCACACAATAGCCCTTAAGTTTAAGGCTTACATGGGGTCTAGGTATTACCCTCTTGAAGTTCAGTTGGTTTCAACTTGTCCTAATAATAGTAACCGGGTTCTAGAGGTTCTCAATATCACTGACCATCCTTCATCGGTCATGGTTTCAGCTCACGCAATCTTTTCTTGCAGCCGGAACTATCTCGAGAGTATGGTCTCAATGAGTGTAGCATCGAGTATCAACCAGTTCCCAGCTTTACACCGAGACCGGCTATCTCACTACTTCCTAATGGCCAAGTTGTCCAATTATAGGTTCTAAGGTCATTTGATGTTTAACGACCCATATAGAAGTCCCGTATTCTCCTTGTTTCTCCATAAGGGATACCGGTACCAACCAATGTGGCACATCAACTTAGCTACTGCTTCAACCATATCGTTCTATGTCGTACAGTTCCCTCACAGTTTATTTCTACTTACCTAACAGGTGTCCCCCAGATCCGGGTTAGGATCTATAGTAACTCCAATACAAAACCCTCAAAAGTAAAGCAAACAAATCAAACAAGAGAAGCAATTTATGATGAACTAGTCCTAAGGTATACCCCACTTATTTATTCCCCAGCAGAGTCACCAATTCTGTGATACGGTGGCAGAACCGGACTGTTTTAGAAAAATGCTGGTTTACATTTTGCATTTTTGTTCGTAAAATGTCGCGGTAAGCAAGAGTCGCCACCGACTTTTATTTTATCCAACTGGAAAGGAAAAAAGCACAGAAAAATTCCTTTTTCGAGATTTTGAGTACGAGGGGAAGATTATAGAAAGGGAAGGTATTAGCACCCTTTCTATCCGTAGTTTTCTACGGGCTCTTAGGTACTTGCTCATCATTTTAAAATTGCTTCTGTGTTTGTATGTGTCGAAAAGTTTTTGTTTTACTTCGATTTAACCCTTGCTTCTGTCTTCAAGAGTGTTACGAAGTGTTTTTGAAAACTTTGTTTGGAAAAGTGTAAGTGTGAAAAGTTTGATTTTGAGCAAGTACCTACTAGCATCTACCTACTCGAAAAAAGAATGTTTCTGTTCTTGTTTCCTTTAGACAATGCTATCCCACTATTAGTGAGTAGGTAGCACCGTCATTGGAGTTGTATGGGTCAATTCGAAAGGGACGTACGATCACTAAAGCAATGTTAGGACGTCTTAGTAATAACCTAGTGTCTTAAGATCATATTCTAGGCAACATTTCTGAGGCAACCTTTCCGAGGCAACATTTCTGAATGGGACATTTGATCTTTGTTTAGACAAGAGGGCGACCACTAAAACACCCTACACTTAATGATTGTTTATCGAAGGCAACCGAAGTGAGAGTATACCCTAGGAGTGCGCATGTGCGAGTGATTTGATTTCAAGTTATTATCTTTGCACATTTAGGGTTTGCTAACCATTTTAAAAATTAACATATAGTCTTGTCATGCAATCCTATTATCATACATCTAACAGTTAATATTTGCGAAAATTAAAGTGCGAGAAATAAAGCTACGCTATTACAAGGCTTCGGGGTAGGGGATTAATTACATAACCAAAAACCCGTAAAACGAATAAATAAGTGAGAAGTCCTAATTAATCTATTACATCCCATGAACAGTTACATCAATATTGTCAAAAAATAATAAACGCACGATGGATCGAGAAAAGGAAAAATTAGGGTTTTTACCCCATCTAACCTAATTAAAAGAAAAATCATTTTTGGTTGTTTTTGATTATTTTAAGAAAATAAGGTTTTAATGAATAAATACAAACCTAATTACTAATTAAATTAAATTAAGAAAAATGATTAATTTTGACCTATTTTTATTTTTTGTGATTATTTTTAAGAAAGGAAAATAAGAATTAAATAAGACAAAAACCCTAATTTTCTAATTGATTTTAATTTATTTACAAAAGGTTAAAATTTCCTTAAAATTAAATAAAACTAGTTAAATTAATTTTTTTTGATAAAAAATAAAATCTAAATCTAATTTGATGAAAATTGATTTTATGATTTTTTTATAAAAAAGAAGAATTAATTTTGTGAGAAAAATGAACTAAACAAAACAAAATAAATTAAATAAAGAAAATATAAAAGAATAAAGAAAAAGAGTATTGGGCCTGGTATCCAAAGCAAATGGGGGGTGCCATTAGCAGCTTTTGGGCCCAAAAAACATGATCCACGTTTGACTTCCATGCTCCAATGTTTACACGTTGACTGGGGCCTTTGGTAGACCCTCTCATGCCAAGCGTTGGATTTGAATTGCCTTAGATCCAGTGGTTGCCAGCTGATGGCATATGGTGGTCTTTATGCCTGTGTGCACGCCTGATCATGCAAGTAAAAATAATGTGAAATAACATGGGGGACCTAGGATTCGAACCCAGGTCCTATGGGATTTTCATTCGCCTCAACACCAACTGAGCCAAGCGCGCTTGTTGTATATCAAACAACAATAAATCATTATATTGAAAAAAACACAAAATAAGAATTATCAGCGCGCACAATTCAAATAGAGGAATCAGGGTTCGCCACGCCATCATCTCTAACCTCTCTTCGTTGCTAAAAATGTGATGACTTTTACCTATGGACAAGAAGCGTAGGTACAGACCCTGCAATTTTCCAAAATCACCTATATGCATGATAAATGAAACCTAAAGCTATAGACCAATTCGCCTTGTCCTGGTGAGCATCATGGTGTCTTTCTTTTGGGCCAATTTTACCTGTACAAGAAGATCCCAAAACGAGACAAAAAAACCCTAACAATGGCATATCTCTATAGGGTTAGCAAAAACGCAATTAACTGTTACCAATAGCTTGCAAATGCTTCCAGGGTTCAGAATATATACATGATTCATGCTATAAATGCCTAAACAATGATATTCGATTCCAAGAATATGTCAAATTCGTGAATCATTTACAACGAGTTTTAGTGCACGAAAAGGCTTGCTTTTGATTGCTATGGACTCCTTGAATGCCCAGGAAACGAAAGGAATGCTTGGCAAGGCTTGAAAGTGCGTGGAAATATGAAAACAGATCACCACTTTTTCTTGATTTTTTGAAGTTTGTCCTTCACTCTACACGCCTCAAAACCTTGTTCTTTTGGTCTGCATTTGTCCAATATATATCAATGATTGAATTAGGTTTACAAATGTGCATCCAATCTTTGTAATTATGGAGATTTGATCCTTGATTCACACTTGTATCCAATCTTTCCAAAACAAGAGAAAACCAATCTTTTTGTGTACAAACATGCCTTGCACGATTTGATTTCCTTGCTAGCTGTATAAGAGACCTGAAATATGCACAAAATCTCAAGATTTAAATGACTTTGACATTTCCATGATTTTATTTTGATTTAATTTGAGTTAATTGAAATAAAAATCAAAATAAATGGAAAAAATAAAATAAAAGCAAATGGGAAGGATCATGGGTCGTGGACCATGTTACAAACTCAATATAAGTACAAAAAGTTGGGCCCATTTGACAAATATTGCAATTTGAGGCACTTTTGACTTTTGGCAATTTTGCAAAAAAGGTCAACTTCTACAATGCATAACTCCTTCAATTTTGACTCTTTGAAGGTGTTCTTAGAATTTTTAGAAATATTGAGATGTCCTCTAAGCAACCTTTTTGGTATCATCTCAATTGAGTCTTCCATGTTCATGTATGAAGCTTTGACAAAAAATGTGTTTTTGTTGACTTTTCAAAATGACCTATAATGTCCAAATTCATAACTTCTTGTGAGTGAATATCTTGAACTTGGGAGATGAATATGAATTGTAGGCAATTGCATCCTATTCAAAATGAGATTTGGATGGGTCATTTCTAATAAAGTATGAGAAAGTTATGCTTGGTCAAAGTTGGGTTGACTTTTCCTGCAAAACCCTAATTTAGCAACTTTTGGGTTTTGATGAATTATGAGCAATCCTTGTGGAATCATGATCAACCATTGATCAAATGATGAATAATAATTCAAAATGAGTATTTTTATCAAAAATTCTTGAAGTTTGACTGTATGTGGGCCATAGTTGACTTTTGCCCTAACACATTCGATTTTCAGGCCTTTGAGCAATTGACTAAGCAAACTTCCTCTGCAAGGCTTGAAACTTATCATGAATGATATTGAAAACATATTAGGGAAATGGTTAGCATTTGGGATTCCTTGGACTCAAGTATCTTGATGCAACATGAAACCCTAATTTGAGGTAGACTGCCTTAGGAGAGAGTTTGTCTGGTCAACTCTTGGACTTCCTTGAGCAATTTGAGGACCTCATTTGAAATTTTTTGAGAAATATGGGAGGGAAAATTTTGGGGTACAACAGTAGGATTAGAGACCAGTATTTCCACCACAGATTCATTATGGTCATCTGCCTTATTAGGACCCTTCTAGCCATACACATCATTGGCTTCCCTCTTACCAGCAAATGGCTTCTTCTCAACATTAGAAGATACAGTCATCAGGATCTTCCCACTCTTGATACCACTTTCGATCCTTTCTCTAGTTAGAACCATCTCTGTGAACCCAAATGAGGAACTCTCAATCAACAGATTAAAGAACGGGCCTGTCAGAGTGCCCATGAACATATCTACCATTTCCTTGTCATTCAGAGGAGGTTGTACCCTACCAGCTAGATCCCTCCATTTCTGGGCATATTCTTTGAAGCCTTCTCTAGAACCCACAAACATGCTTTGAAGTTGTGTACGAGTTGGAGCGAGGTCAGCATTGTATTGGTATTTCTTGTAAAAAGAAGCATCCAAGTCTTCCCAGGTATGAATGTCTGTTCTTTCTAGCTGATAGAACCATTCCAGTTGTGTGCCAGCTAAACTTTCTTGGATGAAATGGACCCATAACTTTCGGTCAGTAGTGTGAGGCTGGATCTTTCTAACATATGATCTCAAGTGAAGTTTAGGACAGGAGACCCTGTCATATTTGACGAACGTGGGAACCTTGAATTTCGGTGGGATGATCACGCCAGAAACCAGCCCTAATTTTTCAAAGTCCAAGCCAGGTATCTGCTAAATCTCCATAGCACTGAGACGATCCTCTAGCCGTTTGTATTTATCATCAGCAGGAGGATATTTCTCCTCTGAATAATCAGCTTCTTCTTCATCAGCCTTGGGTTTTTATCTTCTTCATGATTATCCTCCTTATTTGATGGAGTTGAAAGATCTAGAGCTCCTCTAACCGGTCCTCTGAGTCTTCTTCCTATATTCAGGATGTCGGTCGGTTTCTTTGCCTTCTTCTTCTTCTCTTTGATGACGAGATCTTTCAGTTCTTCTTGCCCCTGGGTCAAAGCCATGAACATTTGTTGAAACTGATCGTTTTGAGCTTGAAGGTATTTTACGGTTTATTCATGGGCCATTTATTTTTCTAAAATAAACAGTGAAAGGATGAGAAACCTGTACTGGGAGACCTGTTATGAAATGGCATGCATGCAATGTTTTCAAGGATCTCACGGGGTAAACAAGAAAATGTCAGAAGTTGAAACTTGCAGATTTGATTGAAGAACTTCGTATTGTTGAGTGTCCTTCTACGAGATTCAAGCTCACCATATCAAGTGGGTCATAGCCCCTGACTCAAGTTGTCGTGTTTTGGTCTTTTGAAGGCATTGGTTAGAGGAAAATAAATCCCCTTGCCCCTTGCTAAACGTATGCTTTGTCATAACTTGTATCACATGCCCTTGAGATCCTTGAAATGGTTAAGGAAATGTTGTGGCACAATGTTATGATGTTTATGATGTCATGATTATGCTTAAATCACAGATAAACACAAGCAAATCACACAATAGACCTTAGGTTCAAAGACTTGCATGAGGTTTAAGGTAAGTACCCTCTTGAATGTTCAGTTGGTTCAACCTGTCTTAGAAATAGCAACCGGGTTTTAAGGAATCTCAATATCACTGATCTTTCTTTATTGGTATTATTTCAGCTTAGCATCTTTTCTTGTGGTCGAAACATCCCGAAATTCTGATCTCAATGAGTGTAGTATCGAGTATCAACTGATTCCCAACTTTACACTGAGGCCGACTATCTCATTACTTTCTAATGGCCATGTTTGTTCAAATAAGATTCTAAGATTCGTTAGTGCTTCACGACACCATACGGAGGCCTCGTATTCTGCTCGATTCAACACAAGGGATACCAGTACCAACCAAAGTGTCACACCAACACAGCTATCGCTTCAACCATATCGGTCTACACCGTACAGTCTCCAAGATCTATTGTTGTTTACCTAAAAAGATGCCCCAGATTCGGGTATATGATCTATAGTATCCCAAGCAAACCTTTAAAAGTAAAGCAATCAAAGCAAACAAAGAAATCAATTTTAAAATAAACTAGACCCTAAGGTAAACCCCACTTTTAAACATATTCCCCAACAGAGTCGCTAGTTCTGTGATACGGTGGCAGAATCGGCTGTTATACTGGTTTGTATTTTGTATTTGCAAATGTGCGGTAATCAAGATTCTCCACCTACTTTTCTTTTATCCAACAAAGGAAAGGGTGAAAAGAACAGAAAAAGACCTTTTTCGAGAGTTTCTGAGTAAGGGGGGGGGGGGGGGGGGGTAGATTATGGAAATGGAAGGTGTTAGCACCATTTCCATCTGTGGTTTTCCACGGGCTCTTAGGTACTTGATCATTTTTGAAAATTTCTTTCGTGTTTGTGTGTTTTGAAAAGTTTGTTTGCTTTATGCTAACTCTTGTATCATTTCTCAAGAGTGTTGATAAAGCGTTTTTGCAAAATGTTTTGAAAGTGTAGTGTTAAAAAGATTATATTTGAGCAAGTACCTAACAGTTATCTAACCTACTCGAAAAAGGAATTCTTTTCCTCCTTTTCCAACCTATCCTGAGTTATTTTAGGCCTTAAGAGATTTGGAGATCAAGCCCATGCAATCTTCATATATTTTTTTATCATTTATTTCATCTAAAATGAATTTTTAATGACTAAAAATCACAATAAATAAAATAAATGACCAAATAAGGCATGGATGGTCTTAGAGGTCATGGACCACGTTAGAAACAAGTTTCAAACTTAAAAAGATAGGCCTATTGGGAAAAATTCCAAGTTAGTTCAATATTTACTTCATGCATTTTTCCAAAATTTGGTCAGCTTTAGAAATTCACATCTCTCTCAATTTTAACCCTATGATGGTGTTCATGGACTTTTTAAAGATCTTAGGATGTCCTATAAACATCCCTTTTGGTTTCATCTCAATTGGATCTTCCATGTTCATGTAAGGAGCGTTGACCCAAAAGGTGTTTTTGTTGACTTTTTGAAAGGACGCATAATGTCTGAGCTTGTATCTTTCAATTGGTTCATTTCTTGAACTTTACGGATGAATAGAAGTTATAGGTAAATTGACTCTCTTAAAAATGAGCTTTGGTGGGAAATTTTCTGATAAAGTATGAGAAAGTTATGCCTGGTCAAAGTTTGGTTGATTTTTCCTATAGAAACAGTAATTAGCAATTTTTGATTTTTGATGAATTTTGAGAATTTCTTGAGGATTCATGATCAACCCTTGATAAAATTATGGATATCACTTCAAGATGTTTATGTTGACCAAAAATCTTGAAGTTTGACTGTATATAGGCCACAATTGACTTTTGACTTAATATAGTTGATATTCAGGCATTTGAGCAGTTGACTGGGCAAACTTGTTGTGCAAGGCATGAAATATGGCATGGATAACCTTGAGGACATATTAGGATGATGGAAAATATTTGAGACCATTATAACTCACACATCTTGATGAAAATTAAAACCCTAGTCAGAGGTTCATTGCTTTAGGAGGAGAATTTGTCTGGTCAATTCTTGGTCATCCTTGGGCAAGTTGGAGACCTCAATGGGTATGCCTTGAGTAAAATGAGAGGGAAAATTATGGGGTACAACACGTACCGACAGATAAGGTTTTGTTTGATGAATCAGGCCACAACATTCTTGGTAACAGAAGCGAATGAAGCTTCCTCGACCCATTTCGTGAAGTAATCAATGGAAACCAGGATGAAATAGTGCCTATTAGAAGTTGTCGGTCTAATCTATCCGATCATGTAAATGCCCCACATTGAGAATGGCCAATGAGCAGTCAAGACGTTTAAAGGAAATGGGGGTACATGCACCTTATCAGCATATATCTGGCATTTATGGCAAGTTCGCGAATGCTGATAACAGTCTGTCTCCATGGTGGACCAGTAGTATCCTGCCCGTAGGATCTTTTTAGCCATTGAATTCCCACTAGAATGGGTGCCGAAGGTACCTTCATGTAAATCAACCATAATCTTTTCTGCCTCACTCTTGTCCATACACCGAATCAAGGTAGAATCATGATTGCGCTTGTAAAGGATCCTGTTACTGAGAAAGAATTTGGTAGAGAACCTTCTTAGGAACTTCTTATTGTTGACTGAAGCTCCTTCAGGATATTCTTTGGCCTCGAGATATCTTTTAACTTCATGGAACTAAGGTTTGTCCACTACTTCTTCAGTATCAATCTCGTGACAGTATGCTAGTTCGTCCATCCTCTCAATAGTGGTCTGAGGAGTCTCATTATCCCACTTGATTTTGAACATGGATGACATAGTAGCTAGCGCGGCTACTAGTTGATTTTCCTCTCGTGGAAAATGCTCAAAGGTAATTTCTTCAAAATGTGGGATCAATGTCAACACATGCTCTTTATAAGGGATGATATTAGGATGCTTCGTGTCCCATTCTCCTTTGATCTGACTGATTAATAAGGCCGAGTCTCCAAATACACTTAAGGATTTGATTCCAAAATCTATAGAAGCTTTGAGACCCATAATGCACGCTTCATATTCAGCCATATTGTTGATACAGTTGAAGCACAGCCTGGCAGTGAAAGGAGTATGACAGCCTTTGGGAGATATGTTTACAACACCGATGTCATTGCCGAGCGCGTTGGAAGCTTCATCAAAAACCATAGTTCACTGGGATCCTTGTTCAGGTCCGTCATACGATCTGAGCTCTTCACAATCATTCACCAATATGATGTCCTCATCCGGGAATTTGAAGTTCATGGATTGATAGTCATCCACAACCTGATGATCCAAATGATCAGCTAGTACACTTCCTTTTATTGCTTTTTAGGTAGTGTACTGAATGTCGTATTCGGTCAGGACCATTTTCCATCTTGCTATTCTTCCAGAGAGGGTGGGTTTCTCGAATATGTATTTAATAGGATCTATCTTGGATATCAACAAGGTAGTGTGGGTCAGCATATATTGTCTTAGCCGGCGAGCAGCCCATGCTATAGTGCAACAAGTTTTCTCAAGCAGTGAATATCTGGTTTTACAGTCGGTAAACTTTTTGCTCAGGTAGTATACTGCATGCTCTTTTCGGCCAGACTCGTCATGTTGCCCCAACACACACCCCATTGAATTTTCCAAAATTGTTAGGTACATGATCAGAGGTCTTCCTTCAATTGGCGGCATCAAAATGGGAGGCTCTTGAAGGTACTCCTTGATTTTGTCAAAGGATTTTTGGCAATCATCATTCCACCTCACTTCTTAATCTTTCTTTAGTAACTTGAAAATTGGCTCACAAGTAGCGTACTCAGAAATTCAACAAACAAATACAAGATCATAGACCCTCGATGACGCTATTCAAAGTTGCCTTACAAAAATGATCTTAGTCCCTCAAAAAATGCTAAGATACTTTGCAACATTGCTAATCATGGCTATACGATGACCCACGCCTGTCCCGTTAACATCCAAAGATAGGGTTGCTTACCAAATCAATGGTAAGACAACAATATCAAAAGAAAAGAAAATGAACCAGAAAGACATTTGAGTAGGTAGATTGCTCCTAATTACTTGCTCCATTTCAAAATAAACATCCTTTCTATTTTCAAAAACAAACACTTACACTTTCAAAACATCTTACAAAACTTGAAAACATTTTCAAAAGATCAACATCTTTGTATACATTCTTACGAACGAGAATCATTACAAAGATTGCCTAAAAAATAGCCTCTTTTACAAAGTACTTTCAAAACCACACCAAGCATAATTCCAAATAACAAAAGCAAGTGATCTAGAAAGTAACTAAGAGCCCATGGAAAACCATGGATGAAAAGGGTGCTAACACCTTTCCTTTTCATAATCTACCCCCCAAACTCAAGAAACAATCTCAAAGGTATTTCCTGTTCTTTTTCACCTTTCCTTTTGGATAAAAGAAAAGTCGGTGGCGACTCTTGCTAACCGCAACATTTGTGATAAAACGCGAAACAATCAAGTCAGTTCTCCCACCGTATCACAGAACGGGCGACTCTGCTGGGGAAAATTCTAAAGTGGGGTTACCTTAGGGATTAGATCACATTTACTTGCTTACATTGTTTGACTTGTATGCTTTACATTATGGTTCTTTGTTTGGGTTTGAATCCTCTACCGGGATTTGGGATACATTATAGGTAAGTAGCAATGCCGTGTGGAAATTGTGTGGGGTATACCGACATGGTATAAGCAATAGCTACGTTAGTGCAACATATTTATGGGTACTGGTAGCCTTTGAGTTAATCAAAGAGAATACGGGGCCGTTGAGTGATGTCATGAAGCACTAATGAACTTCTAGAATCTTTACTTGACCAACTTGGCCTTTTAGGATGTAGTGAGATGACTGGCTTTGGTGCAGTTCGAAGTTGATAGATACTCGATACTACACTCATTGAGGTTTGGTTTCTTAGGATATTTCGGTCGCCATTTAAGAGGCTTGAGCTGAAACAATGACCAAGGAATCAATCCAGTGATATTGAGCTCCTTAGAACCCGGTTACTATTACTAGGACAGGTTTAAGCCAACTAAACTTCAAGAGAGTACTTACCTATAAAACTCCATGCAAGCCTAAACTAAGGACTTGTTTGCTTTGATTGTATATGCATACTTGTACATAACATCATGGATATCATGAACATCATATACATCCACTAACCATTTCAAGGATTTTGGGGATTCATCTTTGTTCTTGTTTTGTAGGATATGGATTCACTTCGCAGGAAAACTATTCAAGTCAACCTTGTAAGAATTCCTCCACAACTTAAGGAGCTAGCTTCAAAGATTCCTGAGAACTCTCCATTCACCGAAAGACATGGACGTCTACTCAACTTGGTCACCTCCAACATAGATGAGGATATGATGAAGGTACTCTTTCAGTTCTTTGATCCTTTGCATCATTGCTTCACATTTCTCGACTATCAACTTGTGCCTACTTTGGAAGAATTCTACCAACTCTTGAGGATTCCCATTCTCAATCAATTACCTTTCAACGGTACGGAAAGAGATCCGAAGCCAGAAGAGATTGCTCAAGCTCTACACTTGCACTCATCTGATGTCACAACTCATTGGGAAACTAGGAGTGGTGTCAAAGGCTTCTTAGCAAAGTTCCTGTTTGAGAAAGCCAAAAGTTGTTGGAATTCCTTAGACTTGCAAGCCTTTGAGGAAATTGTGGCTCTTCTCATCCATGGGATGGTTTTGTTTCCAAATCCTGACCAACTCATAGATGTGAATGCCGTCAAAATCTTCATGTCACGCAACCCGGTGCCTACAATGCTAGGGGATATCCTACACTCTTTTCACACTCGCACAATGAGGAAAAGCGATGTCCTTATGTGTTGCACCCCTCTCCTGGAAAGATGGTTTATTTCTAATCTTCCCCAATCAGACTTAAAGAATGAGCACGGTTCAAGATGGTCACAAAGGTTAATGACGCTCAAACATTCAGACATTCATTGGTGCTCCCGATCCAAAGAGAATGTTATAATTGTTGACCATTGTGGATAACTCCCTAATGTCCCTCTACTTGGAATTAGGGGAGGAATCACCTACAACCCATGTTTAGCCTTAAGACAGTTTGGTTATGCCCGAAGGGATGGCCCGTACGAGATGTTGATTTAAGGTTTGGTATTCGACTACGACAACAACGATCAAGGTCTTCGCCCGAGATTTATCCGAGCTTGGAAGATGATAAACAAGGTGGATAGAAAGAATTTGGGTCACAATAATTCCATCCCTCTTGAGCCTTACCTCAAATGGGTACGAACTCGTGCTTAGAGTCTTATGATGCCTTACCCCTCCATTCTCCCGGTAATCATTGAGCCTTTCAAGGAGGGACATGTTCGATACATTATCCTACATCCTAACATGCCCACATCTCTTGAAGACCTACAAAGGGATTAGATACAACTAAAATGAGAGCGAGATACTTTCGAAGCCCAATTCTATGCAAGCGAGAAGAAGGTTTTGGAACTCACTAGACTACTTCATGAGGAGCGGATTCTGAATACCTACATCGCACCAAAGAGGATGCGCACTACTTTTCTATCTTAGAGTTTTGTATTATTTTTCCCAAGGGGCATTGATGTACTCAAACTTTATCTTATTAATATAATGTGTGTTTCTTTTTGTCTAAAACAAACTTGAATCTTTGAAATCCTTGAAAACATTGCATATGCACATATCGTTCATCTTAACATAAACAGGTCTTTTGCAACAAGTCTCCTCACCTCTCTACTGTTTATTTCAGTAAGATGGATCTCGAGCAAATAGTGAAAGATCTCCAAGCCCAGAATACGCAGTTTTAACAATTGCTCATGACCCTAGCCAAGGGGCAAGAAGAATTGAAGACTCTAATACCTGAAGAGAGGAAAAAGAAAACAAAGAAGGTAACCGAAATCTTAAACATGGCGAGAAGGTTTCACGGGAAGACAAGAAGGACTTTGAACTTTGCAACAACATCTGGTGAAGGAGAAGGGAAAGGAAAGGAAGCAGTTGTCCCGTCAGAATCGAAAGAAGAAGAGGAAGAAGAAGAAGACTACTCTGAGGAACAGTATCCTCCAGCTGATGACAAGTACAGACATCTCGAAGAGCATTTGAGCGCGATGGAAATACAAAAGGTGTCGGGCTTAGACTTTGAGGAATTGGGACTAGTGTCGGGGATTGTGATTCCTCCGAAATTAAAAGTGCCTATGTTTGCAAAATATGATGGAGTGTCATGCCCTAAAATGCATCTCCGGTCATATGTGAGAAAAATCCAACCCCACACCGCTGATAAAGACTTATGGGTGCACTTTTTCCAAGACAGTCTGTCTGGAACACAACTCGAATGGTTTTACCAACTAGAAAGAGCCAACGTCCATAATTGGGAAGATCTTGCCGTAGCTTTCTACAAGCAATATCAATACAATGTTGATTTGGCTCCTACCCGTACTCAACTCCAAAATATGGCTATGGTTTCCAATGAAGGTTTCAAGGATTACACACAAAAATGGAGAGATTTGGCTGGAAGAGTTCAACCCCCTCTATCTGAAAGGGAATTGGTAGACATGTTCTTAGGCACCTTATCTGGCCCCTTCTTCAACCATTTAATCGGAAGTTCATTTACAGGCTTTACTGAACTAATATTAACCGGAGAAAGGGTTGAAGCTGGCATAAAAAGTGGAAAGATTGTGAAGGATTCATCTTCTTCTACAGCTGTAAAGAAGCCTTTCATTGGGAAGAAAGAGGTAGTTGCTGCATATCCGCAAAGGAACCAAGATAGAGCCAAACACCAACCAATGGTGGGGGCTGTTATGATTCCCAAGCCTACATCTGATCAACAAAGAAGTAATCAACCAAGGGTGGAAAGGCCAGTCAGGCAATTCACCAGAATCAACATGACTTCGTCTCAAGTATTACCACACCTGCTAAGATCCAACTTGGTAACCTTGAAAGAAGCTCCAAAAAACCCCAATACAACATCCCCTTATTATCATCCCAATGCCCGTTGCGCATATCACTCTGAAAGTCCTGGTCATGATACTAATAACTGTTGGGCCTTGAAGAACAAAATACAAGACCTCATTGAAGCAAAAGAAATTGAGTTTGATGCGCCCGAGAAGCCAAATGTCATTTCTGCTCCTATGAGGACATGGTCACAATATCAATGCTATTGAAGAAGATTTGTTTGTTACCACAGTTGATGAACTCATGACCCCACTTCCAACCATTAAGATAAACTTGTTGGAAGCCGGTGTGTTTCCGGGATGTAATGAAGTTTGCCATCTCTTCTTTTCCTCACCAACTGATTGCCCTTTGTTGAAGGCAGGCATCCAATGCCTGATAGATAACAAAGAGATTTTGTTTGAAAAAACTCATGTTTCACCTATTCCTATTGAAGATGTTTCAATCATTACCATTTCCGCCAATTCTTCCAAGGTCTCCACCCAAAGACCCGTTAGAATTACATCGGTTCCGAAAGCAACTCCTTTAATAATCACAATGCCTGGGCCAGTCCCATATGAATCAGACAAAACTGTGTCGTGCAATTACAGAGGGGACATTTACTACCATGGCATCAAACAAGACTGGCCGGCCGCTGAAGAGATAAACTCCGAAGAAGAAGATTCTGACATCAGCAATATTGCCGGAACTAGTAAAATTACACGAAGCGGTAGGATATTTTCTCCAGAAATTTCTCCCCCAAAAGCAGTTTCTAGACCCGTGATCATACCCGTGGCTGCTCCAAAGTTTACTTCCGTACCCATAATCATCTCTACAAGTGTACCTATTGACGAAGCCGTCACGACTCCTGTTATCATTCCTACCAACACTCCTGCTGCCGAGACTCGGGGAAAGAGTATTTAAGTGGAGCCTGTCCAGATGAAGGCTCAATCACTGACTATCCCTGAGGCTTCAAGAAAGAAATGGAGGAGATCCTAAAAATTATAAAGAGGAGCGACTACGATGTAGTTGAACAATTGGGGCAAACTCCCTCCAAAATCTCCATGCTGGCATTACTACTGTGTTCCGAGGCACATGCGAAAGCCTTGGTGATGTTCCTAAAAACAGCCCATGTACCTCAAGAGACGTCTGCTGATCAATTTCAAGACTGCGTGACCAGCCTAACTGCGGATAATGGTTTAGGTTTTTCAGATGTTGATCTAACACCGAGGGGAAGGAAGCATAATGAGGCATTGCATGTCTCAATGGAATGTAGGGGCACAACTCTGGCGCATGTTTTGGTGGAAACTGGCTCATCTCTGAATGTATTACCCAAGAAAGCTCTTGATAGACTTGACTGTGAGGGGTTGACTCTGAAGCCAAGCAACATAGTGGTAAGGTCTTTTGACGGTTCGAAGAGGATGGTGCATGGGGAGGTAGACATTCCCATAAAGGTTGGAACCCAAACCTTCAATTCAACTTTTTATGTGATAAACATCCGCCCTTCATACTCCTGCCTGCTAGGCCGACCATGGATCCATAATGCTGGCGCTGTTACCTCTATATTGCACCAGATGCTGAAGTATCCAGTTCAAGGGAAGATTATCACCGTCCATGGAGAGGAAGAATACATGATAAGACATCTCAATTCCTTCAGATATGTATAATTGGACGGCGAATTCATTGAAACTCCATTTCAACACTTTGAAGAAGTTCCCCAAGAAGTGGCAGTGACCAAGGTTGTTCCCAAGATTACAAGGCCTCCACTCCGGATGTTATCACTAAAGGACGCCAAAGCAGTGGTAGAAGAAGGTGGATGCACCATCTGGGGGAAACTTCCAGATATCCCGTATAAGTCTGACAAGTTTGGCCTCGGTTTCACTTCAAGTGCTCAAAAGGCTATACATCGTGCCCGTGCTGGGGGCCACCCTTAAAGATTAGCAACCGTGGGGTCAACACGTTAGAAGATGGTGAAGATGATTGCAACCTGGAGGATTAGATATTTCCGACTGTCAATGGAGGACTCAGCAATTAGGAGGCTAGAGATTTCGTCTCAGTCACTTTTATCCCACAGTAATTTATCTTTACATTTTGTTGGATCTGTAATATTCAAAAACAATTCGCACTCTTAAAACCTTGTGTCTTACCCGAGGCACAATGGTCCATTTGTAAGGGTTATTATTTCATCTTCATATGACATCAATGAATCATGGACGTTTTTGCATACAAACTTTTGTGCTCATTTTTTTTCTTTTACATTTTACTTTCTTTCAAAGATAGCTATATCCTTACACACACCCACACTCGCAATGGAGGTACCCATCCATTCTGGATCCCATGGGTAACGATACTGCTATGGCCTTTCGTAACTCTGAGAATCTAATCTACCAAGCCGAAGACGAAGGTGAGAATGATTGTGAAGTACCAGGGGAACTGGCCAGACTGCTACAACAAGAGGAGAGAACCATTCAGCCTCACGAGGAACCCATGGATACAATCAACTTAGGTACCGAAGAAGATAAAAAAGAGGTCAAAGTGGGTGCCAATCTGGAAACCAGTATCAAGAAGCGTATGATTCAGCTGTTGCATGATTATATCGAAGTCTTTGCCTGGTCATATGAAGACATACCAGGACTTGATGAAGATATTGTGGTACATCGTCTGCCTACAAGAGAAGATTGTCCGCCAGTAAAGCAAAAGGTTTGCCGCATGAGGCCTGATATGTCAGAAAATATTAAAGAAGAGGTCATGAAGCAATTAAACGCTGGATTCTTGGTTGTCACTTCCTACCCTCAATGGGTTGCCAACATTGTTCCCGTACCTAAAAAAGACGACAAAGTACGAATGTCTGTAGACTACGGAGATTTGAATAGAGCAAGCCCTAAAGATGATTTTCCACTCCCCCACATTGATATCCTAGTTGACAATACAACACAACACAAATTGTTTTCCTTCATGGACGGATTCTCAGGTTACAACCAAATCAAAATGATGCCTGAGGACATGGAGAAAATAACCTTTGTCACGTAGTGGGGCACATTCTGTTACAAGGTGATTCCATTCGGACTGAAGAATGCTGGGGCAACCTATCAACGTGCCATGGTAGCTTTATTTCATGACATGATACATCATGAAATAGAGGTCTACGTGGATGATATGATATCCAGATCTCAAACAGAAGAAGAGCATCTTGACCACTTACAAAAAATGTTCGAGAGACTGAAGAAGTACAAACTGAGGTTGAATCCTAACAAATGGACATTTGGGGTACGATCTGGTAAACTCTTAGGCTTTATCGTCAGCAACAAAGGTATCAAGGTTGATCCTGCCAAAGTTAAAGCAATACAAGAGATGCCTGCTCCTCGTACTGAGAAGGAAGTCAGAGGATTCTTGGGACGTCAGAACTATATTGCCAGATTCATTTCCCACCTAACAGCTACTTGTGAACCAATCTTCAAACTATTGAAGAAAGATCAAGTAGTCAAATGGAATGATGAATGCCAAGTTGCTTTTGACAAAATCAAAGAGTACTTGCAAGAGCCTCCTATGTGGATGCCACCAGTCGAGAGAAGACCGTTGATTATGCATCTGACTATTTTAGAAAACTCAATGGGGTGTGTATTGGGACAGCATGACGAGTCTGGCTGAAAAGAGCATGCTATTTACTACCTGAGAAAAAAGTTTACCGACTGTGAAACCCGATATTCACTGCTCGATAAAACTTGTTGCGCTCTGGCATGGGCTGATCGCCGGCTAAGACAGTATATGCTGACTCATACTACTTTGTTGATATCTAAAATGGATCCAATAAAATACATCTTCGAGAAGCCTGCTCTTTCTGGGAGAATAGCTAGATGGCAGATGATCCTGACAGAGTACGACATACAGTATACTACCCAGAAAGCTATAAAGGGTAGTGTGCTAGCTGATCACCTTGCTCACCAAGCTGTAGAAGACTATCAGTCCATGAAGTTTGAATTCCCGGATGAAGACATCATGACATTAGACAACTGCGAATAAATTAGGCCATATGACGGACCTGAACAAGGACCCCGATGGACCCTGTTCTTTGATGGGCCATCTAATGCACTTGGTAATGGTATCGGTGTTGTACTCATATCTCCGGAAGGGTGTCATACTCCCTTTACTGCCAGACTTTGCTTCAATTGAACAAATAACATGGAGGAATACGAAGCATGCATCCTTGGTCTCAGAGCTGCCACAGACTTGGTGATCAAATCATTGGATGTATTTGGATATTCAGCTTTGGTCATCAGTCAGATCAAAGGGGAATAGGACACCAAACACCCAAACCTTATCCCTTACAAAGAACATGTTTTGACATTGCTACCACATTTTGAGAAGATTACCTTCGAGCATTTCCCGCGAGAAGAAAATCAGCTAGCAAACGCTCTAGCCACAATGTCATCTATGTTTAAACTTAATTAGGATAACGAGGCTCCCCAGATCACCATCAAACGAATGGATGGACCAGCACACTGTCACGAGATTAATACTGAAGAAGTAGTGGACCAGCCTTAGTTTCATGAAGTCAAGAGGTATCTCGAGGCTCAAGAATATCCAGAAGGATCTTCAATCAATGATAAGAAGTTCTTAAGGAGATTCTCTGCTAAATTCTTCCTTAGTAATGGCATCCTGTACAAACGCAATCATGACTCCGTATTACTTCTGTGCATAGATAAGGTTGAAGCTGAAAGGATCATGGCTTAATTACATGAAGGTACGTTTGGCACCCATTCCAGTGGGCATACGATGGCGAAGAAAATCCTACAGGCAGGCTATTATTGGTCTACCATGGAAGCAGATTGCTATCAACACTCTCGAACCTGTCATAAATGCCAGATTTATACCGACAAAGTGCATGTACCCCCAGCTCCTCTGAATGTCTTGACAGCTCCTTGGCCTTTTGCTATGTGGGGAATTGATATGATTGGGGAAATCAAGTCGACAGCCTCAAATGGACATCGTTTCATCCTAGTGGCCATTGACTATTTTACAAAGTGGGTGGAGGCATCTTCCTTCGCTTCCGTCACCAAGAATGTTGTTGCCTGCTTCATCAAGCAAAACCTTATTTGCCAGTACGGTATCCCAGAAAGGATCATCAGCGACAATGGTACAAATCTCAATAACACTATGATCACCGCATTATGCAAGCAATTCAAGATTCAACATCACAATTCTTCTCCCTATCGGCCAAAGATGAATGGTGTTGTCGAAGCTGCAAATAAAAATATTAAAAAGATCATACATAAAATGACAGTCACATACAAAGACTGGAATGAGATGTTATCATTCGCTCTCCACGGATATCGTACCACGGCTCGTACATCAACCGGGGCAACACCATATTCTTTGGTTTACGACATGGAAGCTGTCTTGCCCATCGAGGTTCGGATCCCCTCTTTGAGGATTATGAAGGATGCAGGTTTGAACAAAGACGATTGGATCCAGACTCGATTTGATCAACTAAATTTAATTGATGAGAAGAGACTTACTGCTGTTTTCCATGGTCAAATATATCAAAAATGGATGATCAAGGATTTTAACAAGAAAGTAATACGCCAAGTGTATCAAGTTAGGGATCTAGTTATCAAATGCATCATCTTGCCACAAAGTGATCCCAGGGGAAAATGGACTCCTACCTATGAAGGACCATTTGTGATCAAAAACATTTTCTCTGGTGGTGCAATGATCTTAACCACCATGGATGGTGATGACCTGCCACACCCTGCAAACGTGGACATAGTCAAAAGATACTACGCATAAGAGACCCGCTAGGTTGACACACCTAGGCAAAACAAGAGCATCCCAGCGAACCAAAAAGGTTCGGGGAAAAATTAGGGATAAAATAAGAAATCTGTATACCCGGCAAGTTGAAAACCCGAAAGGGCGACTTGGGCAAAAAAGGGTTTCCCGTTGGACTGAAACCTGAAAGGGCGGTCCAGGAAAAAGTTAGGGAATTAAAGCGTATGATTATGTCCCATCGGATCACTTTACAAACAACCTTTGGCTTCCACTAACGAACTCAGAGGTTTTGATCAATTCAGTCATCTTCGTACGAGGCAAAAAATAGACAAGATGCTCAGAGATGCGAAGGCTATAGTAGAATGGAAACCCCATGGGATTGTTACACATAGCTACCTTTTCTTTGTATCAAATTTCTCTTGTTTCACGATAGCATTCTCTTACTAGAATGTTTGTCTCCTTGTACAAAAATACTTATTCAAAGTCAGTAAAAAATATTCCTTTGAAAGTGCAAAAAACTATTTGTCTTTTCTTTACACTGGTTTTTGTTTACAAAAACGTCCAATGATTCATTGTTGAGCATATGCATTTGAACATAATTACTGTTTACAAATAAACGAAATGAAAAGAGGAAATTACTGATAGGTTGAAAGGATAGAGAAATATCTCTAGGCTATTCCATAAGTAATCCCCGACAATACGTCGTTCAAATCCCCAGCAGAACAAAAATTCAAATTGTTGATCCCCAATAAAAGTTGTCAAATTTCTCAGGGCTCCCCGACAGGTTTTACAAGCAGCACATGACATTTCCCTTACAACAGAGGTTATTTCTCAAAACAGAAATTCATCAACACTTAGAAGACTTATACGCCACAGCAGTAGTCAGGGATTTATTTTCCCCAATCCAACAGCAATACAGCGAATTAGCTCCCATACACATACATCACATTCATATATCATAAACATTGATAAGCACGAATGCATACAACATACGTTTCATGTATCATGACTTGGCACTTTAGCTAACATTTTTCCTTTTCAGGATATGATTAACATCTATCATTAACAATGTTTAGAACTTTCAGATACAGTTCAGATATACTCCAGATACGGATGTCATCCTGATACTCATTCAGATTCAACTTTCAGATATAGTTCAGATACGCTCCAAATACGGATGCCATCCTGATACTCATTCAGATTCAACTTTCAGATACAGTTCAGATACGCTCCAGATAAGGATGCCATCCTGATACTCATTCAGATTCAACTTTTAGATACAGTTCAGATACGCTCCAGATACGGATGCCATCCTGATACTCATTCAGATTCAACTTTCAGATACAGTTCAGATACGTTCCAGATACGGATGCCATCCTGATACTCATTCAGATTCAACTTTTAGATACAGTATAGATACGCTCCAAACACGGATGCCATTCTGATACTCATTAAGATTCAATTTTCAGATACAGTATAGATACGCTCCAGACACGGGCGCCATTCTGATACCCATACAATTTCAGCTCACAAATTCGGTTCAGAAATCATTTCCGGATGGCATCTACAAGCCCATCCCCAACAACTTTCTATCATCTCTCCAAATGACATATTTAAGCCCATTCCTTCTATCATCGCATCGTCGAGTGCATATTTCTGGGCACTCTAATGTCCAATCATCTTCTACCTTCGAGTCACGAATGGAAAAACTCATCAGTCTAACTCTTCAAGTTTAAGAAGATTGAACAGGGGCAGCTGTTGTACCCCAAAATTTTCCCTCTCACTTATCAATAATTTTCTCACAAGATCTCTTTGACTCAAGACTGCATTAGGGTTTGACCAGCTCAAGACACCTCCTCATGCACTGATGACCAAAATTAGGGTTTGAGTTTGCACAAGTATTTTTGGAATATCAGTGCTTTATATGACTTTCAAGGATCATTAGGGACCCCCAAGATTACTCATGTCAAGTTTCAAGTCTTGAATCATACTTCTGATCAGTCAATTGGACAGTTGACCTAAAAATCAACTATATTGGGGAAAAAGTCAATAATGGCCAATTTTCAGTCAAACTTCATAATTTTTTATACACATCAACATCTTAGAATCATATGTATCATTTGATCAAGTTTGGGCCATAATTCCCCAAGGAATTTGATCAAATCATCAAAAGGGGGAAATGGTCAAAATTAGGATTTTTGACTGAGAAGGGGCAATTTCTGATTTTTGACCTAGCAAATGGTCAATTGGTTTAAAGCATGATCTCAAGATTTCAATCGCATCATCTTTACCTAATTACATAGTTCAAAACATTTCAAATCCATTGGATTTAGAGATGAATTTTTCAATCAACTGATCAAAAGTCAATTGTGCACTGAAAAGTCAAACTTTGACTTTTTGGTCAAATTCAAGTGCCAAAGATCACAATTCATCAAAACATGTCAAAATGTGAAACTTGTTCATCAAGAAATAAAGGATTAAAGATATTGTTTTGAAATTTGAAATTTCTTAACTTAGGAATTTTTCTAAGTATAGAAAATTTCTTATTTTTTCTCAACTTTAGGCCAAATTTTCACCATGATGCAAAATGATTCAAAGGAAGTTCCCAACATGAAAGTTGTAGATCTCCATGAAATATACAACTTTGATTCACACAATTTCTCCTAAAAATGCTTGGATCTCAAGATATAATTTTGTGAATACATGCTCATGAACTAAAATAACTTAGTGAAATCTTGCCCTAGTTAGGCAGGTTTTTGACCTAACATCATGGAAACTTTTCACCTAGTTCCAAGAGGAATTTTCAAAATCATTTCAAAGATGGGTTGTATACCACATTACAAGCTTTCCAAAATGTCCAAGAACTCCTTGAGATCATTCTTGAGTAGGGAGACTCGAAGAGATGAAGTTAGGATTTTATCACTTTGATTATAGGTCATTTTCATGAAGAACAAATTTTCAAATTTGCAAATTGGTTGTACAATCTTCACTTTTCAGGCCTCAAATTCGTTTGTCACTCCACCATTAATGGATTTCACAAGGTTTCATGCCCTAAAGCCAAGCATTCAATGCATTGTACAAGAAAATAGCCATTTTTGGAAGAAAGGCAACATTACCATTTTGGAAAAGCATGCTTTTTGCATATTTCCATTTCTTGAGCCTTGGACTTGTTCTTTCTGCACAAACCAAGCCTCTAAACCTGAACAAAACATGTTTAAAGCTTCAAGCCACCCTACAAGATCAGAATCATACCTTAAGAAGTCACTTCTCACACTTGCTTCAAAAACAAGAAATGTAGCAAGACATGTGATCTTGTATTTCTAAGCAAACACAAGTCCTCCAACCTCTTGCTCTATATAAAGCCATAATTTTACAACTAAACAAAAGATGCCCAAGCTTTGAAACACCCTAGAATCAGAAATTGCATACCAAGCCTCCAAACTTGCCATTTCTGACTTGTGAACTGAATCTTCCATTTCACCCATGCGTTTTCAGGGCTTTTGCTTTCCCAAGCTTCCTTACCTTACAAGTAAACCATCCCACACCCTGAAACATCACTGTAACTCCATCTTCCCCATTGTTGAAGTTCAAAAACATAGCAACACAGGTGGACTTCTCCAGACCGTTCCATCCACCCTCAAGACAAGTTAAGCATTGCATTAGCTTCCTAGAGGTTCAAGGAAGCTAACCTGATCATCGCAGCATCCTAAAGCAAGCTCATTTTCAAAACACGATTTCCATTTTCAAGGTGAGTTTTCTGTTTTTCTAACTCTTAATACAGGCATAGTTAGCTTTCCATTTGTGAATATAGAATGTATACATCATTGCTACGAAGTTGTACATATCCATAGCTTGCATTTATTTGGCTTGAGTTTAGAGAATTTTAAGTTTGAAGTTTCTGAAAAAATTAGGTTAAGAATTAGGGCCAATAAAATTCTCTCTGATCTTGGACTTATAGTTTTAGTCATGCACATGGTTAGAATCGTGAGGTAAAATGATATAATGTTCATGTTATCACTTTCCATTTTTGTTGAGAAATGAAAAAGTTACAGGGGGTCCGGCTGGCTAGAGGTTGAAGATGAAGTACAGGGCAAGGCAATGTTTTGTGTTATGTATTTGTGTTTTCATTTAAACTAACGAATGTACAGCCACCCCAGTGGTAAGGCAGCACGCAAAAGTGCCCTAGGTCACGGGTTCGAGCCTTGGCGCTGCCTTTTGGAATTTTTTCATTTTTTTTCACTTTTTTTTTTGTTTTGTAGCTTGGGCTTCAGACTTTGGGCCCTTGTGTTTTTTTGCTAACCTCCTGCCTCCTCTTTGCTTGCAGCACCCCTGGCCCAAATATTTTATTTACTTATTTTATTTTTATTTTTATTTTATCAAATATATTTTCTTAATCATAAAAAATATAAAAATGATAAATGTTATATTTTGTTTTATTTTATTTTATTTTATTTTATTTTCTCATAAAAATATTTATTTTTTTTATTTTTTTTAAGTTATATACTATCTTTTAAATAAACTTGTAAATTAAAATAGAATTAGGTTAAATATTTATTTTTTCTTCACACCTATTAAATATTTATTAAACATATTATTTTTAATACAAAAGACCAAAATACCTCATAAATACCATATATTATTTTTCAAGACAAAAAATGTAAAAATACTTATTTTTCCTCAAAGAAATTTATTCCTCTTGATAAATTAGAATTAGGGTTTATTATAAAAACTTTTCTCTAATAATTTCCTTTCTTAATTAATTTGAGATAATCTTGATTTATTTACTAGGTTTAGGTTAAAACTTTTTCCACATAAAAACCAAACAAAACCTTCTTTGCATTCATACATCTTTGCATATTTAATTTATCTTGTACATTATTTATTCCAATATTTGTACATATTCAATTTGGTTGTAATAGCTTAATTAGGTTTATATTATTGCAATCCTCATTCATAAATTGTATACCCCCCCCTCCCAAAAAATGTTGCAATAGCGTAGTAATCTTTAAATTTCGCAATTTATCGTTTTACATAACATGTTAGTAATTAGGGTTTGTATGGCAAGATGAAATCAACCAAATAGAAAACCATAATCCAAGACAAAACCAAGCATGAAAATGACACACTTGCACACAATACACCCCTAGGGTTATCCCACTTGGTTGCCTTATACAAAATGGCCATATTACGCATGTGAGGTCTCTTAGCAAAAACAAACAAATACAAGATCATAGACCCTCGATGACGCTATTCAAAGTTGTCTTACAAAAATGATCTTAGTCCCTCAAAAAATGTTAAGATACTTTGCAACATTACTAATCATGGCTATACGATGACCCACGCCCGTCCCGTTAACATCCAAAGATAGGGTTGCTTACCAAATCAATGGTAAGACAACAATATCAAAAGAAAAGAAAATGAACCAGAAAGACATTTGAGTAGGTAGATTGCTCCTAATTACTTGCTCCATTTCAAAATAAACATCCTTGCTATTTTCAAAAACAAACAGTTACACTTTTAAAACATCTTACAAAACTTGAAAATATTTTCAAAAGATCAACATCTTTGTATACATTCTTACGAACAAGAATCATTACAAAGATTTCCTAAAAAATGGCCTCTTTTACAAGGTACTTTCAAAACCACACCAAGCACAATTTCAAACAACAAAAGAAAGTGATCTAGCAAGTAACTAAGAGCCCATGGAAAACCATGGATGAAAAGGGTGCTAACACCTTCCCTTTTCATAATCTACCCCCCGAACTCAAGAAACAATCTCAAAGGTCTTTCATGTGCTTTTTCACCTTTCGTTTTGGATAAAAGAAAAGTAAGTGGCCACTCTTGCTAACTGCAACATTTGCGATAAAATGCAAAACAATCAAGTCAGTTCTCCCAGCATATCATAGTTGCCATGGTGTTCTTTAGTCCAAATGGCATAACTTTGTAGCAGAAAGTGCCCCACTGTGTGACAAAGGTCGTCTTCTCCATGTCCTTAGGTGTCATCTTGATCTGATTATATCCGGAGAAACCATCCATGAAGGAGAATACTTTATGTTGTGCGGTATTGTCAACCAGAACATCAATATGGGGAAGCGTGAATTCATCCTTGGGGCTTACCCTGTTCAGGTCTCTATAATCCACACACATACGTACCTTGTCGTCCTTCTTAGGTACTGGAACAACATTGGTGTGATACGGTGGGAGAACTGACTTGGGATGTTTTGCGTTTGATCACAAATGTTGCAGTTAGCAAGAGTCGCCATCGACTTTTCTTTTATCTAAAAGGAAAGGTGGAATAGAACAGGAAAGACCTTTGAGATTATTTCTTGAGTTCGGGGGGTAGATTATGAAAAGGGAAGGTGTTAGCACCCTTTTTATCCATAGTTATCTATGGGCACTTAGTTTCTTGCTAGATCACTTGCTTTTGTTTGAAAATGTGTTTTGTGATGGTTTTGAAAGTATTTTGAAAAGGCGCTTTCGTTTAGGCAAACTTTGTAATGGTTCTCGTTCGTAAGAACGTATACAAAGTGTTGGATTTTTGAAAATATTTTATGTTTTGAAAGTTTGTTTTTTGAAAGTGTTTGGTGTTGGTTTTGAAAAATGAGCAAGGATGTTTATTTTGAAAATGAGCAAGCAACTAGGAACAATCTACCTACTCAAAAGTCTTTTATTCATTTCTTCCTTTCCTTTGATATTGTTATCTTACCATTGATTTGGTAAGAAGCCTTATCTTTGGATGTAAAGGGACGGGCGTGGCTCATCGTATAGTCATGATAGCAATGTTGTGAGATATCTTAGCATTTTCTCTTGAGGGACTAAGATCATTTGAAAGGCAACATTTGTAGCGTCATTGAGGGGCTATGATCTTGTGTTTTTTTATTGTTTTTGCTAAGACATCCCACATGCATAACATGACCATTTTTGTAAGGCAACAAAGTGGATTTAACCCTAGGGGTGCAAGTGTGCAAGTGTGTTTGATTTACATGCATTGTTTATCTTGAGTTAGGCTTTACTAATTGTTGATTTTAGTTTTTCCATACAAACCCTAATTACTAACATTTATAGGAAAACGATAAATTGTGGAAAGTAAAATTACTACGCTATTACATCATTAGGGGAGGGGGTATACAAATTTACAAATGGAGATTGCAAGAAAATTAAACCTAATTATCTATTACAGCCATATTGAATAATGTACAAGAATTGAAAATATAATGTACAAGAAGATAAATGGAAAAGAAACGATTTTTGTTTAGATTTTTGTTAAGGGTTTAGTTTTGACCTAATTAAGAAAATGATTAATTAAAATTAAGAAAATTAAACCTAAAATAATTAAGAAATTAAATTAAATTAGAAAGCATTTTTTAGGGTTTTTTATGAAAAGGTTTTAAGTTTAATAAAAATAATATGGTAATTAATTAATTAAAAGAAACTTAAGTTCTAAATTAATTTTAAATAAAAAAAGAAAAAGAATTAAACCTAACTCTAATTATTAATTTATTAAGAAAAAGAAATTAAATTTGTTAAGAAAATATTTTTGTCTTTTGTCTTTATAATGAAAATAAAATAAAAAGCATTTTTAAATATGTAAATAAACGAATAAAATATTTTTGGATTTTTTTATTAATAAAAATAATAATAATAATAATAATAATAATAATAATAATAATAATAATAATAATAGTAATAAAAAATAATAAAGAAAACTGAAATAAAATAAAAAAGAAAATAAATTAAAATGTTTGGGCCAGGTGTGTGAAAGTGAAGACAGGGGTTAGAAGTTAGCAAAAAATGACAAGGCCCAGCATTGGAGGCCCATGCGCGCCTGTTTGTGACAAAAAAGGAGGAAAATGCTGGAAAAATAAAAAAAAGTGACAGCGCTGGGGCTTGAACCAACGTCCTAGACATGAAACGTGTGCTGCCTTGCCACTGGGGTGGATGTACATCCGTTAACATAAGCAAAACAACAAATACATAACATAAATCAAGTCCTGAAAATGACTTCATCTTCAACCTCCAGCCATGGTTCCTGTAACTTGCTCATTTCTCAACAAAAATGAAAGATGTATACATGAAAGTTGCTCCATTTTTCCATACGAATCCAACCATATAAATATCATAATCTATAAAACAAAGATGAATGAGAATTTCTAAAAGTATCAAATTCTGACCTAACTTTTTTCAGAGATTCAAACCTAAAATTCTCTAAGCTCAATCAATATAAATGAAATCTATGGACATGTACAGTTTCAGGGTAATGATATCTACACTTTATCTTCACAAATGCAAGCTTAACAATGCCTAAATGAAAAGATAGAAGTTCAGAAAAGATACCTCAAAACTGGAAATCGTGAAAAGTAAATGAGCTTGATTCAAGGTGCTGCAATGATCAGGTTAGCTTTCTCAAGTTCCTAGGAAGCTAATGCAATACTTATCTTGAGCAATGGATTCCTGGAATGGCCTGGAGAATTCCACTTGCAGAGCTCTGTTTTTGGTTATAGAGGATGATGGAGATGGAATTACAGTTATGAAACAAGGACAGGGATGGACTATATTTGATGTATAGGAGCTTTGTGATTGATTAGGAAGGAAAACACACGAGGGAATTGTGAGTTACAAGTTCAAAGTCAGAATGTGCCCATAAATGGAGTTTTGATGCAAGTTCTGATTTGAGGGAGTTTGGGAGAGTTTCAGAGTGCTTAAGCTCGTGTGTTAGCTCACAAATAGTGCCTATATTTATAAGCAACAAGTTTTGAGACTTGTAGTTGATCAGAATTCAAAAATCAAATGTTTAAGCTCAACATGTAATTTTCTTGAAAAATCAAGTTTCAATGCTTTGTACTTGCTATTGTAGAGTGGTTACACTTTAAACAAGCTTGCTTCTGACTTTTTAGATAGAGTGTGATCAGATGGAACAAGTGAGAGGCTCAAGAATTGACTTTGTGCATAAAGCTTGCTTTTCAAGAATGGCAATGTTAGCTTTCTTCCCAAAAATGGAAAATGGACTTGGACAATGCTTAAACCACTTGGATTATAGCTCAAAAGTTTGTGTAATACATTAATTATGGATAGATACACAAGTTATAAGACCTGAAAAGAAAGATTATGCAGCCTAACATTGAGATTGGATTATGTGTTCACCAAGAAATGGCTTGTAATTCAAGTTTGAAACCCCAACTTCATGCCTTAGATTCTCCTAGATCAAGTATGATCTTAATGAGTTCTTTAATATTTTGGAAAGCTTGTAGCATCCCCTACAACCTTCATTTTGGACATTTTTGAATATTCATTTTGGAACTAGGTGAAAAATTGTCATGAAGTTAGGTCAAAATCCTGCCTAAACTAGGGCAAAATTTCACTAAGTTTTTCAAGATTCATGAACATGTCTTCACAAAATCATAACTTGAAATCTAAGAATTTATAGGAAAATTTCTGCCTTACAATGTTTTAGATCTCATTTAGATCTACAAATTTCATGTTGGAAGTTTTCTTTGAATCATCTTGCATCATGGTGGAAATTTGGCTCAAAGTTATGAAAAAAAAGTGAAATTTTCAACACTTAGAAAAATTATAAGTCTTGGAAATTTTGACTTTTCAAAATGAAATTTGAATTTTTGATTTCTTGATGAAAATTTTTCATATTTTGACATGTCTTGATGAATTGTAATCTTTGAAGCTTGATTTTGACCAAAAAGTCAAAGTTTGACTTTTCAGTGCACAGTTGACTTTTCATCAGTTGACTAAAATTCATCTGTCAATCAATTGATCCTGAGAAATGTTTTAAGCCATGCCATTAGGTCAAAATGATTCATTTGAATACTTGAGATCATGTCTCAAACCAATAAGTCATTTGCTAGGTCAAAAATAAAAAATTGCACCTTCTAAGTCATAACCCAAATTTTGACCATTTTTCCCTTTTGATGATCTGATCAAACTTCTTGAGAAATTTTGATCCAAACTAGATCAAATGACATATATGAGTTAATTATGTTTATATGGATCAAAAATTATGAAGTTTGACTGTAAATTGACCACAGTTCACTTTTTCCCCAATACAGTTGATTTTAGGTCAACTGATCAATTGACTGAGCAAAAATGTGATCCAATACTTGAAACTTGACATGAGAAATCTTGAGGGTCCAAAATGATCCATTAAAGTCATATGGGGCATTAAAAGTCCATTTGTCATTGTGCAAACTCAAACCCTAATTTGAGTCAGCAGTGCTTAAGGAGGTGTCTTGAGCTGATCAAACCTTGTGCAATCTTGAACCAAAGGAGATCTTCATGAGAGATTAGTTGAGAAATGAGAGGGAAAATTTTGGGGTACAACAATTGGAAACCCATTGTGGATAAGAAGTGATAGCTAAGAAACTAGCATTGAACTGTTTCATGACTTCAACCTTGATCTTTTCTGACATATCCGGCCGCATACGCTGAACCTTTTGTTTCACTAGAGGGCAGTCATCTTTTGTAGGTAGGAGATGAACCACAATATCGGTGTCAAGTACCATCATGTCCTCATATAACCATGAAAAAACCTCAACATATTCATGTAGCATTTGTATTAACCTCTTTTTAACACTGGGCTTCAAGGTAGCACCTACCTTGACTTCTTTTCTGTCTTCTTTGGTACCCAAGTTTACTGTCTCAAATGGATCCTTATGAGGTTGTATTGCCCTTTCTTCCTATTGTAGCAGTCTGGAAAGCTCTCTTAGTACCTCGCAATCTTCCTCACCTTCGTCCTCGGCTTGGTAGATCGGATTTTCCAAGTCATATTGAGCAATAGCATAATTGTTACCAATGGGATCCCGAGTGGATGTTGATCTGCATTTTGATATGTGAGTGTGTGTAAGAGCATAGCTATTTTTGGTAAAGTAAAAAGTAGAAGAAGAAAACAAAGAGCGTAAAAATTTGTATGCAAAAACGTCTCATGATTTATTAATGACATATGAAGATAAAGTAATAACCCTCACAGATGGACTGTTGTGCCTTGGGTAAGACACAAGGTTTTAAAGTTTAAATTGTTTAAATATTACAAGTCCAAAAATTTAAAAGACAATTACTCTTGAATAAAAGTAATAGGAACAAAATCTTTGGCCCCCCAATTGTTGAGTCCACCGCTGATGGTTGAGAAAATCCATTCGTCCATGTCGCAGTTGCTATCACTGTCTTCCAATGCATTGACTCCATGATTACTGATGTGTAATGGTGGTCCCCCAGCGCGAGAACGTCGAACAACTCTTTGGGCCTCCGAAGTGAAACACATACCAAATTTTTTAGATTTTTAGGGAATATCTGGATGTTGACCCCAAATGGTACATCCATCTTCCTCAACTACTGCTTTAGCATCCTTCAGAGAAGCCATTTTCAGTGCGGGTCTGGTAATCTTTGGAGCCTTGGTAGCAGTCTTGTCACAGTAACCGTTTGTGGAACCTCCTCAAAATTTTGACAAGGGATCTTAATGAACTCGCCGTCCACTTCAACATACTTGAAAGAGTTCATGTGGCTAACCATGTATTCCTCCTTCCCATGGATTGTGATAATCTTTCCCTTGACTGGGTACTTCAACATCTGATATAGGGTAGAAGTGACAGCACCAGCCCCATGGATCCAGGGTCGAGCTAATAAACAGGAATAAGATGGGCGGATATCCATCACATAGAAGGTTGAGTCAAAAGTATGAGTTCCAACTTTGATAGGGGTGTCCACCTCCTCGTGCAATGTTCTTTTAGAACCACCGAAGGCCCTTACCACAATGTTGCTAGGCTTTAATGTGAGTCCTTCACAATTTAGTCGGTCAAGAGAATTCTTGGATAAGACATTCAACGACAAACCTGTATCCACCAGAACATGGGATAATGTAGTGCCCATGTACTCAATGGATACATGCAGGGCATTATTGTGTTTCCTTCCCTTGGGAGTTAAATCAACATCAGAAAAATCTAGTCCATTATCAACAGTTATACTGGCCACACAATTCTCGAATTGATCCACGGAGGTCTCTTGGGGTACGTGGGCGGTCTTCAGAAATTTCACTAAAGCCTTAGTGTGGGCCTCAAAGCACAAAAGTAAGGCCAGCATTGATATTTTTGAGGGGGTCTACCCCAAGTGCTCCATGACATTATAATCACTTTTCTTGATTATGTTTAATATCTCTTCCATCTCCTTCTTAGAAGCCTCAAGAATGACTTCTGGATGGGCCTTCGTCTGGACAGGCTCATCCAAAACCTTTTTGCTTCGTGTCTTGACTGAATTGGTAGCAGGGATAACAGTAGGGCTAGCAGCGGGAATAACCACGGGAATACTGACAGGAGCAGCAACAAGAATGATCAGAGGAGTGGCAATGGTCTTTGGAGAGATCTCGGGGGAGAAAACTCTTCTGCTTCTCGTTATCTTATTGGTCCCTACGATCTTGTCGATGTCAGGATCAGTACTTTTAGCAACTTTGTCTTTGATAGCCAACAAGTCTTGCTTAGTGCCATGGTATTAGACGTCGGCCCCATAATTCCAGGGAACAGCTTTATTCGAGGAATATGGTATGGGCCCCAACATGGTGATGATTATGGGAGAAAACTTTGGAACAAATGTAATCCTGACAGGTCTTTTGGTGGAGACCCTGGGAGGATTGTTGGAAATGGTGATTATTGAAACGTCTTCACATGAAATTATAGTAAGGGGAAATTTCTCGAACAGGATTTCTTTGTTAACCATCAAGCGCTGGACACCCATTTTTAGCAAGAAACAGCCATATAGTAGAGACATACATGAGTGACAACTTTTATCACAGCCCGAAAATAAACTGTCCTGCAATAAATTTTGTTTAACAGTCAAAAGGGGAGTAGTTAATTTATCCACAAAGGAAACAAAACGGTAATCATCAACAGCATTGACACCTTGGCCATGTTTAGGCATTGGCACCGTTATTACATAAGGTGTTTCTGGAGGGTCGAACTCAATCTCTTTCGCCTCGATAAGGTCTTGTACTTTATTTTTCAAAGCCCAACAATCGTTTGTATCATGCCCCGGACTTTCAGAATGATAGGCACATCGAGCATTCGGGTTGTAGAGGGGAGAAGCAGTATTAGGGTTCTTGGGAGCTTCCATTAGAGTCACCAGATTGGACTTCAATAGATGTGGAAAAACCCGGGACAAGGTCATGTTGATCCGGGTGAATCGTCTTATGGGTGCCTCTTGCCTGTGTTGATGGTTTCACTATTGATTTGATACAGGATTAGAAATCATAACATCCCCTACCGTCGAACGATGTTCAGTTTTGTTTTGATTCCTGTGGCCATAAGCAACACTGACCTCTTTTTTCCCGTGAAGGGTTTCTTCATCGTGCTTGAGGATGCATCCCTTTAAATCTTTCTACTCTCAATAGCGGCTTCTACCCGCTCACCAGTCATGACCAGCTTAGTAAATCCAGCTGAAGAGCTTCTGATAAGATCGTTGAATAATGGACCAAACAACGTGCCCATGAACATATCCACCAACTCTCTATCAAATAATGGAGGATAGACTCTTCCTGCGAGATCCCTCCATTTCTGGGCAAAATTTTTGAAACCCTCACTAGAATCCATAGATATACTTTGCAGTTGTGTTCTAGTTGGAGCTAGTTCAACACTATACTGGTATTGCTTCTAAAAGGTGTTGTACCCCAAACTTTGCCCTCTCATTTATCAAGTAATTTCTCACAAGATCTACTTTGGTTCAAGACTGCACTAGGGTTGATTAACTCAAGACACTACCTTAAGCATTGATGGTTGAAATTAGGGTTTGAGATTGCACAAGGATATTGAACTTTTAATGCATAATATGATTTTCATGGATCATTATGTACCCTCAAGATTGCTCATGTCAAGTTTCAAGTCTTGGATCACATTTTTGCTCAGTCAATTGATCAATTGACCTAAAAATCAGTTATATTGGGAAAAAGTCAATTGTGGTCAATTCATAATTCAAACTTCATATTTTTTTATCCATATCAACATTATAAACTCATATATGTCATTTGATCAAGTTTGGACCATAATTCCTCAAGAAATTCGATCAGATCATCAAAAGGGAAAAATGGTCAAAATTAGGGTTTTGACTGAGAAAAGGCAATTTTTGATTTTTGACCTAGCAAATGGTTGATTGGTTGGAAACATGATCTCAAGGATTGAATTACATCATTTTGACCTAATGGCATGACTCAAAACTTCCCTCAAGATCAATTGATTGATAGTTGATTTTCAATCAACTGATCAAAAGTCAATTGTACACTGGAAAGTCAAACTTTGACTTTTTGGTCAAAATCAAGTGTCAAAGATCATAATTCATCCAAACATGTCAAAATATGAAACTTGTTCATCAAGAAATCAAAAAGTCAATATTTCATTTTGAAAAGTCAAAGTTTCCAAACTTAGAAATTTTCCTAAGTGTTGAAAACTTCATATTTTTTCACAATTTTGAGCCAATTTTTCACCATGATGCAAGAGGATTCAAAGGAAACTTTCAACATGAAAGTTGTAGATCTCAATGAGATATAAAACATTTCTTTACACAACTTCTCCTAGAAATTCATGGATTTCAAGTTATGATTTTTTGAATACATGTTCATGAAACTTGGAAACATAGTGAAATTTTGCCCTAGTTTAGGCAGGATTTTGACCTAACTTCATGGCAATTTTTCACATAGTTCTAAGGGGAATTTTCAAAAGTGATTCAAATAGGGGTTGTAGATAACATTACAAGCTTTATAAAATGTCTAAGAACTCCTTGAGATTATGTTTGATCAAGGAGAATCGAAGGCATGAAGTTGGCATTTCATTATTGAATTTTAGGTCAATTTCATGATGAACAAGAATGTAAATCCATGCTAGGTTGCACAATCTTTACTTTGCAGGCCTCAAACTTGTTTGGAACTCTATAATTAAATATTTGCACAGCTGTTAGAGGCTTCAACTCAAGCATTCAATGCATTGCCCATGCTTAATTCCATTTTGGGAAGAAAGTGCACATTGCCATTTTGGAAAAGTAGCTCTTTTGCACAAAATCAATTCTTGAGCTTTGCAATTGTTTTCTTATGATCGCACACAACCTATAACCCAAAAGAAACTTGTCTAAAACCTCTAACAACTCAGCCCATGCTTGTACTTTACCTTGAAACTATATTTCCACTTTTCTTCAAAATCAAGTAAGATAGCCATAATTCTATATCTTGTACTTCTGACCCTCTCAAGTGCTAGAAACTTTTCCTTACTTATGCAAAATTTGTTTGCATCAAAAAACACGAATACACAAGCTCCAAAACACACAAAAAACTCAGAACTGCATCTCAGACTTCCATTGTTGCATATTCTGGCCAGAAATTCCAAAATCAAAAACTACTCGTGTGTTTCTTGGCCTTTTACTTCCAAAAGCTTCCAAACATCATACATAAGCCATCCTTGTCCCTGTTACACGACTGTAACACCATCTTCACCCATTTCCAAGTACAAAAACAAAGCATCACAATTGGACTTCTCCAGACCATTCCAGCCACCTTCAGCTAAAGCCAGCCATTGCATTAGCTTCCTAGAGGTCCAAGGAAGCTAACATGATCATCACCATCACTTGAAACAAGCTCAAACTCATTTCACGATTTCCAGTTTTGAGGTATTTTTCTTGAACTTCTATCTTATTATTTAGGCATTGTTAGGCTTGCATTTGTGAAGATAGAATGTAGATATTATTGCCCTGAAACTATACATGTCCATAGATTTCATTTATGTTGCTTGAGCATGGAGAATTGTGAGTTTAAACTTGCTGAAACATTTAGGTCAGAATTTGGTACTTTCATAAATTCATCCTTATCTTTGAATATTAGCTTAAATTAGTTACATGGTTGGATCCGTGGTGAAAAAATACACAAGTTTCATGTTTACATTTTTGAAAATGGTTTAGGAATGAACAAGTTTGAAATCCTTTGGCTGGAGGTTAAAGATGAAGTACAGTCAGGGCAAAATATGTGTTATGTATTTATTGTTGTACCAATGTTAACGGATGTATCACCACCCCGGTGGTTAAAGCGTGCGCTTGTCACCCCTTGGACCTGGGTTCGAGCCTCAGCGTCCGTTTTACCATTTTTTTTTCATATTTTTCTGTTTTCCTTTTGTTTGTTTGAACAGGTGGGGCCTTCAACTTGGGCCTGATTATTTTTTTCTTTTCTAACCCCTGACTTACTTCAGCACCCACTGGCCCAATTTTCATTATTATTTTCTTTTTCTTATTTTTTTCCTTTATTATTATTATTATTATTATTATTAATATTTATTTTTATTGTTATTAATAAAAATCCAAAAAAATATTTTATTTATTATTTTTATACTTATTTAGTTTATTTGTTTTATTAAACTAAAATAATAAAAACATTTTCGTAATAAATTAATTTCTTTCTTAATAATTAATATTTAAGTTTAGGTTTAACTATTATATTATTTTCTTGCAATTAAAATTAATTTAGAACTTAGGTTTTTTTTAATTAATTAATATCCATATTATTTTTAAAACCTTTTCATAAATAAAACCCTAAAACATCCTTTTTTTAGTTAATTTATTTTCTTATTTATTTTAAAGTTAATTTTATTTAATTTTTCTTAATCATTTTTTAATTAGGTCAAGACTAAACCCTTTCATAAGAAAACCAAACAAAAATCCATTTCATTTGTCCATTTATGTTCTTGAATATTTATTCATTTTTGTACAATATTCAATATGGTTGTAATAATTATTTAGATTTAATTTTCTTGCAATTTCTCCATTTGTAAATTTGTACACCCCCTCCCCTAATGATGTAATAGCTTAGTATTTTTATTTTCCGTAATTTAATGCTTTATATATAAATGCTAGTAAATTAGGGTTTGTATGGAAAGATAAAATCAATGCTTAGAAAACCCTAATTCAAAGACAAAATAATGCATGTAAATTAATACACTTGCACACTTACACCCTTAGGGTAAATCCACTTTGTTGCCTTATGAAAATGGTCATATTATGCATGTGGGATATCTTAGCAAAAGCAATCAAAAATACAAGATCATAGTCCCTCGATGACGCTATCAAAGTTGCCTTTCAAAAATGATCTTAGTCCCTTAAAGAAAATGCTAAGATATCTTACAACATTGCTAATCATGGTTATACGATGACCCATGCCCGTCCCATTTACATCCAAAGATAGGGTTTCTTACCAAATCAATGGTAAGATAACAATGTCAAAGGAAAGAGGAAATAAACAAGAAAGACTTTTGAGTAGGTAGAATGCTCCTAATTGATTGCTCAATTTCAAACCAAAACATCTTTGCTATTTTCAAAACAAACACCAACACTTTCAAAACACTCTCAAAACATCTTTCAAACTTGAAACATTTTCAAAAGATCAACACTTTGTATACATTCTTACGAACGAGAATCATTACAAAGTTTGCCTAAACAATGGCGCCTTTTCAAAATACTTTCAAAAAATCACACAAAGCACATTTTCAAACAAAAGCAAGTGATCTAGCAAGCAACTAAGATCCCGTAGATAACTACGGATGAAAATGGTGATAATACCTTCCCTTTTCATAATCTACCCCCCGAACTCAAGAAAAAATCTCAAAGATCTTTCCTGTTCTTTTCAGTCTTTCCTTTTGGATAAAAGAAAAGTCGGTGGCGACTCTTGCTATCTGTAACATTTGCAATCAAACGCAAAACAACCAAGTCAGTTCTCCCACCGCGTTACAGAACTGGCGACTCTGCTGGGAATTAAGCTTAAAAGTAGGGTTACCTTAGGGCTAGATCACATCTACTTTCTTTCATTGTTTGACTTGTATGTTTTACATTTTGGGTCCTTGTTTGGGTTATTGTTAAAAATCCTACACCCGAATTTGGGACACCCTTTAGGTAAGTAGCAATAAACTGTGAGGGAACAATGAGGGGTATACCGACACGGTTGAAACAGTAGCTACGTTTATGCGATACTTTGGTGTGTACCGGTATCCCTTGAGTAATCAAGGATAATACGGGGCCGATGCGTGGTATCATAAAGCGTCAACTAACCTTAGCACCTTAATTTACCAACTTGGCTTTTAGGACGTAGTGAGATAGCCATCTTTGGTGTAAACCCAAAGTCGGTTGATACTCGATGCTACACTCATTGAGGTTTGAGCCTTAAATTTTATTTGGTGGCAAGTCAATTATCTATCGAAACGAGATTTGGGGGAAAGACCGGTGATATTGAGATCCCTTAGAACCCGGTTACTATATTTAGGACAGGTAGAGCCAACCCAACTTCAAGAGGGTATCACCTTAAAATCCATGCAAGCCTTAAACCTAAGGTCTCTGTGAGATTTGCTTATGATTGTTATATCTGCTATATCTGAGCATAATCATGACATCATAACATAGCATGTCATACGAACCATTTTAAGGATTCTTAGGGTTTATTTTTATCTTGTTTTGTAGGACATGGCCCTCGCCCGCAGATTCACTATCCAAGTCAGTCTGGTAAAGGTACCTCCTCAGCTTAAGGAATTGGTATCAAGGGTTCCCGAAAGCTCTCCTTTCACTGAAAGACATGGACGACTTCTCAGCTTGGTCACCTCAAACCCTGATGAAGAAATGTTAAAAGTGCTATTTCAATTCTTTGACCCTCTACATCACTGCTTCACTTTTCCAGATTACTAGTTAGTCCCTACTATGGAGGAGTTTTCTCTGTTGTTAGGGGTGCCTATCCTTAACGAGGTGCCTTTCAATGGTATGGAAAGAGACCTTAAACCTGAAGATATTGCTAAAGCTATGTACTTACAACGGTCTGACGTAGTAGTAAATTGGGAAACCAAGAGAGGTGTCAAGGGTTTTTTGGCTAACTTCTTGTTTGAGAAAGCTCATCATTTTTGGGATACCTTGGACTTACAAGCTTTTGAAGAGGTGTTAGCCCTTATCATCTATGGTTTGGTACTGTTTCCTAATTCGGACCAGCTTATAGACGTGAATGCGGTTAAGGTTTTCCTATCACGCAATCCGGTACCTACTCTGCTTGGAGATATCCTACATTTGTTGCATACTTGCACTATAAATAGGAGAGGAACCCTTCTATGTTGCACACATATTTTGGCTAGGTGGTTTATTTCGTACCTACCCCGATCCGTCTTGAAGAATGAACGGGGTTTGAGATGGTCTCATAGGCTAATGACTCTTACACATTCAGACATTCATTGGTGTCCCCGATTCTCAGAGAATGTTATCATCATTGATCGATGCGGAGAATTCCCTAATGTCCCTCTTTTAGGCATTAGGGGAGGAATCACTTACAATCCTTGTTTGGCACTGCAACAGTTTGGATATGCGAGAAGGGATGCTCCTCATGATACACTTATTCAAGGAATCGTCTTCGACTATGAGAATGATGCTCAGGATTACCGCAAAAGGTTCATGCGAGCTTGGGGCATGGTACATAAAGTTGAAAGCAAGACACTGGGGCACAAGAATTACATCCCTCTTGAGCCTTATCTCAAATGGGTACGAGCTCATGCTCAAATTCTTATGATGCCTTACCGCTCTATTCTCCCAGTTATCATAGAGCCTGTTGTGGAAGGAGATGTTCCATACACTATTCTTCATCCTAACATGCCCACCTATCTCGAAGACTTACAAAGGGATTGGATACAGCTTAAGGAAGAGCGAGACACTTTTGAAGCCTAATTCTAAGCCAGCGAGAAGAAAGTTCTGGAACTCACCAAGCGGCTTCATGAAGAGAGGATGCGTTCAACTTTTTTGTCTTAGAGTTTTGTATTTTATTTCTTTCATTGTAAGCCCAAAGAGGCATGATGTACTAAAACTTTAATTTATTAATATAACGTGTGTTCATTTTCTGTCTAAAGCAAATTTAAATCTCTAATTTCCTTGAAATTATTTTCATATGCATCTTCATTCATCATAACATAAACATGTTTCTTACAAACAGGTCTCCTTATCTTTCTACTGTTTATTTCAGTGAGATGGATATTGAACAGACAGTAAAAGATCTCCAGGCGCATAACGCTCAGTTTCAACAAATGTTCTTAACTTTTGCAAAAGGACAAGAGGATTTGAAAACTTTACTAATCAAAGAAAAGAAGAAGAAAGCAAAGAAATCAACCGATGTTTTGAATCTGGGAAGAAGGTTCCAAGGACAAGCCAGACGGACCCTAGACTTCACAACATCGTCGGGTGAAAAGGATAATCAAGAAGGGAAAGACAAGGAAGTGGCTGACCATCCAGAATCTGAAGAGGAAGAAGAGGTTAATTACTCTTAAGAGAAATATCCTCCAGCTGATGAGAAGTACAAACATCTGGAAGAGCGTTTAAGTGCAATAGAGATTCAAAAAGTACCAGGGATGGACTTTGAAGAGTTGGGTTTGGTGTCTGGGATTGTTATTCCACCAATTTTTAAGGCACCAGTGTTTGCTAAGTACGACGGAGTTTCGTGTCCCAAGATGCACCTCTGATCTTATGTGAGGAAGATACAGCCTCACACTGCTGACAGAGATTTGTGGGTCCACTTCTTTCAGGATAGTCTATTCGGGACTCAGCTAGATTGGTTCTATCAACTGGAGAGGGACAATATCCATAATTGGGAAGACTTGGCCGCTGCTTTTTATAAGCAGTATCAATACAACGCAGACCTTGCTCCCACCTGTACTCAACTCCAGAGTCTGGCTATGGGTTCGAGCGAGGGTTTCAAAGACTACGCTCAGAAGCGGAGGGACTTAGCCAGAAGAGCCCAGCCTCCCCTGTCTGACAGGGAGCTAGTGGATATGTTTCTGGGTACCCTGTCCGGTCCTTTCTTTAATCATCTAATTGGAAGCTCCTCACCTGGCTTCACTGAATTAATCTTGATGGGGGAGAGAGTGGAAGCTGGAATTAAGAGTGGGAAGATCCAAAAGGACGCATCCTCTAGTGCCGTGAGAAAACCATTCACTAGGAAGAAAGAGGTTGGTGTTGTGTACCATCAAAGGAATCAGGACAAAACTAAACGCCATCAAACGGTAGGGGCCGTCATAATCCCTAAGCGTGCACCTATTCAACAAAGGAACAATCAGCCTAGAACAGAAAGCTCGGTAAGATAGTTTACCCGGATAAATATGACATTGTCTCAAGTCTTGCAGCATTTGTTGAAATCTAATCTGGTAACCTTGTGGGAAGCTCCGAAGAATTCCAACACTGCCTCTCCCCGTTATAACCCAAATGCTCGTTGTGCTTACCATTCAGAAAATCTAGGTCATGATGCAAATGAATGTGGGCTTTTAAAAACAAGGTGCAAGACCTTCTCGAGGAAAAGGAACTTGAATTTGATGCTCCCGAGATCCCAAATGTTATCACCGCTCCTATTCTCAAGCACGACCGTGGTATTAACGCTGTTGAATATGATGTGTTTGTTATTGTTGTTGATGAGCTTGTTACTCCTCTCCTGACTGTCAAAAGGAACCTGTTGAAGGCCGGTTTATTTCTGGGCTGTGGCGAAGGCTGCCACCTCTGTTTATCCCTACCGAATGGTTGTCATTTATTGAAGGCGGGTGTCCAGCACCTGATGGATGACAAAGAAATTTTGTTTGAAAAGACTCTCGTTCCAACCATTTCTTACAAGGATGTTTCAATAGTAACCATTTCCGCCAATCCTCTCAGGGTCTCCACCAAAAGACCCGTTAGGATTACATATATTCCAAAGGTGACTCCACTAATAATTACTATGTTAGGGACAATCCCGTACTCCTCAGATAAAACTGTCCCCTGGAACTATGGGGGTGACGTCTACTACCACGGTGTCAAGCAAGATTGCCTGGCTATTGAAGACTAAGTTTTTGAGAGGGCTGACCCCGACATCAGCAACATTGTGGGAACCAACAAAATAACCAGAAGTGGAAGAATATTCTCCCCTAAGATTGCTCCTCCGAAAACTATTACCGGTCATGTGATTATCCTTGCTTTTATTCCTGCTGATACTACTAATACAGTTCCTGTGGTTACCCCTACAGACACCCCTATCACCGAGTCGACCGAGACTCGGGGCAAAGGCATTTTGGTTGAACCTGTCCGGACGAAGGCACAATCAGTATCTATCCCGGAGGCTTCCAAGAAGGAGATGGAAGAAATTTTGAAAATTATAAAGAGAAGCGACTACAATGTAGTCGAACAGTTAGGGCAGACCCCTTCAAAGATCTCTATGCTAGCTTTACTGTTGTGCTCCGAAGCTCATGCGAAGGGCTTGGTGAAATTTCTTAAAATTGCCCATGTGCCACAGGAAACCTCTGCTGACCAATTCGAAGATTATGTGGCCAGTTTGACGGCTGATAACGGTTTGGGCTTTTCTGATGTTGACCTGACACCTAGGGGAGGAAACACAATGAGGCATTACATGTATCTGTCGAATACAGGGGCACTATTTTGGCCCATGTCCTAGTGGATACTGGTTCATCATTGAATGTGCTGCCTAAGAAGGCTTTGGATAGACTAGACTGTGAAGGTTTAACCTTAAAACCCAGCAACATAGTGGTAAGGGCCTTCGACAGTTCAAAGAGAATGGTACACATGGAGGTGGACATCCCCATTAAAGTTGGAACTCAGACCTTTGATTCAACTTTCTATGTAATGGACATTCTCCCTTCCTATTCCTGTTTATTGGGCCGGCCTTGGATTTATGACATTGGTGCCGTCACCTCTACATTACATCAGATGTTGAAATACCCAACCAAGGGAAAATTATCATTGTCCATGGAGAGGAGGAATATATGGTCAGTCACTTGAACTCCTTCAGATATGTGGAAATGGAAGGTGAATTCATCGAAACTCCGTGTCAGCATTTCGAGGAAGTCCCACAAACAGTTGCAGTAACCAGGACTGTCTCCAAAGACCCATAGATTACCAGACCTCCTCTGAAGATAGCTTCTCTGAAAGATGCCAAGGCAGTAGTCTAAGAAGGTGGGTGTACTATTTGGGGCCAACTCCCAGATATTCCATACAAGTCTGATAAATTTGGTTTAGGTTTTACTTCAGGAGCCTAGAAAGTTGTTCGTCGTGCTCGTGCCGGGGAACCACCTTTGCGGATCAGCAACCATGGCATCAACACAGTGGAGGATAGTGATGACAGTTGTGACCTGGAAGAATGGATTTTTCCAACTATCAGCGGAGGACTCAACAACTGGGAAGCCAAAGAATTTGTCCCTATTACTTTTATCCAAAGTAATTTTCTTTAAATTTTTGTTAGACTTGTAATAATTAAACAATTCAGACTTTTAAAACTTTGTGCCTTACCCGAGGCACAACGGTCCATTTGTAAGGGTCATTAGTTCATTTTCATATGTCATCAATGAATCATGGACGTTTTTGCATGCAAATTTTACGCTCTTTGTTGTTATTTTTCTAAATTTTTTCATTTTTTTCAAAGATAGTTATGCTCTTACACACACTCACATATCAAAATGCAGATCCACATCCACTCAGGATCCCATGGGTAACGATTCTGCTATGGCCTATTGTGACTTTGAAAATCCGATATACCAAGCCGAAGACGAAGGTGAGGAAGATTGTGAAGTTCCATGGGAACTAGCCAGGTTGCGGCAGCAGGAAGAAAGGACCATACAACCCCATGAAGAACTGGTTGACACAATTAACTTAGGTATCGAAGAGGACAAGAAAGAAGTCAAGGTAGGTGCCAATCTGGAACCCAGTGTCAAGAAGCGCTTAACTCAGTTACTACATGACTATGTTGAAGTCTTTTCCTGGTGATACTGTTGTACCCAAAATTTTCCCTCTCATTTATCAAGACTTTTCTCACAAGACTTCTTGGACTCAAGACAAGATTAGGGTTTGGTCAACTCAAGACATCTCATCTTGCACTGATAACCCAAAATTAGGGTTTGAGTTTGCACAAGGATATTTGGACCATCAATACTTCATGTGACTTTCATATATCATCTTCGACCCCTGAGATTGCTCATGTTAAGTTTCAAGCCTTAAACCATATTTTTGATCAGTCAATTGGACAGTTGACCTAAAAATCAGCTGTTTTGGGGAAAAAGTCAACCATGGCCAATTTACAGTCAAACTTCATAATTTTTAATCCACATAAACATTTTATACTCATATGTATCATTTGATCAAGTTTGGATCGCAATTCCTCAAGAAATTTGATCAAATCATCAAAAGGGCAAAATGGTCAAAATTAGGGTTTTGACTGAGAAAGGGCAATTTCTGATTTTCTACCTGGCCAATGACCAATTGAGTTCAAGCATGATTTCAAGGGTTCAATGGAATCATCTTGACCTAATTACATGGTTCAAAAGATCTCAAGTTCATTAGATTGACAGATGAATTTTGCAGTCAACTGATCAAAAGTCAACTGTATACTGAAAAGTCAAACTTTGACTTTTTGGTCAAAATCAAGTACCAAGGGTCATAATTCATTAAGATATGTAAAAATATGAAACTTGTTCACCAAGAAAACCAAATTTGAAAATTAAGTATAAAGATTTTCTTATTTTTTCCCAAATTTTCACCACTTTTTCACCATGATGCATTTTGATTCAAGAAAAGTTCCCAACATGAAAGTTGTAGTCCTCCATGAAATCTACAACTTTCCTTCACAAACTTTTCCCAAAATATGCTTGGATCTCAAGTTATGAATTTGTGAATATAGGTCCATGAACTTCTTAACTTAGTGAAATTTTGCCCTAATTTAGGCAGGTTTTGGACCCAACTTCATGGACATTTTTCACCTAGTTCCAAGAGGTATCTAAAAATGCATTTCAAAGATGGATTATATAGAACATCTCAAGCTTTCCAAAATGTCCAATAACTCTCCAAGATCATTTTTTAGTAGGGAGAATCGAAGAAGGGAAGTTGGCATTTTTTCACTTTTGTTCAAGCCATTTTCACATAACATCAAGTTGCAAATCACATCTATGTTGGTTATATCTTGCTTTACAGGTCCTAAGCTTGCTATACACTCCATAATTAAATGCAAACTCAGAAGCTAAAGCCTTTATCTTTGCTTTTGAAGCTTTGCACAAGATGTATTTCCATTTTTGGCCAAAAGGTTACAATGCCATTTTCATAAAGGGGAACTTTTGCAACTTTGTCAATCTTGAGCATTGGACCTATCCCTTTGGTACAAGCAAACTCTACAGCTCTCAAGAAATGTGTACCAACTCATTTCAGCCCTCAAGCAAGCTAGTACAAGCATGTGGGATTGGTCTTGTCACTTTACTTCAAATGCAAGAAAAGTTGCAAAAAGGTCCAAAGCTTGCACAACTAGCAAGGGCGGACTTTGTATCATTTCTATACAAATATACAAACTTGTCACAAGGCATAACATGCTTGGATTGAACCTAAAACACTCTAAAACTGAAAAACTCCACAAAACTGCCCAAACACTAAGATTCTGCAAAAGCACAGCCAACTCTCGTTTGGCTCGTGCATTTTGTGTTTAATCACTTCAAACATCTTAAACACTTTCTACCTAGCCAATCCAAGCCATCACCCTGGTTCTGTAACCCCTGTTTCAGAATCCACCATTTTCAATTTGGAAGCTTGCAGTTTGATTTGTTCAGAGAATTCCAGCCATCCTCAAAGCAAGATAAGCATTGGAATAGCTTCAGGGAAGTTCAAGAAAGCTCAAACAATCACCAGGCCTCCATTAAAGTCCCTACATTGCCCTACTCGAATCCAGCTGAAGGAGGTATTTTTTCAAACTCTATCTCTCTGAATAGGCAACCTCAAGCCACGATTTGTGAAGGGAAAATGTAGCCCTTATCATAACGAAGTTGTACATACCATTACTTTGCATTTATATTACTTGTGCTAAGAGAATTTGAAGATTGAAAATTATGAAAAAGTTAGGTCACGAATTAGGGATTCAAAAATTCTCTTTGATCTTTAAGAGTTAGGTTATATAATTTATATGGTTAGAATCGTGAGCTCAAATGCCACATTTTTCATGTTATGAGTTTTTATTTTTATGCAAGCATAAGCAAGTTACAGGTTTGAACTGGAAACACGCGCAGGAGATGAACCAAGGACAGGGACGATGATGTTTTGGGCTTTTTGCTTTTGCTATTCGCACCCCCCTGACTTATTATTTGCACCCCCCTGGCTAAACTTTTTATATTTTTATTTTTCTTCATATTTTTTATATTTAATACTTTTGTTTATTTTTTCTAAATGATAAAAAATCCTAAAAATGACTTATTTATTTTCACTTTTATTTTATTTTTTTATTATTTTATCACATGAAAAAATATTTTATTTTGATAAATAGAGTTTATTTTTCTTAAATAACTTGTAAATATATTTAAAAAATACTTAACATTTTTATTATACATTTTATATTCATAAATATTTATTTTTTACACATACTTAATTTTTAATATTTACATATAATATTATTTATTATTTTCTTATACAAAAAATGTACAAAATAATAACATGAAGCATTATTTTCCTTTAATTTGAAAAATAGGATTTACCCCTTTCAAAAAGAATTAATATATTTTTTCCTTATAATTTAGGTTTAAATTAAATATTTTTCATACAAAAAACAAGACATAAAAAAATATTTTCTTTTACATACACATTGCATTGCATTTTAAATATTTGTATTATTTATTTAAAATCGCACATATTCAATTTGGTTGTAATAATATAATTTAGTTTTATATTTGTGTAAATCCCCATTCAAACTTGTATCCCCCCTCCCATAATAATTGTTGTAATAGCTTAGTATATTTACATTTACGCAATTTATCGCTTTTATACCATGATTAATAATTAGGGTTTGCATGACAAGAACAAAAACAAAACAAATAGAAAAACCCTAAATGCAAGACAAAAGCATGAAAATGATACACTTTGCACACAAGCACCCTTAGGGTTTCTCCCACTTGGTTGCCTAAATTAAAATGGCCATGTTACGCATGCGAAGTATCTTGGCAAAACAAAACAAGTATAAGATCATAGTCCCACGATGACGCTATTCAAAAAGTTGCCTAAAACAAAATTATCTTGGTCCCTCAAAAATGCTAATATACTTGGCAACATTGTTATCATGGTTATACGATGACCCATGCCCGTCCCGTTTACATCCAAAGATAGGGTTGATTACCAAATCAATGGTAAGTCAACAATGTCAAAGGAATAAAAATGTACAAGAAAGACATTTGAGTAGGTAGATAGCTTCTAAGTTACTTGCTCAATTTCAAACAATCCTTGCTATTTTCAAAAACAAACACACACACATTTCAAAGCATCTTGCAAAACATTGAAAACATTTTCAAAAAGACAAACATCTTTGTATACATTCTTACGAACGAGAATCATTATAAAGATTTCCTAAACAAATGGCCTCTTTTTAAAATACTTTCAAAACCACACCAAACACCATTTCAAACAAAACAAAGCAAGTGATCTAAACAAGTAACTAAGAGCCCGTGGAAAACTATGGATGAAAAGGGTGCTAGCACCTTGCCTTTTCATAATCTACCCCCCGAACTCAAGAAAACATCTCAAAGGTCTTTCCTGTGCTTTTTTACCTTTCCTTTTGGATAAAAGAAAAGTCGGTGGCGACTCTTGCTAACCGCAACATTTGCGACAAAATGCGAAACCTCATGTCACTTCTCCCACCGCATCACAGAACTGGAGACTCTGTTGGGGAAAATTCTTAAAAGTGGGGTTACCTTGGGGTTTAGGTCACATTTATTTGCTTATATTGTTTGACTTGTATGCTTTACATTATGGTTCTTTGTTTGGGTTTGAATCCTCCACCCGGATTTGGGAAACATTATAGGTAAATAGCAATACATTGTGGAAACTGTACAGGATATACCGACATGGTCTAAGAAATAGCTATGTTAGTGTGACATATTTTTAGGTACCGATAGCCTTTGAGTCAATCAAAGAGAATACGGGGCCGCTGAGTGATGTCATGAAGCACTAATGAACTTCTAGAACCTTTACTTGACCAACTTGGCCTTTTTAGGATGTAGTCAGATGACCGACTTCGGTGCAGTCCAAAGTTGGTAGATACTCGATACTACACTCATTGAGGGTTGGTTTCTTGTGATATTTCGGTCTCCAGTAAAGAGGCTTGAACTGAAACAATGAACAAGGAAACGATCCAGTGATATTGAGCTCCTTAGAACCCGGTTACTATTGTTAGGACAGGTTGAGCCAACTAAACTTCAAGAGGGTACTTACTTATGAAACCCCATGCAAGCCTAAACTAAGAACTTGTTTGATTTGCTTGTACATATATACTTGTGCATAACATCATGGACATCATGAACATCATATGCATTCACTAACCATTTCAAGGATTTTGGAGATTCATCTTTGTTCTTGTTTTGTAGGTTATAGATTCACTTCGCAGGAAAACTATCCAAATCAACCTTGTAAGAATTCCTCCACAACTCAAGGAGCTAGCTTAAAGGATCCCTGAGAATTCTCCATTCACTGAGATACATGGTCGTCTACTCAACTTGGTCACTTCCAACACAAAGGAGGATATGGTGAAGGTTCTCTTCCAGTTCTTTGACCCTTTGCATCATTGCTTCATATTTCCTGACTATCAACTTATGCCCACTTTGGAAGAGTTATCTCAAATTCTGAGGATTCCTATTCTCAATCAACTACCCTTCAACGGTATGGAAAGAGATCTAAAGCCAGAAGAGATTGCTCAAGCCCTGCACTTGCACTCATCTGATGTCACAACTCATTGGGAAACTAGAAGTGGTGTCAAAGGCTTCTTGGAAAAGTTTCTGTTTGAGAAGGCCCAAAGCTGTTGGAATTCCCTAGACTTGCAAGCTTTTGAGGAGATTTTAGCTCTTCTCATCTATGGGATGGTCTTGTTCCCTAATCCTGATCAACTCATAGATGTAAGTGCTGTCAAAATCTTCATGTCTCGCAACCCGGTGCCTACATTGCTTGGGGATATCCTACACTCTTTTCACACTCGTACAATGAGGAAAAGCGGTGTTATTATGTGTTGTACTCCTCTCCTGGCAAGATGGTTTATTTCTCATCTTCCCCAATCAGTCTTGAAGAATGAGCAAGGTTTGAGGTGGTCACAAAGGTTATTGACACTTAAATATTCAGATATTCAATGGTGTTCTCGATCCAAAGAGAATGATATCATTGTTGACCGTTGTGGGGAATTCCCTAATGTCCCTCTACTTAGCATTAGGGGAGGCATCACCTACAACCCATGCTTAGCTCTAAGACAGTTTGGTAATGCCAGAAGGGATGGCCCACATGATATACTAATTCAAGGCCTGGTATTCGACTACGACAACAACGATCAAGGACTTCGCCAGAGATTCATCCGAGCTTGGAGGATGCTAAACAAGGTGGATAGCAAGACTTTGGGACACAAGAATTCCAAGGCATAACATGCTTGGATTGAACCTAGAACACTCTAAAACTGAAAAACTCCACAAAACTGCCCAAACACTCAGATTCTGCAAAAGCACAGCCAACTCTCATTTGGATCGTGCGTTTTGTGTTTAATCACTTCAAACATCTTAAACACTTTCTACCTAGCCAATCCAAGCCATCACCCTGGTTCTGTAACCCCTGTTTCAGCATCCACCATTTTCAATTTGGAAGCTTGCAGTTTGACTTGTTCAGAGAATTCCAGCCATCCTCAAAGCAAGATAAGCATTGGAATAGCTTCAGGAAAGTTCAAGAAAGCTCAAACAATCACCATGCCTCCATTAAAGTCCCTACATTGCCCTACTCGAATCCAGTTGAAGGAGGTATTTTTTCAAACTCTATCTCTCTGAATAGGCAACCTCAAGCCACGATTTGTGAAGTAAAAATGTAGCCCTTATCATAACGAAGATGTACATACCATTACTTTGCATTTATATTACTTGTGCTAAGAGAATTTGAAGATTGAAAATTATGAAAAAGTTAGGTCACGAATTAGGGATTCAAAAATTCTCTTTGATCTTTAAGAGTTAGGTTACATAATTTATATGGTTAGAATCGTGAGCTCAAATACCACATTTTTCATGTTATGAGTTTTTATTTTTATGCAAGCATAAGCAAGTTACAGGTTTGAACTGGAAACACACGCAGGAGATGAACCAAGGACAGGGACGATGATGTTCTGGGCTTTTTGGCGCCTTGGGCTTTTTGCTTTTGCTATTTGCACCCCCCTGACTTATTATTTGCACCCCCCTGGCTAAACTTTTTATATTTTTATTTTTCTTCATATTTTTTATATTTAATACTTTTGTTTATTTTTTCTAAATGATAAAAAATCCTAAAAATGACTTATTTATTTTCACTTTTATTTTATTTTTTTATTATTTTATCACATGAAAAAATATTTTATTTTGATAAATAGAGTTTATTTTTCTTAAATAACTTGTAAATATATTTAAAAAATACTTAACATTTTTATTATACATTTTATATTCATAAATATTTATTTTTTACACATACTTAATTTTTAATATTTACATATAATATTATTTATTATTTTCTTATACAAAAAATGTACAAAATAATAACATGAAGCATTATTTTCCTTTAATTTGAAAAATAGGATTTACCCCTTTCAAAAAGAATTAATATATTTTTTCCTTATAATTTAGGTTTAAATTAAATATTTTTCATACAAAAAACAAGACATAAAAAAATATTTTCTTTTACATACACATTGCATTGCATTTTAAATATTTGTATTATTTATTTAAAATCGCGCATATTCGATTTGGTTGTAATAATATAATTTAGCTTTATATTTGTGTAAATCCCCATTCAAACTTGTATCCCCCCTCCCATAATAATTGTTGTAATAGCTTAGTATATTTACATTTACGCAATTTATCGCTTTTATACCATGATTAGTAATTAGGGTTTGCATGACAAGAACAAAAACAAAACAAATAGAAAAACCCTAAATGCAAGACAAAAGCATTAAAATGATACACTTTCCACACAAGCACCCTTAGGGTTTCTCCCACTTGGTTGCCTAAATTAAAATGGCCATGTTACGCATGCGAAGTATCTTGGCAAAACAAAACAAGTATAAGATCATAGTCCCACGATGACGCTATTCAAAAAGTTGCCTAAAACAAAATGATCTTGGTCCCTCAAAAATGCTAAGATACTTGGCAACATTGCTATCATGGTTATATGATGACCCACGCCCGTCCCGTTTACATCCAAAGATAGGGTTTCTTACCAAATCAATGGTAAGTCAACAATGTCAAAGGAATAAAAATGTACAAGAAAGACATTTGAGTAGGTAGATAGTTTCTAAGTTACTTGCTAAATTTCAAACAATCCTTGCTATTTTCAAAAACAAACACACACACATTTCAAATCATCTTGCAAAACATTGAAAACATTTTCAAAAAGACAAACATCTTTGTATACATTCTTACGAACAAGAATCATTATAAATATTTCCTAAACAAATGGCCTCTTTTTAAAATACTTTCAAAACCACACCAAACACCATTTCAAACAAAACAAAGCAATTGATCTAAACAAGTAACTAAGAGTCCGTGGAAAACTATGGATGAAAAGGGCGCTAGCACCTTCCCTTTTCATAATCTACCCCCCGAACTCAAGAAAACATCTCAAAGGTCTTTCTTGTGCTTTTTTACCTTTCCTTTTGGATAAAAGAAAAGTCAGTGGCGACTCTTGCTAACCGCAACATTTGCGACAAAACGCGAAACCTCAAGTCACTTCTCCCACCGCATCACAGAACTGGAGACTCTGTTGGGGAAAATTCTTAAAAGTGGGGTTACCTTGGGGTTTAGGTCACATTTATTTTCTTATATTGTTTGACTTGTATGCTTTACATTATGGTTCTTTATTTGGGTTTGAATCCTCCACCCGGATTTGGGAAACATTATAGGTAAATAGCAATACATTGTGGAAACTGTACGGGGTATACCGACATGGTCTAAGAAATAGCTATGTTAGTGTGACATATTTTTAGGTACTGATAGCCTTTGAGTCAATCAAAGAGAATACGGGGCCGCTGAGTGATGTCATGAAGCACTAATGAACTTCTAGAACCTTTACTTGACCAACTTGGCCTTTTTTGGATGTAGTGAGATGACCGGCTTTAGTGCAGTCCGAAGTTGGTAGATACTCGATACTACACTCATTGAGGGTTGGTTTCTTGGGATATTTCGGTCGCCAGTAAAGAGGCTTGAACTAAAACAATGAACAAGGAAACGATCCAGTGATATTGAGCTCCTTAGAACCCGGTTACTATTGTTAGGACAGGTTGAGCCAACTAAACTTCAAGAGGGTACTTACTTATGAAACCCCATGCAAGCCTAAACTAAGAACTTGTTTGATTTGCGTGTACATATATACTTGTGCATAACATCATGGACATCATGAACATCATATGCATTCACTAACCATTTCAAGGATTTTGGAGATTCATCTTTGTTCTTGTTTTGTAGGTTATGGATTCACTTCGCAGGAAAACTATCCAAATCAACCTTGTAAGAATTCCTCCACAACTCAAGGAGCTAGCTTAAAGGATCCCTGAGAATTCTCCATTCACTGAGATACATGGTCGTCTACTCAACTTGGTCACTTCCAACACAAAGGAGGATATGGTGAAGGTTCTCTTCCAGTTCTTTGACCCTTTGCATCATTGCTTCATATTTCCTGACTATCAACTTGTGCCCACTTTGGAAGAGTTCTCTCAACTTCTGAGGATTCCTATTCTCAATCAACTACCCTTCAACGGTATGGAAAGAGATCCAAAGCCAGAAGAGATTGCTCAAGCCCTGCACTTGCACTCATCTGATGTCACAACTCATTGGGAAACTAGAAGTGGTGTCAAAGGCTTCTTGGAAAAGTTTCTGTTTGAGAAGGCCCAAAGCTGTTGGAATTCCCTAGACTTGCAAGCTTTTGAGGAGATTGTAGATCTTCTCATCTATGGGATGGTCTTGTTCCCTAATCCTGATCAACTCATAGATGTAAGCGCTGTCAAAATCTTCATGTCTCGCAACCCGGTGCCTACATTGCTTGGGGATATCCTACACTCTTTTCACACTCGTACAATGAGGAAAAGAGGTGTTCTTATGTGTTGTACTCCTCTCCTGGCAAGATGGTTTATTTCTCATCTTCCCCAATCAGTCTTGAAGAATGAGCAAGGTTTGAGGTGGTCACAAAGGTTATTGACACTTAAATATTCAGATATTCATTGGTGTTCTCGATCCAAAGAGAATGTTATCATTGTTGACCGTTGTGGGGAATTCCCTAATGTCCCTCTACTTAGCATTAGCGGAGGCATCACCTACAACCTATGCTTAGCTCTAACACAGTTTGGTAATGCCAGAAGGGATGGCCCACAGATATGCTAATTCAAGGCCTGGTATTCGACTACGACAACGACGATCAAGGACTTCGCCAGAGATTCATCCGAGCTTGGAGGATGCTAAACAAGGTGGATAGCAAGACTTTGGGACACAAGAATTCCATCCCTCTTGAGCCTTACCTCAAGTGGGTACGAACCCGCTCTCAAAGTCTTATGATGCCTTATCCCTCCATTCTCCCAGTGATTATTGAGCCTGCTAAGGAAGGTGAAGTTCCATACACTATCCTACATCCTGACATGCCGACATCACTCAAAGACCTACAAAGGGATTGGATACAGCTTAAAGGAGAGTGCGATACTTTCAAAGCCCAATTCTACGCAAGCGAGAAGAAGGTTTTGGAACTCACTCGGCTACTTCATGAAGAGCAGACTCTCAATACCTACATTGCACCAAAGAGGATGCGCAATGTCTTTTTACCTTAGAATTTTGTATTATTTTGCCCAAGGGGAATTGATGTACTCAAATTCTATCTTATTAATATGACGTGTGTTTCTTTTTTGTTTAAAACAAATTTGAATTTCTAAATCCTTAAAAGCATTGCATGAATACATATCATTCATCATAAACATAAACAGGTCTTTGCAACAAGTTTCCTCATCTCTCTACTGTTTACTTCAGTAAGATGGATCTCGAACAAACGGTCAAAGATCTGCAAGCTCAGAATACACAATTTCAACAGTTACTCATGACCTTACCCAAGGGGCAAGAGGAGATGAAGACTCTGCTAGAAAAAGAGAAAGAGAAAGAGAAAAAGAAGAAGAAGCCAAGTGGTGTAGTAATCATGTGCAGAAGATTTCAGGGACAAGCTAGAAGGACCTTAGATTTTCCAACAACATCTGATGAAGGGGAAAGAAAAGGAAAAGAAACGGAAGTACCATCAGATTCTGAAGAAGAAGAAGAGGAAGAGGAGGACTAATTTGAACAACAATACCCTCCGGCTGATAACAAGTACAAACACCTTGAAGAGTGATTAAGCGTTATGGAAACCCAGAGAGTTCCAGGGCTAGATTTTGAAGAGTTAGGGCTGGTGTCAGGAATTGTGATCCCACCAAAGTTTAAAGTGCCACTATTTTCCAAGTATGATGGGGTGTCTTACCCTAAAATGCACCTCAGATCATATGTCAGGAAGATTCAACCACACTCTGCTGACAAAGACTTGTGGGTCCACTTTTTCCAAGACAGTTTATCAGGAACACAACTTGATTGATTCTACCAGTTAGAAAGGGTTGACGTGCATAATTGGGAAGACCTGGCAGTAGCTTTCTACAAACAATATCAGTACAATGCCGACTTGGCGTCTACCCGTACTCAGCTGCAGAGCATGGCTATGGCTTCCAATGAGGGATTTAAAGATTACGCGCAAAAGTGGAGAGATCTAGCCGGAAGGGTGCAACCCCCTCTGTCAGAAAGGGAGTTGATGGACATGTTCCTGGGAACTCTATCAGGTCCTTTCTTCAATCATCTGATTGGGAGTTCCTCTGCAGGGTTTACTGAATTAATTTTAACTGGCGAAAGAGTGGAGGCTGGTAGAAGAAGTGGGAAGATTCAGAAGGACGTGTCTGCCTCTACAGCTGTGAAAAAGCCCTTCACTGGAAGAAAGGAAGTATCTGCTACTTATTCACAGAGGAATCAGGTAAGAACTGAACGCCGACCAACGGTAGGGGCCGTTATGATTCCAAAGCCTACATCAGACCAGCTAAGAACTAACCAACAAAGGGTGGAAAGGCCAGTTCGGAAATTCACCAAGATTAACACGACTCCATCCCAAGTTCTACCACATCTTCTGAAGTTGAATCTGGCCACTTTAAAAGAGGCCCCAAAGAATCCCAATACTGTGTCTCCACATTACCATTCGAATGCTAGGTGTGCATACCATTCTGAAAGTCCAGGGTACGACACTAACAACTGTTGGGCTCTGAAGAACAAAATTCAAGACCTGATAGACGTGAAGGAAGTTGAGTTTGAAGCACCTGAGAAACCAAATGTTATTTCCGCTCCCATGCCTAGGCATGGTCACAATGCCAACACTATTGAAGAAGGTCTGTTTGTTGCTACCGTGGATGAATTGTTGACTCTGCTCTCGATTGTTAAGTTGAATTTATTGAAAGCTGGTATATTCCCAGGTTGTGACCAAGACTGCCATGTTTTCCTATCCTCATCATTTGACTACCCTCTGTTGAAAAAAGGTATCCAACGACTGATTGATAACCGAGGAATTCTGTTTGAGAATGCTCCTATTTCACCCATTCCAGTTAAAGAAGTTTCAATTATAACCATCTACGCCAATCCTTCCAGGGCCCCTAAAAGACCCGTTAGGAATACACCTACTCCAAAGACTACTCCACTCAAGATTACAATGCCCGGGCCGGCCCCGTACAAATCAGATAAAACAGTACCATGGAATTACGGTGGAGAAATCTACTACCATGGTATTAAATAGGATGAACTGACTGCCGAAGAAGAGAGCTCCAAAGAGAACGATTCCGACATTAGCAATATTTCCGGAACAAGCAAGATTACCTGTAGTGGTAGAATCTTCTCTCCAGAGATTTCTCCTCCAAGGGCAGTCTTTGGACCCGTGGTTGTTCTGAAGATTACCTCTGAACCAGTGATTATACCTACAAGCGTACCTACTGACAAAGACAACACAGTCCCTATCCCTACTTCCACTACTGAGAATAAAGGAAAGAACGTTCAAGAAGAGCTTGTCTGGACGAAGGCTCAATCACTAGCTATTCCTGAAACATCCAAGAAGGAGATGGAAGAAATCCTGAGGATAATAAAGAAAAGTGATTATGATGTGGTTGAACAGTTGGGGCAAACCCCTTCCAAGATCGCTATGCTAGCCCTGCTGCTGTGCTCTGAAGCACATGCCAAAGCTATGGTAAACTTTCTGAAGACAACTCATGTGCCACAAGAGACGTCTGCTGACCAGTTCCAGGACTGCGTGGCCAGTTTGATAGCTGATAATGGCCTGGGTTTCTCTGATGCTGACTTGACACCCAGAGGGAGAAAACACAACGAGGCATTACATGTCTCAGTGGAGTGTAGAGGAATAACCCTAGCCCATGTCTTGGTGGACACGGGATCATCTTTGAACGTCTTGCCGAAAAAAGCCCTTGACATATTGGATTGCGAGGGGCTGACTTTAAAACCCAGCAACATAGTGGTGAGAGCTTTCGATGGTTCGAAGAGGATGGTCCACGGGGAGGTGGACATTCCAATAAAGGTGGGAACCCATATTTTCAACTCAACCTTCTATGTGATGGACATCCGTCCTTCTTATTCTTGTCTGTTAGGACGCCCCTGGATTCACAATGTCGGTGCTGTCACCTCCACATTGCATCAGATGTTGAAGTACCCGGTCCAAGGAAAGATCATAACTGTCCATAGGGAGGAGGAGTATATGATTAGTCATCTGAATTCTTTCCGATATGTGGAATTGGATGGCGAATTCATTGAAACCAATTTCCAACATTTTGAAGAAGTCTCTGAAGAAATAGCGGTGACCAAGGTGGTATCCTCGATTCCTAAGATCACAAGACCTCCACCTCGGATGTCATCTCTAAAGGATGCAAAGGCAGTAGTGGAAGAGGTGGGATGCCCCATCTGGGGGAAGCTTCCAGATATTCCGTACAAATCAGACAAGTTTGGCTTGGGGTTTACTTCAACTGGTCAGAAGGATGTGCGTCGTGCCCGGGCTGGGGGGCCACCTGTGAAGATTAGCAACCAAGGGGTCAATGCAGTAGAAGATAGTGAAGAGGATGGCAGCCTAGAAGATTGGATATTTCCTACTGTCAGCGGAGGACTTCGCAACTGGGAAGCCAGAGACTTTGTCCCAATAACTTTCATCTCTCAGTAATTTATCTTTTACATTTATGTCAGACCTGTAATATTCACGAACAATTCGCACTTTAAAAACCTTGTGTCTTACCCGAGGCACAATGGTCCATTTGTAAGGGTTTTTATTTCATCTTCATATGACATTCAATGAATCATGGACTCTTTTTATATATAAACCTTTTGTGCTCATTGTCTTTCTTTTACATTTTATTGTTTTAAGATGGCTATATCCTTACACACACCCACACTCACAAATGCATGTACCCTTCCATTCCGGATCCCATGGGTAACGATACTGCTATAGCCTTCAATGACTCTGAAGATCTGATCTACTGAGCCGAATACGAAGGTGAGGAAGATTGTGAGGTGCCAGGGGAATTGGCCAGACTACTACAGCAAGAGGAAAGAGCTATTCAGCCTCATGAGGAGCTGTTGGATACAATCTACTTGGGCACCGAGGAAGATAAAAAGGAAATCAAAGTGGGTGCCAATCTAGAGCCGAGTGTCAAGGAGCGCCTAATTTAGTTATTGCATGATTATGTTGAGATTTTTGCCTGGTCATACGAAGACATGTCGGGACTCGATACAGACATCGTGGTACATCATCTACCCACAAGAGAAGAATGTCCACCAGTGAAACAAAAAGTCCATCGCATGAGACCTGACATGTCAGAGAAGATCAAAGCGGAGGTTATGAAACAGTTCAATGTCGTATTTCTGGATGTTACTTCTTATCCTCAATGGGTGGCCAACATTGTTCCCGTGCCTAAAAAGGACGGCAAAGTAAGAATGTGCGTGGATTATAGAGATTTAAACAGGGCCAACCCTAAAGATGATTTTCCACTTCCACACATCGACATCCTGGTTGACAATACATCCCAGCACAAAGTACTTTCTTTCATGGACGAATTCTCAGGCTATAACCAGATCAGAATGGCACCTGAGGACATGGAGAAAACTACATTTGCCACACAGGGGGGTATGTTCTGCTACAAAGTGATGCCATTTGGACTGAAGAATGCCGGGGCAACCTATCAACGCGCCATGGTAGCTTTGTTTCATGATATGATACATCATGAGATAGAGGTCTACGTAGATGACATGATAGCCCGATCACAAACTGAAGAAGAACAACTTGATCACTTGCAAAAGTTGTTTGTCAGATTGAAGGAGTACAAATTAAGGTTAAACCCGAACAAGTGCACATTCGGAGTCCGGTCCGGTAAACTCTTAGGTTTCACTGTCAGCAACAAAGGCATCGAGGTTGATCCTGCCAAGGTTAAAGCGATACAAGAAATGCCTGCTCCTCGCACTGAGAAGGAAGTCAGATGATTCTTGGGATGCCTAAACTATATTTCCAGATTCATTTCTCACCTAACGTCTACTTGTGAACCAATCTTCAAACTGTTGAAGAAAGATCAAGTAGTCAGATGGAATGATGAATGTCAAATTGCTTTCGATAAAATCAAGGAGTATTTACAAGAGCCTTCTGTATTGATGCCACCAGTCGAAGGAAGACCACTAATCATGTATTTGACCGTTTTAGAGAACTCAATGGGGTGCGTATTGGGGCAACATGACAAGTATGGCCGAAAAGAGCACGATATTTACTACCTGAGCAAAAAGTTTACCGACTGTGAAACCAGACATTCACTGCTCGAGAAAACTTTATGCGCTTTGGTATGGGTTGCTCGCCGGCTAAGACAGTATATGTTGACTCATACCACTTTGCTGATATCTAAGATGGATCCGATAAAGTACATTTTTGAGAAGCCTGCTCTGTCTGGGAGGATAGCTAGATGGCAGATGATCCTAACAGAATATGACATATGGTACACTACCCAAAAAGCTATAAAGGGCAGTGTGCTAGATGATCATCTTTCTCATCAAGCTGTAGAAGATTATCAGTCCATGAAGTTTGACTTCCCTGACGAAGATATCATGACATTAGACGACGGTGAAGAGATCAGACCATATGACGGACCTGGACAAGGATCCCGATGGACCCTGTTATTTGATGGGGCATCCAATGCACTTGGTAACGGTATTAGCGTTGTACTCATATCTCCAGAAGGATGCCATACTCCTTTTACTGCCAGACTTTGCTTCAACTGTACGAACAACATGGCAGAATACGAAGCATGCATCTTTGGTCTCAAGGCTGTCATAGACTTGGGAATCAAATCTTTAGATGTGTTTAGGGATTCAGCGTTGGTCATCAGTCAGATCAAAGGAGAGTTGGCCACTAAGCATCCAAACCTCATCCCTTACGAAGAACATGTTTTGACATTGCTGCCACATTTCGAGCAGATTACCTTCGAGCATTTCCCGCGAGAAGAAAATCAGCTAGCAGATGCTCTCGCCACAATGTCATCAATGTTTAAACTTAATTGGGATAACGAGGCTCCCCAGATCACCATTGAACGAATGGACGAACCAGCACACTGTCACGAGATTGATACTGAAGAAATAGTGGACCAACCGTGGTTTCATGAAGTCAAAAGGTATCTTGAGGCTAAAGAATATACAGAAGGAGCTTCAATTAATGATAAAAAGTTCCTAAGGAGATTCTCTGCTAGATTCTTCCTAAGTAATGGCATCATGTACAAACGCAATCATGATTCTATTCTGCTCCGTTGTGTGGATAAGATTGAAGCTGAAAAGATCATGGCTGAATTGCATAAAGGTACCTTTGGCACTCACTCTAGCGGGTATACGATGGCGAAGAAAATCCTACGGGCAGGCTATTATTGGTCTACCATGGAAGCTGACTGCTATCAACACTTCCGGACCTGTCATAAGTGTCAAATCTATGAAGACAAGGTGCACGTGCCTCTGGTTCCTCTAAATGTCTTAACAGCTCCTTGGCCCTTCGCTATGTGGGGAATCGATATGATTGGGGAGATCAAGCCGACAGCCTCCAATGGGCACCGTTTCATTCTAGTGGCCATTGACTATTTCATCAAGTGGGTCGAAGCAGCTTCCTTCGCATCCGTTACTAAGAATGTTATTGCCTGCTTCATCAAGCAGAATCTTATCTGCCGATACGGTATCCCAGAAAGGATCATCACTGATAACGGCACAAACCTTAATAATACTATGATCACCGCCTTGTGCGAGCAGTTCAAGATTCAACATCATAATTTATCCCCTTATCAGCCAAAGATGAATGGTGCAGTCGAAGCTGCTAATAAAAACATTAAGAAGATCATACAAAAGATGACAGTCACCTACAAGGACTGGCATGAGATGCTACCGTTTGCTCTCCACGGGTACCGTACCACGGCTCGCACATCAACTGGGGCAACACCCTATTCTTTTGTTTATGCATGGAGGTTGTCTTGCCTATCGAGGTTCAAATCCCCTCTTTAAGAATAATGAAAGATACAGGTTTGAGTGAAGATGATTGGGTCCACCCCCGACTTGATCAGTTGAACTTAATTGACGAAAAAAGACTTACTGCTATTTTCCATGGTTAGATGTATCAAAAGCGGATGATCAAGGCCTTCAACAAGAAAGTAAGACGCCAGGTATATCAAGTTGGAGATCTAGTGATCAAGCGCATTATCTTGCCACAAAGTGATCCCAGGGGAAAATGGACTCCTACCTATGAAGGACCATTGGTAATCAAGAACATCTTTTCCGGTGGGGCAATGATCTTAACCACCATGGACGACGACGATCTGCCACACCCTGCGAACGCAGACATAGTCAAAAGATACTACGCATAAGAGACCCGCTAGGTTGACACACCTAGGAAAAACAAGGGCATCCAGGCGAACCAAAAAAGGTTCGGGAAAAAATTAGGGATAGAATAAAAAAAATATGTACACCCGGCAAGTTGAAAACCCGAAAGGGCGACTTGGGCAAAAAAGGGTTTCCCGGTGGACTGAAAACCCGAAAGGGCGGTCCAGGAAAAAGTTAGGGAGTTAAAGCGTATGACTATCTCTCTTCGGATCACTTTAAGGACAATATCTTCACTGATAAACCCGGAGCTTCTGATCAATTCAATCACCTTCGGACGAAGCAACAAATGGACAAGATACTCGGAGATACGAAGGTTATGGCAGAATGGGAACCCCATGGGATTATCACATATAGCTATCTTTCTTTGTATAAATTTTTCTTATTTTATGACACCGTCCTCTTACTAGGATGTCTGTCTCCTTTGTACAAAATACTTATTCAAAGTCAATACAAAGATATCTCTTTCAAAGTACAGAAAACTATTTGCCTTTTTCTTTACACTTGTGTTTTTATTTGCAAAAGCGTCCAATGATTCATTAATGAACATATGCATTTGAACATAATTACTGTTTACAAATAGACAAGATGGAAAAGAACAAATTACTGACAGGTTGAAAGAATAGGAAAACGTCTTTAGGCTATTCCATGAGCAATCCCTACAGTACATCATTAGGATCCCCAGTGGAGCTGAAAATTCCAACTATCAATCCCCAGCAGAAACCATTCAGTTGCTCTAAATTCCCCAGCAGGTCATCTTGAAGCCTGAAAATCAACCGGATGGTGGTTAACTTTTGTTTCTCCTTAACCTAGGATAATTCCCCAGTAGAGTGACAGACGATCAAAATTCCTGAACTTTTTCCAAACAGGAATAAGCTTTTTCCCCACAGAGTTTTCATTACTCCCCAACAGAATGAAGATTCTCCTTATTAATTCCCAGCAGAAGTCATCAAATTTCTCTGGATTCCCCAAGCAGATTACTCAAGCAGTATATGGCATTACTCGCAACAAAATTTTTGTCAATACTACAACTTCAAGACATGAAGAATCCACATATCCTCAGCAGTTAAGGATTTATTTTCCTCTGCGGTCAAGGATTTATTTTTCTCAACAAAACAGCAAATCAGCTTACATGCGCATACATTACATCCACATGTCATAAACATGGATAAAACACATATATTGCATCATACATTTCATGCAACATAACTTTATGTTTTAGCTAACATTTTACCCTTTTCAGGATAAGATTAACAACTATCGTTTAACAACATGCAATCATGATACAATACAGATACACTCTAGACACAGAAGTCATTATGTCACTCATTCAGATTCTAGTTCAAATACAGTCCAGATACGCTCCAGACATGGTGGCCATTCTGATACTCATTCAGATTCAACTTTCAGATACAGTTTAGATACGCTCCAGACACGGAAGATATTCTATTACTCATTTAGACCTCAACTTCAAGATACAGTCCAGATACGGTCCAGACAAGGATGCCATTCTGATACTCATTCAGATCTCAACTTTCAAACACAATACAGATACACTCCAGACACGGATGCCATTCTGGCCTTTATTTAGATTTCAAGTTCATATACAGCTCGGATACGCTCCAGACATGGATGCTATTTTGTTGCTCATACAGGTTCAGTCTCCAGATACAGTTCAGATACGTTCCAGATACGGACACCATTCTGATACGTATTCTTCCGACTTGCAACTTACAATTCAGCAAACACTCTTGGATGGCATCTACAAGCCCATCTCCAACAAGATTCTATCACACTCTCCAAATGGCATCTTTAAGCCCATTCCCTCAACTACACTTTGATGAGTGCAAATTTATGGGCACTCTAGTGTCCAATCATCTTTTACCTTCGAGTCACGAATGGCAAAACTCGCCAATCTAACTCTTCGGGTTCAAGAAGATTGAACATGGGCAACTGTTGCACCCCAAAATTTTCCCTCTCATTTATCAAGACTTTTCTCATAAGACTTCTTGGACTCAAGACAAGATTAGGGTTTGGTCAGCTCAAGACATCTCATCTTGCACTGATAACCCAAAATTAGGGTTTGAGTTTTCACAAGGATTTTTGGACCACCAATACTTCATGTGACTTTCATACATCATCTTGGAACCCTGAGATTGCTCATGTTAAGTTTCAAGCCTTGAACCACATTTTTTATCAGTCAATTGGACATTTGACCTAAAAATCAGTTGTATTGGGGAAAAAGTCAACCATGGCCAATTTAAAGTCAAACTTCATAATTTTTTATCCACATAAACATTTTAGACTCATATGTATCATTTGATCAAGTTTGGATCACAATTCCTCAAGAAATTTGATCAAATCATCAAAAGGGCAAAATGGTCAAAATTAGGGTTTTGACTGAGAAAGGGCAACTTCTGATTTTCTACCTGGACAATGACCAATTGAGTTCAAGCATGATTTCAAGGGTTCAATGGAATCATCTTGACCTAATTACATGGTTCAAAAGATCTCAAGTTCATTAGATTGACAGATGAATTTTGCAATCAACTGATCAAAAGTCAACTGTATACTAAAAAGTCAAACTTTGACTTTTTGGTCAAAATCAAGTACCAAGGGTAATAATTCATCAAGATATGTAAAAATATGAAACTTGTTCACCAATAAAACCAAATTTGAATATTAGGGTTTTAATTTGAAAATTTTCATAACTTAGAATTTTTCTAAGTATAAAAATTTTCTTATTTTTTCCCAACTTTTCACCACTTTTTCACCATGATGCATTTTGATTCAAGAAAAGTTCCCAACAAGAAAGTTGTAGTCCTCCATGAAATCTAAAACTTTCCTGTACAAACTTTTCCCAAAAGATTCTTGTATCTCAAGTTATGAGTTTGTGAATATAGGTCAATGAACTTCTTAACTTAGTGAAATTTTGCCCTAATTTAGGCAGGTTTTTGACCCAACTTCATGGACATTTTTCACATAGTTCCAAGAGGTATTTCAAAATTCATTTCAAATATGGATTATATATCACATTGCAAGCTTTCCAAAATGTCCAAGAACTCTCCAAGATCATTTTTGAGTAGGGAGAATCGAAGAAGGGAAGTTAGCATTTTTTCACTTTTGTTCAAGCCATTTTCACATAGCATCAAGTTGCAAATCACATCTATGCTGGTTATATCTTGCTTTATAGGTCTTAAGCTTGCTATACACTCCATAATTAAATGCAAACTCAGAAGCTAAAGCCTTTATCTTTGCTTTTGAAGCTTTTCACAAGATGTATTTCCATTTTTGGCCAAAAGGTTACAATGCCATTTTCATAAAGAGGAACTTTTACAACTTTGTCAATCTTGAGCATTGGACCTGTCCCTTTGGTATAAGCAAACTCTACAGCTCTCAAGAAATGTGTACCAACTCATTTCAGCCCTCAAGCAAGCTAGTACAAGCATGTGGGATTGGTCTTGTCACTTTACTTCAAATGCAAGAAAAGTTGCAAAAAGGTCCAAAGCTTGCACAGCTAGCAAGGGCTGACTTTGTATCATTTCTATACATATATACAAACTTGTCACAAGGCATAACACGCTTGGATTGAACCTGAAACACTCTAAAACTGAAAAACTCCACAAAACTGCCCAAACACTCAAATTCTGCAAAAGCACAGCCAACTCTCGTTTGGCTCGTGCGTTTTGTGTTTAATCACTTCAAACATCTTAAAAACTTTCTACCTAGCCAATCCAAGCCATCACCCTGGTTCCGTAACCCCTATTTCAGCATCCACCATTTTTAATTTGGAAGCTTGCAGTTTGACTTGTTCAGAGAATTCCAGCCATCCTCAAAGCAAGATAGGCATTGGAATAGCTTCAGGGAAGTTCAAGAAAGCTCAAACAATAACCAGGCCTCTATTAAAGTCCCTACATTGCCCTACTCGAATCCAGCTGAAGGAGGTATTTTTTCAAACTCTATCTCTCTGAATAGGCAACCTCAAGCTACAATTTGTGAAGGAAAAATGTAGCCCTTATCATAACTAAGTTGTACATAACATTACTTTGCATTTATATTACTTGTGCTAAGAGAATTTGAAGATTGAAAATTCTGAAAAAGTTAGGTCACGAATTAGGGATTCAAAAATTCTCTTTGATCTTTAAGAGTTAGGTTACATAATTTATATGGTTAGAATCGTGAGCTCAAATGCCACATTTTTCATGTTATGAGTTTTTGTTTTCATGCAAGCATACGCAAGTTACAGGTTTGAACTGGAAACGCGCGCAGGAGATGAACCAAGGACATGGACGATGATGTTCTGGGATTTTTAGCGCCTCGGGCTTTTTGCTTTTGCTATTTGCACCCCCCTGACTTATTATTTGCACCCCCCCTGGCTGAACTTTTTATAGTTTCATTTTTCTTCATATTTTTTATATTTAATACTTTTGTTTATTTTTTCTAAATGATAAAAAATCCTAAAAATGACTTATTTATTTTCACACTTTTATTTTACTTTTTTATTATTTTCTCACATGAAAAAATATTTTATTTTGATAAATAGAGTTTATTTTTCTTAAATAACTTGTAAATATATTTAAAAAATACTTAACATTTTCATTATACATTTTATATTCATAAATATTTATTTTTTACACATACTTAATTTTTAATATTTACATATAATATTATTTATTATTTTCTTATACAAAAAATGTACAAAATAATAACATGAAGCATTATTTTCCTTTAATTTGAAAACTAGGGTTTACCCCTTTCAAAAAGAATTAATATATTTTTTCCATATAATGTAGGTTTAAATTAAATATTTTTCATACAAAAAACAAGACATAAAAAAATCTTTTCTTTTACATACACATTGCATTGCATTTTAAATATTTGCATTATTTATTTAAATTCGCGCATATTCGATTTGGTTGTAATAATATAATTTAGCTTTATATTTGTGCAAATCCCCATTCAAACTTGTATCCCCCCTCCCATAATAATTGTTGTAATAGCTTAGTATATTTATATTTATGCAATTTATCACTTTTATACCATGATTAGTAATTAGGGTTTGCATGACAAGAAGAAAAACAAAACAAATAGAAAAACCCTAAATGCAAGACAAAAGCATGAAAATGATACACTTTGCACACAAGCACACTTAGGGTTTCTCCCACTTGGTTGCCTAAATTAAAATGGTCATGTTACGCATGCAAAGTATCTTGGCAAAACAAAACAAGTATAAGATCATAGTCCCACGATGACGCTATTCAAAAAGTTGCCTAAAACAAAATGATCTTGGTCCCTCAAAAATGCTAAGATACTTGGCAACATTGCTATCATGGTTATACGATGACCCACGCTCGTCCCGTTTACATCCAAAGATATGGTTTCTTACCAAATCAATGGTAAGTCAACAATGTCAAAGGAATAAAAATGTACAAGAAAGACATTTGAGTAGGTAGATATCTTCTAAGTTACTTGCTCAATTTCAAACAATCCTTGCTATTTTCAAAAACAAACACACACACATTTCAAAGCATCTTGCAAAACATTGAAAACATTTTCAAAAAGACAAACATCTTGTATACATTCTTACGAATGAGAATCATTACAAAGATTGCCTAAACAAATGGCCTCTTTTCAAAATACTTTCAAAACCACACCAAACACCATTTCAAACAAAACAAAGCAAGTGATCTAAACAAGTAACTAAGAGCACGTGGAAAACCATGGATGAAAAGGGTGCTAGCACCTTCCCTTTTCATAATCTACCCCTCAAACTCAAGAAAACATCTCAAAGGTATTTCCTGTGCTTTTTTACCTTTCCTTTTGGATAAAAGAAAAGTCGGTGGAGACTCTTGATAACTGCAACGTTTGCGACAAAACGCGAAACCTCGAGTCAGTTCTCCCACCGCATCACACATACAAAGAGATGCCAGGACTTGACGCTGATATCGTGGTCCACCACAACAAAAGAAGACTGCCCTCCAGTAAAACATAAAGTCCTTCGTATGCGGCCAGAAATGTCAGAGAAGATCAAGACTGAAGTCATGAAACAATTCAATACCGGATTCTTAGCCGTCACCTCCTATCCACAATGGGTCACCAATGTTGTTCCAATGCCTAAAAAGGACGGTAAAGTACGCATGTGTGTGGATTACAGAGATTTGAATAGGGCAATCCCCAAGGATGACTTCCCGCTTCCCCACATCGATATTCTGGTTGACAACACCGCACAACATAAAGTATTTTCCTTCATGGATGGTTTCTCCGGATACAACCAGATCAAAATGGAACCTGAGGACATGGATAAAAAAACCTTTGTCACACAATGAGGTACCTTCTGCTACAAGGTTATGCCGTTCGGGTTGAAAAATGCTGGGGCGACTTATCAGCGTGCCATGGTAGCTCTATTTCATGACATGATCCATCACGAAATAGAGGTCTATGTGGATGACATGATAGCCAGATCTCAAACTGAAGAGGAACATATTGACCATTTGCATAAACTGTTTGAAAGGCTAACAAAATACAAGCTAAGGTTGAATCCAAGTAAATGACATTTGGAGTGAGTTTCGGTAAACTCCTAGGCTTCATTGTCAACGGTAAAGGTATCGAAGTGGACCCTGCAAATGTAAAATCAATACAAGAAATGCCTTCTCCTCACACCGAGAAGGAAGTCAGAGGATTCTTAGGACGGCTAAACTACATCGCTAGGTTCATCTCTCACCTAACCGCTACTTGTGAACCAATCTTCAAATTACTGAAGAAAGATCAAGTGGTGGAATGGAAAGACAACTGCCAAGCTTCCTTCGACAAGATCAAAGAGTACCTTCAAGAGCCTCCTATTTTGATGCCACCGGTCGAAGGAACACCTCTGATCATGTATCTAACTGTTTTATAAAATTCAATGGGGTGTGTGTTGGGGCAGCATGACGAGTCTGGCCGAAAAGAGCATGCTATTTATTACCTGAGCAAAAAGTTTACCGACTATGAAACTAGATATTCACTGCTCAAGAAAACTTGCTGCACTCCGGCATGGGCTGCTCGCCGGCTAAGATAATATATGCTAACCCATACTACCTTATTGATATCCAAGATGGATCTTATTAAATACATATTTGAGAAGCCCGCCCTCTCGGGAAGAATAGCAAGATGGCAGATGATCCTGACAGAATACGACATTCAATACACTACCCAAAAAGAAATAAAGAGCAGTGTGCTTGCCGATCATCTTGCTCATCAGGATGTGGATGACTACCAGTCCATGAAATTCGAATTCTCAGATGAAGACATCATGGTGATAAACAATTGTGAAGAACTCAGACCATATGACGGACCTGAACAAGGATCCCGATGGACCTTGGTTTTTGACGGAGCTTCCAACGAACTCGGAAATGGTATAGGTGCTATGATCGTATCCCCCGAAGGATGTCATACTCCCTTCACTTCAAGACTTTGTTTCAACTGTACAAATAATATGGCAGAATACGAAGCGTGTATTTTGGGTCTCAAAGTTGCTATAGATTTGGGAATCAAGTCCTTAAGTGTATTTGGAGATTCAGCCTTAGTCATTAGTCAAATCAAAGGAGAATGGGACACGAAGCACCCTAATCTCATCCCCTACAAAGAACATGTGTTGACATTAATCCCACATTTTGAGGAAATTGCCTTCGAGTATTTTTTTACGAGAGGAAAATCAACTAGCGGACACGCTAGCCACTATGTCATCCATGTTTAAACTCAAGTGGGGTAACAAGGCTCCTCATATCACCATTGAGCGGATGGATGAACCAGCTTACTGTCACGAGATCGATACTGAAGAAGTAGTGGACAAGCCTTGGTTCCATGAAGTCAAGAGGTATCTCGAGGCGTAAGAGTATCCAGAGGGAGCTTCAGTCAATGATAAGAAGTTCTTGAGAAGATTATATGCTAAGTTCTTCCTCAGTAATGGCATTCTCTACAAGCGCAACCACGACTCTACTTTGCTTCGTTGCGTAGACAAGGTTGAGGCAGACATGATCATGGCCGATGTACATGAAGGCACTTTTGGCACCCATTCTAGTGGGCACACGATGGCTAAAAAGATCCTACGGGAAGGGTACTCCTGGTCTACCATGGAAGCAGATTGCCATCAGCATTCACGAACTTGTCACAAGTGTCAGATCTATGCTGACAAAGTACATGTGCCTCTAGTTCCTCTAAATGTCCTGACTGCTCCCTGGCCATTCGCGATGTGGGGCATTGACATGATTGGAGAAGTCAAACCTACAGCATCTAATGGACGCCGCTTTATCTTGGTGGCCATTGACTACTTCGTGAAGTGGGTTGAGGCAACTTCCTTCGCTTCTGTTACCAAGAACGTTGTGGCCCAATTCATCAAACAGAATCGCATATGTCGATACAGTATCCCAAAGAGAATTATTACGGATAATGGTACCAATCTCAACAACACTATGATCACTGCATTATGCATGCAATTCAAGATCCAGCATCATAACTCTTCCCCTTACCGGCCGAAGATGAATGGCGTTGTAGAAGCCGCTAACAAAAACATCAAAAAGATCATACAAAAAATGAAAGTGACCTACAAGGACTGGCATGAGATGTTACCATTCGCTCTCCACGGTTACCGTACCACGACATGCACATCAACAGGGGCAACTCCTTTCTCCTTGGTATATGGCATGGAAGTTGTTCTACCAATTGAAGTTCAAATACCTTCTCTGAGAATCATAAAGGATTCATGGATGAATGAATATGAATGGATTCAAACTCAACTTGACCAGTTGAATTTGATTGATGAGAAGAGGCTTACGGCAGTCTGTCATGGTCAGATGTACCAAAAACGTATGATCAAAGCTTTTAACAAGAAGGTCAGACGTTAGGTATATCGAGTTGGTGACTTGGTAATCAAGAGAATCATATTGCCATAAGGTGATCCCAGGGGAAAATGGACTCCTACATACGAAGGACCATTCATGATCAAAATCATATTCTCTGGTGGAGCAATGATCTTAACCACTATGGATGGTGACGACCTTCCGCACCCTGTAAACACGGACATAGTCAAAAGATACTACGCATGAATAAAGACCCGCTAGGTCGACTGGCCTAGGAGAAAATTAGGGCATCCCGGTGAACCAAAAAGGTTCAAGAAAAAATTAGGGTTAAATACAAAAAAATATGTAGACCCGGCAAGCTGAAAACCCGAAAGGTCGGCTTGGGCAAAAAAGGGTATCCTGGTGGACTGAAAACCCGAAAGGGCGGTCCAGGAAAAAGTTAGGGAATTAAAGCGTATGACTATGTCCTATTGGATCACCTTACAGACAACCTTTAGCATCGACTGACAAACTCAAACGGGTCTAATCAATCCAATCAACTTCGGACAAGGCAGTAAGTGGATGAGACGCTCAGAGACATGAAGGCTATAGCAGAATGGGAACCCCATGGGATTATTTCACATAGTTATATTTTCTTTGTATCAATTTTCATTTTCTACGACGATATTCTCTTACTAGAATGTTCGTCTTGTTGTACAAAAAAATACTTATTCAAGTTAATACAAAGATATTCCTTTGAAAGTGCAAAACTATCTGTTTTTCTTTTACTTCTGCGTTTTGTTTGCAAAAACGTCCAATGATTATTTTTGAACATATGCATTTGAACGTAACTACTGTTTACAAATGAGCAAAAAAAAGGGGAACAGAAATAGAAAGACAATCACTAATGGCTTTAAGAAATAGGACAATATCTTTAGACCATTCCATAAAATCCCCCGCAGATACTTTTTCCAGCAAGAACGGAAAACGAGACATCCCACTACAGGATCGCTAACATATCTCCAGTATGCAGCCTAATGGTATCAAGAGCTCTCACATTCCCGACGTAACAAAACTTCCAGTTACCGCTGTAAAGATTCCCCAATGAAAGTCGCCCAGTTTCTCAGGATTCCCCAGCAGGATTTCATGAGGTCCACAAGTAATACACGGCGGTTCCCTTTCACAACAGAGTTTATTTCTATAATAAATGGAAACTCATCCATCAACACTTCAAGATATGAAGACTTACACTCCTCATTCTCAGCAGTACTCAGGGATTTATTTTCCTCAACTCCAGCAACACTACGACATAACAATTGAAGTGTCCATACATTACATACATACGTCATAGCATCGACAACACATATGCATACAATGCAATCTCATTTATTTTGAGAAACAAAATTATACCATGCATTTCATACATCACAGCATTGCATGCAACTAACTCTTCATCTTTTCAGGAAAGATCAATCAACAGAAAATTATCGTCAATTTTCAACAAGTCAATTACAGATCAATTCCCAAGAAAGGACTGGTCAACCAACTACATAATAGATATTTCCTTCAGACCCCTGCCGGTTCAGTTTAAACCTCTCAATGGTTTATTCTGATTCTTTCCCTCAAACATCTTCTCTGTTTCAGATAAATCTCTCAATGATTTGTTCTGATTCTTTTCCAGATCCCTGCCGGTTCAGTTTAAATCTCTCAACGGTTTATTCTGATTCTTTCCCGCGGACATTTTCTCGGGTTCAGATAAATATCTCAACGATTTATTCTGATTCTTCTCCAGATCCCTACCGGTTCAGTTTAAATCTCTCAACGGTTTATTCTGATTCTTTCCCGCAGACGTTTTCTCTGGTTCAGATAAATCTCTCAATGATTTATTCTGATTTTTCTCCAGATTCCTATCGGTTCAGTTTAAATCTCTCAACGGTTTATTCTTATTCTTTCCCGCAGACATTTTCTCTGGTTCAGATAAACCTCTCAACAATTTATTTTGATTCTTCTCCAGATCTCTGTCGGTTCAGTTTAAATCTCTCAACGATTTATTCTGATTCTTTCCCGCAGATGCTTTCTATGGTTCAGATAAATCTCTCAACGATTTATCCTGATTCTTCTCCAAATCCCTGCTGGTTCAGATAAATCTCTCAACAATTTATTTTGATTCTTTCCTAGTATGCACTTTCTCTGGTTCAGATAAATCGCTCAAAGATCTACTCTGATCCTCTCCAGTTAAAGAATATTCAAGACCTCTTTTGGTTCAGTTTAAACCTCTCAACGGTTTATCCTAATACTTTCCAAATGAACATTTCTGGTTCAGATAAATCTCTCCATGATTTATTCTGATTCTTCCCAGTCAAACAACATACAAGACTTCTGCTAGTTTCAGATAAATTGCTCCAAAGATTTATTCTGATTCTTTTCTAGTTAAAATCAAGTTCAGACTTAGTCCATTTTATGTCAACAGTCACCTTTGCATGGCATCTACAAGCCCATCGCCAACAAGTCTCCATCATTCCTCCAAATTGCATCTATAAGACCATTCACAATTCATCTTCGAGTGCAAATTTCTGGGCACTCTAGTGTCCAATCATCTTCCACCTTCAAGTCACGAATGGCGGATCTGCCAATCTAACTCTTCAGGTTTAAGAAGATTGAACAGGGGAAGTTGTTGTACCCAAAAAATTTCCCTCTCATTTATCAAGTAATTTCTTACAAGATCTCCTTTGGTTGAAGATTGCACTAGGGTTGATTAGCTCAAGACACCTCCTTAAGCATTGATGGCTGAAATTAGGGTTTGAGATTGCACAAGGATAATTGAACTTTTAATGCCTCATATGACTTTCATGGATCATTATGGACCCTCAATATTGCACATGTCAAGTTTCAAGTCTTGGATCACATTTTTGCTCAGTCAATTGATCAGTTGACCTAAAAATCAATTGTATTAGGAAAAAGTCAATTATGGTCAATTCACAAATCAAACTTCATAATTTTTTATCCATACCAACATTGTGAACTCATATATGTCATTTGATCAAGTTTGGACCAGAATTCCTCAAGAAATTTGATCAGATCATCAAAAGGGCAAAATGGTCAAAAATAGGGTTTTGATTGAGAAAAGGCAATTTCTGATTTTTGACCTAGAAAATGGTTGATTGGTTAGAAACATGATCTCAAGGATTCAATTACATCATTTTGACCTAATAGCATGACTCAAAACTTCCCTCAAGATCAATTGATTGATAGTTGATTTTCAGTCAACTGTACACTGAAAAGTCAAACTTTGACTTTTTGGTCAAAATCAAGTGTCAAAGATCAAAATTCATCAAAACATGTCAAAATATGAAACTTGTTCATCAAGAAATCAAAAAGTCAAGATTTCATTTTGAAAAGTCAAATTTCTAAACTTAGAAATTTTTCTAAGTGTTGAAAACTTCATATTTTTTCACAACTTTGAGCCAATTTTTCACCATGATGCAAGATGATTCAAAGGAAACTTTCAACATGAAAGTTATAGATCTAAATTAGATCTAAAACATTGCTTTACACAAATTATCCTAGAAATTCATGGATTTCAAGTTATGATTTTGTGAATACATGTTCATGAAACTTGGAAACTTAGTGAAATTTTGCCCTAGTTTAAGCAGGATTTTGACCTAACTTCATGGCAATTTTTCACAAAGTTCCAAGGGGAATTTTCTAAAGTGATTAAAAGAGAGGTTGTAGAGAACATTACAAGCTTTCTAAAATGTCCAAGAACTCCTTGAGATCATGTTTGTGCAAGGAGAATCGACGTCATGAATTTGCATTTCATTCTTGAATTTTAGGTCAATTTCATGATGAACAAGAATGCAAATCCATGCTAGGCTGCACAATATTTGCTTTGCAGGCCTCAAACTTGTTTGGAACTCCATAATTAAATTTTTGGACACTGTTAGAGGCTTCAACTCAAGAATTCAATGCATTGCCCATGCTTAATGCCATTTTGGGAAGAAAGTGCACATTGCCATTTTAGAAAAGTATCTTTTATGCACAAAATCAGTTCTTGAGCTTTGCAATTGTTTTCTTCTGATCACACACAACCTATAACCCAAAATAAACTTTTCTAAAACCTCTAACAACTCAGCCCATGCTTGTACTTTACCTTGAAACTATATTTCCACTTTTCTTCAAAATCAAGTAAGATAGCCATAATTCTATATCTTGTACTTCTGACCCTCTCAAGTGCTAGAGCCTTTTCCTTACTTATGCACAAGTTGTTTGCATCAAAACACACGAATACACAAGCTCCAAAACACACAAAATACTCAGAACTGCATCTCAGACTTCCATTGTTGCATATTCTGGCCAGAAATCCCAAAATCAAAAACTACTCGTGCGTTTCTTGGCCTTTTGCTTCCAAAAGCTTCCAAACATCATACATAAGTCATCCTTGTCCCTGTTACACGACTGTAACACCATATTCACCCATTTCCAAGTTCAAAAACAGAGCATCACAGTTGGACTTCTCCAGACTATTCCAGCCACCTTCGGCTCAAGCCAGCCATTGAATTAGCTTCCTAGAGGTCAAAGGAAGCTAACCTGATTATCACCATCACTTGAAACAAGCTCAAACTCATTTCACGATTTCCAGTTTTGAGGTATTTTTCTTGAACTTCTATCTCATTTTTTAGGCATTGTTAGGCTTGCATTTATGAAGATAAAATGTAGATATTACTGCCCTGAAACTATACATGTCCCTAGATTTCATTTATGTTGCTTGAGCATGAAGAATTTTGAGTTTAAACTTGTTGAAACATTTAGGTCAGAATTTGGTACTTTCATAAATTCATCCTTATCTTTGAATGTTAGCTTAAATTAGTTACATGGTTGGATTCGTGGTGAAAAAATACACAAGTTTCATGTTTACATTTTTGAAAATGGTTGAGGAATGAGCAAGTTTGAAATCCTTTGGCTGGAGGTTGAAGGTGAAGTACAGTCAGGGCAAAATATGTGTTATGTATTTATTGTTGTGTCAATGTTAACGGATGTATCACCACCCCAGTGGTTAAAGAGCGCGCCTGTCACCCCTTGGACCTGGGTTCGAGCCCCAGCGTCCGTTTTACCATTTTTTTTTTCACATTTTTCTGTTTTCCTTTTGTTTGTTTGAACAGGTGGGGCCTCCAACTTGGGCCTGATTATTTTTTTCTTTTACTAACCCCTGACTTACTTCAGCACCCCCTGGCCTAATTTTCATTATTATTTTCTTTTTCTTATTTTATTTTATTTCTTTTACCTTTATTATTATTATTATTATTATTAATATTTATTTTTATTGTTATTAATAAAAATCCAAAAAAATATTTTATTTATTATTTTTATACTTAGTTAGTTTATTTGTTTTATTAAACTAAAAGAATAAAAATATTTTCTTAACAAATTAATTTCTTCCTTAATAATTAATATTTAGGTTTAGGTTTAACTATTATATTATTTTCTTGTAATTAAAATTAATTTAGAACTTAGGTTTTTTTAATTAGTTAATATCCATATTATTTTTAAAACATTTTCATAAATAAAACCCTAAAACATCATTTTTTTAGTTAATTTCTTTTCTTGTTTAGTTTAAAGTTAATTTTATTTAATTTTTCTGAATCATTTTTTAATTAGGTCAAGATTAAACCCTTTCATAAGAAAACCAAACAAAAATCCATTTCCTTTGTTCATTTATGTTCTTGAATATTTATTCATTTTTGTATAATATTCAATATGGTTGTAATAATTATTTAGATTTAATTTTCTTGCAATTTCCCCATTTGTAAATCTGTACACCCTCTCCTCTAATGATGTAATAGCTTAGTATTTTTATTTTCCGCAATTTAATGTGTTATATATAAATGCTAGTAAATTAGGATTTGTATGGAAAGATAAAATCAATGCTTAGAAAACCCTAATTCAAAGACAAAACAATGCATGTAAATTAATACACTTGCACACTTACACCCTTAGGGTAAGTCCACTTTGTTGCCTTATGAAAATGATCATATTATGCATGCAGGATATCTTAGTAAAAGCAATCAAAAATACAAGATCATAGTCCCTCGATGACGCTATCAAAGTTACCTTTCAAAAATGATCTTAGTCCCTTAAAGAAAATGCTAAGATATCTTACAACGTTGTTAATCATGGCTATAAGATGACCCATGCCCGTCCCTTTTACATCCAAAGATATGGTTTCTTACCAAATCAATGGTAAGATAACAATGTCAAAGGAAAGAGGAAATAAACAAGAAAGACTTTTGAGTAGGTAGAATGCTCCTAATTGCTTGCTCAATTTCAAACCAAAACATCCTTGCTATTTTCAAAACAAACACCAACACTTTCAAAACACTCTCAAAACATCTTTCAAACTTGAAACATTTTCAAAAGATCAACACTTTGTATACATTCTTACGAACGAGAATCATTACAAAGGTTGCCTAAACAATGGCACCTTTTCAAATTACTTTCTAAAAATCACACAAAGCACATTTCAAACAAAAACAAGTGATCTAGCAAGCAACTAAGAGCCCGTAGATAACTACGGATGAAAAGGGTGCTAATACCTTCCCTTTTAATAATCTACCCCCCAAACTCAAGAAAACATCTCAAAGGTCTTTCCTGTTCTTTTCAGCATTTCCTTTTGGATAAAAGAAAAGTCGATGGCGACTCTTGTTATCCACAACATTTGCGATCAAACGCAAAACAACCAAGTCAGTTCTCCCACCGCGTTACAAAAGGCAGCAGCCAAATCTTCCCAATTGCGAGTATTGGTTCCCTCCAACTGATAGAACCAATCCAACTGTGTCCCTAACAATATTTCTTAGAAAAAGTGTACCCATAGGTTCCTATCAGCAGTATGGGGTTAAATTTTCCTGACATATGACCTTAAATGCAATTTAGGACAAGAGACACTGTCATATTTAGCAAATGTGGAGACCTTGAATTTCTGCAGGATGACCACCCCTGAGACCAATCCCAGCTCTTCAAAATCCAGCCCGGGTACCCTCTGGATCTCCATAGCATTGAGGCGATCCTCGAGCTGTTTGTATTTATCATCAGCAGGAGGATATTGTTCTTCATAGTAGTCAGTTTCATCTTCATATTCCTCAGACTCTGGGTTGTCCTTTCCTTCCTTGTCCTTTCCTTCTTGATTATCTCCTTCACCCGACGAGGTTGCGAAATCTATAGCTCGGTTGGCTAGCCCTATGAATCTTCTTCCCAAATTCAAAACTCCGACTGGTTTTTTTCCTTCTTCTTCTTATCTTTGATCATGAGAGCCTTTAGATCCTCTTGTCCCTTAGCCAGAGCCAGGAACATCTGTTGGAATTGAGTATTCTGTGCTTGAAGATCTTTTATTGTTTTTTCAATATCCATCTCACTGAAATAAACAGCAGAAAGATAAGGAGACCTGTTGTAAAAAACTTGTTTGTGTTATGATGAATGAAAATGCATATGCAAATGATTTCAAGGAAACTAGGAGATTTAAATTTGTTTAGAAAACAGGAAGCACACAATGTATTAATAAATCCAAGTTTGATTATATCATGCCTCTTGGGGCTTACAAAGAAGTAAATAAACATAAAATAAACTCCTAAGACAAGAAGGCCGAGTGCACCCTTGCAATGTAGGCGTTCAGATTTCGCTCCTCATGAAGTTGTCTTGTAAGCTCAAAAACCTTCTTTTCACTTGCGTAGAGCTGGGCCTCGAAGGTGTCTCGTTCTTCCTTCAGCTGGATCCAAGCTCTTTGTAAATATTCAAGAGAAGTAGGCATGGTAGGATGAAGGATAGCATAAGGAACATCTCCTTTAATTAATGGCTCCATGATGATAGGCAAAGTGGCAGGGTATGGCATACCGAGTATTTGAGCACGAGTTCGTACCCACTTAAGATAAGGCTCCAAAGGAATGGAGTTATTACGACCCAATGTCTTGCTATCCATTTTGTTTATCATTCTCCAAGCTCGTATGGACCTTTGATGGTAGCCTTGGTCGTCGCCCTCATAATCGAATACCAAATCTTGGATGAGTACATCGTGAGGACCGTCTCTTCGTGCATACCCAAATTGTTGCAATGCGAGAGAAAGGTTATATATGATACCTCCCCTAATGCCTAAGGGTGGGACATTAGGGAATTCCCCATAACGGTCAATGATAGTAGTGTCTTCTAAGGATCGAGAACACCAATAAATGTCAGAGTGTGTGAGGGATATTATCCTTTGAGACCATGTCAAACCTTGCTCGTTCTTCAATGTTGATCAAGGTAGGTGAGAAGTAAACCACTTAGAGAATAGGGGAATGCAACACAAAAGAGTACCTCTTTTTTTCATGGTGAGAGTGTGGAAACAATGTAAAATGTCTCGAAGCAAAGTAGGTATAGGATCACGGGAGAGGAAAACCTTGATGGCATTCACATCTATGAATTGGTCTGGATTGGGAAAAAGAACCTACCCATAGATTAGAAGGGCCAAGACATCTTCAAAAGCTTGAAAATCCATATCTTCCCATAATGAACGAGCCTTCTCCAATAGAAACTTGGCTAGGAAACCCTTAACTCCACTTCTTATCTCCCAATTTGTTACAATGTCAGCTCTCTTCAGATGCAAGGCTTCGACAATGACTTCAGGATTTGGAGTCTCTTCTAAACCGGTGAACAGTATTTGATCAAGCACGTGTACTCCTAACAGCTGAGAGAATTCTTCTAATGTAGGAACCAAGTGATAGTCAGGAAAGGTGAAACAATGATGTATGAGATCAAAGAATTGGAAGAGCACACACATCATTTCTTCTTGGAAGTTGGAGGTAGCCAAGTTGAGAAGTCGACCATATTTCTTGGTAAAGGGAGAATCTCCAGGCACCCTTGATGCTAACTCTTGGAGTTAAGGATGTGCTTTCACGAAGCTGACTCGGATGGTATTCCTTTGAATGGGATTCATGGCCTACAAAACAAAGCAAAGATAAATTCCTAAATCCTTGAAATGGTTAGTGAGAATGCTTATGATGTTATAATGTTTATGATGTTATGTACAAGTATGCAAAGCAAGAAAGTTGTTATGTACAAATAATCATATACACACAAAGCAGACAAGTCCTTAGGTATAGGCTTGCATGGAGTTGGTAGGTAATTACCGTCTTAAATTTTAGTTGGCTCAACTTGTCCTAGAAAGTAACCGGGTTCTAGGGGATCTCAATATGACTGACCTTTATTTTAAGAGTTGTCTCAGCATAATCAATCTTTTCTTGCGGCCGAGATATCCCAAAAGCCCGATCTCAATGAGTGTAGTATCGAGTATCAACCAATTTTCAGCTTTCCGCTAAAACCGACTATCTCACTACTTCCTAATGGCCAAGTTGTTCAATTAAGGTTCTAAGGTCAGTTAGTGCTTTATGAAGCTGCTCAGCGGCCCCGTATTCTCCTCGATTTAACATAAGGGATACTGGTACCAACAAATGCGTCACACTAACGTAGCCATTTCTTCAACCGTATCGGTCTACACCATACATTTTCCATAATCTATTGCTACTTACCTAAAAGGTGCCCCAGATCCGGGTAGAGGATCAAAACAAGCCCAAACAAGGAACCAATAATGTAAAGCAAGCAAGTCAAACAATGATAAGCAAGTAAAGGTGATCTAGCCCTAAGGTAACCCCACTTTTAAGTTAAGGTCCCCAGCAGAGTCGCCAGTTCTATAACACAGTGGAAGAACTGACTTGGGTGTTTTGCGTTTGATCGCAATTTTTGCGGATAGCAAGAGTCGCCACCGACTTTTCTTTTATCCAATAAGGAAAGGTTGAAAAATACAAGAAAGACCTTTCGAGATTATTTCTTGAGTTTTAGGGTAGGTTATGAAAAGGGAAGGTATTAGCACCCTTTTCATCCGTAGTCATCTACGGGCTCTTAGTTGCTTGCTAGATCACTTGCTTTTGTTTGAAAATATGCTTTGTGGTATGGGTTTGAAAGTATTTTGAAAACATCTTTGTAATGATTCTCGTTTCTATAAGAATGCGTACAAAGTGTTGATTTTGAAAAAATAATTCAAAGAGGTGTTTGTGGAATGTGTTTTTGAAAGTGATTTTGAAAAGTGTCTTTGTAATGACTCTCGCCTCTATAAGAATGCGTAAAAAGAGCTTTGTCTTTTGAAAATATTTCAATTGAAAGTGTTGGTGTGAAAAATGTTTTTATTGTGAGCAAGCGAGCAACTATGAGCATCCTACCTACTCAAAAGGTCTTTGTTCTTTTCCTCCTCCTTTAGATGTTATTATCTTACCATTGATTTGGTAAGAAGTCCCATCATTGGATGTGAAGGGACGGACATGGGACGTTTGTATAGTCATGAATAGAAATGTTGTGAGATGTCTTAGCATTTCTTTTGAGGGACTAAGATCATTTGTAAGGCAACATTTGAAGCGTCATCGAGGGACTATGATCTTTTGATTTTTTTTTTTGCTAAAATGTATCACATGCATATTATGACCATTTTCTCAAGGCAACAAGTGGAGTTAACCCTAGGGGTGCATGTGTACAAGTGTGTTTGATTGCATACATTTTTTTCTTGAATTTAAGATTTTCTAAGCATTGGTTTTAATCTTGCCATACACACCCTAATTACTAACATTTATATGAAAGCGGTAAATTGCGGAAAGTAAATTTACTACGCTATTACATTACTTGGGGATGGGGATACAAATGTACAAATGAGGGTTGCAAGAAATGAAATTATTATTATCTATTACAACCATATCGAATGTGAATAAATGTGAAAAAATTGGAATGAAAAGAAGGTGAACTTTGTTTTGACTTTTATTTATATGAAAGATTTTGATTAATTAAAGTAATTATGAAAATAAAATATTTTTTATAACATTTTTATATATTCATAAAATAAAACTTGTAAATAAATAGTGTGTAAAAAATCAACTCAAAAGGAGTTGTTTTGACTGTTTGAAAAAAATATTTGAAGTTTGTTAAAAAATATATAAAACATAAACAAAAAAAGGCAAAAACTGTTTTTGGTCCTGTCAAGGTTTGAACTCAGGTCCCTACACAAAAATACTTTTTACGCGCATTGTTTATACCAATGGGGTGGTCTGCTTCATCCGTTCACGAGACAGCTTCAAATGGGTACAAGGTAAACTTGTTTCTGAACGTTTAAAGTGCCCAGTTCTCCCCTTCGATTGTAGGAATGCAAATCTTCCCTAGTTGAGATTCGAAAGGCTTCCCTGTTCAGCCAATCAAAGGATACACACAACCTTCCTAAAGTTTGGATATGAACCTAACAAAGGTAACCTTCGGAAGTTACAGGCCCAGTGGTTAACACAAGTTTATTTGGAACCAAAATCCAAAGACTAAATATACATGGTAGTGATGATCGAAATCTAAAGCATGGTTAATTTTCTAAATGTGATATCTACATTTTTCTTTTATTTATATGTAAAAATGATATTTAAATGGAAAGTTCCAAGTTTAGAGGAACTTACCTCTTGAAATGTCAATCGAAGGAGCTGTATATGACTTCCTTGGTGGTGGATCAAACTTTGCTGGAACTTTCCTTGGGCTACTGGGACCACTTCTCTGCTTGTATCGAAAGGTTGGTATTTATGAGGAAATCGAAGGTGTTGGTATACTGCAGTTTGGGGGGAGTGAATCGAAGGTGGTGTTATACTATAGTTTGGGGGAGTGAATCGAAGGTGGTGTTATACTATAGTTTGGGGGAGTGAGTCGAAAGGTACACTACTGAGATTTTTTGTGAAAAGTTTTAAAGTTTTGAAGGTTTGAGAATATTGGAGAGTTTCAGAATATTAGAGAGTTTGAGGATTTTTATGATTTTTCTCTTTAGCAAAAATCAGACCCCTTTTTTTGTCAAAGGTTTCTCTATTTATAGAGAAAAGGTTTGGGAATTTGAACAAAGATATGGCTTGGTTGAAGCGTGAATATTAAGCTATGTCAGATTTTCCATGATCCCAAGGTGAAGTACTAAAGTTGTTGGTTAAAAGGGGCTGACTTCCCTGACTTATGGTGAAGTACAATCAGGATTTAAGCAAAGCATGGGCTTAAGACAAAATTTGTACTAGCAAATTTACTTTCATAAAAAAATATTTTGGACAAAGGCTTAATTATATGGATAATAACTTAATCCATAATGTAAACAATTAATTATGGAGTGTGTGATGCTGTGGGAGAATTGGCTTGAGGTTTTGCGTTTTTTGTTCGCAAATGTTTCGGTTTAGCAAGAGTCGCCAGCGACTTTTATTTTATCCAAAAGGAAAGGTAAAAAAGCACAGGAAAGACCTTTGAGATTGTTTTTGGGTTCGGGGGGTAGATTATGAAAAGGAAAGGTGCTAGCACCCTTTTCATCCATGGTTTTCCATGAGCTCATAGTTACTTGTTTTAGATCACTTGCTTTTCTTTTTCAATTGTTTGAAATGGTGCTTTGGTGTGTGGTTTTGAAAGTATTTTAAAAAGAGGCCTTTGTTTAGGCAACCTTTGTAATGATTCTTGTTTGAATGTATACAAAGGTGTTTGTCTTTTGAAAAATGTTTCAATGTTTGAAAGTTTGTTGGGAAATGTTTTGAAATTGTGTGATAGTTTGAAAATAGCAAGGATGGTTTGCAAATTGATCAAGTAACTAGGAGTTGTCTATCCTACTCAAAAATCTTTCCTACACATCTTTATTCCTTTGATATTATTGTTTTACCATTGCATTTGGTAAACAACCCTATCTTTGGATGTTAAACGGGACGGGCGTGGGTCATCGTATGACCATGATAACAATATTTCCAAGTATCTTAGCAAGTTTTTGAGGGACTAGATCATTTTTGTTTAGGCAACCAAGATAGCGTCATCGAGGGACTATGATCTTTTTGTTTGATTTGTTTTGCCAAGATACCTAGCATGCATACCATGGCCATGTTTTTAAGGCAACAAGTGGGTGAAACCCTAGAGATGCTTGTGTGCATTGTGTTGTCATTTTTCATGCATTTCTGTCTTGTGTTTAGTCATGCTATTTGTTTTGATTCTGGTCTTTGCATACAAAACCCTAATTTACTATCATGGCATTTGAAAGTGATAAAATGCGTAAAAGTAAATCTAATACTATTACAACATTATTATAGAGAGGGGATACAAGTTTGAATAGGGGGATATTGCTCAAAAATAAAACCATTATTCAACTATTACAACCAAATTGAATTCATTGTACAAATAATAAATAAATGAACAATTATTTAAATAATGCAATAAAATGTAAATATGCACAAATGCTTTTTTTTTTGTATTTATTTTATGTATGTAAAAATAAGTTTATTTATGTCCTAAAAATAAGAAAATAAAAATGATTATTTTTGGAAAGGGTGAAAACCCTATTTTTTTTGTTTAATAGAAAATATATTCTAATATTATTTATGTATAAAGAAATAATAAAAATAATATATACAAAATGTTAAGAAATAAAATATGCGAGAAAATAATATTTTAAGTGTATAATATAATAAAATAAAAATATGAAAGTATTTTAATATTATTTACAAATTTATTTGAGAAAATAAAAGTATTTAACCTAATAAACTATTTTTTGTCATAAAAATGTAAAAATTAAGAAAATATTTTTGGTGATTTTTAATATTTAGAAAAAATAATAAAAGTTAGAAAATATAAAAGAAATGAAAAATAATACAAAATATAATAAATGGGCCAAGGGGGTGCAAAAAGTAAGCAGGGGGTGTCAAAAGTCAAGCAAGCCAGGCCCAGCCCATGTCCCACTTCGTCCCTGTCCTTCAAACCAAAAAACGTGCGCGCCATGTACAAACTTGTAACTCCTGCATACGTGCTTAAAAACAAAATCTTGTAACATGAAAGTTATAGCTTATCATCACACGATTATAATGATATAAAGAACTTGATCTAACTCTCAAAGACCAGAGAGAATTTCGTTGGCCCTAAATTCTGACCTAGTTTTTTCAGCATGTTCATCATCCAAATTCTCCTAGCTCAGTTTATATAAATACAAGCTATGCATATGTACAGCTCAAGGACATTAAGGACTACATTTTTGCTTCACAAACCTAAGCCTAAGGATGTCTAAATAAGGAGATCGAAAGTTGGAAATTACCTTGTTCAGTCAAGTTCGAATATGGCAATGTAGGAGTTGTGAGTGAGGCCTGAAGGTCTTTTGAGCTTGCTTGATGTTCCCTTGACCTTTCCCAATGCTTAGCTTGCTTTGAAATGGCCTGAACCTCCTTGTAGAACTCAACCTGTAAAGCTTCAAAATGAAAATGGTGAAGTGTGAAAATGGAGTTACAGTTGATGGACCGGTGCTTGGATAGTTCAGGTGTGATGTTTAGAATGTGTTTGAAATGATTCCAAGCAAAACGCACGAGGGAATATGGATTTGGTCAAGGTTCTGTAGTGGTTGCCCTGTTTTGGCATAAAATGGGGTTTTTTGTGCTTAAGTGTGTTTGAGGTGCTATGAGCTCGTGTTTCTGGCTTGGTATAATGTGTTGAGCTTGTTTGAAAGTGTTACAAGACTTGGTTTTAACAGATGCACAAGTTATGGAACTTTTGCAAGGTTTCTTGTTTTTGAAGCAAAAGGTGAGTTGACAAAAGCCAAGGTTGTACAAGCTAGCTTGAGGCCTGCTGAGATTTGGTGAGCTTTTCCTGATGTTTGTGGAGTTGGTTTGCAGCAAAAGATTTGGTCCAAGGCTCAAGATAAACAAAAATGCAAACAGCATGCTTTATGTAAATGGTATTGCCACCTTTATGCCATTTTTGGAATAAATCAATGTGTAATGCTCCATAGCTCAGAATAAGACCAATATCCATTGTATTTGCATTTAATTAAGGAGTGTGGAAAGTTTTAAGACCTGCAAAACAAGTACAAGCATGCTTAGGACAGATTTGCAACTTGTAGCAATGTGCAAAATGCCTTGGACAAAAGTGATAATTTGCCATTTTCAAACTTTCGATTCTCCCTAACCACAAATGATATTGGATAGTTCTTGGACATTTTTGAAAGCTTGTAACATGCTATAAAATCCATCTTTGAAATGCATTTTGAGATTCCACTTGGAACTATGTGAAAATTTGCCATGAAGATAGGTCAAAATCCTGCCTAAATTAGGGCAAAATTTCACTAAGTTAAAAGTTTCATGGACCCTTGTTCACAAAATCATAACTTGAGATCCAAGCATCTTTTGGGAAAACTTTGTGAATAAAATTTGTATATTTGGTGGAGTAATACAACTTTCATGTTGGAAGTTTTCTTTGAATCCAATTGCATCATGGTGAAAAAGTTGGGCAAAGTTGGGAAAAAATAAGAAATTTTCATAACTTAGAAAATTTCTAAGTTATGAAAATTTTCCATTTTAAACCCTAATTTTCAAAATTAAGTTTCTTGGTGAAAAATTTTCATATTTTGACATATCTTGATGAAAAATGACCCTTAGCACTTGATTTTGACCAAAAAGTCAAAGTTTGACTTTTCAGTGTACAGTTGATTTTGATCAGTTAACTGGAAAATTCATCTGTCAATCCAATGCATTTGAGATCTTTTGAACCTTGTGATTAGGTCAAGATGATTCCATTGAGTCCTTGAAACCATTTTTGAACTCAATTTGCCATTGTCTAGGTGAAAAATCAGAAATTGCCCTTCTACAGTCAAAACCCTAAAAATGACCATTTTGCCCTTTTGAAGATCTGATCAAATTTCTTGAGGAGTTGTGGTCCAAACTTGATCAAATGGTTCATATGAGTTTATAATGTTGATGTGGATCAAGAATTATGAGGTTTGAATGTAAATTGGCCACAATTGACTTTTTCCCCAATACAACTGATTTTTAGGTCAACTGTCCAATTGACTGGTCAAAAATTTGATTCAAAGCTTGAAACTTGGTATGAGCAATCTTAGAGGTCCAACATGAAGTATGAAAGTCTCATAAGGCAATGGAAGTCCAAAAATCCTTGTGCAAACTCAAACCCTAATTTCAGGTCAACAGTGCAAAGAGATGTCTTGAGCTTGTGCAAACCGTAATCCTGTCTGGAGTCCAAGCAGTCTTGTGAGGAGAATCTTGATAAAATGAGAGGGCAAATTTTGGGGTACAACATAGTGAAATACAAGAATTAAGGCCTGTAAAGTAAGATCATGTAGCATGGCCTATGGATTTGATCAGTTTTCCTTCAAAATTCTATTTTCCACTTGTGTCGAAGAGTTCTAGAAATGTACCAAAGAAGACTGCTTCGAAGGGAGCAAAATTCCCAAACGTAGCTTATGGGTTAAACTTGCATCGAAGGAGACTTACTTCCCAAACGGAGGACGTAACCCAAACTTTCATTCGAAGGAGTCCACAAAGCCAAATGAAAGATGCATGCAGAAAGGTCTTAAATGCCCAAACGAAAGAGGCGTCAAAGGAGGGCCACATGCCCAAACGAAGGAGGCATGCAAGAAGTCTAAATGCCCAAACGAAAGAGGCATCAAAGAAGTTTAAATTCACAAACGAAAGAGGCATCAAGGAAGGCCACATGCCCAAACGAAATAGGCATGCAAGAAGTTTAAATACCCAAACGAAAGAGGCATCAAGGACGGCCATATGCCCAAACGAAAGAGGCATGCAAGAAGTTTAAATGCCCAAATGAAATATGCATCAAGGAAGGCCACATGCCCAAACGAAAGAGGCATGCAAGAAGTTTAAATGGCCAAAAGAAAGAGGCATCAAAGGAGGGAAACATATGCAAACGAAGGAGGCATGCAAGAAGTCTAAATGCCCAAACGAAAGAGGCATCAAAGAAGTTTAAATACCCAAATGAAAGAGGCATCAAGGAAGGCCACATGCCAAAAAGAAAGAGGCATGCAAGAAGTTTAAATGCCCAAATTAAAGAGGCATCAAAGGAGGGCCACATGTGCAATCGAAGGATGCCAAAAGGAGGTTTTTTTCCTTGGAACCGAAGGAGGTTACAGGAGGCTTTTTTCCTTGGATTCGAAGGAGGTTACAGGAGGCTTTTTCCCTTGGAATCGAAGGAGGTTACATGAGCCTTTTTTCCTTGTGCCTGTTGGCCTGATGGGCGCCTCTTGCGTGTAAGAAGGAAACTATGGCTCAATCAAAAATTGTATGCAGTTAGCCATCAACTTTGTGAATCAAAGAAAGCATGGAGGGAATTATGTGTCTAATCAACATAGGCATGCAGACATCAAACGTCCAATCAAAGCATGCATATAGGCAGCCATTGCATTGTGAACCAAGTGAGGCCAAAGATACAATCGAAGGTTGCATGCAGGAAGCTCCTCCCTTGTAAATCAAAGCCAGCGTGTCAGAGGCCAACGCCAAATCGAAGGGTGCAAGCTAAGCTTGCATCGAATAAGGCCAAAAGTCCAATCGAAGGATGTGAATCGAAGAAGACTTTCTTTTTCTCCAATTTTGTCAAAAAGATTATTTTTATCTGTTTTCCCCTTTTTTAACAGTTTCATCTTTAACTTGATGCTGGAAAATCCAATTATACTTGTGCAAGCTTGAATTTTGAGAATCCTTGTAAGAAATGCCTTGAGAAATGAGAGGGCAAATTTTGGGGTACAACAACTATGTATGTGTTGTATTTTGATAATTACACTGTAACTCGGATTTAAGTGGGACCGAAAAAAAATGAAAGCTAACTTCAAGGGATACAACTCTTATTAAGACACCAAAAGATGATTCAACATTTTCCCCTCTGTCCATACGCGCATAAGAAACGTATAAAATATACTTATTTTCTACCCATAAGCATAGAGACTAACCAAATGAATACAACATGAAGCCATACATATATCACAACACCAGACGTGTATGGAAGGCTTAAAGGACAAAGCTACCTATACCTATACACATCCAGGAGAATCAGATGCATACAACATGAAGCCATACACATATCACACTGCCAAACACATATGGCATTTTTGAAGGCCATAAATGCCTCAGTCTAGACAAATATGGATACACCTATATGAGATTAGGGACTTCCATACGCCTCATACGCATATGTTAGTCTCGTAAACTGCCCATAACACCCAGGGCAGTATTCAAGAAGAAAAACAATTATAAAACCTTTTTTTATCTTGATTTTTGATAAAAAAAGTTACAAGTTAAGAGTAGAAGAACACAATAGGAGCAATGTGGAGCATCGATTTCAAGGGACTATCCATTGAAGGTTCTTCATCTTTGATCATTCTGTAATGTTTAACAATTTATCGTGTCTTTTATCATTATTATGAGTAGTTAAACCATTCAATTCTAGAGATGGATCATTGTTCTTGATGGAGTTTGATTTTTTGAGTTTATTTTTGTAATGGATAATTTTTTATCTTCTACATGATTTATTTATTTCCAAACTTAATGCTTTCTCTCTCTAAGAATGATTTACGTTTACCTCTTAGGAAGGACTTTCAATAGTAATGCTTGATTGCAATATTTTATATTAGATATCACCTAGGACTATGAATGTCATATAAAAAATACTTTGTTCTTGATTTATAAATGTTTGAATTCATTTACAATGGACTATGGCCATAAGAATTGATTGTAATAGTCAAAGGTTTATTCACTAAAGACTTAGGAATAAATTTCTATAAGAACCAGTAATATGTAGAGATAAAACAAGTTGTTACAATGTCAATTTAGGATCTCAAACGAACTCGGGCTCAAACTCTCATTCCTAGCATGTTTTACTCATATTATTTTCTAATTTATTAAATTTGCTCTCATTTAAACCTTTTGCAATAAAACAAACTCAAAACCCCCAAATACTTTTGTTTAACTAAAATCACCATCAAACTCTAAAATATAATGTTGTCCTCGAGATTGATATTATGGGATTTATCGATATTACTACTTTGATAGATTAGTACACTTTATAATTTACCTATCAATCACTTATGCTAAACAATCTTTCTGAAAATCAAGTACTCATTTTTTGTCCATTAGTCATATTCCTGACCTCTCAGGTGTATCTGGCACTCACCTATCATAATCCAATACATATGTTCATCATATAATATATGAATCTAACCCTACCTCTTCTGAAGTTTCACCTAACTTGAAAATCAAGTCATTTCCATGCAGTGCAATAAATCTTATGTTGGATCCATATGTATTGTCAAATTTCTCAGAGTCCTTATCCACTTTCTTTCATAGCCATTCGTGTCACGCCTATTATGCTCCATTATTGAAAAATGGTCATCCTATGTTAACAAGAGCTAATACAGGAAAGTCAATACCTAAGGCATTTCTAGTCCATATTGAGCCAACTACAATCAAACAATTCCTCTGCTAACCTGAATTGGTTGAAGCTATGAAGACTAAGTATAACTCCCTTCTAAAAAATGGTACATGGAATCTTAATTCACTACCTCCTCATAGAAGGACCATAAGCTACAAATGGGTCTTCAAGGTTAAGGAAAATCTAGAGATACAAGGCAAGATTGGTGGCCATGGTTTCTTATCAACAACATGGCTTCGATTTTTATGAAACCTTCTCACATGTAGTTAAACTAATAACAAGTCGTGTGATCTTGACTTTAGCCATTACACATAAATTGGAGATACAACAAATTGATATCACTAATCCATTCCTTAATGGTGATCTCCAAGAAGATGTGTATATGCAACAACCACCTGGCCTCATTGACTCGAATCCACTATTATTTTTCAAACTTAGAAAAGACATATATGGTTTAAAGTAGACTCCATGTGAATGATATGAGAAATTACATCAAGCATTGATTCATTTTGGGTTCACCCCAAGCAGGTGTGATCATTCCTTTATTTGTTTACAACTATTAGAGTGTCACACTATATGCTCTCATATAATGTTGATGACATCCTTCTAACAAGCACTTCTTCCAAACTTACTCAAGACTTCATCAACAAACTTCATGACAAGTTTTCTCTAGAGAAACTTGCCAACCCTCAATACTTCCTATGTATTGAAGTTCATCATTAAGATAATGTCTCTATGCTTCTCACACAAACCAAATACATTAGGGATCTTCTATCCAAAGTTAAAAGTTTGAAGCAAAGGGTGTGTACACACATATGGTTAGAAATTGTAAATAGAGAAAACATTGGCAAAAACACCATTCTAGATCCTTTCCTATATCATTCCATAGTTGGTGCATTATAGTATGTTACTCTCACTTTGACCTGATGTCATATTTTGTGTTAATAAAGTATGTCAATTCATGGCAACTCCACTGGAATCACATTAATGTGAAGTCAAGTGCATCTTGTGTTACTTGAGTGGCACAGTAGATCATGGCTTAATGATTACACGTGCTAAAAATGAGGAAAGTCATCTACACATGTCTACAATGAATCTGATTGGGAAAGAAACCCGAACACATATCAACCTCAATATCATATGTCTATTTTGGTCCCAATCTTTTTTCGTGAGCTTAAAGAAATAAGCTCTAGTTACAAGGTTAAGCACAAAAGTAGAATATAGAGTGTTGACACATACAACCTCAAATCTTCTATGATTGGAGTCTTTTCTATTTGAATTACACATTATTACATAGATCCCACATTATTATGTGATAATCTCAGTGCGGTAATGTTATCCCACAATCCAATATTGCATGCTAGGACAAATCATATTGAACTTGATATTCATTTTGTCTGAGATAAAGTTATAGCAAATCATCTACAAATCCAACATGTCCCTTATCATGTTCATATTTTTGACATGTTAACAAAACTGCTTCATGCATCTATATTCATAGAGTTCAAAACCAACCCAAGGTAGTTATGCTCAAGTCATCGTGACTTTGGGGGGGGGGGGGATATTAGAGGGTGCATAAAATATACAAGTTGATAAACTATATGAGATGACTAAAAGTAGTTATAAGGTTTGTTATAGTTGTTATTGTATGTAGCTAACTTCAAGTTATAGGTTGTAACTAACTTGTAGAGTCTAACTTGTATAAGAGTCAAACTTTCATTCAATGAACACTTAGACTTTGTTTGGGAGTTTGGAAGGGAAGGGTGGGCTTTGGGAAAAAAATGAAGGATTGAGTGAAAATAATATAAGAATTAGGTTACGAGGATTTGAAAGAATTTATTTTTATTCTAAAACTAAAATGCCCCTAATTTTGAGGGAAAAAATATTATTGGAGGAGGGGTTTTGTTGGTTTTGGAGGGCTTAGACAAATAGTTCAAATATAATTTATGTCGTCATAGTATTCCAAATAAATTAAAATATGTTATTGATAAACACTATTTTAACATTTTATACAATTTTTTAAAAAAATTAAAAAATTTCTCTATATTTTTTGAAAAAATCAATTTTCAAAACCCTCTGTTCTCCTCCCTTCCAAACTCTCAAACAAAGTCTCAATACATTATTATAAAAATATAAATATCTTGCTCATTCTCTCAATCATTCTTCATCTCTCTCTCTCTCTCAATGAACAATTGTGTTGGAACAAACACAAAATAAATTGGTGAATCAATGGTGAAAAGTGGTTGATTGGAGAATATGAAGTTTAGAGAGAAATTGGAGATTATTAGAGAGAGAGAGAGAGAGAGAGAGAGTAATTGAGGAGAAAATATAAAAATCAGCATTCACTAGCTCAAATCATTACAAGAGGTATTTATAGGCAACACTAAAACAAGATGGAACCAAAACATACCCAAAAGAGCTCAAAAATTTCAAACTGACGCGCCAAAAACCGATTTCCCCAAACAAGAGAATGAATTTCTTGAACTGAAAAAGAAACTTCCAAAAAATCTTAACTGATGGAAATCGATTTCCCATTTTTTGGAAATCGATTTCCTCCACGAAAAATCTAGATTTTTTATTTCCAGAAGTGCTTCTCAAATAAGTTGTTTCGACGAAACGATTCCTAAAGCTTCCAGAATGCACTTGAATTATTATCAACTTCCAACACACCACCTTAATTCAAATGCTCAACATTCTTCATACCTAAACTCCTCACAAGCTTCTTGAACACATCATTTGTCACGCCTTTCATCAACAAATCTGCAAGTTGTTCTTTGCTTCGACAATATCCTAACTTCAGCTGGCCTGTACACACCAGTTCCATCAAGTAATGAAATCTCATATCTATATGTTTTCTCCTCCCATGTGCTATGGGATTCCTTGCAAGATTAATGGCTGAAATGTTATCAACCAAAAGCGTAACAACTTTTCTACATTGTTGTCCAGCTCCTTCAGCAGATTCACAAGCCACGCAACCTGACATGCACACATCGATGCAGCGATATACTAGGACTCATAAGAATAGAGTGCAACCACAAGTTCCTTTTTAAAGCACCAAGAGATTGAAGCTCCACCGAACATAAAGACATAACCATTTGTAGACTTTCGATCATCTCTATCTCTACACCAATTAAAATCCGTGTAATCAAGTAACTCGCAATTTCTTCCGGTATCAGCTGCAAGAAAGAGAATTTCATAGCCAAGAGTTCCTTTGATGTATCTTAGGATCCTCTTAACTGCTGCCAAGTGAGACACATTTTCTCTCTCCATGAATCTACTTGCAATGCCGATACTAAACATCAAATTTGGCCGCGTATTGCACAAGTAACGTAATGGTCCAATCAACCTCCTATATTGAGTTGGATCTACATCTTGCTCATCATCACTTTTAGACAACTGTAACTTTGCTTCAGGCGGTGTTATGACAATATTACAATTCTCCATATCACATCTTTTTAAGATCTCAAGTGCACGCTTCCTTTGATGCATACTATTTTTTACTTATGGAATTCTATGCCAAGAAAGTATTTCATTAAGCCAAGGTCACTCATCTCAAATTCTTCCATAAGCTCACTCTTGAACTTAGGAATATTCACTTCATTAATGCCAGTAATCAATAAGTTATCCACATATAAGCAAAGTATGATCAAATATTTGTTTGCATATGTCTTTACATAAATACCATGTTTGGATACACACTTCTTGAAGCCAACCTCAACTAGAAAAGCATTGATGCATTTGTTCCAAGCTCTAAGTGCTTGTTTCAAACCATAGAGTGCCTTCTTCAATTTGTAGACTCTTCTCTCTTGATTCTTCGCCACAAAACCATGGGGCTGCTCTCATAGACTTCCTCCTCAAGTGGACCATTCAAAAATGCGGCTTTTACATTCATTTGATACATTGACCAATTATTGCTATTCACAATACCAACAACCAACCGTATAGTTTCTAATCTAGCCACAGGTGCAAACACCTCATCCTAGTTTATACCTTCTCTTTGCAAAAATCCCTTCACAACTAGTTGAGCCTTATACTTGATAATTTTGCCTTTTGGATTTACCTTCACTTTATAGACCCATCTCACACTGATTGGATTTTCCTGTTCCAGTAAATCGACCAGCTCCCAAGTACTATTTTTCTCAATCGATTCCAGCTCCTCCTTTATCGCATACACCCACTTTGAATTGCTTAATGCCTCCTCCGTGCTTATGGGCTCGAATTCGGCCATAAGCGTAAAGTGGATAAGATTGCCTTCATTATTGATCTCTTTATCATGGAATACTTCACAATCTCGGAGCCTCTGAGGTAGGCCTCTGCGTCTTGTTGGTTGTCTACTGGATTCATCATTTTCAATCTGAACCGACTGCTGCACAGGACCTGCCGAACCTATATTTTCTGCATTTTCTTTTGAAAATCGATTTCTAGAATTGGGGGAATCGATTTCTTCTTCTGAAAAACCAGTTCCAGCATCTTCAGGGTGCAAAACATGTGAGGGAAATCGATTTCCCTCATCTAGGGAATCGATTTCTACAACTGATATGCCTTTTTTTCTGCTGTCAAACAGCCTTAACTTGTCCACGACCACATCTCTACTTATCACAATCATCTTGCTACTCATATCAAATAACTTGTAGCCTCCGGTAGGATGATAACCAACAAATAACATGATCTCTCCTTTATCATCAAACTTCTTTCGAAGCTGAACCAGAATATGTTGAAATGCTATCGAATCGAAAACTTTCAAATGACTCAAACTCGGTTTATGTCCAGACCATACCTCTTATGGAGTCGCTTTGTTCAGCTTCTTAGTAGGGCACATATTCAACTAATAGGAAACTGTAGACATGACTTCACCCCATAGTTCCTTCGTTAAGATTTTTCCCTTCAACATGCTACGAACCATATTCATTATTGAAAGATTTCTTCTCTCGCAAACACCATTTTGTTGAGGCATATAAGGTGGCACAACCTCATGTATTATACCCACAACATCACAATAATTCCCAAAATCATTCAAGGTATACTCACCTCCACCATCGATTTTGAGAATTTTCAACTTATGACCACTTTGTTGTTTTGCCATGGATTTAAAACATTTGAACACATCAAGCACCTCATATTTCCTCTTGATTAGATAAATCTATAGCTTCCTACTAAAATCTTCAATAAAAGTAAAAAAGTACCTATTTCCACCATACGAGTCGACTTGCAATGGACCACACACGTCGGAGTACACCACCTCAAGATGATGTTTGATCCTATGACCCGTATCCTTACTAAAACTATTCTTGTGGTGCTTCCCTTGAACACACTTTTCACAAATCTCAGCTGGAATATTGATCTTGGGCAGCCCGGTCACCATACCATTCTTTTGTAACACGTCGAGGTCTCGAAAATTGAGATGTCCAAGATGGTAATGCCACAACCACTCATCACAACTTGTCGTTGTAGCAAGACAATTTTGCTCCATCACTTTCAACTCTATCTTGAAAGTATGATTTGCATTCATGGGTGATCTAAGAATTAAGACTCTGTTTCGGTCCAAAACGCGCAAAATCTTATTTTCCATGCGAATTATGTAATTCTTCTCAAGCAATTGGCCAATTATCAAGAGATTACATTTAATTCCAGGAATGTACATCACATATTTTATCGAGAAGTTACTCCCATCCTTCTTCATGATCAAAACATCACCTACACCGTCGGCCGCTAAAGTGGCGTCATCCGTGAATTTTACTCTATTATCTGTGGCTTGATTGATTTTAACAAACCAATCCTTTTTACCCGCCATATGCGTTGAACAACCAGAATCTAAGTACCACTCGTAACTTTCTTGGACTCCATCTCGAATGGTTACCATTGTGTTTCGCTTCGAACGCGTTTCTGCAAAATTTTCTGCACTGCAGACGCTGCTGCCCAGCTTCTGACAACTGCTACTGCAGCTGTCCAGCAGCTTTTTAATGCCATAATTATCATCTTTGATCATGTCCAGAAGTTTATTATCATCATCCACCTCTTGTCTTGCAACCTTAGCTTCATCACCTTGATTCTATTTCGATTTTGCATTACATTCCTTTGCAAAATGCCCATGTTTTTTACAATTGTAACACTTTACACCAATTTTGTCAAACTTCTTGGTGTTGTTGCCTTGACCACTACCTTTGGAGCTACTTTAACCTTTTTGTGCCATTGAACGTTTGAATTTTGTGAATCTTTTCCACCAAAATTTTGAAAATTTATCTTCCCTTTTTAAGACCATTTTTCTTTCGATCTCTTGTTCTTCTCATTGAGTTGTGCTTGCAACGTAATCTCTGTTTTGACTTTGTCATTTCCTCTTTCATCCATTCTTTGTTCATGAGCCTCTAATGAGCTTTGAAGCTCCTCCTTACTCATGGTAAGAAGATCCTTTGATTCTTCGATTTTAATCACTATATTATCGAATCTTGACGTTAAAGAATGCAAGATTTTTGCTACCACATTCTGCACAGACACGGTTTCACTGCAAGACTTCATTTGATTCACCAAATACGTTATACGCGTAACATAATCATTGATCGACTCCTTCTCTTCCATTTGCACTAGCTCGAACTTCTTCTTATGAGTTTGTAACCTCACAACCTTCGCTTTATCATCCCCTTCATAAGCTTTCTTCAAGATCTCCCAAGCTTGTTTTGCCGACGCGCAATCACCAACCTTTTTAAAGTTGTCATTATCGATGAAAGAATGTATTAAGAAGAGTGCCTTGTAGTCTTTCTTCTTCTCTTCCTTGGATGTAGCTTGTTGAGCAATTGTAGCTTCTTCCCCAAATAGTGTAACACCATCGTTCACTACTTCGAGAACGTCTTGATACCCAAACTAAACTTTCATTTGTTTACACCACTTGTCATAGTTCTTGGAATCAAGAATTGAAAGGTTGATAGGGATTTGATCATTGGAAATGATAGACATGTTTGCAATGGATTAATGGATTAAAACCAAGGATCTTGATGTCAAATGTTGGAACATACACAAAATAAATTGGTGAGTCAATGGTGAAAAGTAGTTGATTGGAGAAGATGAAGTTTAGAGAGAAATTGGAGATTATTAGAGAGAGAGAGAGAGAGAGAGAGAGAGAGAGAGAGAGAGTAATTGAGGAGAAAATATCAAAATTGTTATTAACTAACTCAAATCATTACAAGAGGTATTTATAGGCAACACTAAAACAAGGTGGAACCAAAAGAGGCCCAAAATAACTAAAAAAATTTCAAACTGACGCGCCAGAAATCGATTTCCCCAAACAAGAGAATCGACTTCCCGAACTGAAAAAGAAACTTCCAGAAAATCTCAACTGGTGGAAATCGATTTCCCATTTTGTGAAAATCGATTTCTTCTGTGAAAAATCTAGATTTTTTATTTTCATAAATGCTTCTCAAATAAGTTGTTTCTACGAAATAATTCCTGAAACTTCCAGAATGCATTTGAATTATTATTATCAACGTTCAATAAATTATTCATCTCTAACATCGACACAACTTGAAAAAATGAAAAATTAACTTGTTTAATTTTATATTTAAATGCATTTTTTTAAATATTGAAATTTTGATTCTTCTATTTTAAAAATAATCATTTTTAGTCTTTAAATTTTAAATTTTTTCTCAGTTCATTTTATTTTTGAGTTAACTTTGTTTATGTCTCATTATTTAGATGAACATAGGTAATATCAATTATATATTTTTTGAGTTAATATTTATTTTTCTCGTGTCATATGAAAGATATTTTTGAAATATTCTATATAAAAAAAAATTTAATTTTCATCCTTTAATATTTTAAAATATTTTATTTTGGTTCCTTTTAAAATCTAATTACTAAAATCTTTAACTAGTAGTTTTTTTTTTAATAATTTATTTAATGACTTGGATAGTCTAGTTGGTTTTTATTTTTTCTTCATATTTTTAAATGTCATGTGAAATTTCTCATTTTATTTTAATTGATTTTTTAATAAATTCAAAATTATAAATATAATAAAGAGTAAAAAATTGCCTTTTCAACTTCTGTTCCGTTTAAAATCAAACGAGTTATGCTACTTGTGTGGATTTTGTATAAACAAATAACATATATAAATAATAGCAAAACAAAAGAGAAAATGAGTTTGGTGTTATGGTGGTAAAGTGTCTGTGTTATTCTAAGTGTCTTGGCTTCAAATCTTCCACATGTTACTTTTAAATCTTTATTATATTTATAATTTTCAATTTATTAATAAAAATAATTTAAATAAAATAAAAAAATCCGAGATCATATTTAATTCTTTTTGATATCTCAATGTTCAATGTATGTATAAAGTGATAAAGCAAGTACTTCAAAATAATTGGCCATTGCATTTTAAATTTTTTTATCCATTTGAGGTTACACTACTTTTTTGTAAGGTTGGTGGAAAAAGAAATAAATGTGGTATTTCATTTGTTAAAAAGTTCCACTCTAGCTAGGGAAAAAAGTAGACATCAAATGAAAAAGAAGTGAGCATGCTCCACTCCCACTAAACAATCAATAAATCACATCAGTTATCAAAGGTTCATTGAACCTACTTGGATTATTTTCCACTATCACTAGCAAAGTAATCAAGGAACTTCGTGGTATATCATGGGAATTTTGTTACAAGACAATTATTGAGCAACTATTTTATTATGGAGATACAAAATCTCTCTTATATTGAGCCATTTTAATTTAATCTTCTCATATTTTATTTATTTATATTTATTTATCAGTTTATACTTTAATTTATTTCAATAAATTCTCTTTTAAACTGAGTCGAGACTTAATTTATATCAAATCATACCACCTAAATTATAAGATGTTAAGCAGATTAGATAATTGTTGGAAGCAGTGTAGCGGCAAGCAATAAAAGTTTTGGAAATATTTATCCAGAAATTTATCGTATCTACATAGATTGGTTATTAAATGTCGTTCGATAAATCTCTCGTTAATGAGTTTGAGGATAAATAGGTTTGTAAAGAAAATGTTATCAACACAAAATAAATGTAAACAAAAGTAAAAACTAAAGAAGAACTTATCAAGCCTGCATATAATCTACTCATCACAGACTTAAATCTATCGACTAGTTACATTCAACCTAACAATATTCATCAATGTCCCTACGTATCACTCACAACCTAAGTCATTTCTAACCTAAATTGAGAGACCGGCTGTATCACCAAGGAAATGATCTATCTACCTCCTCAACAACACAGAAGACAACTATGTAATCGCACTGACGATCTCTCAGTACAGCACAACCACACAGAGGCATTAAGCTTTGATACCCAAGTGGATGTCAGCTCTAAATCTATCTCTATAGTTCATAAACTAACAGATAATCATCCTAGATAAGAATCTAAGCAGTATCTGTCTATAACAACTCAAATCCCTAGCACAGAGCAAAAATCTAAGACAACAATCCACAAAAATTTGTAAATCAAGTTTTATATAACGTCATGGGCGACAAATATACATAAGTTTAGAGTAAATACATGTACAAACTCAACACAAAGAATACACAAAGAGGAAGAGAAATGAACCACAAATCTACCGGTTTGTCAGTACCGATTGATGAGCAATCCACCTCGGATCATCTGTATGCAAGCTTCAATGTTGTTTTCTAAATTAATTCTATCCAAAAATGAAGGGTGATGGAGTTGGGATCAAAAATACCCAAAATCATACCCAAAAAATGTGTTTTTACACCTAAATACGCATTTCTGATTGTCCAGCATCGTCCGACGACCAAAAAGCATCGCTCGGCGACCAAAACAACATTTTTCCCATGCTACAGCTCGCTTAGCGTCGCCCGACGACCAAAAGCGTCGTCCGACGACAAATGACAGAAGGTTGAAAAATAAGCACAACATTTTGCACTGTTTCGGCCATAACTTTTGAATCGTAACTCCGATTTGCACCCGGTTTAAAGCGTTGAAAAGCTTATTCAATGCTATTTCTAAAAATGACAAAATATAAATCAAATTGATTATTTTTTTATTTTTTTATTTTGAGCCTTATTCATTGACGAGTTGCTCAAAATCGCGCGTTTGAAGCCGTGTCTTCGATACTTTATTGCTCATGCTCAAAATACGCATTAATACCTACAAAATGAATGAAAAAACATCAAACGATACCATTTATACATGAAAACGCATTATACACAAACTAAACATATTGATACACAAAGTTAGGTTATTCAACTGATATTAACAACCAAGAGTCGATAAGTGCAACAAAAAATATATACAAAATAACTACACTTTTGCGCTTATCAAACTCTCCCCAACTTGAATCATTGTTTGTCCTCAAACAAAGTCTAATAACCTAAAGAAAAAATAATGACAAATAAAATAATCACGAATCAACAGGTTTTGAAAACAGAAAATAAATGCAATGGTTCAAATGAAAAACAGTACACACAAAGTAAACACTTACCACTAAACTACGACTATAACATAAAATTGAAACAAATACCAAATACAAAAATTATGTCAAACATTCTAAAACAATACTAGTTCACAAATGAATCACACCTAACAAACACAATCATCGATAAATGAAAAACACACAAAAATGAGGTATTTTCACTCATCCAACAATCTTGCAAACAATAGACTAAATTATGCATTCATCCAAAAATTTACATTGAAAATATAAAAGCAAGAATCTCAAGGGCTTTTCAAGGTTGTATTGTGGCTTGGTTAACAAATAAGTGATAAGTCCTAAAGCTAATAGAAACGAAAATTTGCCTAAATCTAAGGGAGTAATTACTTCCACAAAGTTTCAAACAATAGAATTTCAATCAAACTTCTTCTTCATCACAAATTTCACACCAACACACATCTCTTATTAACACAACATTATTCCATACTCTTTTTTGTTTTTCTTTTTTCAATTCTTTTTCAATTTTTCTCTTTCTTTTTCTATCTTTTCTTTTTATTTTCTTTTTCTTTTGTTTTTCAACCTCATAGCAATCACAATATAAGCACATAAGCATTCCTCTCCCCAACTTGAATTCAACCATCATCATAATGTGAATACTCCCTGCTTTCTAAGGCAAGGTAAAAATTAAACTATAAATCATAGTTAAGGGTTCAAGAAAACAAGGAATCAATATCTATGCAAAAATGGAAACTAAACACTCATAGACAAGCATTTAGCAAATATAACATAGATATCGATAAAAAGCTCAAAGGGGTTACTAATGATCATACACTCACAAGGTGAATTGACTATTTGGCTAGGTAGTTATGCTCAAAATGGAACAAAAAATGCCTTGATCACTTTCTTGCATTCATACAATCAACACAAAACAAAAGATTAAACATAATAAAACCCAGTTAAAACAAGAATTGTGGCCTCCAGCATATGTGAACAATGGAAAACTACCTCACAAAAAGGGTGAGAACTAAAGTGATTCATAAATGAACAAGTATACAAAAGAATGAATAGCATAAAAATTGTAAAAAGTATAAGTATCATGAATATGCTAAAGTATAGAAAGCGATAAACACATACCTCGAACGTGTACAAAACTTAACAAAATCATTACCACACATTCGCAAGTCGAAACAAACAAACTTGACAAATCACCTCAATATTCTACAAGTTACCGGACCAAAACTTAAGTTCAAACAACAACAAAAGAATTAGAAAAATAATACTCATACAAAATTTCAATGTACAAAATTTATTATATACAATGAAGAAAACTCCTCAAGCTAAACACGACAAGCTTTCGGAAAACACAAATTGACATAACAAAACAAATACAAATAACAATATGAAAACCGGGTAAAAATGAATTAACAAGTTGAAAAGTGAAGATTTAAAATTCAGAATATTTCCTTGTTTCAACTTATTAAAACACAAATCACCAGACACATAAACAAATACAAGCAAACATGCTTATTTTACGTTGTAAGCTCGACGCCTTTATTGTGCGAGCTAGTAACCTCCTCTCATCACGCCATGGTATTGTCACACCGCGCAAACCTAAAGAAAGTATCCTAAAAATCACAAAACAAACGTTACGAAAACGAAACAATTCACAACAATACTTGAAAACACATATATGCACAAATATCATATACAAGTTAATGTACAATTTCTATACAACATATACATTAATTACAAAACTCAAAAACAAAATAATTATCGCAATGCGAAAACAATAGAACCAATCCCCGACAACGGCGCCATTTTGTTGGAAGCGGTGTAGTGGCAAGCAACAAAAGTTTTAGAAATATTTATCCGAGAATTTATCGTGTTCACAGAGATTGGTTATTGAATTACCATTCGACAAATCTCTCGTTAATGAGTTTGGGGATAAATGGATTTGTAAAGAAAATGTTATCAACACAAAATAAATGTAAACAAAAGTAAAAATTAAGGAAGAACTTATCAAGCCTTCATAATATCTAATCATCACAAACTTAAATCTATCGACCAGTTACATTCAACCTAACAATACTCATCAATGTCCCTACATATCACTCACAACCTAAGTCATTTCTAACCAAAATTGAGAGAGTGACTGTATCACCAAGGAAATGATCTCTCTACCTCCTCAACAGCACAGAAGACAACTATGTAATCGCACTAACGATCTCTCAATACAACACAACCACACATAGGCATTAAGCTCTGATACCCAAGTAGATGTCAGCTCTAAATCTATCTCTAGAGTTTAGAAACTAACAGATAATCATCCTAGATAAGAATCTAAGCAGTATATATCTATAACAACTCAAATCCCTAGCACAGAGCAAAAATCTAAGACAACAACCTACAAAGATTTATAAAGCAAGTTTGATATAACGCCATGGGCGACAAATATACATAAGTTCAGAGTAAATACATGTACAAACTCAAAACATAAAGAATACACAAAACGGAAGAGAAATGAACCACAAATCTACCGGTTTGTCAGTGCCGATTGATGAGCAATCCACCCCGGATCATCCGTATGCAAGCTTCAATATTGTTTTCTAAGCTAATCCTATCCAAAAATGAAGGGTAATGGAGTTGGGATCAAAAATATCCAAAACCATACCCAAAAAATGTATTTTTACACCTAAATACACATTTATGACAATCCAGCATCACCCGACAATCAAAAAGCGTCGCCCGACGACCAAAACAACATTTTTCCCACGCTATAGCTCACCTAGCATCGCCCGGTGACGGATGACAGAAGGTTGAAAAATTAGCACAACATTGTGCACTGTTTCGATCATAACTTTTGAACCGTAACTACGATTCGCGCCCGGTTCGAAGCATTGGAAAGCTTATTCAATGCTCTTTCTAAAAATGACAAAATATAAACCAAATTGATGCTTTTTTATTATTTTATTTTGAGCCTTATTCATTGACGAGTTTCTCAAAATCACGCGTTTGAAGCTGTGTCTTCGACACATTATTGCTCATGCTCCAAATATGCATTAATACCTACAAAATAAATAGAAAAACATCAAATGATATCCTTTATACAGGAAAACGCATTATACACAAACTAAACATATTTATACACAGAGTTAGGTTATTCAACTGGTATTAACAACCAAGAGTCGATAAGTGCAACAAAAAGTATACAAAATAACTACACTTTTGCGCTTATCAATAATAGATGTGTCCACAAATATAAAAGTTTTAGAAAAGACTTCAGAGCCTCCAAATTTTAAAGAGCGACCTATAAAATCAATCTATTATGAAAATTCAGATCCACGTGATTACAATCCCTAAATTTCACACTCACGGGTGACCTTCGTTGACTAGATCAATATGGAGACATAACTCAATCTCTCGAATAATGACATTGTACATGGGAAAAACATTATGAGTACTTGCTACAAACCTAATTTGCGGTCATGGGAGTTTTTACAATCCAATCTTTAGATCTCCCAACTTTCAAAAAAAAATAAATTAAAGCAAAACAAATGACTCACGGTATATTCTAACATCACTAGATACTCATAATTTGTAGAGCAATTGAGAGCAATTGTCCTTGGATCTACGATCAATCCAACACTAGGATACTTAATGATTTTACTAATATATGACTCGTCCATACAAAGAGAAATAATGAGTATGAGATACATTCTCATTAATCCACCACTCCACCCTATGTGAATGTGTCAAAGATTTTCTTCCAAAAAAGGAAATGTAAACAAGGTAAAGAATTCCCACAATCAATAATCTGAATAACCTTGATTGTACAATATTTATTTCTCAGATATTGGGGGAGATTATAGGGTGGAGCCATCGTAAATGTAGTCCGAAACATACTACAACTATCGAGTTTAACCTTAAAACTACATGAAGCCTTTGTCCACCGCCGGAAAAAAATAAGGGAATGAAACACACTCACCACAACAACCATGGGAAGTGGTTAAAGAGGTGAAATCACCGTCCAAAATAATCACATACATCACAATAGTAAAGCACCAATGAGAAATAACAATGAAAGAATCACAATAAACAATATATAAGAAACAAAAGTCACTAGAGAAGATGAAAAAAAGGTGCATCAACTTACTTGAAAGGAAAATGGAGTATAACAATGCGAAGAACAATGGAGGTTGTAGAAAATTACATAAAGGTTCTACTAGAAAGATGAAGGTAGTGAGAAATGGAGTTCTTAGAGTAGGATGTAAGAAGGAGGTGAGAATAGCAAAATGAATCACTTAACCTATTTTTGTATCCACATTTTTTTCTAAAGAATCCTAAACGACCAACATATATCGATTGAAAATCTTAGAATCTAAAGGATCGTAAACATGTCAATATGCTTATGTTGCGTCACCCAAGAAAAATCATCTTTTCTCCAAAGATCATGACTACACATTAGTCGGTGCAAAATAAATATCGCCTCATCCCTGTTCACCAAGCCCCAGGCCTAGGGTCCACGTGTCACATAGATAAGTGTAAATGTTAGTTTAAACTAAGGAAATGTTAGAATCTACTGACAATGGACAAGAGCAAGAATGACGGTGAAGTCTCATTTAATATTCAAACTCCAAATATTTCTAAGGCTAGTGAAGAACACCTGTGCCCATAACGTCAAAGCACATTAAAAGGACTCGAAACCAAATCAATAAATAGTCTAGGGCCGACAGACCATCACATGCTCTATCGTCACCTTTCAAAACATAAAATTCGTTGACGTCCTGAACAATGCATTACATAAGAAAATCTTGTCACGTTCATCGACATACACACACTTCAGAGAATAAGATCATTGTGAGGCCACAAACAAACCACAACCCAACATAACCAGCTAGGGCTTAGGAAACAATTGTTCTAGACTAAACCAATGCCTAATACATATTAAATAAGGACATCTAAGTCATGTGCAGTTGGAAAAATCAGAAAATAAACACGCCATAAAGTCACATTAGATAAAGGTTGACAAATTTCTAGTGACTATCAGATATGAGAGTCAAAGGATCTCTTGACTCATATATGTAGAAACATCTTTCATAGAGAAAATTATAGTAATCTTCAAACCCTAAACCCTCTCTTACAAAGTCGAACTAAAAGTTGTGACTCAAACACACATAATTAAAAACTCTAAATCTTACTCATAAACTCCCATGTCAAGAGCCACTCCCATCTCAGAGTCACAGAACATGATCCTCATCAAGTTTCTCACCAACATTCAAATCCATAAGTCAAACCAAATCACTCTTTAAAGAAAGCAACTTATAGCAAAATCATATGAAACATTTTTTATTTTATCTTTTGTAAAATATCTTGTTTTATATATAAGCACTTATATGATAATAAGTTATACTAGAAGTAACTTAATTAAATTGTTTATCCCAACACTTATCCACCTTTTGGTTTCCATTACTTGCGTGATTATTAATGAACTTTAGCAACTTGGTATTAAAGACTAACAAAAAGTCTCATAATTTTCACCACTTAAAAGAGAATAAGTTCATGAAGAAAACTTTCATTAAATACAATTATGAACAACTTTTTTACAAAGAATATGGGTGCAAACATCACAAAGACATAAGACACCATTCATCCTCTAAGCCATTCCAAATCAAAGTACTGTTCTGACACTTGAACATGAACATTAGGCTTGGCCTTCTCAACATCTTTCCACACACCGAGCACTTCCTCATCACAGATTACCAGCCTCAAAGACTTCAATAAAATAGCAGATTGAGGCACATTCTTAATCATGGAGCATTCCCTCATGTCAATCTTTTCCAAACTTACTAATCTTCCAATCTCTTCAGGAAAACATGACAAGTTAATACATTGTGAAATATCGATATACTTCAATCTAATCATGTCGCAAACGCTAGGAGGAAGCATTTTCAATTTCGGACAAGCATATAACCGAAGAATCTCGAGAGATCTCAGCGCGCCTAAGTCAGCAGGAAGTTGTGCCAAGTTGTGGCAATTGGTGAGACTCATGTTTTTGAGAGATTGTATCCCACAAATGCTTGAGGGCAAAGAAGTTACATCATCACAATGATCAAGAGTAATCTCAGAGAGGTTAGGAAAGATTCGAGACAGATTTACCTCTTTACCCTCTAGATTGTTGTTAATCTTACACAAGACTATAAATAACTTGCCTAAGTTTTCCATGACAATGCCTCCAAATTGAGGGATGGAAACTTTTTCAAGCCATAGGCTTCTCAAGTTTGCCAAATTATTGAAAACTGAAACATTGTGAAGACAAGCATAGGATGCACTATAGTTTATTACTATCAATGCTCTTAAATTTGGCATTTTATCTATGAAAGGAGGTAAAAAGTAATTCTTGGATGTGAAATTTATAATCAGAACTTCAGCTTTTGGAAATTCAAGTTTAGGCCAATCCATTTCCTTCATTTCACCTGCAATGTAAAATTCATCACATACATGAATGGCATTAGCTCCAAGCAAAAATAGTATATAATTCATCAGAACACACTCGCGCACACACACACAGACACTCATTTAGATCTATACCTGTGTGAATTGAAACAATTTGTGCCTCGAATGGTTTGTGTTTGCGTCTCATCCATTCTTTAGGGAGCCCGTTCTCTCGTTTTGGCATAACTAATCGGCGGCGTTCATTAATGGTCTCGCGGTTACTCAAATTAAGTGCGAGGTCTCTAAGTACATCATGTTGAGTAACTGAGATCTCAAAGCAACTGCTATACATGCCACCAGCACTGATAGATCAAGGTATCAAAATATTTTTTAGAATAAATTCTTTTCCTCATTGCAAATTAACAATACAAAAATCTTTTAAGAATGGTTTCGAGTTGCGTACATACCGTGCTTCTTTCACCAAAGTGAGAAGATTTTTGTTAGAGAGCTCAACAACAATAGCAAAAGCATCTTTCTCATCGATATCATGGATTTCAACCCACATATTGATGAGAACATCTAGAGGGATTTTTTTATCCTCAGGGAATGAACACAAGTCCAAGAAACATTCCTTGATCTCTTCTCTTAAGTAGTTTATACTTATTGCCATTCTTTCAATTAGGTTGATTTCATGAGATTCTCCAATACTTTGGCCTTGAGATAACCTGTTTTTAACACTTTCCCAAAACATTTCGGTTTGATCTCTCAACGAAGCTCCAATCACTTTCAAAGCCAATGGAAGCTTTTCACACTCACTCACAACCTGTTTCCAATTAAATACTATCAGAACAACAATCATGGTTCAAAAGAAAACATATAAAAAAAACAAACAGATAACACCAGATTCGATCACTAGAAACTCCAACACACAACTATGAGTACGAGGATTTAAAACATCTAAAAAATTAACAGATAACACACATGATTCGATCACTAGAAACTCAGACACACAAATATGAGTACCTGGGTTGGAAACTGATGATGGCGTCCAACCTAACAATATCGGTTTCTGCCAATTGAATTAGGATTTGCAGATTAACTTTATTTTATCTTTTATATTGAAATGACTTATCAATAAGTACTTATATGATAAGCACTTAATTAAGCTATTTATCCACACAAAAGTAAATTACTCTATCAATATGCTGCGAAGAAGTTGTATTACCTGTTTAACCAAGTTCTCATTAGCTGTAAAAGGGATTGATTTCTGTCCAAAAGCATGGTGACAGAACAAAGACAAAGCATCCTCTTCACTCAACAATTCAACCTCATAAATTTTATTGAATATTGTTGGAAATTTGAACCTAGAAACCACAACAAACTTGCAACCTGGTATTCTACACACAAGCTGTTCAAGAACCGAGAGCGACCAAACATCGTCTAGAACAACCAAAGTCCTAGCTTCACTTCTGCACTCAAATTGTGGTATCCATTGAGGAACAGCATAATCTGGATTCAAGTTTCTGTTTCCCATGATGAATCCCCAAACCTTTGTCCTTAGCTGCTCCACATTTGGAGATTGTGAAACAGTTAGAAACAAGATTCTCTCCTTAAAATAACCTGCAAATAGTAACAATTGTTAAAACTTTTGAAACAACTTATGACAAACTAATAAGAAGTTGTTTTCAGCTTATTTTCAGAAGCTCTTCAAACTAGCTTATGAAAACAGTTCGACTTTATTTTATGTTCTATTACAGAAATAGGTTATACGTAAGCACTTATACAATAAACACTTATGCTATAAGCACTTAATTAAGTTTGTTTATCCTGATTCTCTCAAATTCACCGTGATTTCAGACAAGTTCTTTAACAAATTAGAGTTGAATTATGCTTACATCTCACTTGTTCATCTCTACAAACCTCTCTAGCAAGAGTAGTTTTCCCAGATCCACCAATCCCACAAATCCCAACAACACAAAAATCCTCTTTTCCAGTAACAATCTCCATAACTTTCTTCTTCCCCAAATCCAAACCAATACTGAAATTCAAATTTCCAGAACTACCCTCAACCCAATTCTCATCTTCCTCCATACAAGACCTCACAGCTTCCTCCACCCACCCTCCACCTCCCACACCAATCTTCATGGCGCCGAAATACTTCTCCAGCTTCCTATTCGACGCGTCCACCTGATCAAACCGTTCGGCCATCTTGAATCGCGTGTGGTGCACGTCAGCCAATATATGAACCTGCATGGGACCTTGCATGAATCTGGAAACGTTCTTCTCAAGCTTCTCCATTTTCTTTGCTAGTTGGAGATTCTTGTACACGTTCCACCGGCTTGAGGAGAGAACCTTGTGAGAGAGTTCCACGCCGGAACGGAGAATCTCCGAGAAACGGTCGAGCTGAAACTGGCGTTGCTCCGGTAATTCGACGCCGATGTACTTGATTTCTTGTATTGTTGGGAGGATATCGTTGATGCGAGATATGAGCTGTTCTGCACTTGATTTGCAGAGAAGAGATTTTCGGGATATGGCTATGAGCATTTTGAGAAGCTCCGTCGCTATCTCGCCGGCGAAGAAATCGTTCAGTGCCATTGTTACACACTTGTTGGTTTTTCGTTTTGTTCTTGGTTGTTTCTTATAATAATATGTTTGTTCTTATGTGATACTTGAATTCACTATAATACCCTTGCTATTTCTAACATGTGGCTGATCTTAGTGTTGAAAAAATTGGATATAAGAAGCAAGTGGACTAACTAATTCATACTTAATTACACATATGTTATTGTATTTAAGTATTTTATTCTGTGGATGAGGGAAAATCATTCACTTGAATTTGCTTGAGAACCTTTATTCAGGTTGGTGACTAAGAGACTTCACTCTTAAAAGCATATATATGTAAGTTCTTCTAAATCGAATGCTTGATAAAAAATGAGAATCTTGTTTGAGATCTAAGGTGGATAAATTTTTTCTCTCCTTGAGATACATGTGATTTATAATCTTCTCTCTTTATGGGTCATGGTTCTACTCTCTCTTAGTATAGAGATAAATGGAATTGATAGTAAAATAAGTAGTTTATTTTATGTTGCATTTGTTTATCATCTTCAATTGAATCTTCTTATATCATATTTGTCCTATGATATGATTGAGAATTCAACCCTCCCTTTAATTTGGACTTTAAATTTCGCCATTAAATTTTGTAGTCTAATTTTCATATCATATTTTATTATTTGGTCACAATCTTCGATAAACATATTTGTTTATCATATTTTATATCATTAGTCGTACTTAGGTTGACCAAAGTCAATTTAAGTCGACATTTGAATCATTTTATAGTTAAAAAGATATCCGATATTTTATTTCATGTATTTTTATCTCTTTACTCGTTTCTTGTATTGCTCTAAGTTGTTTATATATCAATAATATTGATATTTCGATTTTACGGACAGATCGTTAAAAGCGATTCAACTGTGCAAAAAATTAGCGAAAAAATATTTCAAATTTTCATCTTTTATTGACTGTTTTATGAATCTACGTTTCATGTAGATCATGACAATGTGTTCGTTTTATTTTTCACTACAGTTCAAATTCTCATTCTTAATCGTCAACATTTTACAACTAAATATTTGTATTCTCATTTTATTTCGATTTTACCTTCAAAACCATATAACACATTTATAACATTACAATACAAGAGTCATACGAAAATCAATTGACACATACTAACATAGCAATGAAGTTGATATGTGTCGGGACACCAATAAAAAAAATTGTAAAATTGTAAAACTAAAAAGTTAGCTGTGTATATTTTTGTTTAACCCATAGTAACTTTGATTAAAATCAATTTTAGGATGAAAACTATTGATTTTTAAACAACTTCCAATAAATTCAAATTTGTTTGAAAAAGATAAGATCCTATTTTTTTTCTTTTAGACAAACATGTGGTAGGCGTATGTTTGATTCTATTTCTCCTTAAATCAAATTTAATTCTAAATATTTAGAAATAATTTTACAATATTTAAATGAAATTAATAAAAGTGGATTTTGCTTTTAAAATTAATTCTAACTTGAAGTTAACATTTATTTTTTTCCCTTCAAAAATGGTTTTTACACTTTATTTGATTTAGCATTTTGGGGGTAAAATGCATGCAAGGCAGATTTAAGCCCCTGAAACCTGATCCCTTGTATAGAGTCTTCAAAAAAAATTGGGGTTTCAAAATTTTCTTTTTAAACTATAAACACTAAATAATTAGTTTATATAATCTGTTGCATTGAGGCACAAATTTACGTCAAGTAACACAATGGTTAGGCATTATAGTTTAGAGCAGGAGGTGGAGTGCCAATTTTATAATTAAAATGTATTATTTTAAAAATGTTCTAAAATATTATATTAGGGACTCTACGTGTAATATTCGATATGATTATCATTTAATAGTTACTATTAAATTTATTTAGTGAAGTTTTTAGAGGATAATTAGTATTAACTACATTATTTTATTATTTTGAGAGAAATAGATTGAACAAGTGGTCAGTGGCCAGTGGCGGAGTCAGCGTCCGGTCAGGTAGGGCAGCTGCTCAGGCTCCGCCCCGAAACCCCTTTCACCTCTACGCCCCTGCGATTACCGTCACCAATTTCAGAGTCGCGAATTCGCAACCACGCATTATCGACCGACCGCGCCGAAGCAAGTCCATCGGCGACCTCACTCCTCCGCACGCACAGCCACGCCGTACAGATCAGCTCCGACCACCACAAATGACTTCAACTCTAACAATCGACCACCACCGTCATGTGAGTACTTCAATCTTTCTTCTGGTGTTTTCTTCATTTATTTTGGAATTGAGATGGAAAGGAAGAATGAAAGAGAAGGGATGAGTATTTAGAGAGAAAGTTTGAAGTATGAGAGAAAAAAAAAGCTAATGTGAATGTTCTGGTTCCATGAGTCATAAAGCCACTGTATTTGTTTCACCTCTTTAGTTCTTTTATTTAGTAATATTATTATAGTTTATAATTTTGGTTTAGTTTTAACATTTGGTTATTGTTACAATTCTAAATTACGTTAAGATTTTGCTAATGTGGGTTTAAGTTTTTTTTTGCCTAATCTATTAGATAACCATCACACCTCCCCATTTTTTTACTTACACCCTTTAATTTCTAATCATACAATTGCTTTATTTAAGTCAATTTATTTAATTTGTTTTGATTCAATTAATTAGATTTAAAAAAGGAATATCAAATCAAGATAAAAAAACAAAAAAAAATAGATTTTTAATTCATCTAATTAATATAGCAAGAATTAAAAATATATATGTTCTTTAATTGGGCTAATTAGATCTTTAATATTACTCATATTTGAGATTTTTTTCCTGAGTCAAAATAATTTAAAGTTCTACAAATAATATGGTGTCCTCCTTCGAGAAATTAAGTTGGTCGACATATCGTTTATCGGTTTATTATTCAAAAATCAAATAATCAAATCTCACGCGACTAACCAAAATTACTATATTTCATGATGAGTAACACGTATCAGACTCGCTCACTCTGCGTATAAAAAATATTCAACCAAACACCAAATCTTTTTTTTCTTTAAATTAAATTAATTCGAACAATTAATTTTCGGAAAGAAATACGAGTATATTAACTACGCACTTGGTCTCAATAAACTCCACTATTCACACTCCTAGACTACGTATGCGGGAAATTCAAATATATTTTGCAATCTATAAAAAACACAAACAAAACCGCGAACTACAAAATGAGACTCTGATTCCTCCTAAGAGGATACGTAGGCATACGATCAAAAATCGTGACGAGTTCCAGGTTATTCTGTTATCTGTTTTCTATTTCTTATATTCTGCATTTGATTAACTCTGTATTTTGTTTCAAAGATACAATTATTAATGTATACTAATCTCAGCCTAATACTAATCTCACTGGAGTCACTGGAGTTTAGTATACACTAGTATATGTTATTTTGATTGATGAGTATTTATATATTATATACAATGTGAATTTGCGATCTTTAATTTTTCGCCCAGGCTTTATAATATTTCTGGCTCCGCCACTGCAAGTGGCTAACGGTATTATGGACATTTTGATCTTTTAAGTGGAGAACTTAGAGCATAATTATCGGCTGATAAAGTGCCGCTGTTACACAGTTTTTAATAAATTTGTTTTTAATATTTGGATAATTGATAAAAAGTAGCGTTCCTACATTTATGCATGTTTTCTTATTTAACCGCGCTCTCTAACTGATTTTTTTGCCAAGTGTAAAAAAGTAATGGTTATATCATTAATGGAAATTGTTACAAGCCATAAATATTAATTTTAATTTTTTTTTAAGTTGATGGGTTGTATGGATATTTAAAAAATGTAGTTGGGTTGTTTAGAAAATGTGAAAGTGTGATATAATATAAAAAATTAAGTGGGTCCCATTTAAAGAACCCATGAAGAGATGATGGATGTGGATGCTCTTATCTCTTCATGGATTCTTTAAATGAGACCCACTTAATTTTTTATATTATAGCACACTTTCACATTTTCTAAACAACCCAACTACATTTTTTAAATATCCATACAACCCATCAAAAACTTTAAAATGGATCCCACCAAATCTTACAATATATTTCACATTATTATTATTATAAAAAATATATAATTGAAATAATTTAATTCAAATATATCAAAATACATTAAAAAGAATTATACATTTAAAATGAAATAAAATTTAAATAAATAAATAATTAAATATATTACTTAAAAAATATATTAAAAAACATAAACGTTAAAATAAATTACTTAAAAAATACATTAAAAAACATAAACGTTAGAATAAATTACTATAATAAAATACAAGAAAACGATATATTTAAAACATGTTTCAATTGTTACTATTCTCTGGTCCATAACGTTGCCATATATGTTCTATCAAGTCATGTTGAAGGTGTCGATGAATTTGTTTATCACGAACATCAAATCTTCTACGTAGGAACTCTTGAAAATCAATATTAGAATCATTCGACAATGTTGTCGCGTCATTGCTCAAATGATCATAAGAAAAATCAAAATTTCCACCATATGTGGAACGTTAATCTTCAACAATCATGTTGTGTAATATTATGCATGTATTCATTATGCGTTGGAGTGTGTCTACGTGCCACGATCGTGCTGGGTTACGTATGATCACAAATCGGGATTGAAGAACTCAAAATGCTCGTTCAATATCCTTTCTCGCGGCTTCTTGATGTTGGGCAAACAATTTTCTCTTATCCCCTTGTGGCATCGGGATACTTTTCACAAACATGGCCCATTCAGGATAAATACCATCTGACAAATAATAACCCTTGTTGTATTCAGTACAATTGATTGTATAGTGAACCTCGGGAGCTCGTCCTTGTAGAACATCGTTGAAGACATTAGATTGGTTCAACACATTAATATCATTGTTTGAACCCGCTACCCCAAAGAATGCATGCCAAATCCACAAGTCTTGTGAAGCCACTACTTCAAGCATAACAGTTGGTTTCCCATGATCGCCTCGAACATACTGCCCCTTCAATGCAACCGGACAATTTTTCCATTCCCAGTGCATACATTCGATGCTCCCTAACATACTTGGAAATCCTCGCGCCTCTCCCATTCGCATTAGACGTTCAATGTCTTCAGCGTTTGGCCTTCGCAAATATTGTGGCCCAAAGATGTTGATCACTCCTTTTGTAAACTTATCAACACATTTTAGTGTTGTGGTTTCACCAATTCTCAAATAATCATCCACACTATCAGCAAATGTACCATATGCCAACATACGGATAACAGCAGTGCATTTCTGTAATGGTGAAAGACTTGACCTACCAGTTGCGTCAACCATCAATCGAAAATACTCATCATGCTGACCCAGAGCTTCAACAATACGAAGGAACACATGTTTATGCATTCGGTACCTTCGACGAAACTGCTCATTCGTGTATACCGAAGTTTGTGAAAAATAATCATTGAACAATCGATCATGTCCATCTTCACGATTCCTCTCTATATTCCTTCTTTGACGTCTAGGCCTTTTAGAGCTCGAGGCTTCTTCTTCCATAACCAACCTCACAAGTTCTTCATCCATATCATCATTCATATAATCCATGAACATTTTTGCGATATGGGAAGGATTGGAAGGATCCATGTGAAAAGAAGTTTGATATTGAGTGGAAGATGATAACAAATTCTATAGAATGAAAAAGGTTGAGAAATCTATGAAGCTTAGTGTGCATGTTAATACTATTTAAAGGACTAGTTTCTAACGGCTAGTTTGATTGTGAATAACGGCTAGTTTGAATAACGACTAGTTTGACTTTGAATAACGGCTAGTTTGAATAACGGCTAGTTTGAATAATCAAAATTTAAAAATAGATAATCTTACTAATTAAGTCCATACCAATTAAATTTAAAATACATAATCATACTAATAAAGTCCAAAATACATAATTATTCTAATTAAGTCCAAAATACATAATCCTACTAATTAAACCCAAAATACATAATCATACTAATTAATTACATATTTTTCGCTAATCATGTCGCACAATATTTCATGAGCTTGTAGTTGTCGTGTATCCATATTTGATGTATCTTTGGAGAGTATTTGCAGATCATTCATCTTCAATCTTTCTTCCGCATTCTCAGCCTTCTTAATCTTTGCATCAACCTTTTTTCTTTCTATCTCAACTTTTTCACCCTCAATGCGTGCATAGTCTCGTGCAAACGTTGACATCAAATCAATTTTTTTTTAAAGTCATCTTTCAAAGACTCATATTTGACATTTCCATAAACTTTTCCTTCTCTTTCATTTTGGTTACCTTTTGACCGATTGGACGACGTGACAAAGTACGCGATGGTGGATTGTATCCGCTACTCGTTGGTGTCGGTGGATTAGAAGATGAAGAATATGCTCCTGAAGCTGAATTCTTTGTTCTTTTTGTAGAAGCTTCCGATGAACCCGCGAGCCATTTAGGTTCATCTTTCAATAATCTCCATGCAGCCTCAAATATAAACTTTTCACCTTCATCTTGAAAATAAATTTTATATGCAGCTTGCATGATATTGCTCTCGGAGCTCCCACTTTGTTGTGTAGACACAACTTGTTTGTAGCATCCAACAAACTTTTGAACAGATGGATTAATTTTGTGCCATCGACCTTTAAGTGACATCGGTTTCCTCTCTTTGTAATTGGTGTCACGATGCTTGTTGTAAGCTTTGCCAATCCTGTTCCAAAAACTATCTCCTTTTTGATCAACCCCAACAATTGAATCCTTTGAAACGTTGAGCCATGATTGAATGAGAACGTCATCCTCTTTTTGTTGGAACCTTTGTTTAGGCGTTTTCGCAACCGGTGCAGATGCAACTTCTTCACCAAGGTTAATAGTTTCTACGCTACCTTGAGTGCAAAATTGTTGTGTTTCATGTTCTTGATCATTTTATTGCACACCACTACTGCCTATTTGAGCCACATGAGGAATAGTGGGGTTAGTTGGTTGAGATGTAAGTTGTTGATATTGATATGGATAAGGTAGAGTATGATATGAGTAATTTCCAAAGTGGGGATTATTTTGTGAATTTGGGATAAAATGAGAGTTTTGAAAATTTGGGTTATGGTTTGAATTTGAGATAAGAGGTACATTTCCGATGTATGAGTTGCTTTGTTGATTTGGAATTGAAGGAAGAATACCACCATTTTGCATAAAATTAGACCAAGAGTTATGTTGATTGGGATCCATTGACAAATGAATGTGCAAGAAGAAAAAAATAAAAATGATATAAAATAAATAGTTGAAAATTAAACTAGTGGTAAATCAAAATTATAATAAAATGAGGAACTATTTATTATGTTAAAAATTATGACCGTTAGAAAATTCTTACCGTTGCATTCTTTCAACTTTAAAAAAAAATTGAAATTGAAATTAATATTTATGGCTTGTAACAATTTCCATTAATGATATAACCATTACTTTTTTACACTTGGCAAAAAAATCAGTTAGAGAGTGTGGTTAAATAAGAGAACATGCATGAATGTAGGAACGCTACTTTTTCTCAATTATCCAAATATTAAAAACAAATTTATTAAAAACTGTGTAGCAACGGCACTTTGTCAGCCGATAATTATGCTTTTAGTGATTTGTTTGGCTCTAACATTTCATTCCAACACGTAACCATAACAAATTTTGAGAGAAAGAAGAGAGGAAACGTGAAAGAGGGAGAAAAGAAGGAAAACTCTATTTTCAAGTTTCAAGCTTCATCTTCCTCAACTCTTGCATGCAACTCAATCAAGCCATTCTCATCATCTTCAATTTGGTTTAGCTTCTTCTTCATGAAGGTGAGTCACATAGATAGAGACTTAGGGTTTGGGGTTTATGTTGGGGACAATGGTTTTGAGTGAAATGTGAACCAGTAATCCATTTTCTTGCATGATTGCGTCCCCTTTGAGTAAATACTTGTGTATGCTTCTTTAATTTGTTCAGTATTTTGATGAATATTGATTGCACATGAAGATTTGGGATTTGGAATCCCAAATTTGTGTTACGCGTTTTCTGATTTTTATGGGAATAGAGAAGCATGCTTAGCGCGATGATCCCGCTTAGCGCACTTATGCGAATTTTGAGAATAAAATCCAGAAGCATTTTCTATAAGTGCGCTAGAACCCTGCTTAGAGCGCTTCACTAAAACAGAAATGCAGCCTTCATATGCTAAAGAGTCAATGTTCTGACCGAAGAACATTGCTTCCATATGTTTTGATTGAAGGGTCATATTCTAAACCGTCTTTGCAAATTCTGATTGCACTTGCGTGGAGGCTGGCCCAGAAGTTCTGAAGTATCATGCTCTCTTAATACTTAGAAAATTTTCTAAATGTTTAGAAATTTGATCTTTTCAAAGCAATTTCTGACTTTTGATTTTGATGAATTAATTTCATGTCTTGATGAAATATAATTGTTGAAACTTGATTTTTGATCCAAAAGTCAAAGTTTGACTTTTCAGTGTGCTTTTGACCATTTTGCCCTTGTGAATGGCTTTCTTGGAAAATTGTAATCCAAGGCTTGAAACTTGATAGAAGCAAACCTGAGAATCCGGGGCGATTCTTTGAGAAATGAGAGGGCAAATTTTGGGGTACAACAGCTGCCCCTGTTCAATCATCTTAAACCTGAAGAGTTAGATTGGTGAATCTGCCATTCGTGACTTGAAGGTGGAAGATGATTGAACACTAGAGTGCCCAGAAATTTGTACTCGATGAATATTGTGGTTGAGGTGTCAGGAATGGGATTAAAGATGCCATTTGGAGGAATTATGGAGAGTCGGAAGAGATGGGCTTACAGATGCCATCTGGAGGTGACCGTTGACAGAAATTAGACTAAGTCTAAACTTGACTTCAATTAGGGAAAGAATCAGAATAAACTTTTGGTTAATTTGAAACTGAGCCTAGCAGAAGTCTCGAATAATCTTTAACTGGGAAGAATCAGGATAAATCTTTGGAGCGACTTATCTGAACCAGAGAAAGTGTCCATTTGGAAAGTATCAGGATAAAAAGTTGAGAGGTTTAAACTGAACCAAAAGAGGTCTGGGAAAGAATCAGAATAAATCTTGGAGCGACTTATCTGAACCAGAGAAGATGTCTGCATGAAAGAATCAGGATAAACCGTTAAGAGGTTTAAACTGAACCAGCAAGGGTCTGGAAAAGAATCAGAATAAATCTTGGAGCGATTTATCTGAACCAGAGAAGATGTCTGCAGGAAAGAATCAGGATAAACCATTGAGAGATTTAAACTGAACCAACAAGGGTCTGGAAAAGAATCAGAATAAATCTTAGAGTGATTTATCTGAACTAGAGAAGATGTCTGCGGGATAGAATCAGGATAAACCATTGAGAGATTTAAACCAAACCAGCAGGGGTCTGGAAAAGAATCAGAATAAATCTTGGAGCAATTTATCTGAACTAGAGAAGATGTCCGTGGGACAGAATCAGGATAAACCGTTGAGAGATTTAAACCGAACCAACAGGGGTCTGGAAAAGAATCAGAATAAATCTTGGAGCGATTTATTTGAACCAGAGAAGATGTTTGAAGGAAGTAATTGTCATGTAGATAGTCACCTCGTCTTGTTTCTAGAATTGATCTACAATTGATTTGTTCATAGATATTTGCCTTGTCTTGTTGAAAATTTTGATAATAATTTTTTGTTGATTGACCTTTCCTGAAAAGGTAAAGAGTTAGCTGTACGTAATGTCATGATGCATGAAATGCATGGCATAACGATGCTTCTCAAAATAAATGAGATTGCAATGTGTGCATTCAGGTTGTTGATGTTATGACGTATGAATGCAATGCACAAATTAAGCTGATCTACTACAGTGTTGTTGGATTAGGGAAAATAAATCCCTGACTGCTGTTGGGAATGAGGAGTGTAAGTCTTCATATTTTATTGAAGTTGAAGTGTTGATGGATAGGTTTCTATAATCAGAGATATAAACTCCGTTGGGGAATATAAATGACATGCGTTTCCTGTGGTCTTTATGAAATCCTATTGGGGAAATCCTGTTGGGGAAATCCTGAGAAGCCCGGGCGACCTTTGATGGGGAATTTTTGGAACGGCAACTGAGAGTTTTTGCTCCGTCGGGGATATGAAGGTAAAAGGAACCAATTGACCACTTGTTGGGGATATGAAAAAGATCCTGTAACAGGATGCTCTTGCTTCTGCTCTGTTGGAGAAAGTACCTGCAAGGTTCTATGGAATGGCCCACAGATGTTGTCCTGTTTCTTAAAGCCATCAGTAATTGTCTTTCTGTTTTAGTTTTCCTTTTTTATGTGTTCATTTGTAAACAGTAATGACATTCAAAGGCATATGTTCAAGAATAAATATTAGACGTTTTTTGCAAATAAAAAACAGGAATAGTAAAGAGAGACAAATAGTTTTGCATTTTCAAAGGAAATTTTTTGTATCAACTTGAATAAGTATTTTTGTACAAAGAGACGAACATCCTAGTAAGAGAATGTCGTTGTAAAAATGAAAACTGATACGAAGAAAAGAATAGCTACGTGAAATAATCCCATGGGATTCCCACTCTGCTATAGCCTTCATGTCTTTGAGTGTCTCACCCACTTGCTGCTTTGTCCGAAGCTGATTGGATTGATTAGAACCGTTTGAGTTTGACGATTGATGCTGAAGATTGGTTGTAAGGTGATCCAACGGGACATAGTCATATGCTTTAAATCCCTAACTTTTTCCTGGACCTCCCTTTTGGGTTTTCAGTCCACCGGAATACCCTTTTTTTTTGCCCAAGCCGCCCTTTCGGATTTTCAGCTTGTCGGGTGTACAAATTTTGTATTTATCTCTAATTTTTTCTCGAACCCTTTTGGTTCGTCGGGATACCCTAATTTTTGGCTAGGCCAGTCGACCTAGCGGGTCTTTGTTTATGCGTAATATCTTTTAACTATGTATGCATTTACAGGGTGAGGAAGGTCGTCGTCCATAGTGGTTAAGATCATTGCCCCACTAGAAAATAGGTTTTTTTTATCAAAAATGGTCCTTCGTATGTAGGAGTCCATTTGCCCCTGGGATCACCTTGTGGCAGTATGATACGTTTGATTATCAGTTCACCAACTTGATATACCTGATGTCTGACCTTCTTGTTAAAAGCTTTAATCATACGTTTTTGGTACATCTGACCATGGCAGACAACTGTAAGCCTCTTCTCATCAATCAAGTTCAACTGGTCAAGTCGAGTTTGAATCCATTCATCTTCATTCAACCCTGTATCCTTTAGGATTCTCAAAGAAGGCATTTGGACTTCAATTGGTAGGACAACTTCCATGCCGTATACCAAAGAGAAAGGAGTTTCCCCTGTTGATGTGCGTGTCGTGGTACGATAACCGTGAAGAGAAAATGGTAGCATCTCATTCCAGTCCTTGTAGGTCACTGTCATTTTTTGTATGATCTTCTTGATGTTTTTATTAGCGGCTTCTACAATGCCATTCATATTCGGTCGATAAGGGGAAGAGTTATGTTGGATCTTGAATTGCATGTATAGTGCAATGATCATAGTATTATTGAGATTGGTACCATTATCTGTAATAATTCTCTCCAGAATACCATACTTCGATAGATAAGATTATGTTTGATGAATCAGGCCACAACATTCTTGGTGACAGAAGCGAAGGAAGCTGCCTTAACCCACTTCGTGAAGTAATCAATGGCGACCAAGATGAAGCGGTGTCCATTAGAAGCTGTGGGTTTGATTTCTCCCATCATGTCGATGCCCCACATCGTGAACGGCCAAGGAGCAGTCAGGACGATTAGAGGAACTGGAGGCACATGTACTTTGTCAGCATAGATCTGACACTTGTGACAGGTTCGTGAATGCTGATGACAATCTGCTTCCATGGTGGACCAAAAGTATCCTGCCCGTAGGATCTTCTTATCCATCGTATGCCCACTTGAATGGGTGTCAAAGGTGCCTTCGTGTAAATTAGCCATGATCTTGTTTGCCTCACTCTTTTCTACACACCGAAGCAAGGTAGAGTCGTGATTGTGCTTATAGAGAATCCCATTACTAAGGAAGAACTTAACAGAGAATATTCTCAGGAATTTCTTGTCATTGACTAAATCTCCCTCCATATACTCTTAGGTCTCGAGATATCTCTTAATTTCATGGAACCAAGGCTTGTCCACTACTTCATCAGTATTGATCTCGTGATAGTAAGGTGGCTCGTCCATTCTCTCGGTAGTGATCTGAGGGGCCTCATTATCCCACTTGATTTTGAACATGGTTGACATAGTTACTAGCGCGTCTACTAGTTGATTTTCCTCTCGTGGAAAATTCTCAAAGGTAATTTCTTCAAAATGTGGGATTAATGTCAACACATGCTCTTTATAGGGGATGAGATTAGGGTGCTTCATGTCTCATTCTCCTTTGATCTGACTGATGACTAAGGATGAATCTCCAAATACACTCAAGGACTTGATTCCAAAATCTATGGCGGATTTGAGACCCATAATACACGCTTCATATTCCTCCATATTATTGGTACAATTGAAACACAGTCTAGCAGTGAAGGGAGTATGACAGCCTTTAGGGGATATGATCACAGCGCCTATGCTGTTGTCGAGTGTGTTGGAAGCTCCGTCAAACACCAAGGTCAATCGGGATCCTTGTTCAGGTCTGTCATATTGTTGTACCCCAAAATTTTCCCTCCCATATTTCTCAAAACATTTCAAGTGAGGTCCTCAAATTGCTCAAGGGAGTCCAAGGGTTGACCAGACAAGCTCTCTCCTAAGGCAGTCTACCCCAAATTAGGGTTTCAGTTTGCATCAAGATGTTTGAATCAAAAGGGTCCAAAATTCTCACTACTGTCCTAATATGTTCTCAAGATCATCCATGTCAAGTTTTAAGCCTTACAGAGAAAGTTTGCTCAGTCAATTGCTCAAAGGCCTGAAAATCGACTGTGCTAGGGCAAAAGTCAACTGTGGCCCACATACAGTCAAACCTCAAGATTTTTGGTCAAAATTCTAATTTTGAAGTATTATTCATCATTTTATCAAAGTTTGATCATGATTCCTCAAGGATTGCTCACAATTCATCAAAACCCAAAAGTTGCTAAATTAGGGTTTTACAGGAAAAGTCAACTCAACTTTGACCAAGCATAACTTTCTCATACTTTATCAGAAATAACCCATCCAAAGATCATTTCGAAGAGGATATAATTACATACAATTCATCCTCATCTCCCAAGTTCAAAATATGCACTCATAAGAAGATATAAATTTGGACATTATAGGTCATTTTGAAAAGTCAACAAAAATACCTTTTTTGTCAAAGCTTCATACATGAACATGGAAGACTCAATTGATATGAGACTAAAAGGGTTGCTTAGAGGACATCTTAATCTTTCTAAAAAGTCCAAGAACACATCTCTAAGGTCAAAATTGAAGGAGTTATGCATTAGTGAAGTTGACCCTTTTTGCAAAATTGCCAAAAGTCAAATGTGGCCAAAATTGCAATTTTTGTCAAATGGGCCCAATGTTTTGTGTTTGCATTGAGTTTGTAACATGATCCACGACCCATTCTCTCTCCCACTTGTATTTATTTTATTTTTGTCATTTATTTGAATTTTATTTCAATTAAATCAAATAAAATAAAAATAAAATCATGAAAAATATCAAAACTAATCAAAGCTTGAGATTTTATGCATGTTTAGGTCTCTTATACAGCTGGAAGGAGAATCAAATCGTGCAAGCTTCATTTGGACACAAAAAGATTGGATTTGGCTTGATTTAGAAATATTTAAATAAGAATCAAATCATGTTTCAATCATCTTAATTGAGAAAGATTTGAAGCAAGTTTGTAACCTAATTCATTCTTGGGTACATATAGAACATTGGCAGACCAGAAGCAAGGGGATGAGAGGCGTGAGAAACTGAAAGCAAACTTGCAAAAACTCAACAAAAGTGGTGAATCAAATTCCAATTTCCAGGCCATCTCAAGCCTTCCCAGCTATCTCAATCGCTTGCTGGATATCTCTGGGTCATATTGCAATTATTAACAAGCTTCATAACATCCTAAAACGCGCTGTAAGCATCTCATGGCATTGATACTTTCTTGAAATCAAATATCACAATTCTGGCATTTGTAGCATGATTTCTTTACATATTCTTGATCATTGAATCATTTGCAAGCTATTGGTAACGTTCAATTGCATTTTTATTAACTGTAGAGCAAGATGCCATAGTTAGGGTTCTTGGCTCGTTTTTGGGGTTTTTTGTTACAGGTACAATTAGCCATGGAGAATGGTACCATGATGCTCGTGAGATTATAATGAGTTGATTGGTACCACTGGTATTGATTTATCATGCGTGCATAGGATTTTGGAGGATCACAGGGTTGTACCTACGCCTACAAAACCGTAGGTAAAAGTTCAGGACTTTTGCCAACGGAAGGAGGAAGAAGAAGGGTGGCGTGGCACTCCCTGATTCGCCTATTCAAACTGCGTGTGTTTTTATAATCCATTATTTTGTTTTTCCAATATAATCATTATTTGTTGTTCCATATACACAAAGGCGCACTAGCTCAGATGGTCAGTGTACAAGGGAAATTGCCAAAGGGCCTGGGTTCGATTCCCAGGTCCCCCATATTTGTTCAATACTATTTTCTTTTACATGATCAGGTGTACAAGCCTCCAGGACATCCACCGTGCATCATCAATATCTCATCATCCAGGCCACCAACAAGTTATATCCAAGGGCCATCCTTTGGAGGTCCACAATGCACCCTAGTCAAGCAAGCATACAGGATCTGGAAAGTCAACGTGGGCCAAGGAGTGTTGGGCCTAGAAGTCAAATTAACACCCCCCTCCATTGCTACTTGTTGTACCCCAAACTTTTCCCTCCCATATTTCTCAAAACATTTCAAGAGAGGTCTTCAAATTTCTCAAGGAAGTCCAAGAGTTGACCAGACAAGCTCCCTACTAAGGCAGTCTACCTCAAATTAGGGTTTCATGTTGCATCAAGATACCTGAGTCCAAGGGATCCCAAATGCTCATCATTGACCTAATATGTTGTCAAGATCATTCATGTCAAGTTTTAAGCCTTGCAGAGGAAGTTTACTCAGTCAATTGCTCAAAGGCCTAAAAATCGACTATGCTAGGGCAAAAGTCAACTGTGGCCCACATACAGTCAAACTTCAAGATTTTTGGTCAACATACTCATTTTGAAGTATTATTCATCATTTGATCAATGGTTTATCATGATTCATCAAGGATTGCTCACAATTCATCAAAATCCAAAAGTTGCTAAATTAGGGTTTTGTAGGAAAAGTCAACTCAACTTTGACCAAGCATAACGTTCTCATAATTTATGAGCAATGACCCATCCAAAGCTCATTTTGAAGAGGATGCAATTCCATACAATTCATCTTCATCTCCAAAGTTCTAAATATGCACTCACAAGAAGTTATGAATTTTGACATTATAGGTCACTTTGAAAAGTCAACAAAAACACCTTTTTTGTCAAAGCTTCATACATAAACATGGAAGACTCAATTGAGATAATACCAAAAATGTTGCTTAGAGGACATCTTGAGCTTTCTAAAAAGTCCAAGAACACCTTCAAAGAGTCAAAATTGAGGAAGTTATGCATTGGTGAAGTTGACCTTTTTTGTAAAATTGTCAAAAGTCAACTATGCCTAAAAATGTAATTTTTGCTAAATGGGCCTAATCTTTTGCACTTGTTTTGAGTTGGTAGCATGGTCCACGAGCCCTAGATCTTTCCACTTGTCTTTATCTTATTTTTATTATTTATTTTGATTTTTATTGCAATTAAATCAATTTAAATCAAAACAAATCATGAAAAAATCCAAAACATTGAAACCTCACAATATTATGCATGTTTCAGGCCCTATATCCAGCTAGCAAAAGATTGAATTCATGCAAAGCAAAAGTGGGCACAACAAGATTGGTTTTGACCTATTTTTGGAATGATTTTCAAGTGAATCAAATCAATATCAAAAGCTATAATGGATAAAGATTGAGAGCATGATTTCAACCCTAATTAATTCCTTAGTATAAAGGGAACATTTGCAGACAAAAATTGGAAGGCTTGAGAGGTGCACAAGGCAGAACCTAACTTGAAAAAAACAAAGAAAAGTGGTAATTCGTTTTGCTATTTCCAGGAGTTTCCAAGATCCTCTAGCCATATCATTCACTTCCTGGGATCACAAGCAAGCCATACCAATCAAGAACAAGGAGTTTCCAACGCCAAAACCCACTATAAGTCAGCCATGACTTTGGTTTGTTCTTGAAATCGAATTGCATAATTTTGGCATCTATAGCATGAAATAATTATATATTCTTGCTCCTTGAAACATTTCCAAGCTATCTATATCATTTAATTATGTTTTATGGACTGTATCATAGTTTACCATTGTTAGGGTATTTTGCTTCAATTTAGGATCTTCGTGGACATGTAAAATTAGCCCTTAAGAGTGGTACCATCGTGCTCAGCAGGCCAAGACAAATCAATCCAAAGTCTTAGAATTCATTTATCATGCCCATGGGAGGTTTTGAAATAAGCCAGGGTTGTAGCTACAAACATATGTCGGCAGGTAAAAGTCTATGACTTTTACCAACGGAGCGAGGTTGGGAATGACTGGCGTGGCACCATCTGATTCGCTTATTTGAATTCTGGCGCAATTTTATTTTTTCTCTCTCCACTAACTCCCATTATTGTATATTATCAATTATTATTATTTTATATACAAAGCAAGCTTGCAACGCAGTTGGCATTGGAGCGTTTGGAAAAGGTTTCAGGACCTGGGTTCGAATCCCAGGTCCCCCCAATTATTTCACATATTTTTTTTGTCCATAATCAGGCGTGTGTATAAGTGGGATAACCACCATGGTCCATCATCATCCAACCAGCCATGTGTCCAGATGGCCAGATCCAAAGGCCGTCAGATTAAGGAGCACCAAAGACCTCGGTCAACATGCAGCAGGGGATCCAAGAAGTCAATGTGGACCAATTCCTTTTGGGCCCAGAAATTGCTAATGACACCCTCCAAAATTGCTTTTTCAGGCCCAATATCTCTTTCTCTTTTCTTTTATATTTTTCTTTATTAACTTATTTATTTATTTTTACTAACATAAAAAATAATTCTTTTTATAAAAAAATCACAAAAAATAATACTTTCATCCAATTAGATTTAGAATTTATTTTTTATACAATTATTAATTTAATTAGTTTATTTAATTTTAGGTAACTTAAATTGTTTTGTAAATAAATTAAAAACAATTAGAACAGTTAGGGTTTTTGTTTCTAACTTAATTCTATTTTCCTTTTTCTTAAAATAACCAAAAACACAAAAATAGGTTAAATTTAGTCATTTTCTTAGATTAATTTAATTACTAATTAATTTTGCATTTAAACTAAAAACATTATTCTTTTTCTTAAATAATTAAAAACAACAAAAATAATATTTTTCTTTCGATTAGGTTAGACGGGGTCAAAACCCTAGTTCTCTCTCGTCCTCGATTCATCGTGTTTATTTATTCTTACCCTATTGATGTAATTGCTCACAAGTTGTAATAGATTAATTAGGACTTTTTACCTTCATTTATCATTTTCTTTACGGGTTGTTTTTGGCTATGTAATTAATACCCGAAGCCTTGTAATAGTTTAGTTTTGCTTTCCGCACTTTAAATTCCGTAAACATTAAACTGTTAGATGTATGAATAATAGGGATACATGACAATAATGTATGATAAAATTAAAACAGTTAGCAAACCCTAAATGTGCAAAGATAAATAACTTGAAATTTAATCACTCGCACATGTGCACTCCTAGGGTATACTCCCACTTTGGTTGCCTTCGGTAAACGATCATTAAGTATAGGGTATTTTAGTGGTCGCTCTTTTGTCTCAAAGATCAAAGTTGCCTCAGAAAGGTTGCCTCAGAATTGTTGCCTCGGATATCGATCTTAAGACATTAGGGTTATTACTAAGACATCCTAACATTGCTTTAATGATCGTACGTCCCTTTAGAATTGACCCTTAAAACTCCAACGATGGTGCTACCTACTAAATAATAGTAGGATAGCGCTGTCTAAAGGAAACGAATATAGAACAATTCTTTTTTCGAGTAGGTAGATGCTAGTAGGCACTTGCTAACAAACTTTTCACACTTACACTCCTTTCAAAATAAAGCTTTCAAAAACACTTTGTAACACTCTTGAAGACAGAAGCAAGAGTTAAAACAAAGTCAAACAAAAACTTTTCAAATCACACAAACACAGAAGCAATTTTGAAAATGATGAGCAAGTACCCAAGAGCCCGTAGAAATCTACGGATAGAAAGGGTGCTAATACCTTCCCTATCTATAATCTACTCCCCGTACTCAGAACATCTCAAAAAAAGGAATTTTGTTGTGCTTTTTTTCCTTTCCAGTTGGATAAAATAAAAGTCGGTGGCGACTCTTGCTTACCGCGACATTTTGCGAACACAAACGCAAAACGCAAACCAGCATTCCTAAAACAGTTCCGGTTCTGCCACCGTATCACAGAACTGGCAACTCTGTTGGGGAGAATAAAGTGGGGTATACCTTAGGATCTAGTTCACCATATTTGCTTCTCTTGTTTGTTTTGGTTGCTTTAATTTTAAGGGTTTTGTTTGGGAGTTACTATAGATCCTAACCCGGATCTGGGGACACCTTTTAGGTAAGTATCAATAAACTGTGAGGGAACTGTATGGCGTAGACCGATACAGTTGAAGCAGTAGCTACATTGATGTGGCACATTAGTTGGTACCGGTATCCCTTGTGGAGGAACAAGGAGAATACGAGGCTTCTATATGGGTCGTTAAGCATCAACTGACCTTAGAACCTATAATTAACCAACTTGGCCATAGTAAGTAGTGAGATAGCCGGCCTCGGTATAGAGCTGAGAACTGGTTGATACTCGATACTACACTCATTGAGACCATACTCTCGAGATATTTTCGGCCGCAAGAAAAGATTGCGTGAGCTGAAACCATGACCGATGGAGGATGGTCAGTGATATTGAGAACCTCTAGAACCCGGTTATTATTATTAGGACAGGTTGAACCAACTGAACTTCAAGAGGGTAGTACCTAGACTCCATGCAAGCCTGAAACTTAAGGGCTATTGTGTGACTTGTTTGCTTTTTCCATGTTTATTACCTGCTATACCTGTTGTGTGCTTTTATCATGACATCATGCATCATAACATAGCATGCATATTTCATTGTACTAACCATTTCAAAGACCGAAGGGATTTATCTTTTTTCTGTTTTGCAGATCATGGCCTCTATGCGCAGAAATACCATTCGAGTCAACTTCGTGCATATACCTGCTCAGCTCAGAGTGTTAGTCTCAAAAGTTCCTGATACTTCCTCATTTGTTAGAAGACATGGTCATCTCCTTAGCCTGGTCACTTCAAAGTTGGATGAGCAGATGATGAGCGTCCTGTTCTAGTTCTTTGATCCGGTATATCATTGTTTTACCTTCCCGGATTATCAGCTAGTTCCTACTTTAGAGGAGTTTTCTGACTTACTAGGCATATCTATCCTCGAGCAGACACCCTTCACAGGTTTGGAGGAGGTTCCTAGGCCAGAGGATATTGCTTCAGCCCTACATCTAAAAAGGGTTGATGTAGTGTCCAACTGGGAGACACGGAGTAGGGTTAAAGGTTTCTTGGCTAAGTTTCTGATGGATCAAGCTCAACAATTCTGGGATAACTTGGATTTTCAAGCATTTAAAGACATCTTGGCTCTCCTCATCTACGACTTGGTTCTTTTCCCAAATCCATATTCCTTCATAGATGTGAACGCGGTCAAGATCTTCATGTCTCGTAACCCAGTGCCTACTCTTCTGGGTGATATCCTACATGCTCTCTATACTCGTACCATGCGAAGAAGGGGGACTCTCATGTGTTGTACGCCGCTGCTGGCGAGGTGGTTTATTTCGCACCTCCCCAAGTCTGTATTGAAGAATGAAGAAGGGTTAGGTTGGGCCTATAGAATCATGTCCCTTGCCCACACGGACATTCTTTGGAGTTCTAAGGATATGGAGAGAGTAGCTGTCATTGATCGATGTGGGGAATACCCTAATGTCCCGTTGCTTGGAATTAGAGGGGGGATAACCTACAGTCCTTGCTTGGCTTTACGATAGTTTGGTCGCGCTCAGAGAGGCGGTCCTTATGAGCTGCTGCTTACAGATATTGCCTTTGACTACAAGGGGGACATGGATGAGCATCGCCGAAGGTTTATACAAGCCTGGGGCAAGGTGAACATGTCTAACCCTCACGAGCTAGAACCGAAGACTTCTCTCCCGATGCAACCTTATCTCCTGTGGGTTCGAGCCCGTGCTCAAAAGTTGGGAATGCCTTATGAAGCTGTCTTGCCGGTGATTGTGGAGCATACTAATGAAGAAGGTGTTCCTTATACGGTCCTCTATCCCTATATGCCTACTGATCTTGGGGAATTGAAGAGATCTTGGATCCAACTGAAGGAAGAAAGGGATACCTACCGGGAGAAGTATCATGAACAACAAAGGAAGATCTTGAAGCTCACGAGGTAGCTTGAGAATGAAAGGACAATCAATGATTATGTCAGCACGAAGGGAAAACGACCATGGGATTTCTGATGTCTTTTATTGTTTCTAGTTTAGATTTGCTTTTCAGTTTATTTCTTTTGTAACGCCTTGAAGGCATTGTTAAACATTGTTACAAGTTTAATCTAATAAAGTGTGTTTTATTTTGTTTTACAAATTTAAATCTCCAAAAGTCTTTAAAATCATTTCATACGCGTTCCATTACCATGCACCACATTACAGGTACCATTACAGGGTTCTTATCTTCTTCGCTGTTTATTTTAGCACAAATTTAAAGCTCTGGTCTTTGCTAAGTACGATGGAGTGTCCTGTCCAAAACTCCATCTCCGCTCATACGTCAGGAAAATTCAACCCTACACTGCTGATAGGAATCTGTGGGTCCATTTCTTTCAAGATAGTCTGTCAGGGACTCAGCTTGAATGGTTTTATCAATTGGAAGGAGCTAATGTCCGCAACTGAGAGGACCTTGCCGCTGCTTTCTACAAGCAGTACCAGTATAATGCCGACCTTGCTCCCATTCATACTCAGCTTCAGAGTATGTCCATGGGTGCAAGGGAAGGTTTTAAGGACTACGCTCAGAATTGGAGAGATCTGGCTGGAAGACTCCAATCCCCTTTGTCTGATAGAGAGTTGGTGGATATGTTTCTGGGGACTTTGTCTGGTCCATTTTTTAATCACTTGATCGGTAGTTCATCATCTGGGTTTACCGAATTGATTATGACTGGGGAGAGAGTAGAAGCTGGTATCAGAAGTGGCAAGATACAGAAAGGTGCTTCATCAAGTACAAAAAAGCAGTCTTTCAGGAAAGAAGCTAGAGCAGTTTACAGTTCAAGGAGCCAAAATGGACCTGAACGCCGCCAAGCAGTGAATGCGGTAGTAATATCAAGACCCACCGTTGCCCCACAATGCAACAATCAGCAAAGAGTGGAAAGACCGCAGAGACAGTATACTCGGCTTAATATGACCTTGTCACAAATTCTACCCCAATTATTGAAGACCAACCTGGTAACTCTGAGGGAAGCCCCGAAGAATCCCAACACCACATCTCCGCTATATAATCTGAACGCCCGCTGTGCCTATCACTCTGATAGCCCGGGTCATGATACGAACAACTGTTGGGCCTTGAAGAATAAGGTGCAAGATTTGATTGAAGCTAAAGTGATTGAGTTTGACGCTCCAGAGAAACCTAATGTCATAACTGCTCCTATGCCCAAACATGATCAAGGAGTAAATGCAATTGGGGATGATGAAGAAGAGTCAGATATCAACAGCTGGATTTACCCGACTACCAACGTTGGCTTGAACAACTGAATGGCGAAGGACTTCGTGCCCATTTCTTTTATTACACAGTAATAGACTTTTGTTTGAGATTTGTAACAGACAATTTGAAACTTTACGGCCTGGTGCCTTGCCCGAGGCACCTTGGCTTCGTTTGTGAGGGCTTATCATTTGTCATTTTCATATATCATCAATAAAACATTGGACGTTTTCTTGCATTACAAATTTTACGCTCCCTGTTTTTCTTTTCTATCTTGCACTTTATCAAAAGAGCTATTTGTCTTACACACACTCACATATCATAATACAGGTCCACATCCACTCTGGATCCCATTGATAACGATTCTGCTACTGCCAGTTATGACTTCGAAAATCCGATCAACCAAGCCAAGGACGAAGGTGAGGATGATTGTGAGGTGCCTGGGGAACTTGCTAGACTGTTACTTCAGGAAGAGAGGGCCATACAGTCGCATGAGGAGCCGGTGGAATCAGTAAATTTGGGTACAGAAGAAGACAGGAAAAAGGTCAAGATAGGTGCGAATCTGGAACCTAGTGTCAAGCAGCGGTTGATACAGATGCTACGCGACTATGTTGAGATCTTCGCCTAGTCTTATGAAGATATGCCTGGGTTGGACACTGACATTGTGGTACACCGTCTGCCAACCAAAGAAGAATGTCCTTCGGTAAAGCAAAAGGTTCGCCGTATGCGCCCCGAGATGTCTGAGAAAATCAAAGCTGAGGTCATGAAAAAGTTTGACGTCGGGTTTCTAGCTGTCACTTCTTACTCACAGTGGGTTGCCAACGTTGTTCCGGTGCCAAAGAAAGATGGTAAGGTACGTATGTGTGTAGACTATAGAGATCTGAACAGGGCGAGCCCCAAGGATGATTTCCCTCTGCCTCATATCGATGTTCTGGTTGACAACACCGCACAACATAAGGTCTTCTCCTTTATGGATGGTTTTTCTGGTTATAATCAGATTAAGATGGCTCCCGAGGACATGGAAAAAACAACTTTCGTTACGCAGTGGGGTACCTTCTGTTACAAGGTAATGCCTTTCGGGTTGAAGAATGCTGGGGCAACTTATCAGCGCGCCATGGTCGCTTTGTTCCACGACATGATTCACCATGAGATTGAGGTTTACGTTGATGACATGATTGTAAGGTCCCAGACTGAGGAAGAACATATTGACCATCTTCAGAAGCTATTTGATAGGTTGAAGACGTATAAACTAAGGTTAAACCCGAACAAGTGCACCTTCGGGGTAAGGTCTGGTAAGCTGCTGGGTTTCGTTGTTAGTGATAAAGGTATTCAAGTGGATCCTGCAAAGGTGAAGGCTATACAGGAGATGCCAGCTCTCCGAACAGAAAAGGAAGTTAGAGGCTTTTTGGGACAGTTGAATTACATTTCCCGATTCATCTCACACCTGACTGCTACTTGTGAGCCAATCTTCAAGCTGTTGAAGAAAGATCAAGTGGTAAAATGGAATGATGAATGTCAGGCCGCTTTCGAAAGGATCAAAGAATATCTCCAAGAGCCACCTATTATGATGCCCCCAGTTGAAGGAAGACCTTTGATCTTATACTTGACAGTACTCGACAATTCAATGGGGTGCGTGCTGGGGCAGCATGACGAGTCTGGCCGAAAAGAGCACGCTATTTACTACCTTAGCAAAAAGTTTACTGACTGCGAGACCCGATACTCGTTGCTCGAGAAAACATGCTGCACTTTGGCATGGGCTGCTCGCCGGATGAGACATTATATGCTGACTCACACCACCTTATTGATATCAAAGATGGACCCAATCAAGTATATCTTCGAAAAGCCCGCCTTGTCTAGAAGAAAAGCAAGATGGAAGATGATCTTGACTGATTACGACATCCAATACACGACCCAAAAAGCAATTAAGGGGAGTGTGTTGGCAGATCATTTGGCGCATCAGGCCGTGGATGATTACCAATCCATGAATTTTGAGTTCCCGGATGAGAACATCATGTTGGTGACCGACTGTGAAAAACCTGGACCGGATGAAGTACCCGATGGTCTATGTACTTTGATGGAGCCTCAAATGCATCGCGTAATGGCATTGGCGCCATTATCATATCTCCTGAAGGCTGTCATACTCCATTCACCGCCCGATTATGTTTTAACTGCACCAACAATATGGCAGAGTATGAAGCATGCATCATGGGCCTTCGAGTAGCTATTGACCTAAGGATTAAGTTCTTAAGTGTATTTGGAGATTCCGCTCTCATGATCAGTCAGATCAAAGGCGAGTGGGATATGAAACACCCAAATCTTATTCCTTACAAAGAGTATGTATTGATGTTGCTTCCACACTTCGAGGAGATAACCTTTGAACATTTCCCCAGAGAGGAGAATCAGTTAGCGGACGCGCTAGCTACCATGTCTTCTATGTTCAAGGTCATGTGGGACAATGAGGCTCCTCAGATTACCATTAAGAGGTTGGACGAACCCGCACATTACTATGACATTGAGACTGAAGAGGTAGTAGATAAACCCTGGTTTCACGAGGTAAAGAGGTATCTTGAGGCTCAGGAATACCCCGAGGGTGCATCTGTTAATGATAAGAAGTTCTTGAGGAGTTTCATTGCGAAGTTCTTCATCAGTAATGGTATCCTTTACAAGCGTAATCATGATTCAACCTTACTGCGATGTATGGACAAGAACGAGGCAGAAAGGATTATGGAAGAATTGCATGAAGGTACTTTCGGGACTCATTCCAGTGGACATACCATGGCGAAGAAAATCCTGCGGGCGAGATATTATTGGTCTACTATGGAAGCCGACTATTATCAGCATTCTCGAACCTGTCATAAATGCCAAGTCTATGCTGATAAGGTGCACATACCTCCAGTTCCTCTGAACGTCTTAACAGCGCCTTGGCCTTTTGTGATGTGGGGCATTGATATGATCGGCGAGATCAGACCTACTGCGTCCAACGGGCATCGTTTCATTCTGGTGGCTATTGATTACTTTACGAAGTGGGTTGAGGCAGCTTCCTTTGCTATGGTAACCAAGAGTGTCGTGGCGCGATTCATCCGACACAATCTGATCTGTCGATACGGTGTACTAGAGAGGATCATTACGGACAATGGTACAAATCTCAACAATACAATGATCATCGAGCTCTGTAAACAGTTTAAGATACAACATCACAACTCTTCTCTCTACCGGCCGAAGATGAATGGGGATGTTGAAGCAGATAATAAGAATATCAAGAAGATTGTGCAGAAGATGACTGTGACATACAAAGACTGGCATGAGATGTTACCATTCGCTCTTCATGGGTACCGTACCTCAGCGCGGATGTCAACAGGGGCAACACCCTATTCTTTGGTGTATGGCATGGAGGTAGTCTTGCCCATTGAAGTTCAAATACCCTCTCTTAGGATTATGAAAGATGCAGGTTTGAGCAAAGACGATTGGATTCAGACCCAGCTTGATCAGCTAAACTTAATCAACAAAAAGAGACTTACTGCTATTTATCATGGTCAAACATATCAAAAGCATATGATCAAGGCATTTAACAAGAAAGTTAGACGATAAGAGTATCAAGTCGGGGATCTAGTGATCAAGTGCATCATACTTCCGCAAGGTGATCCCAGGGGAAAATGGACCCCCAAGTACGAAGGGCCATTTGTGGTTAAGAATATTTTCTCAAGAGGAGCTATGATTCTAACCACCATGGATGGTGACGACCTTCCTCACCCTGTCAATGCAGACATAGTGAAAAATACTATGCATAATCAAAGACCCGCTAGGTTGACTGGCCTAGGCAAAAATAAGGGATTCCCGGAGAACCAAAAGGGTTCGGGAAAAAGTAAGGGATGAAAATGAAAAAATGTACACCCGGCAAGTCGAAAACCTGAAAAGGAGACTTGGGAAAAAAAGGGTATCCCAGTGGACTGAAAACCCGAAAGGGCGGTCTAGGCAAAAAATTAGGGATTAAAGCGTAACACTATGTCTCATTGGATCATCTTGCAACCATACTTCGGTATCGACTATCAAGCTCGGACGACGCCAATCAATCTGATCTACCTTCAACCAAGTAGCAAAGTTATGAGATGCTCGAGGACATAAAGACAATAGCAGAGTTGGAACCCAGTGGGACTGTTCACATAGCTGTTTTTCTTTGTTTTTCACAAATTGTATAATTTCTATCATTTGGCGGCGTTCTATTACTAGGACGTCAACCTCTTGTACAAAACGCCTATTACCGGCTAGCTTCAAAATCAATACAATTCATTTTACAATAAATTTCAAAATTGTTTTTCTTTTTCTGTTTTGTTTTGCAAAAACGTCCAATGGTTCATTTTGATATATGCATTTGACAATAGTGGCTGCTCATAAACATTTACATGCGAAACAAAAGACGATTACTCGTAATTTCAGAAACAGGGGAAAACAAGAAATGTCCAGACCTTACAGTTGCTCTATTCACCAGGTACAAGGATGGACCCATCAGGAGAACATGACTAAAAGTGCATACACTCCCCGCAGAGTAAAAGATACCCAAAAGACAATGGTGTTAGCTCTCCCCAGCTGAAGTTGGTAAGCACGAATAAGTCGGAAAAATTCTCCCCAAGCAGAGTTCATCTTTCACCAACAATGGAAGACCATCCCCAGTGGAGTTTATTTCTTCCACAAACAGAAATTTTATCCCCGACGAAGTTCATCATTGCCAGCAACGGTAATTCATCCACAGTCGAGGTTATTTCTCCGAATCAGCGGATCTTCTGATAGAGTATCTCTTCCCACAGAGTCTTCCTCACACTAGTTTATTCTCTAGCAGAACTACTCTCCTGCCAAGTTATTCTCAAATCATCTTCGTTCGTTATCCCCATCGAGCGAAACTCTTTATTTTCTCCAGCAGCAGTCCGGGATCTATTTTCCCCAACTAGGGAACATCATAAAAACATTACACATCCATACATCATGACATGCATATACGCATCATGCAACACAATCTCATTTATTTTGAGAACATAATTGCTCGATACATGTTATGCATCATGGCATTACATACGACTAACCCTTTACATTTCAGGAAAAGATACAATCAAGTTCTCACGGAGTTCAAACTATGAAGCTCGGGCACGACTGGATAGTATCTTGATTTCTCCATCATATTGTGAAGCCCGGAGAACGATCAAATAACAGTATCAAGATGCCGCGAAGCCTGGAATCGACCAGCTAGTGGTTTATCTTAAATTTAAGCTATGAAGCCCGGATCCGACCGGATAATAGTTTAACCCCCAGTAAGTTATTGTGAATCCTGGATTACGACCATATAGCAATACAAGACCATGAAACCTGGATTACGAAAGGATAATGGTAGAAGTTATTGTGAAGCCTGGATTACGACCAGATAGCAATGCAAGTTTCTGTGAAGTCTAGAATCGACCAGATAGCAGCCAAGAATACTATGAAGCCTAGATTACGACCAGATAGTGGTATATCTTTAAAGCAAGTTATGAAGCCCGGATTCGACCGAATAATATCTTGATTTCCCCAAACACCATGAAGCCTGGATTCGACCGGATAATGATATAAGACATTGTGAAGCCTGGATTACGACCAGATAGCGGTATGATACATCGTGAAGCCTGGATTACGACCAGATAGCGGTGAAAGACACTGAAGCCTGGGTTACGACCAGATAACAGTAAGGGACACTGTGAAACTTGGATTTCGACCAAATAGCAGTTCACCCAGCCAATTACTATGAAGCCCGGAGTTGACCAGATATTAGTAGGCCTTAAAATCAAATGGAAGCCCGAATGCGATTGGATAACCACTTGATTTCTTCTGAAGCCTGGATTTCGACCAGATAAGAAGTGAAACATCGTGAAACCTGGATTACGACCAGATAGCGATGCAAGACACTACGAAGCTTGGATCTCGACCAAATAGCAATTTTACCTGGACAATTATTAAGAAGCCCAGAGTCGACTAGATATTAGTGTGCCCTAAATTCAAGTTAAAGCCCGGATGCGACCGGATAACAACTAAATTCCTTCTGAAGCCTAGATTACGACCAGATAAGAATTAAGAAACTACGAAGCCTGGATTACAACCGGATAGCAAGTTTAATCTCATATCCCTAGTAGATCATTGTAAAGCCTAGATTACGACCAAATAGCAGTCGATCTTATCACTATGAAGCCTGGATCACGACCAGATAATAGTTTATCTTCACCTCCTCGACCAAGAGACTATTCCCCAGTAGAATAACGGACGACCGAAGCTCCTAAAATTCAACTTTTCTCAAGACAAAGAATAGCATTCCCCAGCGGAATCCTCCTCAACAACAGGTATACAAGCTCTCGCTAAGGAATCTCTTAGGCGACCGAAACTCCTTCGAATGACATCTTTAAGACCATCTTCCGTCATCAATCTCTAAATTGAATCTATAAGCCCATTCCCGACATCACCATACAAGTACCACTTCATGTGAGTGCAAATTTCTGGGCACTCTAGTGTTAAATCATCTTCAACCTACAGATCACGAAAGGCAGACAAGCCAATCTACATCCTCAGGTTTATGAAGATTGAACAGGGGCAGCTCTTGTACCCCAAAATTTTCCCTCCCATATTTCTCAAAACATTTCAAGAGAGGTCTTCAAATTGCTCAAGGAAGTCCAAGAGTTGACCATACAAGCTCCCTCCTAAGGCAGTCTACCTCAAATTAGGGTTTCATGTTGCATCAAGATACCTGAGTCCAAGGGATCCCAAATGCTCATCATTGAGCTAATATGTTCTCAAGATCATTCATGTCAAGTTTCAAGCCTTGCAGAGGAAGTTTGCTCAGTCAATTGCTCAAAGGCCTGAAAATCGACTCTGCTAGGGCAAAAGTCAATTGTGGCCCATATACAGCCAAACTTAAAGATTTTTGGTCAACATTCTCATTTTTAAGTATTATTCATCATTTGATCAAGTGTTGATCATGATTCATCAAGGATTGCTCACAATTCATCAAAATCCAAAAGTTGCTAAATTAGGGTTTTGTAAGAAAAGTCAACTCAACTTTGACCAAGCATAACTTTCTCATACTTTATGAGAAATGACCCATCCAAAGCTCATTTTGAAGAGGATGAAATTCCCTAAAATTAATCTTCATATCCCAAGTTCAAATATGCACTCACAAGAAGTTATGAATTTTGACATTATAGGTCACTTTGAAAAGTCAACAAAAAACACCTTTTTTGTCAAAGCTTCATACATAAACATGGGAGACTCAATTGAGATGAGACCAAAAGGGTTGCTTAGAGGACATCTTGAGCTTTCTAAAAAGTTCAAGAACACCTTCAAAGAGTCAAAATTGTGGAAGTTATGAATTGGTGAATTTGACCTTTTTTGCAAAACTGTCAAAAGTCAACTATGCCTAAAAAAGCAATTTCTGCTAAATGGGCCCAATCTTTTGCACTTGTTTTGAGTTGGTAGCATGGTCCACGAGCCCTATCTCTTTCCAATTGTCTCTATCTTATTTTTATTATTTATTTTGATTTTTATTGCAATTAAATCAATTTAAATCAAAACAAATCATGAAAAATCCAAAACATTGAAACCTCAAGATATTATGCATGTTTCAGGTCCTATATCCAACTAGAAAAAGATTGAATTCGTGTAAAGTAAAAGTGGGCACAAAAAGATTGGTTTTGACCTATTTTTGGAATGATTTTCAAGTAAATCAAATCAAGATCAAAAGCTATAATGGATAAAGATTGAGAGCATGATTTCAACCCTAATTAATTCCTCAGTATATAGGGAACATTTGCAGACAAAAATTGGAAGGCTTGAGAGGCGCACAAGGCAGAACCAAACTTGAAAAAAACAAAGAAAAGTGGTAATTCGTTTTGCTATTTCCAGGCGTTTCCAAGACCCTCTAGCCATATCATTCGCTTCCTGGGATCACAAGCAAGCCATACCAATCAAGAACAAGGAGTTTTCAGCGCCAAAACCCACTGTAAGTCAGCCACGACTTTGGTTTGTTCTTGAAATCGAATTGCATAATTTTGGCATCTATAGCATGCAATAATTATATATTCTTGCTCCTTGAAACATTTCCAAGCTATCTATATCATTTAATTGTGTTTTTATGGACTGTATCAGAGTTTACCATTGTTAGCGTTTTTTGCTTCGATTTAGGATCTTTGTGGACATGTAAAATTAGCCCTCAAAAGGGGCACCATCGTGCTCAGCAGGCCAAGATGAATCAATCCACAGTCTTAGAATTCAATTATCATGCCCATGGGAGGTTTTGAAATAAGCCAAGGTTGTAGCTACAGACATATGTCCATAGGTAAAAGTCTATGACTTTTACCAACAGAGAGAGGTTAGGGATGATTGGCGTGGCACCATCTGATTCGCTTATTTGAATTCTGGCGCAATTTTATTTTTTCTCTCTCCACTAACTCCCATTATTGTATATTATCAATTATTATTATTATTTTATATACAAAGCAAGCTTGCAGCGCAGTTGACATTGGAGCGTTTGGAAAAGGTTTCAGGACCTGGGTTCGAATCCCAGGTCCCCCCAATTATTTCACATATTTTTTTATCCATAATCAGGCGTGTGTATAAGTGGGATAACCACCATGGTCCATCATCATCCAACCAGCCATGTGCCCAGATGGCCAGATCCAAAGGCCATCAGATGAAGGAGCACCAAAGTCCTTGGTCAACATGCAACAGGGGATCCACGAAGTCAATGTGGACCAATTCCTTTTGGGCCCAGAAATTGCTAATGACACCCTCCAAAATTGCTTTTTCAGGCCCAATATCTCTTTCTCTTTTCTTTTATATTTTTCTTTATTAACTTATTTATTTATTTTTACTAACATAAAAAATAATTCTTTTTATCAAAAAATCACAAAAAATAATATTTTCATCCAATTAGATTTAGAATTTATTTTTTATACAAATATTAATTTAATTAGTTTATTTAATTTTAGATAACTTAAATTGTTTTGTAAATAAATTAAATACAATTAGAACAATTAGGGTTTTTGTTTCTAACTTAATTCTATTTTCCTTTTTCTTAAAATAACAAAAAACACAAAAATAGGTTAAATTTAGTCATTTTCTTTGATTAATTTAATTACTAATTAATTTTGCATTTAAACTAAAAACCTTATTCTTTTTCTTAAATAATTAAAAACAACAAAAATAATTTTTTTCTTTCGATTAGGTTAGACGGGGTCAAAACCCTAGTTCTCTCTCGTCCTCGATTCATCTCGTTTATTTATTTTTACCCTATTGATGTAATTGCTTACAAGTTGTAATAGATTAATTAGGACTTTTTACCTTCATTTATCGTTTTCTTTACGGGTTGTTTTTGGCTATGTAATTAATACCCGAAGCCTTGTAATAGTTTAGTTTTACTTTCCGCACTTTAAATTCCGTAAACATTAAACTGTTAGATGTATGAATAATAGGGATGCATGACAAGAATGTATGATAAAATTAAAACAATTAGCAAACCCTAAATGTGCAAAGATAAATAACTTGAAATTGAATCAATCGCACATGCGCACTCCTAGGGTATACTCCCACTTCGGTTGCCTTCGGTAAACGATCATTAAGTATAGGGTATTTTAGTGGTCACTCTTTTGTCTCAAAGATCAAAGTTGCCTCGGAAAGGTTGCCTCGGAATTGTTGCCTCGGATATCGATCTTAAGACATTAGGGTTATTACTAAGACGTCCTAATATTGCTTTAATGATCGTACGTCCCTTTCGAATTGACCCTTAAAACTCCAACGATGGTGCTACCTACTCACTAATAGTAGGATAGCGATGTCTAAAGGAAACGAATATAGAACAATTCTTTTTTCGAGTAGGTAGATGCTAGTAGGTACTTGCTCATAAAAAACTTTTCACACTTACACTCCTTTCAAAATAAAGCTTTCAAAAACACTTTTTAACACTCTTGAAGACAGAAGCAGGAGTTAAAACAAAGTCAAACAAAAACTTTTCAAATCACACAAGCACATACGAAATTTTGAAAATGATGAGCAAGTACCTAAGAGCCCGTAGAAAACTACGGATAGAAAGGGTGCTAATACCTTCCCTTTCTATAATCTATCCCCCGTACTCAGAACATCTCAAAAAAGGATTTTTTCTGTGCTTTTTTTCCTTTCCAGTTGGATAAAATAAAAGTCGGTGGCGACTCGTGCTTACCCGACATTTTGCGAACACAAACGCAAAACGCAAACCAGCATTCCTAAAACAGTTCCGGTTCTGCCACCGTATCACACTACTAAACCAGACCCATCTCTTTTTTCTTTTATATTTTTCTTCTATTTATTTATTTTGTTTAAATTTATTTCCTAACACAAATTAAATTATTATTTTTATATAATCATAAAATCAATTTCATCAAATTAGAATTTAGGTTTTTATTTATTTTGTCAAAATTAATTTAATATTAGTTTAATTTAATTTTAGGGTAATTTTAACCTTTTGTAAATAATTTAAAATCAATTAGAAAATTAGGTTTTGGTCTAAATTTTTAATTTTTAATTTTTAATTCTTTTCCCAATAAAACAAAAATACAAAAAATAGGTCAAATTAATTATTTTTCTTAATTTAAATTAATTAGTAATTAGGTTTGTATTTACTCAACTAAAACCTTATTTTCTCAAAATATTACAAAAAACCACAAAAAATGATTTTTCTTTCAATTAGGTTTAGACGGGGTCAATACCCTAATTTTTCTCGTTCTTAATTCATCGCGCGCATTTATTATTTTTATGATATTAATGTAATTTCTCATGGTATGTAATAGTTTAATTAAGATTTTTCTTTTATTTATCGTTTTTGCGGATTTTTGGCTATGTAATTAATCCCCCTCCCCGAAGCCTTGTAATAGCGTAGTTTTATTTCTCGCATTTTAATTTTCGCAAATATTAACTGTTAGATGGGTGATAATAGGATTGCATGACAAGACTGTATGTTAATTTTAAAATGGTTAGCGAACCCTAAATATGCAAAGATAATAACTTGAAATTAAAACACTCACACATGCGCACTCCTAGGGTATACTCTCACTTCGATTGCCTTCGGTAAATGATAATTAAGTATATGGTGTTTTAGTGGTCGCTCTCTTGTCTAAACAAAGATCAAAATGTCCCCTTCAGAAAGGTTGCCTCGGAAATGTTGCCTCGAATATGATCTTAAGACATTATGGTTATTACTAAGATATCCTAACATTGCTTTAGTGACCGTACGTCCCTTTCGAATTGACCCTTACAACTCCAACGACGATGCTACCTACTCGTTAATAGTGGGATAATGTTGTCCAAAGGAAACAAGAACATAAACCTTATTTTTTCGAGTAGGTAGATGCTAGTAGGTACTTGCTCAACATAAACTTTTCCACACTTACACTCTTTTCAAACAAAGTTTTCAAAAACACTTCGTAACACTCTTGAGGACTGATACAAGGGTTAGAACGAAGTAAAACAAAAACTTTTCAAAACACACAAGCAATTTTAAAATGATGAGCAAGTACCTAAGAGCCCATGGAAAACCATGGATAGAAAGGGTGCTAACACCTTCCCTTTCTATAATCTACCCCCCGTACTCAAAATCTCGAAAAAGGAATTTTTTTGTGCTTTTTTCCTTTCCAATTGGATAAAATAAAAGTCGGTGGAGACTCTTACTTACCGAGACATTTTGCGAATAAAAACGTAAAATGCAAACCAGCATTTTCCAAAACAGTCGGTTCTGCCACCGTATCACAGAACTGGCGACTATGCTGGGGATATAATAAGTGGGGTATACCTTAGGATTTAGGTCATCATAAATTGCTTCTCTTGTTTGTTTTGGTTGCTTTACTTTTAATGGTTTTTGTATTTGGAGTTACTATAGATCCTAACCCAGATCTGGGGACACCTTTTAGGTAAGTAACAATAAACTGTGAGGGAACTGTACAACGTAGACCGATACGGTTGAAGCAGTAGCTACGTTGATATGGCACATTGGTTGGTACCGGTATCCCTTATGGAGAAACAAGGAGAATACGGGTCCGCTGCATGGTGTCGTTAAGCATCAACCGACCTTAGAACCTTTAAATCGACCAACTTGGCCATTAGAAAGTAGTGAGATAGCCGGCCTCGGTGTAAAGCTGAGAACTGGTTGATACTCGATGCTACACTCATTGAGACCATACTCTCGAGATAGTTCCGGCCGCAAGAAAAGATTGCGTGAGCTGAAACCATGACCGATGGAGGATGGTCAGTGATATTGAGAACCTCTAGAACCCGATTACTTTTGCTAGGACAGGTTGAAACCAACTGAACTTCAAGAGGGTAATACCTTTGACTCCATGCAAGCCTTAAACTTAAGGGCTTTTGTGTGACTTGTTTGCCTTTACCATGTTTGTTATCTGCTATACCTGTTGTTTGTTTTACCATGACATCATGCATCATAACATAACATGCATACTTCATTACACTAACCATTTCAAAGACCGAGGGGATTTATCTTTGTTCTGTTTTGCAGATTATGGCTTCCATGCGCAGAAATACCATCCGAGTTAACTTTGTGCAAATACCTGCTCAACTCAAAGATTTAGCCTCGAGAGTTTCTGATACTTCTTCATTCATTAGGAGACATGGTCAACTTCTTAGCTTGGTTACCTCAAAGCTTGATGAGCAGATGATGAGTGTGCTTTTCCAGTTCTTAGATCTTGTGCATCATTGCTTTACCTTTCCGGATTATCAGCTGGTTCCTACTTTGGAAGATTTTTCTCACTTATTGGGCATATCCATCCTTGAGCAGATTCCCTTCACAGGTTTGGAAGAGACTCCTAGACCAGAAGACATCGCCTCATCTCTGCATCTGAAATGGACTGATGTAGTATCTAATTGGGAAACACGAAGTGGGGTTGAAGGTTTCTTAGCCAAGTTTCTGATAGATCAAGCTCAGCTATTCTGGGATAGTTTGGATTTTCAGGCTTTCAAAGACATTTTGGCCCTCCTTATCTATGGCTTGGTTCTCTTCCCGAATCCAGATTCTTTTGTGGATGTAAATGCTGTCAAGATCTTCCTATCTCGCAATCCTGTGCCTACCCTACTAGGTGACATCTTGCATGCCCTCTACACTCGTATTGTGCGAAGAAGAGGGACTCTTATGTGTTGTATGCCATTGCTATCAAGGTGGTTTATTTTGCACCTCCCTAAGTCCATGCTGAAGAACGAGGAAGGTTTGGATTGGTCCTACATAATAATGTCACTTGCCCATATAGACATTCTTTGGAGTTCCTGGGTTATGGAGGACATTATTGTCATTGATCGTTGTGGGGGATATCATAATGTCCCATTGCTTGGAATCACAGGAGGTATAACCTACAGTCCTTGTTTAGCTTTGCAACAATTTGGTCGTGCTCGGAGAGACGGCCCCCATGAGCTACTTCTTGAGGATATTGCCTTTGACTACAAGGAAGACATTAAGGAGCATCGCCGAAGGTTCATACGAGCTTGGGGCATGGTAAACAGATCTTACCCCCAAGAGTTGGGACCAAAGACTTCTCTTCCTATGCAGCCTTATCTCCAATGGGTCCGAGCTTGTGCTCAGAAGCTTGGGATGCCTTATGAAGCCGTATTCCCTGTGATTGTGGAGCCCACTAATGAAGAAGGCATTCCTTACACGATTCTTTATCCTTACATGCCTACTGACCTTGGGGCATTAAAGAGGTCTTGGATTCAACTGAAGGAGGAAAGGGATAATTACCGTGAGAAGTACCATGAGCAAGAAAGGAAGATCTTGAAGCTCACTAGGCAGCTCGAGAATGAAAGAACGATTAATGACTATGTCAGCATGAAGGGGAAGCATCCATGGGATTTTTGATTTTTGCTTTTCTAGTTTTAGATTTGTTTTTCATTTACTTCTTTGTAACGCCTCAAAGGCTTTGTTGAACATTCTACAAGTTATTCTAATAAAGTTTGTTTAATTTTTGGTTTGCAAATTTAAATCTCCCAAATTCTTTGAAATCATTACATACGCATCCTGTTGTACCCCAAAATTTTCCCTCTCATTTTATCAAGATTTCCCCTCACAAGACTCTTTGAAATCAAGACCAGGATTAGGGTTTTGCTCTGCTCAAGGCATCTCCTTGCACTGGTGACCTAAACTAGGGTTTGAGTTTGCACAAGGAATTTTGGACCTTCAATGCTCAAATTGACTTTCATACTTCATATTGGATTCATAAGTTTTCCCATACCAAGTTTTAAGCCTTGAATCAAATTTTTGACCAGTCAATTGGACAGTTGACCTAAAAATCAGCTGTATTGGGGAAAAAGTCAATTGTGGCCAATTTACAGTCAAACCTCATGAATTTTGACCCACATCAACATTATGAACTCATATGAATCATTTGATCAAGTTTGGACCATAACTCCACCAGAAATTTGATCAGATCACCAAAAGAGCAAAATGGTCATTTTTAGGGTTTTGACTGTACAAAGGCAATTTCTGACTTTTTGACCTAACCAATGGCAAATTAGGTTCAACCATGGACTCAAGGACTCAATTACATCATCTTTACCTATTCAACAAGTTCAAAAGATCTCAAAAGCATGGGATTGACAGATGAATTTTTCAGTCAACTGATCAAAATTTGACTGTACACTGAAAAGTCAAACTTTGACTTTTTAGTCAAAATCAAGTGCCAAGGGTCATTTTTCATCAAGATGTGTCAAATTATGAAACTTTTTCATCAAGAAACCCAAAATTTCAAATTAGGGTTTGAAATTTAAAAATTTCATAACTTAGAATTTTTCTAAGTTATGAAATTTTCTTAATTTTTCCTAACTTTGCCCCACATTTTCACCATGATGAAAATAGATTCAAACAAAACCCCCAACATGAAAGTTGTAGTCCTCCACAGATTCTACAACTTTTTTTCACAAAGTTTTCCCAAAAGAAGCTTGGATCTCAGGTTATGATTTTTGGAACAAGGGTCCCTAAAACTTTTAACTTAGTGAAATTTTGCCCTAGTTTAGGCAGGATTTTGACCTATCTTCTTGGCCATTTTTCACATAGTTCCACTTGGAGTCTCAAGTTGCATTTCAAAGATGGATTATAGAGCATGTTTCAAGATTTCCAAATTGTCCAATAAATCCTCAAACACATTTGTGGTTAGAGAGAATCTAAGGCTTGAAGTTGGCAAAAACTCACTTTTCATCCATGGCATATTCATGTTCATACAACTTGCATTTTCAAGTCAGCATGCCTTACACTAGTTTTCAGGCCTCTAAACCACTTCAAACTCCATAATTAAATGCAAATCCATCAGTCTAAGCTTTTGTTTTGTGCATTTGGGCATTGTACACAAGATTAGGCCCTATGTAGATAAAGGCAAATTTCCATTTTTGCTTAAGTTTGCTTTATGTCAAACCAACAATCCTTGAGCATTGGTCCAAGATATCTTGCAGCAAATCAAATCCACAAATCAGAGGGGCCAAGAGCAATGTATGCAAGCATATTTGATAGCCTATACAGGCCTGTAAATTTAATTCCACTTTCTAACTTCAAAAAAAAGAAACTTATCAAAAACTTGAGAACTTGAAAACCAGCCAATGTTAACTTACACAAACAGTTTGAACATCTTTCTCACACCCCTTTGAGCTAGAAACACGATTGCTTGAGCCTCTAAACACCCCATATCCAGAAATCACATTCCTTTGGCAAAACAGGGCAGGTTCTGCAACTTGAGTGCCATAGCTCATTTGGCTCGTGCGTTTTGCCCCAAGTTGCTTCAAACACCTTCCATTCAACTCACTCAAGCTATCCCAAACCTCAAATACCAACTGTAACTCCATTTACAGTGTTCACCATTTTCATTTTGAGCTTGTGCATGTTGAGTTCTATAGACTGATTCAAGGACATTCAAGGCAAGCTAGCTATTGGAGAAGGTCAAGTGAAGTTCAGACAAGCTACACGACATCTCAAACCTTGCTGAAAGACACTATATTGCCCTACACGAATCCAGCTGAAACATGTTTTTCTTCACTTTCTATCTCTCTATTTAGGAACATTTAGCCTTAGGTTTGTGAATAAAAAATGTAGTGTTCATTACCATGAAGCTGTACATATGCTCAGTTTTCATTTATATTAAGTGTGCTAAGAGAATTTCATCCATGAACATGCTGAAAAAACTAGGTCAGATTTTAGGGCCAGAGAAATTCTCTCTGGTCTTTGAGAGTTAGAACAAGTTGTTTATATGGTTGGAATCGTCTTGAAATTTTCTACAAGTTTGATGTTGTGTGTTTTTGCAATAGATCACGTTTACAAGATGTCCCAAGTTTGTACATGCGCGCCCATTTTTCAAATCTGGAGTTTGAAGATGAAGCTGGCTTAGGCTGGGCTTGGCCTGGTTTGCTTTTGACACCTCCCATTTTCATTTTTGCACCCCCTGGCCCAATTTCTTGTATTTTCATATTTTTGCATTTTTGTTTTCATTTTTGATTTTGTTTATTTATTTCCAAACATAAAAAATGCTCAAAAATATTTTCATAATTTTTTCACATTTATTTGGCATTTTATTTTAATTTTTCTAATATAGAAAACATTTTAAATACTTTTATATTATTTATTTAAACTTGAAAATAATATATAACTTGTACTTTTATTTTTGTTCTTTATTTTTATTCATACTAAAAATATTTTCCTAAATATATTTTATTTTTGTACACATTTTATTTTATATTGTACATATTTAATTTAATTAATATATATATATATATATATATATATATATATATATATATATATATATATATATATATATATATATATATATATATATATATATATATATATATATATATATATATATATATATATATATATATATATATATACACATATATACTTTTATCTTATTAAATACTTTAGAATAAAAATATAAAAATATTACATTTTTACTTTTATTATTATTTATACTAAAAACTTCTTTTTTTAAGTATATTTTATGTTTGTATATATCAATATATTTTATTGTATATAAATAATATAAAATTTTATTTTCTTAAAGAAATTAGGGTTTACCCTTAAACAAATAAAATTAATCCTTTATTTATTTATTTCTTTATACTTTTTTACATTAAATATTTTACATACATAAATGAACAAAAAACCCCTTTTTGTATACTTCATATTATTTGATATATTTCTTTATTTTTGAATATCCAAATATTGTCCATTTAATATTTATACATTGTGAATTCAATTTGGATGTAATAGTAAACTAGGGTTTATATTTCTTATCAAATACCACCTATTCAAAGATTGTACCCCCATTCCCATAATCATGTTGTAATAGTTTAGAATTTTAATTCTCGCACTTTACGCTTTCAATTATGCCATGATTAGAGAATTAGGGTTTGTATGCAAAAGTCCAAATCAACAAATAGTTTGACCTAATCAAAGATAAAAATGCATGAAAATCAAACACAATGCACACTTGCACCCATAGGGTTACAATCCACATGTTGCCTTCAAAAATGGGCCATGTTATGCATGTTGGATACTTTGGCAAAAAAAAAACAAAACAAAAGATCATAGTCCCTCTATGACGCTATCTTGGTTTCCTAAACAAAAATGATCAAGTCCCTCAAAATTTTGCCAAAGATACTTGACACAATTGCTATCATGGTCTATATGATGAACCGCGCCTGTCCCGTTTAACATCCTAACACAAGGTTGCTCACCAAATGCAATGGTGAAACAACACTTTCCAAAGGGTTAAAAACACTAGGAAGAATCTTTGAGTAAAATAGGGTAGATAACTCTTAGTTACTTGATCAAAAATCTTGCAAACATCCTTGCTATTTTCAAAACACACTTCACAACACAATTTCAAAACATTTTCCCACATCAAACTTTCAAAACATTGAAATATTTTCAAAAGACAAAAACACCTTTGTATACATTCCAACAAGAATCATTACAAAGGTTGCCACAACGATGGTCTCTTTTCAAAACATCTTTCAAAACCATACACAAAGCACCATTTCAAACAATTGAAAAGCAAAAGCAAGTGATCTAAACAAGTAACTAAGAGCCCATGGATAACCATGGATGAAAAGGGTGCTTGCACCTTCCCTTTTCATAATCTACTCCCCGAACCCAAGAAAACATCTCAAAGGTCTTTCCTGTGCTTTTTGACCTTTCCTTAGGATAAAATAAAAAGTCGGTGGCGACTCTTGCTAAACCGAAACATTTGCGAACACAAACGCAAAACCTCAAGTCAGTTCTCCCACTGTATCACAGAACTGGCGACTCTGCTGGGAAAATGACTAAAAGTGGAGTAACCTTAGGGTTTAGATCACCTTTTACATGCTTATCTTGTTTGCTTTGTTTGCTTTACATTTGGTTCTCTTGTTTGGGTTTGAATCCTCCACCAGAATTTTTGGGAAACATTCATAGGTAAATAGCAATACGTTGTGGAAACTGTGCGGGGTATACCGACATGGTTGAAGCAATAGCTATATTAGTGCGACATATTTGTGAGTACCGGTAGCCTTTGAGTTAATCAAAGAGAACACGGTGCCGCTGAGTGATGTCATGAAGCACTAATGAACTATTAGAACCTTACTTGACCATCTTGGCCTTTTTAGGGGTAGTGAGATGACCGGCTTTGGTACAACCCGAAGTTGGTAGATACTCGATACTACACTCATTGATGGTTGTTTTCTTAGAATATTTCGGTCTCCAGTTAAGTTGCCAAATTGAAACAATAAACATAGAAAATAACCCAGTGATATTGAGCTCCTTAGAACCCGATTACTATTTATAAGACAGGTTGAACCAACTAACTTCAAGAGGGTACTTACCTATGAAACCTCATACAAGCCTGAAACTAGGATCTTGTGTGACTTGTTTGTACATATGCTTGTGCATACATCATGAACATCATAAAGCATCATATGCATCCACTAACCATTTCAAGGGTTTGGATCTTCATCTTTGTTCTTGTTTTGTAGGTCATGGAATCTCTTCGCAGGAAAACAATTCAAGTTAACCTTGTGAGAATCCCTCCTCAACTCAAGGAGCTTACTTCCAAGATTCTAGAGAATTCTCTCTTCAGTGAAAGACATGGTAGACTTCTCAACTTGGTCAACTCCAACATTGAAGAAGACATGGTGAAAGTTCTCTTCCAGTTCTTTGACCCCCTACACCACTGTTTCACATTCCCTGATTACAAACTAGTGCCTACTTTGGAGGAATTCTATCAACTCCCGAGGATTCCTATTCTCCATCAGCTACCCTACAACGGTACGGAAAGAGAACCAAAGCCTGAAGATGTTGCTCAAGCATTACACTTGCAACCATCTGATATCAAAGGTCACTGGGAAACCAGATGTGGTGTCAAGGGTTTCTTGGCAAAGTTTCTGTTTAAGAAGGCACAAGACTGCTGGAATTATCTAGATCTGCAAGCTTTTAAGGAGATTGTAGCACTTCTCATCTATGGATTGATCTTGTTCCCAAACCCTGATCAGCTTATAGATGTGAATGCTGTCAAGATTTTCATATCTCGGAATCCTGTACCTATATTGCTTGGGAACATCCTACACTCATTTCACACACGAACAATAAGGAAAAGAGGTGTTCTCATGTGCTGTACTCCTCTTCTAGCAAGGTGGTTTATTTCTCACCTTCCCCAATCAGTTTTGAAGAATGAGCAGGGTTTAAGGTGGTCACAACGATTGATGACCCTCACACATTCTGATGTTCATTGGTGTTCTCGGTCTAGAGAAAATGTCATCATCATTGATCGTTGCGGAGAATTCCCTAATGTCCCGCTACTAGGCATTAAGGGAGGCATTACCTACAACCCCTGTTTAGCTCTGAGGCAATTTGGGTATGCCCGAAGGGATGACCCTCATGATATGCTGATTCCTGACTTGGTTTTTGACTTCGACAACGGTGCTCAAGGACTTCGACAAAGGTTTATCAGAGCTTGGAGGATGCCCAACAAAGTGGATAATAAGACATTGGGGCACAAGAATTCTATCCCCCTTGAGCCTTACCTCAAGTGGGTACGAACCCCCGCCCAGAATCTTATGATGCCTTACCCTCACATTCTCCCAGTGATCAAAGAGCCTGTTATGGAAGGAGAGGTTCCATACACCCTCCTACATCCAGACATGCCAACATCATTGGAAGAATTACAAAAAAGTTGGATACAACTCAAGGAAGAACGAAATACTTTTGAAGCCAGCTTCTATGCCAGTGAGAAGAAGGTTTTGGAACTTACCCGCCGACTTCATGAAGAGGAGATTCTTAACACTTACATCGCGCCAAAAAGGATGCGCAACGTCTTTTTACATTAAGAATTTTGTAATATTTTGCCCATGGGGCATTTATGTACTAACAAATTTCTTCTTATTAATATGACGTGTGTTCTTTTTGTTTGCAACAAATTTGAATTTATGAATCCTTGAATGCATTACATGAATAACATATCATTCATCATATGTATAAACAAGTCTTCACACCAGGTTTCCTTATCTTTCTGCTGTTTATTTCAGCGAGATGGATATAGAGCAGACGGTTAAAGATCTGCAAGCACAAAATTCGCAATTCCAACAACTCCTCATGACCTTAGCAAAGGGTAAAGAGGATCTGAAAGCACTGTTAGAGAAAGAGAAGGAACCAGAAAGGAAGAAAAAGAAAATAGTTGTGGTAGCCACTATGGGAAGAAGGTTTGAGCATCAGGCTAGGAGAGTTCTGGAGTTCCCCTCGACGTCTGACGAAGGGGTTGGTAAGGGAAAAGGAGTTGCGGTGCCCTCAGAATCTGAAGCTGAAGAAGAAGAAGAGGAAGAGGATGAAGATTAATCCGAACAACAATATCCCCCGGCGGATGATAAGTATAAAAATCTTGAGGATCGGTTGGCAGCCATGGAGTTGCAAAGGGTACCTGGTTTAGATTTCGAGGAACTAGGGTTGGTTGCTGGGATCGTCATTCCTCCCAAGTTCAAAGTACCTACATTTGCTAAGTATGACGATTTGTCCTGTCCAAAGATACATCTGAGATCCTACGTCAAAAAGATCCAACCTCACTCCTCTGATAAGGATCTTTGGGTCCACTTTTTTCAAGATAGTTTGTCAGGCATGCAATTGGACTGGTTCTATCAACTTGAGAGATCTGATGTTCATAACTGGGAAGATTTGGCTGCTGCTTTCTACCGACAATACCAATACAACGCAGATTTAACGCCTACTCGTACTCAACTATAGAGTATGGGTATGGCCTCTAATGAGGGATTTAAGGAGTATGCCCAGAAGTGGTGGGATTTGGCTGGAAGGGTGCAACCACCATTATCGGATAGAGAGTTGGTTGATATGTTTTTGGGGACCCTGTCAGGTTCATTCTTCAATCACTTAATCGGGAGCTCATCTGAAGGGTTCACCGAATTAATTCTAACCGGTGAAAGGGTCGAAGCTGGAATTAAAAGTGGTAAAATTCAGAAGGATGCCTCCGCTTCCACTGCTATTAAGAAGACCTTCCCAGCCAAGAAGGAAGTTTCTGTTGTTCATACCCAGAGAAACCAAGGGAGAATAGAGCGCTGACCAACGGTGGGGGCTGTTATGATCCAAAACTATTCATCAGATCAACCTCGCAGCAATCAACCAAGAGCTAACCAGCAAAGGGTAGAAAGGCCACAACGGCAATTCACCTGAATCAATATGACACCGGCTAAAGTACTCCCTCATTTGTTAAAGTTGGACCTTACCAATTTGAAGGAAGCGCCGAAAAACCCTAATACCTCTTCTCCTTATTATCACTCCAATGCAAAATGTGTGTACCACTCAGACAGCGTAGGGCATGATACCAATAACTATTGGGCTCTTAAAAACAAGATCCAAGACTTGATAGATGCCAAGGAAGTAGAGTTTGATGTGCCCGAAAAACCCAACGTGATATCCGCTCCTATGCCGAAACACGGTCATAATGTCCATGCCATTGTGGAAGATCTTCATGTAACCGCTATTGATGAATTAATGACACCGCTACTGATGATTAAAGTGAACTTGTTGAAAGCCGGGATATTCCCAGGCTGTAGAAAAGACTGCTACTTTTGTTCAAACTTGCCAACTGACTGCCCACTGTTAAAATCAGGCATCCAACGCCTGATGGATACCCAAGAGATCCTCTTTCAAAAGACTCCTGTTGATACAATCACTCATGTTACTCCTGTTACTTTTGATACTCCAATCAATGACATTGCTATAATAACCATATCCGATAATCTTCCCAAGACCTGTAAAAGGCCAGTCAAGATTACGCCTGATCCTAAGTTTCTGTCGCTGAAAATCACCATGCCGGGGCCTATCCCGTATAAATCTAACAAGACGATACTATGGAACTATGGAGGAGAGATCTTCTACCATGGTATCAAGCAGATCGAATCAGTCCAAGAGATTCCCGATGATGAAACCCCTGATATAGGGAATATTGCGGGAACAAGCAAGATAACTCGTAGCGGAAGGATCTTCTCTCCGGAGATTGCTCTTCCACGGGAAGTCTTCAGACCCTCGAGAGCTTTTGTGCCTGTCAAGCCATCTGTGCAAAGTCCGATAATTGAAGAAATTGACGTTCCCGAAACTAGACCCTCTGATGCTACTACCAATAAGGGTAAGGGGATACAAGAAGCACCTATCAGGACGAAGGCTCAAACTATGGTTATCCTCGAGACCACCGAAAAATAGATGGAAGAAATCTTAAAGATAATGAAGAAGAGCGACTACAATGTCATGGAGCAGCTAGGGCAAACCCCTTCCAAAATCTCCAAGTTGGCTCTCCTACTCTGCTCCGAGGCTCATGCCAAAGCCTTGATCAAATTTCTAAAGACGGCACACATGCCTCAAGAAACTTCTGCGGACCAGTTTCAAGAGTGCATGGCTAGCCTTATAGCCGATAATGGTCTTGGTTTTTCTGATGCTGATTTGACCCCTAAGGGAAGAAAACATAATGATGCACTGCATGTCTCAGTAGAGTGCAGGGGGACCACACTTGCTCATGTTCTGGTAGATACCGGTTCATCCTTAAATGTTCTACCAAAGAAGGCGTTGGATAGATTAGACTGCGAAGGTTTGACCCTAAAGCCCAGTAACATCGTTGTTAGAGCCTTCGACGGTTCTAAGAGGATGGTTCACGGAGAAGTGGACATTTCAATCAAAGTGGGTACAGAAATTTTCAACTCTACTTTTTATGTGATGGACACCCGTCCTTCATACTCATGCTTGTTGGGAAGGCCATGGATCCACAATGATGGGGCAGTCACTTCTTCTCTACACCAAATGATAAAATATCCGATCCAGGGTAAGATCATTGTAGGTGTTTAGTTATTGGCATGCATTTTTGGTAAAACCAGGTGTGTGAATGTCATGACTAATGTCATAACATTCTGATTTATTAGGTACTGGTATATTAGGTACCTTTGCAGAAAAATAGTGGCATACAGGTACTGCTGTTTATGAGTGTGTATCTGAGCATTTTGCAAAAAGATCACATTTATTATCTTCTCAGTAAAAAGGAATTCTGATGTCATAACAAATGTTAAGACATCCTGTACTGATCTAACAGTAGTGCAGTTTGGTTAATTTTGAGTTTTTTCAGGAAGTTGGCTCATTCCTTCCAGAACAGAATCTCCCGTTGTCTTTGGGTTAACCTAGCTCAACCCTAAACTGGTTGATAAAGTCTTGTGACCAAGTCTTATGGTTAAACCTAATTAACCCTAGCTTTTTGTGGAAACCCTAACTGAAGAAACAACTGCTATATATTCAACAGGTCTGCTGTTTGGAAAACAACTCTTTGGACTGAAGATCAATCAGAAACTGTATAGTTTTAACTGCTGTAATCCAAGCAATTATCATTGTGATAAGTAACTTGGAATAGGTTTTGTTTGTAAGGGTTTATGTACCACTCAAAGCTCTGAAGCAAGAGTGTTTTGTGTCTCTTGACTAAAGCTTTGAAGCAAAGTCAAGTTAGGTGTATGTATCACTCAAAGCTGTGAAGCAAGAGTGTCTGTGTTACTTGATTAAAAAGCTGTGAAGCATAATCAAGTGTATGTTTTGAAGAGTGTCTTCATTAATTCATTAGTCAATTGTTTTAAGTATCACTGCTGTGATTGAGGGGGAGTGAGTAGGAACTCAGGTTTAAGTAGAACTTAGATTGAAGTTGCATTTGGTAGGTCTTAAGTGAAGGAGATAAACTGGTTGGTTTATTCCTGAATTAATATCTCTTATAGTGGATTTCCTCCCTGGCTTGGTAGCCCCCAGAGTAGGTGTTGTTTCACACTGAACTGGGTAAACAATTGACCGTGTTCTTTACTGTTTTTGTATTTACTGTCTTATAGAAAGTCAGATACGGTGTCACAACATTGACTGTGACATTGAGTATCTACAGCCAGAATTACAATTGGCATCAGAGCAGGCACCCTGCCTGTATTACTGGGTGAGATCTAGGGATATCACTTTCTGGCACTATGGACAAAGAAGGAGTTTTTGGAAATAGACCACCCATTCTGGATGGAACAAATTATGACTACTAGAAACCTCGTATGATTGCCTTCTTAAAATCTCTGGACAAAAAGGCTTGGAGAGCTGCTGATAAAGGATGGAACCATCCCACCATAACTGAGAAAGATGGGACAATCAGTCTGAAGCCTGAGGAAGAATGGAGTAAAGAAGAAGATGAGTTAGCCCTGGGTAATTCCAAAGCTTTAAATGCCTTGTTCAATGGAATTGATAGAAACATATTCAGACTAGTACATCAATATGAACTGGCCAAGGAAGTTTGGGACACTCTCAAAAATACTCATGATGGCACTTCCAAAGTAAAAATGTCAAGGCTTCAGATGCTGACTACCAAGTTTGAGAATCTAAAAATGATGGAAGATGAAACCATTCATGAGTTTCACATGAACATCTTGGAGATTGCCAACACCTCAGGAGCATTGGGAGAAAAGATGTCAGAAGAAAAACTGGTGAGAAAGATTCTCAGATCCTTGCCTAAAAGATTTGCAATGAAGGTAGCTGCTATAGAGGAAGCCCAGGATATCAGCAAGTTGAAAGTGGATGAACTCATTGGGTCTCTTCAGACTTTTAAGATGGGGATCACTGAAAATGTTGACAAGAAGAACAAGAGCATAGCACTTGTATCCAACACTGAAGATGAAAACAAGGAGGATGAAGAAGAAAATATTTCAGAAGCTATAGCCATGCTTGGAAGACAATTCAACAAACTCATTAAAAGAATAGATCCAAAGTCAAGGTCTAATGTTCATAACATCCCCTCTGACATTGATAGTTCCAGTAGAAGACCAAGGTCAGAAGAGAAGGGAAATCAAGGCAGAGGAATTCAATGCCATGGTTGTGAAGGATATGGGCATATTCGAGCTGAATGTCCTACCTTTCTTAAGAAACAAAAGAAAGGAATGACTGTTACTTGGCCTGACTGTGATTCAGAAAGTAATTCTAAAGAAGAATATGCCAAACTAGTTACTGCTCTAACTGGTGTTTGTACCTCTGAAAGTGACACTAGTGATGAGGAAGTGACATTTGGAGAACTGGCTGATACTTACAAGAAATTGTGTATCAGAAGTGCTGAAGTCTGTGTGCAGAATGAGAAACAAACAAAACTCATCATAAAGCTGGAGGCTGAAAAAAGGGCAGACCTTGAAACTATAAGTCATCTAGAAGGGGAAGTTCAATTGCTGAACTCACAACTGAACTAGATGACCAAATCTGTCAAGATGCTGACAAATGGAACTGACAAATTGGAAGAAATCCTTCAGGTTGGACAAAATGTGGGAAACAAGTCTGGACTAGGATTTGTGGAAGCAAATAAATCTGGTGCAGACAAGAAGATCAGGCCTGTTAAACAAATGTCAAAGAAGATGTCTCAACACAACTCTCAATATCAGGAACAGAGATATATGAAGAAAAGGTACCAAAGATGGAGATGTCATCATTGTGGGAGGTATGGTCACATTAATCCCTTCTGCTTCAGATTGTATGGATACCCTAATCAGAACCCAGGTGTTAAACCGAAAAGGGTACCACATAATCCTCAATGGAAGAAAAAGGCTACTACCCTGATAGCCCACACTTCCCTGAGAGTCTCTGCAAAGGAAGACTGGTACTTTGACAGTGGGTGTTCTAAGCACATGACTGGAATCAAGAACCTTCTCAATAATGTTAAACCTCACACCACTAGTTATGTGACCTTTGGAGATGGTGCTAGAGGTGAAATCAAAGGAGTTGGTAATTTGGACTGCCCTGGAGTTCCAAATCTGAATGAAGTACTATTGGTAAAAGGCCTGACTGCTAATCTCATTAGTATCAGTCAATTGTGTGATCAGGGATTCAAGGTCAATTTCTCAAAATCTGAATGTCTTGTAATAAATGAAAAACAAGAAGTTGTAATGAAAGGAGTCAGATCTAAAGACAACAGTTACTTGTGGGAGCCTGAGAACACTAATACCTCTACTATGTGCTCTATTACCAAAGAAGAAAAAGAGGTGAAACTGTGGCACCAAAAACTTGGCCACCTTCATCTAAGAAGAATGAAAAGGTCTATCTCTATGGAAGCAGTCAGAAGGATTCCAAAACTGCAAATTGATAAAGGGAGGGTTTGTGGTGAACATCAAATGGAAAGGCTTGGTAAAAAGAGATATGTCTATGATGTGAATAACTTTGAAGTTTTTAAAGAACTGTGCAAAAGAACTCAAAAAGAAGGGTGTATTGTCAGAATCAGAAGTGATCATGACAAGGAATTTGGAAACAGCAAGTTTAATAAGTTCTGTTTCTCAGAAGGAATGAGTCATGAATTCTCTTCTCCTATAACTCCTCAACAAAATGGAGTTGACAGAAAGAAAAATAGGATCATACAGGAATCTGCCAGAGCTATGATTCATGTCAAAAGAATGCCTTTTCAACTCTGTGCTGTAATAGTTGCAGCTGGTAGTAGCTGTTCTCAAATTATCTGGACAAAACAGATGCTCACTGAGTATAATGTCTCACAAGATGTTGTGACATTGTATTGTGACAATCTGAATACAATCAATATTTCCAAGAACCCTATTCAGCATAGCAGGACCAAGCACATTGACCTTAAAAATTACTTTATCAGAGACCTTGTAGAGGAGAAGACAATTAAACTGGAACATGGTGTCATTAAGCTACAGCTGGCTGACATTTTTACCAAGGCTCTTGATGCAAATCAACTTGAAAACTTGAGGGACAAGATGGGTATTTGCCAACATGAGAAATTATAGCAATTAATTTTGCTCAAAACAAGGGTTGAAGGAGTTATTTTTGTTAAGTCTATTTTAAGTGGGTTAATCATATATTTCCCAAACTCTTTCAAAATTTCTAAGAAGTTGAATAGACACACATTTGCCTCCTTCCACTCTCGACTTTGCAACATCTCTTTTTCTCTCTTTCAAAGTTTACTCCCTAGTTGCTACTGGTTTTCCAAGTCAATCAAAATGTCTCAAAATTCATCCTCATCCAAGACAACCGTTTCATCTTCATCATCTGATCAAGATTCTCGAGCAATCACCTCATGCATGGATTCTGAAGTCCTGGAGATTACTCCTCTTAGAGAAATAGCAACTAACCCTTCCAAGGTCAAAAAGCTGAGAACAAGGCATGCAGGAAGGTCTCAGGCGACGTCTTCCGGTAATCCCTCTCAACCTTCATCTTCTGTACCTAATAGGGAAGGATCAACTCATGTACACCAAGCAATAGCTAGGCTTGTTACAAGAATCCTGAGTGAGAACCACTCTGTACCGGGGATTTCTGTTCCATTAAATCAAGAATCAGCAAGCCCAAATGTTGAAGCAAATCCAGATGTCTCTGAGAATGTTGAGACACCAGATGACAATATTCAAAAACCATCTGAAAACCTGGATGATATTCAGAACCCTTCAGAGAAGAATGTTGAACCACCTGTTATTGACGTGGATGAGGAATACTCAGACAATGACCTGATTGCAAATATCAACCCTAGCATAGCTAGGAGAATGATGAACAGGAAGGGCAATCAAGATGCTGCAAAAGGTCTGAACAAAGAGAAACCTGCTGATAAGAAAACCAGGTCTGAAAGGAAGACTGGTACTGTGAAGACTGGAATGTCCAAAGGGAAGGTGAAAGCTCAAGTGCATACTGGGAGTCTCTCAAAACCTGCTAGACAACCAATTACAAAGAAGAGAAAAGAAACTGAGTCTTCTGATTCTGATGAGGAATCAGAGTTTGAAATTAATGCTGAAGAGATTCCTATCAGAAGGAAACTCCCTTCCAGCAAAATGGCTAGAGTTCCTGAAGTCCCAACAGACAACATCTCTTTTCACCACCCTGACAATGCCAACAGATGGAAGTATGTTTGCTTAAAGAGAATAGCTTTAGAAAGAGAACTAAACAATGGTGCCATGGATTGCAAGGAAATCATGGACCTGATCAAAGCTGCTGGACTAATGAAGACTGTGGTAAAATTTACCAAGTGCTTTGAAAATCTGGTCAATGAATTTATAGTGAACTTGTCTGATGAATGTGCTGATGGAAGGTCATCTGACTTTGAATGTGTTTATGTTAGAGGAAGAAGGGTTAATTTCTCTCCATCAGAAATTAACAAATTTCTTGGAAGATCAAATGAGGATTTCCCTGAACTGGAAGTCACTGACAATGAAGTATGCCAAACCATCACAGCAAGACAAGTCAAGTGCTAGCCCTTGAAAGGAAAGCTGAATGCCAGTAAACTAAGCATGAAATTTGCCATCCTGTACAAGATTGGTGCAGCCAACTGGGTCCCTACCAACCACAAATCAACTATCTCCACAGGATTGGGGAGATTCATTTATGATGTGGGAACCAAGACTGAATTTGACTATGGCAGGTATATTTTTGAACAAACTTTAAAACATGCTGGTAGCTTTGCTGTCAAAGGCCCTATTGCCTTTCCCTCCCTCCTTTGTGGAATTATCCTTGCACAGTACCCTGATATCCTGGTGGCAAGAGATACTTCTTGCAAAAGAGCTCCTGCTCTTGGGTTACACTACAAGCTTTTTCAGGGATCTCATGTTCCTGATATTGTCATAACATCAGCTGAGACATCATCTGTAAAAACTCAGTCCAAAACATCTGATGTTATAACTATATTGAAAGAGACCTGCAAAGAGCTGGAGACTAGGAAAAAGACTCTAGAAAACCTAATTTCCAAGTTAGAACAGGAGGAGGCTGAGGGAAACAGAAGGGAAGAGGGTGCTGCTGAAGATCAACTCAATACTGAAGAAAGTAGCTCCTCTGAAGGGGACAATGCTTAAAGGTTGGTGGAGTTGATGCTGGTTCCTGGTGCAGTTTGCAAGTGTGTTCAGATTTTAGTTGTTGTTTTTATTACTTTTTCTGGATGACTGTATAAACTTTTAAGTACATGTATCTTTGGCCCATTTGTGGCTAAAGAGGGGGAGATATTCTGTGGTTAATTACTTGATAAACACTATATTTTTCTACAGTCACATTTATTCTGCTGCTATCTATTCTCTGATTGCTTAGGGGCTTTAGCCAAAAATCTGCCAAAGGGGGAGTTTGTAGGTGTTTAGTTATTGGCATGCATTTTTGGTAAAACCAGGTGTGTGAATGTCATGACTAATGTCATAACATTCTGATTTATTAGGTACTGGTATATTAGGTACCTTTGCAGAAAAATAGTGGCATACAGGTACTGCTGTTTATAAGTGTGTATCTGAGCATTTTGCAAAAAGATCACATTTATTGTCTTCTCAGTAAACAGGAATTCTGATGTCATAACAAATATTAAGACATCTTGTACTGATCTAATAGTAGTGCAGTTTGGTTAATTCTGAGTTTTTTCAGGAAGTTGGCTCATTCCTTCCAGAACAGAATCTCCCGTTGTCTTTGGGTTAACCTAGCTCAACCCTAAACTGGTTGATAAAGTCTTGTGACCAAGTCTTATGGTTAAACCTAATTAACCCTAGCTTTTTGTGGAAACCCTAATTGAAGAAACAACTGCTATATATTCAACAGGTCTGCTGTTTGGAAAACAACTCTTTGGACTGAAGATCAATCAGAAACTGTATAGTTTTAACTGTTGTAATCCAAGCAATTATCATTGTGATAAGTGACTTGGAATAGGTTTTGTTTGTAAGGGTTTATGTACCACTCAAAGCTTTGAAGCAAGAGTGTTTTGTGTCTCTTGACTAAAGCTTTGAAGCAAAGTCAAGTTAGGTGTATGTATCACTCAAAGCTGTGAAGCAAGAGTGTTTGTGTTACTTGATTAAAAAGCTGTAAAGCATAATCAAGTGTATGTTTTGAAGAGTGTCTTCATTAATTCATTAGTCAATTGTTTTAAGTATCACTGCTGTGATTGAGGGGGAGTGAGTAGGAACTCAGGTTTAAGTAGAACTTAGATTGAAGTTGCATTGGGTAGGTCTTAAGTGAAGGAGATAAACTGGTTGGTTTATTCCTGAATTAATATCTCTTATAGTGGATTTCCTCCCTGGCTTGGTAGCCCCCAGAGTAGGTGTTGTTTCACACTGAACTGGGTAAACAATTGACTGTGTTCTTTACTATTTTTGTATTTACTGTCTTATAGAAAGTCAGATACGGTGTCACAACATTGACTGTGACATTGAGTATCTACAGCCAGAATTACAATCATAACGGTTCATAGAGAGGAGGAATATATGATAAGTCACCTTAACTCTTTCCGCTATGTGGAGTTAGATGGCGAATTCATAGAAACACCTTTCCAACACTTTGAAGAGGTTTCTCCTGAAGTCGCAGTAGAAAAGACAATGACTGATGCGCCTATCATTTCCAAGCCAGTGTCTCGGATGGCATCCCTTAAAGATGCGAAGGCTGTAATCAAAGAAGGAAGGAGTACAGTGTGGGGGCAACTGCCTGATTTTTCTCACAAGACAGACAAGTTCGGACTAGGTTTCACTGTTGCTGGCCAAAAAGCTGTGCGTCGCTCCCGGGCTGGAGGACCACCTTTAAAAATCACTCACCATGGGATTCATGCCTTAGAAGATGATCATGAAGAAGACAACTTTGAAGATTGGATCTTTCCAACCATTGAAGGAGGATTAAGCAACTGGGAGGCGAAAGACTTTGTTCCCATCACTTTCATCAATCAGTAATTTATCTTTGAACAATTTCCTGTTTGGTCTATAATAATTAAACAATTCGTACACTCTTTTCACCTTATGCCTTACCCGGGGCATATAGGTCCATTTGTAAGGGCTTGATTTCTTCATTATCATATGCCATTTTTAATGAATCATTGGATGTTTTCATCTATAAACTGTTGTGTTCATTTTCTTTCCTTTTACATTTTGTTTTTTTTAAGGATGGCTATCCCTTACACACACCCACACTCACAAAATGCAGGTACCCATCCACTCCGGATTCCATGGGTAACTATTCTGCTTTGGCCTTCAATGACTCTAAAGATCTGGTCAATCATGCCGAGTACGAAGGTGATGAAGATTGTGAAGTGCCTGGAGAGTTAGCTAGACTTTTGCAACAAGAGGAAAGGGCTATTCTGCCCCATGAAGAGTTGTTAGAGACTATCAATTTGGGAATAGAGGAAGACAGGAAAGAGGTTAAAGTGGGTGCCAACCTGGAGCCAGGTGTCAAGGAGCGCTTAGTTCAGTTGTTGAAAGAATATGTTGAGATCTTTGCCTGGTCCTATGAAGACATGCCGGGACTGGATACAGATATTGTGGTTCACCGTCTCCCTACAAGAGAAGACTGTCCACCAATCAAACAGAAAGTCCTCCGAATGAGGCCCGACATGTCCAAAAAGATCAAAGCTGAGGTGATGAAACAGTTCAATGATGGTTTTCTGGATGTTACTTCCTAGCCACAATAGGTTGCTAACATTGTGCCCGTACCTAAGAAGGACGACAAAGTCAGAATGTGTGTGGACTACAGAGACCTAAACAGGGCTAGCCCTAAAGATGATTTTCCACTGCCACACATTGACATATTGGTTGACAATACATCTCAACACAAGGTATTTTCCTTCATGGATGGATTCTCGGGATACAACCAGATCAAAATGGCCCCCGAAGACATGGAGAAGACTACTTTTGTTACGCAGTGGGGGACCTTCTGCTATAAAGTGATGCCATTCGGACTGAAGAATGCCGGGGCAACCTATCAGCGAGCCATGGTAGCCTTGTTTCATGACATGATACATCATGAAATTGAAGTCTACGTAGATGACATGATAGCCCGTTCACAAACAGAAGAAGAACACCTTGACCATCTGCAGAAGCTGTTTGTCAGGTTAAAGGAATATAAGCTCAGAATGAACCCTAGCAAGTGCACTTTCGGAGTCAGGTCCGGTAAACTTTTAGGATTCATCGTCAGTAACAAAGGTATCGAGGTTGATCCTTCTAAAGTCAAAGCCATACAAGAAATGCCTGCCCCCCGCACTGAAAAGGAGGTTAGAGGTTTCTTGGGACGCTTAAACTATATTGCAAGGTTCATTTCTCACCTAACATCTACCTGTGAGCCAATCTTCAAGCTGTTGAAGAAAGATCAGGTGGTTGAATGGAATAATGATTGTCAAGTTGCTTTTGATAAGATCAAGGAGTATTTGCTGGAACCTCCTATCTTGATGCCACCCATCGAAGGAAGGCCTATAATCATGTATCTGACTATTTTGGATAACTCAATGGGGTGCGTACTGGGCCAACATGATGAGTCTGGCCGAAAAGAGCATGCCATTTATTACCTTAGCAAAAAGTTTACCGACTGTGAGACTCGCTACTCACTGCTCGAGAAAACTTGTTGCGCTTTGGTATGGGCTGCTCGTCGGCTAAGACAGTATATGTTGACACATACCACTTTGCTGATTTCTAAAATGGATCTGATTAAGTACATCTTCGAGAAGCCTGCTTTATCTGGAAGAATTGCTAGATGGCAGATGATCCTGACTGAATATGATATCCAGTACACAACTCAAAAAGCTATAAAGGAGAGTGTACTAGCTGATCATCTAGCTCATTAAGCTGTCGAAGATTACCAATCTATGAGGTTCGACTTCCCTGATGAGGACATTATGACATTAGACAATATTGAAGGTAACAGACCGTATCACGGACCTGAACAAGGATCCCGATGGACCCTGTACTTTGATGGTGCTTCAAATGTGCTTGGCAATGATATCGGCGCGGTACTTATTTCTCCAGAAGGTTTCCATACACCTTTCACTGCTAGACTCTGTTTCAGTTGCAGCAATAACATGGCCGAATATGAAGCTTGTATCTTTGGTCTCAAAGCTGCTATTGACTTGGGAATCAAGCCTCTGATTGTATTTGGGGACTCAGCTTTAGTTATTAGTCAAATCAGAGGAGAGTGGGACACTAAACATCCTAATCTTATCCCATACAAAGAACATGTCCTGACGTTGTTACCTCATTTCGAGCAGATTACCTTTGAGCATTTCCCGCGAGAAGAAAATCAGCTAGCAGATGCTCTGGATACAATGTCTTCCATGTTTAAACTCAATTGGGATAATGAGGCTCCCCAAATCACCATCGAACGAATGGACGAACCTGCGCACTATCATGAGATTAATACCAAAGAAATAGTGGAACAACCCTGGTTTCATGAAATCAAAAGGTATCTCCAGACTCGAGAATACCCTGAAGGAGCTTCCATCAATGACAAAAAGTTCCTAAGGAGATTTGCTGCCAAGTTCTTCCTGAGAAATGGTATCTTATATAAGCGCAACCATGATTGTGTTCTACTTTGTTGTGTGGACAAGGTTGAAGCAGAGTTGATCATGACCGAAATACATAGTGGCACCTTTGGCACCCACTTAAGCGGACATACGATGGCTAAGAAGATTCTAAGGGCAGGCTACTACTGGTCTACCATGGAAGCTGATTGTCATCAACATTCCCGTACTTGTCACAAATGTCAAGTCTATGCCGACAAGGTACATATTCCTCCAGTCCCTCTCAACGTTCTGACAGCTCCTTGGCCATTCGCGATGTGGGGAATTGACATGATTGGAGAGATCAAGCCTACGACATCCAATGGACATCGCTTCATCTTGGTCGCTATTGATTACTTTACCAAGTGGGTTGAAGCAGCTTCCTACGCCTCTGTTACAAAGAATGTGGTTGCCCTCTTCATCAAGCAGAACCTCATATGCCGGTATGGTATCCCCGACAGGATCATCATGGACAACGGTACAAATTGGAACAACACTGTGATCACCGCTCTGTGCGAGAAGTTCAAGATTCAACATCACAATTCATCTCCCTATCGGCCAAAGATGAACGGTGTTGTTGAAGCCGCAAACAAAAATATCAAGAAGATCATTCAAAAGATGACAATCACCTACAAGGACTGGCATGAGATGTTACCGTTTGCTCTGCACGGATATCGTACCACGACGCGTACTTCAACTGGGGCAACCCCCTTTTCTTTGGTATATGGCATGGAGGTTGTTTTACCTATGGAAGTTCAGATTCCTTCTTTAAGGATTATGAAGGATGTTGGTTTAAGTTAAGACGATTGGATTCAGACCCGGCTTGATCAACTTAATTTGATCAACGAGAAGCGACTTACTGCTGTTTGTCATGGTCAGACGTATCAAAAACGGATGATCAAGGCTTTCAACAAGAAAGTCAGGCGTCAGGTATATCAAGTCGAAGATCTTGTAATCAAGCGGATCATCTTGCCGCAAAGTGATCCCAGGGGAAAGTGGACTCCTACTTACGAAGGACCATTTGTGATTAAGAACATCTTTTCTGGTGGGGCAATGATTCTGACCACCATGGACGGTGATGACTTGCCGCACCCTGCGAACGCAGACATAGTTAAAAGATACTACGCATAAAAGGACCCGACAAGTTGAAAACCCGAAAGGGCGACTTGGGAAAAAATGGGCATCCCAGTGAATCGAAAACTCGAAAGGGAGGTTCAGGCAAAAATTAGGGATAAATAAAAAATTTGTACACCCGGAAAGTTGAAAACCCGAAAGGGTGACTTGGGCAAAAAAGTGTTCCCGGTGGATCGAAAACCCGAAAGGGCGATTCAGGAAAAAGTTAGGGAATTAAAGCGTATGACTATGTCTCGTCAGATCACTCTAAGAACAATATCTTCACACACAAGCTCCAAATTTCTGATCAATCCAATCATCTACGGACAAAGCGACGAATGGACAAATACTCAGAGTCGTGAAGGCTATAGCAGAATGGGAACCCCATGGAATTGTTACACATAGCCATCTTTCTTTGTATAGTTTTTCTCAATTTTTCGACAACATTGTCTTACTAGGATGTCTGTCTCCTTTGTACAAAGATACTTACAAAAGTTAATACAAAAATACTTCAAAGTGCAGAAATTTGCTTACCTTTCCTTTCTTTTTTTACACTTATGTTTTATTCGAAAGCGTCCAATGGTTTGTTAAAAAGGCATATGCATTTGAATATAATCACTGCTTACAAATTAAACGAAATAAGAAAGGATAATTACTGGTAGGTCGAAAGTATAGGAAAACGTCTTTAGGCTATTCCAGAAGAAATCCCCTACAATATGTCATTCAGACCCTCAACGGAGCCAAAAACTTGAAACACGATTCCCAGCGAAGTTAAGGTTCCAGATCCCCAGCGGAGTTAAAACTTCTATATCCCCAGCGGAGTTAAGTTTCAAAATTCCCATCAGAGCTAAGTTTCTAAAAAACTCCTGATCCCCAATGGAGCCAGAATACTCTAAACTTTCGTCACCAGCAGGGTCCAAAACTTCAAATCTTAAACCCCGGTGGAATACTATCCAACTTCCCCCAATTCCCCAGCGGAGTTCTCCACAAAACAAGGAATCCCCAGTAGATTGGCATACAACCCAAGCTCCTAATTTCCCCAGCAGAATAAACACTCTCCCCACAAAGTTATTTCCCGACAGAACGAAGATTCTAGTTCCCGTTTCTCCATTTGAAGCCTCCCAGGTTTTAATTCCCCAGTAGAGGTCATCAGAGTTTTCCTTATTTACCCAGGAAAGTCATGAAGGATCCTTAATCCCCACAAGTCGCCAAGGATTTTCTATCCCCGGCGGTAGTCAGCAAAGGCTTTCTCATCTTTAACAATCAAAGATTTTGGAATCCCCAGCATCGGTCAAGGATTTACTTTCCCTGGCAGCAGTCAAAGATTTCATTATCTCCAGCTATCAAGGATTTATTTTCCTCATCAAGACAGCTAATCAGCTTACATGCACATCCATTAAATTCATATATCATAAACATTGATGGAACACATTTTATTGCATCATACATATCATGCAACATGACTTTGTGCTTTAGCTAACATTCTACCCTTTTCAGGATAAGATTAAAAGCTAATCGTTAACAACTATTCAGAGATTTCAGATACAGTATGGATACACCCCAGACGCGGTGGTCATTCTATTAATCATTCAGAATTTCAAGTCAAGATACAGTATGGATACACCCCAGACGCGGCGGTCATTCTATTACTCATTCAGACTTCAGCAATCAGATACAGACTAGATACGCTCCAGACACGACGACCATTCTATTTCTCATTCAGATTCAACTATCAACTCCAAGTTCAGATATACTCCAGACACGGAAGTCATTCTGTCACTTATTCAGATCCCAGTTACAATACAGATACACTCCAAACACGAAAGTTATTCTGCTACTCATACAGATCTCAATTTCAGATACAGTCCAGATACGCTCCAGACACGGTTGCCATTCTGTCACTCATTTGGAATTTATCCCCAGCATATAGATGCTCCATACACGGATGTTTCTCTGTTACCCATTCATAATACAGATACACTCCAGACACGACAATCATTCTGATATTCATTCAAGAATCAAATACAGTTACAACTCGGATACGCTCCAGACACGGACGCCATTCCTTTGCTCATACGAACCCGATCTCCAGATACAACTCAGATACGTTCCAGAAACGGGTACCATTCTGATGTTCATTCTACTTATTTTCAACAAACAAGTTTCGGATGGCATCTCTAAGCCCATCTCTAGCAAAATTCTACCATTTCCAAATGGCATCTTTAAGCCCATTCCCTCAGCTACAGTTTGACGAGTGCAAATTTACGGGCACTCTAGTGTCCAATCCTCTTTTACCTTCGAGTCACGAAAGGCAAACTCGCCAATCTAACTCTTCAGGTTCAAGAAGATTGAACAGGGGAAACTGTTGTACCCCAAAATTTTCCCTCTCATTTTATCAAGATTTCCCCTCACAAGACTCTTTGAAATCAAGACCAGGATTAGGGTTTTGCTCTGCTTAAGGCATCTCCTTGCACTGGTGACCTAAACTAGGGTTTGAGTTTGCACAAGGATTTTTGGACCTTCAATGCTCAAATTGACTTTCATACTTCATATTGGATTCATAAGTTTTCCCATACCAAGTTTCAAGCCTTGAATCAAATTTTTGACCAATCAATTGGACAGTTGACCTAGAAATCAACTGTATTGGGAAAATAGTCAATTGTGGCCAATTTACAGCCAGACCTCATGAATTTTGACCCACACCAACATTATGAACTCATATGAACCATTGAATCAAGTTTGGATCACAACTCCACAAGAAATTTGATCAGATCACCAAAAGGGCAAAATGGTTATTTTTAGGGTTTTGATTGCACAAAGGCAATTTCTGACTTTTTGACCTAACCAATGGCAAATTAGGTTCAACCATGGACTCAAGGACTCAATGAAATCATCTTGACCTATTCAACAAGTTCAAAAGATCTCAAAAGCATGGGATTGACAAATGAATTTTTCAGTCAACTGATCAAAATTTGACTGTACACTGAAAAGTCAAACTTTGACTTTTTGGTCAAAATCAAGTGCCAAGGGTCATTTTTCATAAAGATGTGTCAAATTATGAAACTTGTTCATCAAGAAACCCAAAATTGCAAATTAGGGTTTGAAATTGAAAATTTTTATAACTTAGAATTTTTCTAAGTTATGAAATTTTCTTAATTTTTCCTAACTTTGCCCCATATTTTCACCATGATGCAAATGGATTCAAACAAAACCTCCAACATGAAAGTTGTAGTCCTCCACAGATTCTACAACTTTTATTCACAAAGTTTTCCCAAAATAAGCTTGTATCTCAAGTTATGAGTTTTGGAACAAGGGTCCCTAAAACTTTTAACTTAGTGAAATTTTGCCCTAGTTTAGGCAGGATTTTGACCTATCTTCTTGGCCATTTTTCACATAGTTCCACTTGGAGTCTCAAGTTGCATTTCAAAGATGGATTATAGATCATGTTGCAAGCTTTCCAAATTTTCCCAGAACTCCTGAAACACGTTTGTGGTTAGAGAGAACCGAAGGCTTGAAGTTGGCAAAAACTCACTTTTCATCCATGGCATATTCATGTTCATACAACTTGCATTTTCAAGTCAGCATGCCTTACACTAGTTTGCAGGCCTCTAAACCACTTCACACTCCATAATTAAATGCAAATCCATCAGTCTAAGTTTTTGTTTTGTGCATTTGGGAATTGTACACAAGATTAGGCCCTAAGTAGATAAAGGCAAATTTCCATTTTTGCTTAAGTTTGCTTTATGTCAAACCAACAATCCTTGAGCATTGGTCCAAGATCTCTTGCAGCAAAACAAATCCACAAATCAGAGGGGCCAAGAGCAATGTGTTCAATCATGTTTGATATCCTATACATGCCTGTAACTTCACTTCTACTTTCTAACTTGAAAAACAAGAAACTTGTCAAAAACTTGAGAACTTGAAAACCAGCCAATGTTAACTTACACAAACAGTTTGAACATATTTCTCATACCCCTTTGAGCTAGAAACACGATTGCTTGAGCCTCTAAACACCCCATAGCCATAAATCACATTCCTTTGGCAAAACAGGGCAGGTTCTGCAACTTGAGTGCCATAGCTCATTTGGCTCGTGCGTTTTGCCCCAAGTTACTTCAAACACCTTCCATTCAACTCACTCAAGCTATCCCAAACCTCAAATACCAACTGTAACTCCATTTACAGTGTTCACCATTTTCATTTTGAGCTTGTGCAGGTTGAGTTCTATAGACTGATTCAAGGACATTCAAGGCAAGCTAGCTATTGGAGAAGGTCAAGTGAAGTTCAGACAAGCTACCAGACATCTCAAACCTTGCTGAAAGACACTACATTGCCCTACACGAATCCAACTGAAACAGGTTTTTCTTCACTTTCTATCTCTCTATTTAGGAACATTTAGCCTTAGGTTTATGAATAAAAAATGTAGTGTTCATTGCCATGAAGCTGTACATATGCTCAATTTTCATTTATATTAAGTGTGCTAAGAGAATTTCATCCATGAGCATGCTGAAAAAACTAGGTCAGATTTTAGGGCCAGAGAAATTCTCTCTGGTCTTTGAGAGTTATAACAAGTTGTTTATATGGTTGGAATCATCTTGAAGTTCTCTACAAGTTTGATGTTGTGTGTTTTTGCAATAGATCACGTATACAGGATGTCCCAAGTTTGTACAGGCGCGCGCGTTTTTCAAATCTGGAGGTTGAAGATGAAGCTGGCTTGGGCTGGGCTTGGCCTGGTTTGCTTTTGACACCTCCCATTTTCATTTTTGCACCCCCTGGCCCAATTTCTTGTATTTTCATATTTTTGCATTTTTGTTTTCATTTTTGATTTTGTTTATTTATTTCCAAACATAAAAAATGCTCAAAAATATTTTCATAATTTTTTTCACATTTATTTGGCATTTTATTTTAATTTTTCTAATATAGAAAACATTTTAAATACTTTTATATTATTTATTTAAACTTGAAAATAATATATAATTTGTACTTTTATTTTTGTTCTTTATTTTTATTCATACTAAAAATATTTTCCTAAATATATTTTATTTTTGTACACATTTTATTTTATATTGTACATATTTAATTTAATATATATATATATATATATATATATATATATATATATATATATATATATATATATATATATATATATATATATATATATATATATATATATATATATATATATATATATATATATATATATATATATATATATATATATATATATATACTTTTATCTTATTAAATACTTTAGAATAAAAATATAAAAATATTACATTTTTTCTTTTATTATTATTTATACTAAAAAATACTTTTTTTAAGTATATTTTATGTTTGTATATATTAATATATTTTATTGTATATAAATAATATAACATTTTATTTTCTTAAAGAAATTAGGGTTTACCCTTAAACAAATAAAATTAATCTTTTTATTTATTTATTTCTTTATACTTTTTTACATTAAATATTTTACATACATAAATGAACAAAAAAACCCTTTTTGTATACTTCATATTATTTGATATATTTCTTTATTTTTGAATATCCAAATATTGTCCATTTAATATTTATACATTGTGAATTCAATTTGGATGTAATAGTAAACTAGGGTTTATATTTCTTGTCAAATACCCCCATTCAAAGATTGTACCCCCATCCCCATAATCATGTTGTAATAGTTTAGAATTTTAATTCTCGCACTTTACGTATTCAATTATGCCATGATTAGAGAATTAGGGTTTGTATGCAAAAGTCCAAATCAACAAATAGTTTGACCTAATCAAAGACAAAAATGCATGAAAATCAAACACAATACACACTTTCACCCCTAGGGTTACAATCCACTTGTTGCCTTAAAAAATGGGCCATGTTATGCATGTTGGGTACTTTGGCAAAACAAAAACAAAACAAAAGATCATAGTCCCTCGATGACGCTATCTTGGTTGCCTAAACAAAAATGATCAAGTCCCTCAAAATTTTGCCAAAGATACTTGACACAATTGCTATCATGGTCTATACGATGACCCGCGCCTGTCCCGTTTAACATCCTAACACAAGGTTGTTCACCAAATGCAATGGTGAAACAACACTGTCAAAAGGGTTAAAAACACTAGGAAGAATCTTTGATTAAAATAGGGTAGATAGCTCTTAGTTACTTGATCAAAAAGCTTGCAAACATCCTTGCTATTTTCAAAACACACTTCACAATACAATTTCAAAACATTTTCCCACATCAAACTTTCAAAACATTGAAATCTTTTCAAAAGACAAAAACACCTTTGTATACATTCAAACAAGAATCATTACAAAGGTTGCCACAATGATGGCCTCTTTTCAAAACATCTTTCAAAACCACACACAAAGCACCATTTCAAACAATTGAAAAGCAAAAGCAAGTGATCTAAACAAGTAACTAAGAGCCCATGGATAACCATAGATGAAAAGGGTGCTTGCACCTTCCCTTTTCATAATCTACTCCCTGAACCCAAGAAAACATCTCAAAGGTCTTTCCTGTGCTTTTTGACCTTTCCTTAGGATAAAATAAAAAGTCGGTGGCGACTTTTGCTAAACCGAAACATTTGCGAACACAAACGCAAAACCTCAAGTCAGTTCTCCCACCGTATCACACATCCCATTATCATACACATCATTACAGGTATCATTACAGGTTTCTCATCTCCTTCGCTGTTTATTTCAGCAGAAATGTCTTCTGGAACGTCTTCCAATCAAGCCATCAAAGCTCTTTAGGCATAGAATGTCCAATTTCAAGAGATGTTCTTAAGCTTGGCTAAAGGGCAAGAGGATTTGAAGACTCTCATTCTGAAGGAGAAGAAGAAAAAGAAGAAGAAGGTGGTTCTTCTGAGTATGGGTAAAATATTTGGGAATAGGTTGCGACAGGAAGCTGATCCGATCTCTTTGTCCAAGGACGGGGAAAACCAAGAAGAAGAAAAATGCTCCAGCCCTATAGTTTCTGATAATGATACTGACTTTGATGATGAGCAATATCCTCCTGCCGAGGATAGGTACAAACAACTAGAAGATCGGCTGAGTGCTATGGAGGTTCAGAAGATCCTTGGTTTGGATTTCAGAGATCTAGGATTGGTATCAGGAGTGGTGATCCCTCACAAGTTCAAAGCTCCAGTTTTTGCCAAGTACAATGGAGTGTCTTGTCCAAAACTCCATCTCTGCTCGTATGTCAGGAAAATCCAACCCCACACTGCTGATAGAAATTTGTGGGTGCATTTCTTTCAAGATAGTCTGTTAGGGACTCAACTTGAATGGTTTTATCAGTTGGAAGGAGCCAACATCCGAAACTGGGAAGACCTTGCTGCTGCTTTTTACAGACAGTACCAGTATAATGCCGACCTTTCTCCCACTCGTACTCAACTTTAGAGTATGTCCATGGGTGCAAGTGAAGGTTTTAAGGACTATGCTCAAAAGTGGAGAGATTTGGCTGGCAGGGTTCAACCCCCTTTATCTGATCGAGAGTTAGTGGATATGTTCTTGGGGAAGCTATCTGGTCCATTTTTCAATCATCTGATCGGCAGTTCGTCATCTGGGTTTACTGAATTGATTCTGACTGGAGAGAGGGTAGAAGCTGGTATCCGAAGTGGTCAGATATAGAAGGATACTTCATCAAGTGCAGTGAAGAAGCCTTTCACTGGTAAGAAAGAAGCTAGTGCGATCTACGGCCCGAGGGGCCAAAGCAGACCTGAACACCGTCAAGCAGTAAATGCGATAGTAATATCAAGACCCACAATTGCTCCACAACGTAACCATCAACCAAGGGTGGAAAGACCACAGACAGTACACTCGGATCAATATGCCCTTGTCTCAAATCCTACCACAGTTATTGAAGACCAACCGGATAACTCTGAGGGAGGCCCCGAAGAACCCCGACACCACTTCTCCTCAATATAACCCGAATGCCCGCTGCACTTATCACTCCAAAAGCCCAGGTCATGATACCAATAACTGTTGGGCTTTGAAAAACAAAGTACAAGACTTGATCGAGGCCAAAGAAATTGAGTTTGATGCTCCAGAGAAGCCCAACGTCATAACTGCCCCTATGCCCAAACATGGTCATGGAGTAAATGCTGTGGACGATGATTTATTTGTGTCCTCCATGGAAGAAATTTCTACTCCTTTGATGACAGTTAAGAAGAATTTGTTGTTGGCCGATTTATTTCCGGGATGTGGCGAAGGTTTCCACGTGTGTTCAATTTTGCCTACTGGTTGCCACTTATTGAAATCAGGTGTTCAACGCCTGATGGATAATAGAGAGATCCTGTTCGAGAATACTATGATTCAGTTAGTTCCAATTGAAGATGTTGCCATCACAACCATTTCCGCCAATCCTTCCAAGGCTTCCTCGAGAAAGCATGTTAGGATTAAACCCGTTCCAAGAATCACTCTGTTAATCATTACTATCCCTGGTCCTATCCCATAAACTTCAGAAAAGGCTGTCCCATGGCACTATGGTGCTGATGTGTATTACCATGGAGTTAAACAAGACTTTAAAAATGAGGAAGTTGATACTGATGTCAGCAATATTGTCGGGGCCAGCAAGGTCACCAGAAGTGGAAGACTCTTTTCTCCCGAGATTTCCCCTCCGACTGTTCAAAAACCTGTTGTCATTCCATCTGCTAGTACATCAGCTATTGTCCCAGTTCTTACTCCAGTTATCACTCTTGTCGTCGATCCATCTGGGACTCAGGGCAAAGAAGTCACAGGTGAGCCTGCCCGGATGGAGGCACCTAGAAAAATTGTGTTGGAAGCCTCTAAACAAGAGATAGAGGAAATTCTGAAGATTATCAAGAAGAGCGACTACAACATAGTCGAGCAGCTGGGGCAGACCCCTTCAAAAATCTCCATGTTGTCCTTATTTTTGTGTTCTGAAGCCCATGAAAAGGCTCTAATTTCATTCCTCAAGACTGCACATGTGCCGCAGGAAACTTCTGCCGATCAATTCAAAGACTGCATAGCTAATTTGACTGCCGATAATGGGTTGGGTTTCTCAGATGCAGATCTGACTGCTAAGGGAAGAAATCACAATGATGCTCTGCACGTCTCGATCGAGTGCAGGGGCACTACTATGGCCCATGTACTGGTGGATATTGGGTCCTCATTGAATGTTTTGCCAAAGAAAGCATTAGATCGTCTGGATTGTGAAGATTTGATTCTGAAGCCGAGCAATATTGTGGTCAGGGATTTCAACGGGTCGAAAAGGATGGTGCACGGGGAGGTGGACATCCCTGTTAAAGTTGGCTCTCAAACTTTTGGATCCACCTTCTACGTAATGGACATCAGACTATCATATTCTTGCTTGCTGGGTCATCCTTGGATTCATAAGGCTGGGGCAGTGACTTCAACGCTCCATCAAAAGCTGAAATATCTGGAAAATGGGAAGATTGTCACGGTACAAGGTGAAGAGGATTATATGGTGAGTCATCTCAATTCCTTTCGCTATATGGAGATGGATGGGGAGTTCATCAAAACCCCTTGTCAGAACTTTGAAGAAGTCCCCCAGACTTTGGCGTCAACTGAAGTTGCTACTGACAAACCTCTGATGAAGATGGCTTCCCTCAAGGATGCCAGCGCTGTAATTGAAAAAGGTGGGTGTGAAAATTGGGGTCAACTCCCTGATTTTACATACAAAACTGACAAGTTTGGTTTGGGCTTTACTGCAGAGGCTCAAAGGGCTGTTCAGCACGCACGGATTGGAAGACCTCCTCTGCACATCAGCCATCAGGGAGTAAATGCAATTGAAGATGATGAAGAGGATTCAAATATCGACAGCTGGATCTACCTAACAACCGATGGTGGCTTGAACAACTGGACGGTGAAAGACTTCATACCTGTTTATTTTATCCCACAGTAATTGAATTTTTTTTTAAGAGTTGTAATAAACAGGTTGAAACTTTACGGCCTGGTGCCTTGCCCGAGGCACATTGGCTTTGTTTCTGAGGGCTTATTATTTGTCATTTTCATATATCATTAATAAAGCATTGGACGTTTCTTGCATTACAAATTTTGCGCTCCTTGTTTTTCTTTTCTGTATCTCACTCTATTAAAATAACTATGCTCTTACACACACTCACGTATCATAATACAGATCCATATCCACCCTAGATCCCATTGATAACGACTCTGCTACTGCCAGTTATGACTTTGAAAATCTGATCAACCAAGCCGAGGACGAAGGTGAGGATGATTGTGAGGTGCATGGGGAACTTGCTAGACTGCTATTAAAGGAAGAAAGGGCCATACAACCTCATGAAGAGCCAGTTGAATCAGTAAATTTGGGTACAGATGAAGACAGGAAAGAGGTTAAGATAGGTGAGAATCTGGAGCCTAGTGTCAAACAGAGGTTAATACAAATGCTACGCGACTATGTTGAGATATTCGCTTGGTCTTATGAAGATATACATGTTTTGGACACTGATATCGTGGTACACCGCCTGTTGCACCCCAAAATTTTCCCTCCCATATTCTTCAAGAAATTGCCAAGCCAAGTCACAAAATTCCCCAAGGGTTATGCAGTTCAACTGTCTCCTATACAGTCAAAACTAGGGTTTGAGTTCTGATCAAGAATTGGAAGTTTTCAAAGGCCCAATCAAGTCTCATATGCCTACAAATGTGGTCAAGCATCCTCATATCAAGTTTCAAGGCATTCAGCTCAAAATTGCACAGTCAAAACCCTAAATTGCACTACAGTCAACTGTAGGGGCAAAATGGTCATTTGACAGTCAAAAGTTCAAATTTTTGGTCAACATATCATTTTGAAGCCACAAATATCATTTGATCAATGCTTGATCATGATTTTCAAGATTTGGCTCAGAAATCATCAAAGATACAAAAGTTGCTATATTTGGACAGCTGAAAAAGTCAACTGAAATTGACCAGGGCATAACTTTCACATGGATTATCAGAAAAATTCCATCCAAAGCTCATTTTGAAGAGAAAGACATTTCCTACAACTCATCTTCATACTTCAAGTCCAAGAAATGCTCTCACAAAAAGTTATCAATTTCAACATTATAGGTCATTTTCAAAAGTCAACAAAAAGGGACTTTAAGTCAAAGGCCATAACTTGAGATTGGTAAATCAAAATGACATGGGACCAAAGGCATTGGTTAAAGGACTCTAAGACCTTTCCAAAATGTCCAAGAACATGTGAAAAGCTTAAAAATTGAGCAAGTTATGCCTTGTGGAAGTTGGGAAATTTTTGGGAATTTTGAAAAGTCAACTTTACTTCAAATGACCTAAAATTGCTAATGGGCCCATTTTTCTTCCATGATTCATCATTCCAAGCCTATGCACGACCATTGGGCCCAAAGGGAAGTATTTTCTCATTTTTTAATTATTTATTTGAATTTATATTAATATTAATTCATTTAAATTATTTAAATATATAGAAAATATCTAACTTGACCTAATGAATCTTTTTGTACACATTTTAGGCTCAATAATTCGTGCCTAAACCAATTTGGAAAGATTTGGAGCTTTGGGATATGATTTGTGCAAAATACATGTGAAAAAGATATGGAAAAATATTAAGGAAATCAAATATTGAAAACATTGAATGGAAGAGATTTGTGCTAATTTTGTTAACCTAAAATGCTCACTATATGATCAGAAATAAAACCCTAATGGTATGAGACAAAAAGCTGCGCATAAGAATACTATACAAACTTAAGAAATTGCTTGAAAACTCGAATTCTGAAATCAACCCTAGAGACCAATTCAAAGCTCCATTCGTGTCTCAATAGTTTCCTTGTGGACTCCTGAATACATTCCAATCCCTAATATCAACTAAAGCTTCAAGAATTGGTAAGACAATCTCAAACTGTGCAGAAGAAAATTGCCATTCGAATATCATGATTCAAGCGTTATTTATGAAATTTCTTTATTGATTCATGTTTATCATAATGTTTTGAAGCTAACTGATGTGTTTAATTGAGTTTTTCTGTGCCATACGAGATTATGCCATGATCGAACATTAGGGTTTCTTGAGCTTCAAAATTAGGGGTTCTTACTAGAGGAAAAATTGGGATCTCTAACCACCATCATTCAAACCGGTGCATTGAGACGAAAGCAATGGAACCCTCGCGCTCAATTTATGAGCGTTAGGGACCTAATCGCTATTTTCTTGAAACCAGCTTTAGACCACGCCCAGAAAACCGTTTCCATAGGCTTGTGTTTTCAGGAAAAATAAAAACAGTGAGGAAGATGATGTGTTGGCAAGCATTGGTTGGATCTTTTAAATTTTCGCGCGTTTGATCATTAATGCGTTTGTTCTTGCTTTTTGTTATTTGTGTGTTATTAATATATCAAATAAGTTAAATGGCTCAGCTGGCAGGTGAAGATGCGTGTGACCTCCAAGACCTGGGTTCGAGTCCCAGGTCTGTGTAGTATTTCATATTATTTTTCAATTTAAGTTCCTATGCAGCGCTTCTATGGAGACATACCATATGCCGTCCTGATCCAAGCACACACGTGTCCCAGACGACCAAATCAAAGGCATGGATTCAAGAAGCGCAATAAACTCCAGTCAACGCATCATACAGGATTCAAAAAGTCCAATGAGGCCAATGCTTAATGGGCCAATGTTCTTGGGTCAACACCTCCTGAATTGGGACTGAAACCCCTGGTTTGACTTTACTATCTTTTTTATTTATTTATTTTTATTCTTGTTTTAATTAATAGTTTTATTTTAATTACTGTTTATTTAATTAACTATTTTTTTACAAAATACAAAAACTCCATTAAAAAACAGAAAAGGCAAAAATATAATATTTATTTATTTAATAATTTTTATGAATAAATGCATGTAAATATTTAGTTTTAATTAGGTTGCAATTTTTAATTCTTTTTAATAAAAAATCCAAAAAAATATAGAATTAGGTTAATTGATAATTTTTATACCTTTTTAATTTTTCCTTTTTATCACAATATTATTTATTTATTTATTTTATTTTTATAATTAAATGTACATGAATAAAAATTAGGGTTTAATTTAGATTAATATAACATTTTCTTAATAAACTTAAAAAACATTAGAATTAGGGTTTACATCCAATTTTTTAGTTTTAATTAATTCTTTTTCTTTTAAATCTTAAAAAAACACAAAATATACCAAAAACATTTAATTTTTCATTTTTTATTTTAATTCCTTATTAATTTAATATTTTGCAAAAGGGTCCAACGCCCGTCGCTTTAATTATTTTGTTTCGCGCATTTTACTTTGTCGCTTATTATAATTATGTACATGTCCCAAAGCCTTGTAACAATTTTATTTTTTCGCGCTTTATTTTGCTTTATTTACTTTCCGCTAAATCGGGTCCGGTTTAATTTTTGGCGATGTGGACCCGCGCCTTTGTAATAGCCTTAGATTTTTTTTTTTTCGCAAAACTTTATAACTGTTAAAAAGCATGCAAGAATGAATGTCTTAATTAAAATCAAACGTAGATCACGACAAACATGACAAGACAAATATCTGAAAACGACACACGAATCGCACACACCACCCCTAGGGTACGCCTCATTGTTGCCTTTCGAAAGGTGATCGTCGAGTAGAGGACGTCTTAGTAAGTCCTCATGATCCGGGAACCTGGCATGAGGGTAGCTTCTAAGGTGTCTTCCCATTGCTCTGGTGATCACAACGTCCCGAAAACCCGAATTGACCCGAACACCTCCAACGGTGGTGCTACCTACCTCTCAATGGTGGGATGGCACTACTTTAAAGGACATTTACACAGACGAATTCCTTAGGGTAGGTAGGTTCTCAAGGATACTTGCTCTCTTCAAAAAAAACAAACAAAAAGACTTTTCACACCAACACTTTTCAAAAGCTTTCAAAGCAAATTTTTCAAACACTCTGACGTATGAGTCGAACTGAAATTTTTCAAAGAAACTTTTTAAACCCACATTGAAAAGCAAACAAACAATTTTGAAAACACATTGAGCAAGTATCTAAGAGCCCATGGATAACCATGGATAGAAAGGGTGCTAACACCTTCCCTTTCTATAACCTACCTCCCGAACCGAGAGCAATCTCTTTAAGGAATTTTTCTGTGCTTTTGTCCTTTCCTATTGGAGAAAATAAAAGATGGTGGCGACTCTTGCTTACCGCGACATTTCGCGAACCAGCGTTAAACAGTCAGTTCCAGATCCACCGATCACAGAACTGGCGACTCTGCTGGGGATTAAACTTAAAGTGAGGTGTACCTTAGGGTTAGTTCATAACTGTGTTTTCAATTGTATTGATTTGCTTGCTTTACTATTGTGGGTTGAATGGGAGTTACATAGATCCTAACCCGGATCTGGGGATACCCTGTTTAGGTAGCATAAGCTGTGAGGGACCTGTCCGGCGTATACCGACATGGGTGAAGCAGTGGCTACGTTGGTGTGGCGCCTTGGTCTGTACCGATATCCCTCGTGTCGAAACGGGGAGAATATGGGTCTTCCAAGGAGTCATTAAACACCAACAGACCTTAGAACCTTAAATGACCCAACTTGGCCAATAGAAACAGTAGCAGTATGCTACGCCCATTGAGGCTAAACTCTCGTGATGGTTCTGGCCGCAAGAAAAGATTGCGATGCTGGAGTTATGACCGATTGAGGGTAGTCAGTGATATTGGGATCCTCTAGAACCCGGTTACTTCTGATAGGACAGGTCTTAACCAACAAACTGAAAGAGGGTACTACCCAGACCTCATGCTGGCCTAAACCTTAAGGGCTCTTTTGTGTGACTTGTGTGCCTTCGTACTTGACTATCTGCGTGCTTGTTACTTAACACTTGTTTCTTGCAGGTCTTGTTTATAGTCCTTAATTGGGACTCATAACAGGGTACTAAGTTTCTTGCAGGTCTTGTTTATAGTCCTTAACTAGGGCTCATGACAGGGTTTACCAAATTTCTTGCAAGTGTTGTTTATAGTCCTTAACCGGGACTCATAACAGGGTTTACTAGATCTCTTGCAGGTTTTGTTTATAGTCCTTAATTGGGACTCATAACAAAGTATACTGAATTTCTTGCAGGGTTTGTTTATAGTCCTTAATTGGGACTCATAACAGGGTTTACCTACTTCACCCCATGCATAGCATGACATCATACCATTGCATACCATTGCATACATCCTAACCCATTTCAAGGATCTCAAGGGCTTGTGATGCAGGTCATGATAAACCAATTACCCAGCCAGGGGCAAAGGGGATTTATTTTCCTCTAGCCAAGGGTGTCAGGGGCTATGACCCACTGGATATGGTGAGCCTTTGACACTTGAAGAAGGACTCTCAACAAGTATGGAGTACCTTCAATCAAGTTACCGGTTTTCAAATTCTAACAATTTTTTTTTGTCTACCCCGCAAGGTCCTTGAAATCATTGCATGCATATCATACATATCATTGCATTACAGGTACCCGTTCTTTGCAGGTCACTTACCTTTCTCGCTGTTTATTTCAGCAATGGCTCCCCAACAAGACAACCAGGACCTTCTTGCTCAAGAGGCTCGGCTCGGGGACATCCTCCTGAATTTATCCAAGGGGCAGGAGGAGTTAAGGACACTTCTCACGGGGACTTTGGTCAGGAACAATGCTGAGGATGACAAGGACGAACAGCTGAAACGTCTACAAGCTGAGGTAGACACATTGAAAACCCAGATGCTGGGGCAGAGGGCCCTCATTCAAGGTTTAGCTCAGGAGCAAGGAGAGCTGAGGGCCATGATCAGTCAGCCTCATCGAGACATGAAGCAACCAGCCCAAGTCAGGGACCAAGTCTTTGATCAGCCACCAAGAGGACCAAAGTCTGGTATGGTGAAGAATGAACCTCTCCAAATTGCTACTACTTCACAAGCCCAGTATCAACGGGGTAATCGGCGCAAGCGATATACGCCTGGAAGACATTTCACTGAGACTGGCATACCACCATCTCTAATGCTGGAGCACTTGTTGGAGTTCGATCTGATTACTTTAAAGGGTCCTCCCCAGAATCCTGACATCTCTGCTCCTACTTATAACCCTGATAAAAGATGTGCCTACCATTCTGACAGTCCTGGACATGACACCAATGCCTGTTGGAGCTGGAAGAACAAGATCCAGGACTTGATCGACGGAAGGGTGCTGGAGTTCATGCCGGGTGGCCAAATGAAATTCTTCTGCTGAGAATCTTCCATCTGAAGTGATTAATTCAAACTAGAAAACTTTTGTTCATTCGAATGTTCAAGTTGCATTTTTCTTTGATTGTTTAAACATTCATTCATGTCGAACGTTGTTATTTCATTAATGCATCGCTTATGTCTATTTTGAATCAATATATTCGCATTCACTATATGCAAACTGTTTTCATATTTTTTCTGATGTCAACTCTTGATCTTAACTAATTCTAAGCCTCTTGAGGGAGGATGACGAAAACGATACCACGATCTTTACAGTATGCTTTTGAACAGACCCCGCTGATGAGGTACAGGCATTGTTTCAAATCCTAAACACTGGAGTAATAAGGAAGATAATCCCCCGTCAACCCATCTGAGCCAAAGAAGTAGGAGTTTTATTTTCGAAAATTGAAACCCTTAATCATAACCTGGGGCAGGGTAGTCTCTCAGTTGATCCAAGTGCACAATGAATGGCACCAAATGAGTCTTTCCAAAAACAAAAGACAGTGATGGTTCAGAACAATCATAAGGACAGGCAGTCATCATCAAAAAAAAAAAAAATTTTCATGAATGAAAAGCCCAAAAAGTCTAAACCTACAAAGGAGACTTATGAAACTGGGGCATCCCGCTGACTGTAATTCCAAAAAAGGAAACAGTTCAGGCAAAAAAGAAAGGGATAACGAAAATCAAGAAAGAGGTCTCACAAACCCTCAACCAAAGCAAAAATGACTGCCTATTCAAAAGAAATCATCAACATCTGAACCATTATTGGAACACCAAAGCAAAGACTCAAACAAGGTCTAACGTATGATCAACTGAGTTTAGGTTTGAAGAACATCACGAAGAGTGGGTGGGTACAAATAATTTGAGCCTTTATCCTTTGTTTCTTAAACCGTGAACCAGGCCACGTTATAACCCTCAAAAGTCCTAGCTGAAGCATGGGTTAGTTCGAAAGCATACTGTTACAAAAGGTATCCTGACTCCTTAAGGCCTACGGTAAATACGGAGTTGACATCACGTTTTACAAACATTAATTTGTTTTATGAAAAAAGAATGCATTTTCAAAATCTTCAAGACAGACACAGGCTTTGCATTTTTAACATAACTTTGTTTGCATATGACTTTTCGTTTGAACATCAGGGAAATTCGCACGATGAATGCCTAATGAACGAAAGCACTTTCAATCAAGGGGCATGGCATGACTATTGTCCATCACCCGGGGCAGTTAAGGCAATGTCCAGAGAATCTCTCAAAAGGCCAAAAGCCTGGGGCAAATCTCTGCTTGAGTCACTTGGGGCATCCCAGCATCAAATCTTGCCTGATCAAATACCTCCTGGTGGCATGACAAAACCCTTCTAACAGGGGCAACTCCCCACATTCCCTGAACGTGGACATAGTCGAAAAAATACTACGCAAAATCAAAGACCCGCTAGGTCGACGTACCTAGGCAAAAATAAGGGCTTCCCGGCGAACCAAAAGGGTTCGGGCAAAATGAAGGGATGAAATCTGTACACCCGGCAAGTCGAAAACCTGAAAAGGCGGCTTGGGCAAAAAGGGGCATCCCGGTGGACTGAAAACCCGAAAGGGCGGTCCAAGCAAAAGTTAGGGATTAAAGCGTACGACTATGTCCCGTCATCTTATCATCTGTTCGCCAGAAGAAGGTTTGACCCTCAACAACTATCAGCACTTCACAGGTCCCCCATAGAAACAGGGGCAATAGAGGGCGGTCTAAGCAATCCGATTGTTCTATCCTCCAAGGTGTCAGGGTAGGTTCCGTGGAAGAACGTAACCAATACAGTTCAAAACCTCCCCAGGAGAGTCCAACCCAGCTTCCCTAGGAAAGTTGGAATTCATCTCCCCAAGCAGTAAGCGTATCCCCAGTTGATTCTGGAAGCTTATCCCCTCGCAGAGCACGAACGCATCGTCCGGCCTGATTTAAAGAGTTATTTCCTTAACGGGATATAACTGGGTTATCCTCAGCCAAAAGCCACGGAAAGATCGTCGTCGACGCAATTTCCTTATCTCCAGCGAAGTCCATTCATGCTTCCAATACAACACGGATATCCTCAGCAAGTTACTATCAACAATCAGCAAGGCATCCCTCTTCCCACAGAGTATTACTTCCCATCATGGTCGTTAGGGTATCTTTTCTCCCTGCAGAATCTTCCATTTGCCAAGTTTATTCCGCAACGGAGTCATCTTCTCCTACCGGTATACTTGCAACTATCAACCCCAGCGGAAGCAAAAGCTATTCTTCCACATCAGCCCAGGATGCGACTTCCCGGCACCCGTCAAGGATTTATTTGCCTACGACGAAAATATACATTCATAAACATCATATCCTCATCCTTATAGCATGCATATGCATCATATTACACGAATCTCATTGATTTTGAAGACATACAGTTCATGCATCATGATGTTGCATACAATTATGTTCTACCTTTTCAGGAAAAAGATCAATACAAAAATGACTACTATCAACTATCGCAATTCATTCTTGATATAGTTTCGGATATGATCCAGATATGGTGACGTTCTGATGCTGCTTCCAGAATTCCTTCTCGATATAGTTTCGGATATGATCCAGAGATGGTGACGTTCTGATGCTGCTTCCAGATTTCCTTCTAGATATAGTTTCAGATATGATCCAGATATGGTGACGTTCTGATGCTGCTTCCAGATTTCCTTCTAGATATAGTTTCGGATATGATCCAGAGATGGTGACGTTCTGATGCTGCTTCCAGATTTCCTTCTAGATATAGTTTCAGATATGATCCAGATATGGTGACGTTCTGATGCTGCTTCCAGATTTCCTTCTAGATATAGTTTCGGATATGATCCAGAGATGGTGACGTTCTGATGCTGCTTCCAGATTTCCTTCCAGATATAGTTTCAGATGTAAACCAGATATGGTGACGTTCTGATACTGCTTCCAGAAGTCCTTCTTCAGATGTTTCCCTCTCCGACGAGGAGTGTGAGGTGATATTCTCTTATGGTTCCCTCTCCGATGGTGTGTGAGGTGGTAAGTCCTTTTCAGATGTTTCCCTCTCCGACGATGAGTGTGAGGTGATATTCTCTTATGGTTCCCTCTCCAACGGTGTGTGAGGTGGTAAGTCCTTTTTCAAGATGTTTCCCTCTCCGACGATGAGTGTGAGGTGATATTCTCTTATGGTTCCCTCTCCGACGGTGTGTGAGGTGGTAAGTCCTTTTCAGATGTTTCCCTCTCCGACGATGAGTGTGAGGTGATATTCTCTTATGGTTCCCTCTCCAACGGTGTGTGAGGTGGTAAGTCCTTTTTCAAGATGTTTCCCTCTCCGACGATGAGTGTGAGGTGATATTCTCTTATGGTTCCCTCTCCAACGGTGTGTGAGGCGGTAAGTCCTTTTCAGATGTTTCCCTCTCCGACGATGAGTGTGAGGTGATCATTCCTTTCAAATTATAATTGCCTATGGTTCTCGTTCCGATATTACAAGATGGTAATTCCCGCCAAGATTTTCTCAACGAGCGTTGTTGAAGTTAAAATCGCCCAAGGTCCTCTTACCATTCATGCTAAGGAAGTAACCATCCCTGGTTCATTCATCAACATTTGAAGCTCCAGACTCAGCTCCTGTAACCAGTCAGGACACATCCATACCAAGCATCCAAAATCAGCTCCTGCAACGTGTCAGGTACTCATTTTTCTGTTTTGCAGGTATGCAGGTTCTCGCTAAGGAATCTCCTACGCGATCAACATCCAGATGGCATCTATAAGCCCATCATCCTATCCAGCAATCTCCAAATGGCATCTATAAGTCCATTCCACCATCACTGCTACTATGTGAGCGCAAATTTCTGGGCACTCTAGTGTCCAATCATCTTTTACCCTCGGATTACGAAAGGCATGTAAGCCAATCTGCATCCTCAGGTCTAAGAAGATTGAACAGGGGCAACTGTTGCACCCCAAAATTTGCCCTCCCATATTCTTCAAGAAATTGCCAAGCCAAGTCACAAAATTCCCCAAGGGTTATGCAGTTCAACTGTCTCCTATACAGTCAAAACTAGGGTTTGAGTTCTGATCAAGAATTGGAAGTTTTCAAAGGCCCAATCAAGTCTCATATGCCTACAAATGTGGTCAAGCATCCTCATATCAAGTTTCAAGGCATTCAGCTCAAAATTGCACAGTCAAAACCCTAAATTGCACTACAGTCAACTGTAGGGGCAAAATGGTCATTTGACAGTCAAAAGTTCAAATTTTTGGTCAACATATCATTTTGAAGCCACAAATATCATTTGATCAATGCTTGATCATGATTTTCAAGATTTGGCTCAGAAATCATCAAAGATACAAAAGTTGCTATATTTGGACAGCTGAAAAAGTCAACTGAAATTGACCAGGGCATAACTTTCACATGGATTATCAGAAAAATTCCATCCAAAGCTCATTTTGAAGAGAAAGACATTTCCTACAACTCATCTTCATACTTCAAGTCCAAGAAATTCTCTCACAAAAAGTTATCAATTTCAACATTATAGGTCATTTTCAAAAGTCAACAAAAAGGGACTTTAAGTCAAAGGCCATAACTTGAGATTGGTAAATCAAAATGACATGGGACCAAAGGCATTGGTTAAAGGACTCAAAGAACTTTCCAAAATGTCCAAGAACATGTGAAAAGCTTAAAAATTGAGCAAGTTATGCCTTGTGGAAGTTGGGAAATTTTTGGGAATTTTGAAAAGTCAACTTTACTTCAAATGACCTAAAATTGCTAATGGGCCCATTTTTCTTCCATGATTCATCATTCCAAGCCTATGCACGACCATTGGGCCCAAAGGGAAGTATTTTCTCATTTTTTAATTATTTATTTGAATTTATATTAATATTAATTCATTTAAATTATTTAAATATATAGAAAATATCTAACTTGACCTAATGAATCTTTTTGTACACATTTTAGGCTCAATAATTCGTGCCTAAACCAATTTGGAAAGATTTGGAGCTTTGGGATATGATTTGTGCAAAATACATGTGAAAAAGATATGGAAAAATATTAAGGAAATCAAATATTGAAAACATTGAATGGAAGAGATTTGTGCTAATTTTGTTAACCTAAAATGCTCACTATATGATCAGAAATAAAACCCTAATGGTATGAGACAAAAAGCTGCGCATAAGAATACTATACAAACTTAAGAAATTGCTTGAAAACTCGAATTCTGAAATCAACCCTAGAGACCAATTCAAAGCTCCATTCGTGTCTCAATAGTTTCCTTGTGGACTCCTGAATACATTCCAATCCCTAATATCAACTAAAGCTTCAAGAATTGGTAAGACAATCTCAAATTGTGCAGAAGAAAATTGCCATTCGAATATCATGATTCAAGCGTTATTTATGAAATTTCTTTATTGATTCATGTTTATCATAATGTTTTGAAGCTAACTGATGTGTTTAATTGAGTTTTTCTGTGCCATACGAGATTATGCCATGATCGAACATTAGGGTTTCTTGAGCTTCAAAATTAGGGGTTCTTACTAGAGGAAAAATTGGGATCTCTAACCACCATCATTCAAACCGGTGCATTGAGACGAAAGCAATGGAACCCTCGCGCTCAATTTATGAGCGTTAGGGACCTAATCGCTATTTTCTTGAAACCAGCTTTAGACCACGCCCAGAAAACCGTTTCCATAGGCTTGTGTTTTCAGGAAAAATAAAAACAGTGAGGAAGATGATGTGTTGGCAAGCATTGGTTGGATCTTTTAAATTTTCGCGCGTTTGATCATTAATGCGTTTGTTCTTGCTTTTTGTTATTTGTGTGTTATTAATATATCAAATAAGTTAAATGGCTCAGCTGGCAGGTGAAGATGCGTGTGACCTCCAAGACCTGGGTTCGAGTCCCAGGTCTGTGTAGTATTTCATATTATTTTTCAATTTAAGTTCCTATGCAGCGCTTCTATGGAGACATACCATATGCCGTCCTGATCCAAGCACACACGTGTCCCAGACGACCAAATCAAAGGCATGGATTCAAGAAGCGCAATAAACTCCAGTCAACGCATCATACAGGATTCAAAAAGTCCAATGAGGCCAATGCTTAATGGGCCAATGTTCTTGGGTCAACACCTCCTGAATTGGGACTGAAACCCCTGGTTTGACTTTACTATCTTTTTTATTTATTTATTTTTATTCTTGTTTTAATTAATAGTTTTATTTTAATTACTGTTTATTTAATTAACTATTTTTTTACAAAATACAAAAACTCCATTAAAAAACAGAAAAGGCAAAAATATAATATTTATTTATTTAATAATTTTTATGAATAAATGCATGTAAATATTTAGTTTTAATTAGGTTGCAATTTTTAATTCTTTTTAATAAAAAATCCAAAAAAATATAGAATTAGGTTAATTGATAATTTTTATACCTTTTTAATTTTTCCTTTTTATCACAATATTATTTATTTATTTATTTTATTTTTATAATTAAATGTACATGAATAAAAATTAGGGTTTAATTTAGATTAATATAACATTTTCTTAATAAACTTAAAAAACATTAGAATTAGGGTTTACATCCAATTTTTTAGTTTTAATTAATTCTTTTTCTTTTAAATCTTAAAAAAACACAAAATATACCAAAAACATTTAATTTTTCATTTTTTATTTTAATTCCTTATTAATTTAATATTTTGCAAAAGGGTCCAACGCCCGTCGCTTTAATTATTTTGTTTCGCGCATTTTACTTTGTCGCTTATTATAATTATGTACATGTCCCAAAGCCTTGTAACAATTTTATTTTTTCGCGCTTTATTTTGCTTTATTTACTTTCCGCTAAATCGGGTCCGGTTTAATTTTTGGCGATGTGGACCCGCGCCTTTGTAATAGCCTTAGATTTTTTTTTTTTCGCAAAACTTTATAACTGTTAAAAAGCATGCAAGAATGAATGTCTTAATTAAAATCAAACGTAGATCACGACAAACATGACAAGACAAATATCTGAAAACGACACACGAATCGCACACACCACCCCTAGGGTACGCCTCACTGTTGCCTTTCGAAAGGTGATCGTCGAGTAGAGGACGTCTTAGTAAGTCCTCATGATCCGGGAACCTGGCATGAGGGTAGCTTCTAAGGTGTCTTCCCATTGCTCTGGTGATCACAACGTCCCGAAAACCCGAATTGACCCGAACACCTCCAACGGTGGTGCTACCTACCTCTCAATGGTGGGATGGCACTACTTTAAAGGACATTTACACAGACGAATTCCTTAGGGTAGGTAGGTTCTCAAGGATACTTGCTCTCTTAAAAAAAAACAAACAAAAAGACTTTTCACACCAACACTTTTCAAAAGCTTTCAAAGCAAATTTTTCAAACACTCTGACGTATGAGTCGAACTGAAATTTTTCAAAGAAACTTTTTAAACCCACATTGAAAAGCAAACAAACAATTTTGAAAACACATTGAGCAAGTATCTAAGAGCCCATGGATAACCATGGATAGAAAGGGTGCTAACACCTTCCCTTTCTATAACCTACCTCCCGAACCGAGAGCAATCTCTTTAAGGAATTTTTCTGTGCTTTTGTCCTTTCCTATTGGAGAAAATAAAAGACGGTGGCGACTCTTGCTTACCGCGACATTTCGCGAACCAGCGTTAAACAGTCAGTTCCAGATCCACCGATCACACCGCCTACCAACCAAACAAGACTTCCCTCCGGTAAAACAGAAGGTTCGTCGAATGCGCCCTGAGATGTCTGAGAACAGTTCGAGGTCATGAAACAGTTCGACACGGTATTTTTAGCCGTCACTTCTTATCCGCAGTGGGTCGCCAACGTTGTTCCGGTGCCTAAGAAAGATGGTAAGGTACGGATGTGTGTGGACTATAGAGATCTGAACAGGGCAAGCCCCAAAGATGACTTCCCTGTTCCTCACATCGATGTTGTGGTAGACAACACTGCGCAGTATAAAATCTTCTCCTTTATAGATGGTTTTTCGGGTTACAATTAAATCAAGATGGCCCTCGAAGACATGGAGAAGAAAACTTTCATTATGCAGTGGGGCACCTTTTGCTACAAGGTAATGCCTTTTGGGTTGAAGAATGCTAGGGAAACTTATCAGCGCGCCATGGTCGCTTTGTTCCATGACATGATTCACCATGAGATTGAAGTTTATGTTGATGACATGATCGCAAGGTCCCAGACTGAGGAAGAACACCTTGACCATCTACAGAAGCTATTTGACAGGTTAAAGATGTACAAGCTGAGGCTGAACCCGAAAAAGTGCACCTTCGGGGTAAGGTCCGGTAAGCTGCTGGGTTTCGTCGTTAGTGATAAAGGTATTCAGGTGGACCCTGCCAAGGTAAAAGACATACAGGAGATGCCAGCTCCCCGCATAGAAAACGAGGTTAGAGGTTGTGATACGGTGGGAGAACTTAGTTGAGGTTTGCGTTTGTATTCGCACTTGTTCGGTTTAGCAAGAGTTGCCACCGACTTTTTATTTTATCCTAAGGAAAGGTTAAAAAGCACAGGAAAAACCTTTTGAGATGTTTCGCGGGTTCGGGGGGTAGATTATGAAAAGGGAAGGTATTAGCACCCTTTTCATCCATGGTTATCCATGGGCTCTTAGTTACTTGTTTTAGATCACTTGCCTTGATTTTCAATTGCTTGAAATGGTGGTGTGTGTGTGTTTTGAAAATGTTTTGAAAAAAAGATGCCTTGTCTCGGCAACCGTTGTAACAATTCTTTACTCGAATGTTTTACAAAGGTGTGTGTCTTTTCGAAAAGATGTTTCAAATGTTTTTGAAAGTTTGTTTTGAAAGTGTTTGTGGAGTGGATTTTGAAAAGTAGGCAAGTGTGTTTTGCAAGTTTGATCAAGTAACTAAGAGTTGTCTACCCCTAAATTTACTCAATGATTTTTCCTATGTTTTAACCCTTTTAACAGTTTTGTTCCACCATTGTATTTGGTGGACAATTTTGTGTTAGGATGTTAACGGGACAGGCGCGGGTCATCGTATGGACCATGAATGCAATGGTGCCAAGTGTCTTTCGAAATTTTGCTTGAATGGACTATGATCATTTTGTAGGCAACTTCGAAAGCGTCATCGAGGGACTATGATCATTTTGATTTGTTTTGTTTTGCCAAAGAAACTCAACATGCAAGCATGGCCCATTTTGGAAGGCAACAAGCGGGATTATCCTAGGGGTGCAAGTGTGAATTGTGTATTGATTGTCATGCATTTGTCTTGTATTTAGGTTATCTAGCGATTGATTTTGAATCTTCGCATACAAACCCTAATTACTATACAGTATATAGAAAGCGATAAATTGCGGGAATTTAAAGTCTAAGCTATTACAAATAAGTATCCGGGAATGGGGGTACAAATATTTACAAATGGGGATGAGACTTAATAGGAGAGTAGTGTCCAAATATATTTACAACCAAATCGAATCAATCGCAATGTAAAATGTAGCAATGTATAGGACTCAAAGAGAAACAAAATGTGTATTGTAAAATGTGTATGCGATTATTTACAAGTGATAAAAATGTTAACTTAATGTATTATTAAGTATTGTTATTTATTTTTGTATATTTGTTGATTATGTACAAACAAAAGTTTCAAAGAAAAGAAAAATGTTTTAAGTTAAAGAAAATTATTATGTATTGCTGTTTTTATGTATTTTAGTTAGTATTTAAAAGAAAGTAAAAGTGTTTTAAGTTTAAGAAAAAAAATTAAGGTTTTATGTATTTTAGTTAATATTCTTATGTATAAAAGTTTTAATTAAAAGAAAAGAAAAATGTTTCAAGTTTAAGAAAAATTAATGTTTGTATATTTTTTAAAATGTAACAATTAATAATATTTTGTAAGAAAAGTGTTATTTTATTTAACAAACAAAAAAAAAATATTATTGTAGATTATGTATAAAAATGGAAAAGTAAGAAAAAAGGTGATTTGTAAAAAATGAAAAGAAGAGTTTGAATGGGCCTGATGCATTGGTTTGGCCCAAACAAAAGGGCAGTCAAAGTCAGAAAAAGGGGGGTGAGGCGTGTAATGGGCTTAAGCATTAGGACGGGGCAAGGCCCAAACGCACTTGACACATTTTGTAAGGGTTTTATTGTTTTGTTTCATAACTCGAATTAGGGTTACAGCTTAGCGCGGCGCCGTTCCTTCTTCGCTTCCTTCGTCTTCTTCATCTCTTCTGAGCAAGGCCTTCTGAACGAGCTCTTCGTCCATGGCCACTAGGCGCCAACATCCGTCTCCTCTTCCCTCCATGGATCACTCAAGCAGTAGTTATACAAAGGTAATGATTTCTGTCTTATTAGGGTTTCAAGCTTTGCATGTGTTACTTTCGTGTTCTGATTTTTATGTTGCCATTGTTTCTGTTTGAGGTGCTTGAAAGAAAAAAAAAGAGGAGATACTACCTTTGACTTTTGGAGACGGAGGAGAGGTGGATTGGAGGCGCCCTAGGACGGCCAGAGGCGGGGGGGCGCGTGATGCAGCTGAACTGGCTAGCCTGGTAACCACGTATTTTGCTTATTTGCTAGGTTTTGTGATGAATGCCTGAAAACCTTTGCCTATTCTGTTCCTGAACACTTCTTTTCCTCTTCCACTTGCTTGCTTGCTTCTGTATGAGATACTTGATTCGAATCTGAGTGTTGATGTGCAAACCCTATGATGAGGTTGCTCTGAGGGTGGCCTGTTGGTTTGAAACAAATTGTATGGCTTTTTTAGAGGCTTTTGATGCTTGGCTTCTAGATAGCAGGCTTTGTTTGTAAAGGCTTTTTTCTGGCTTCAAGGCTTCAAGGTTTGAAGGCTGTTAGGTTAGAGACAGGTTATAGGCTTTTGCTTGTTATTTGGACTGTGTTGAAACAGGTTAGCAGGTTTGTTGATGGCTTGTGTAGAGGTTTATCAGTATAGGCAGGCTTCAGGCTTGTATGCTGATTTTGATTTATGAGTTTAGTATGTATGGCCTTGAGGGTTTGAACAGGTTTGCAGGCAGGTTGATGGCTTCATGTTTGATGCAGGTTTAGGCTTGCTGAGTTGAAACAGGTTTTTGCTATGTGTTTGATGTAGATTTAGACTTTTAGGCAGACTGTCTTTGAAACAGGTCTGAGATGGTTTAAGGCTTATGCTCCTGGTTTGTTTGAATCAGGTGAAGGCTTTGGCTTTTGTCTTTGAAACAGGTTGCAGGGCTTTGTGTTTATGTTACACTTTGGTACAGGCTTGTATTTACTGGTTTTTAGGCAGGTTTGGGGCTTTTTGGTGTTTGATGCAGGATCTCTGTTCTGGTTTAGACAGGCTGGCTTATGTTTGGCTTAAATACTTGAGGCAAGCAAGTTTGAAAGGTTTACAGGCAAGAGGCAAGCTTTTTGCTTCTGGTTTGTATTACAGTGAGCTTGTGTTTTTTTTATGTGTTGGTTCTGCCTCCTCTTTTTATTCTGACGTGTTTTGTTTTATATATCTTTCTAAGCCTAAAGCCTGTAAGGCTCTTCTCTCTCTCTTCTCTCTCTCTACAGATTAAAGAGCAATTTTATATTGCTTAAAACTGCTTTTCTGAAAAGGTGACTGGCTGGAAAGTGATGTAACTTGAAATGTTGCTTGTATATTAGTCTTTCCTCTGCATACTTTCCATACTTCCTGCATATCTTGTGTACTTTGTTGACAGCTTTTGTACCTTTTTTTTGGACAGTTCTGCACTTGAACAGTTTAGTTGATATTCAGTTTGCCTTTTGGACTTGGTTAGGCATTATGGACTTTATAGTTTGTACATGCTGTTTGTTTTGAAACTGTGCAGCTCGTTGACAATTTGAATTTGTGCAATTTGTTTCTTTGTCATTATGCAGCCTTGTGCATTTCCATATTTTTTGCAAGCATATTTCTATCCTTCTTTGTGAACCAAGAGTAATTCTTGTGATTTGCAGAGAGGGTGAACAACTGATTCCAGCCAGTTACTTTTAATGATGAATTTTAAAATATCTATCTGCCTTTATTTTTCATCTGTATTGACTTCTCTTTTCTTTTTGCAGGTAAAATCAATTGAGCACAAGGGGAGCATCAGAAGACTTAGGATAATTTTAGGATGTAGTTTTATTTTCCTTTTAATCATTGTAACATTATTATTGTAAACAAAATGTAAATAAATTTACAGTGTTCCAATAATAATTTGTAACAAACAATTAAAGATGAATAAAAAATCCTTCTTTGTCAGTTAATTCCTTTTTTCAATTCACTGTTTATTTAATTATTCAAGTTTCTTAAATTAAAATAATTGGAAGTAAATCCCAACTATTCTAACTTAGAATGAATAAATAAATAATTAATAAACACTGTCGTCTTGCAATCAATAATAAACCCGGCGTCTCAATTAAACATAAGCAATGCATAGTTAATCAAACAAACGTCCACATGTCGTTTCTTTTACTGATCATACCAAACACTGCAAGTTCTCAAATCAAATGCCTCAATCCAAATCTCAGAGTAAATTGAGAATAACTTTAGAATTAATTATTTATGAGAATACACGCACAAAACCCTGATTCTTGATTAAATTTTCACATAAGTGCCTGCCTGATCAAACCTGAGCCAACTCAACCAAACCCTAGCAATCTGCTTGAACTGCTTCAAAAGTTAATGGAAACCCTAATTTGGATAGACTGATAAGAAAAAGTCTGTTTGACTGATTCTTACGCCATTCTGAAAAGTCAGGGAAAACCCGAAGCTGTGATTTCTTGTGAAAAAATAGGAGGGCAAATTTTGGGGTACAACAGTTGCCCCTGTTCAATCTTCTTGAACATGAAGAGTTAGATTGGCAAGCTTTCCTTTCGCGACTCGAGGGTAAAAGGAGATTGGACACTAGAGTGCCTAAAAAATTTGCACTCGGTGATGTGACGGTAGAAGGAATAGGCTTAAAGATGCCATTTGGTGATGGGCTTAGAGATGCCATCTAGGGATGTGATAGAATCTTGTCGGGGGATGGGCTTAGAGATGCCATCTGGAAGTTGCTGGTAGGAGGATGGGCTTAGAGATGCCATCTGGAAATGTTGTTGAACTGTATGTAGTTGGTGAGTGACATGAGTATCAGAAAGGCGTCCATGTTTTGGAACATCTCTGAACTGGGGGTCTGAATAAGCAATAGATTGACATCCATGTTTGGAGAATCCGTAAACTGTCTTCAGGAGTTGAAGTTGAATAAGCAATAGAGCAGCATCCGTTGTTAGGAAGCGTCCGTAAACTGTTTTCAAAAGTTGAAGAAGAATCTGAACAAGCGATAGGTTAACATCCGTTACTGGAGAACCCGTGAACTGTTTTCAGAAGTCTTGAAGTTGAATAAGCAATAGAGTAGCATCCGTTGTTAGGAAGCGTCCGTAAACTGTTTTCAAAAGTTGAGAAGTAGAGAAGGAACCGGTGTAGGGTTTCCTGATGATGAGTCCGTGTAAAACTGCATCTGGATGAATCTGGAATAAGTATAAGAATGTCGCCATGTCTGGGTCACATCTGAACTATCTCTGGGTGAATCTGGAATAAGTATCAGAATGTCGCCATCTCTGGGTCACATCTGAACTATCTCTGGGTGAATCTGGAATAAGTATCAAAATGTCGCCATGTCTGGGTCACATCTAAACTATTTCTAGAAAGAATCTCAGAAGATGATGATCTTTGTCTGTCGACTGATCTTTCTTGAAAAGGTAAAGAGTTAGTTGTATGTGATGTCATTATGCATGATGCAATGTATGTTATATCAATGTTTATGATATGAATGTGATGAATGCGCATGTAAGCTGATGAGCTGTCTTGCTGAGGATAGATGAATCTTGGATGGCAGGAGATAAAAGAATCTTGACTGCTGCCAGGGAAAGTGAGTCCTTGACTGCTGCAGGGGATTGAAAATCCTTTGATCGTTGAAAATGAGAAGTCCTGGGACCACTGCTGGGGAATCAGGAGCTTGGGTTTATGCCAATCTGCTGGGGATTCCTGTCTTGAGGAGATCTTCACTGGGGAATATCTGAATATCCTGTGAGGAACTGAGGATGAGAGTCTTCATCTTGCTTGGGGGATTGATAGTTGGAAGTTTTAGCTCCGCTGGGGATTGCAAGAATCTTTTGATTGCCGCAGGCATTGATCTGGGATCCTGAAAAGGTTGGTCGGTGAGATAGTTGTCCTGGCTGGTTTCAGGTATTGATCTCTGACCTGAGAAAGAAAGATAGTTTTCCTGGCTTGTTACAGGTATTAATCTTCAATCTCTTCATGTAGATGGTTTCCTGGCTGGTTTCAGGTGTTAATCCACAATCAGTCGTCCACAGATATTTTCCTGGCTGGTTACCAGTATTAATCTGGAACTTGGGTTATGCACCACTTTGAGAATGAGAATCTTCATTCTGTTGGGGGTTAGAAATTGGGAGTATACCAATCTTCTGGGGTGATGAGAATCTTCATGCTGTTAACGGTCAGAAACTGGGAGTATACCAATCTTCTGAGGTTTTAAGGATGAGAGTCTTCACTCTTGAGTGTCAGAAATTGGGAGTATACCAATTTTCTGAGATGATGAGAATCTTCATGCTGTTAACGGTCAGAAACTGGGAGTATACCAATCTTCTGAGGTTTTAAGGATGAGAGTCTTCATTCTTGAGGGTTAACTGTTATCTGGTCGTAATCCAGGCTTCACAGAAATTTGTATTGCTATCTGGTCGTAATCCAGGTTTCACAATAACTTGCTAAGCTGTTATCCGGTCGAATCCGGGTTTCACAGCTTGTGTTAAAGATATACCACTATCTGGTCGACTCCAGGCTTCGTAGTATTCTTGGCTGCTATCTGGTCGTAATCCAGACTTCACAGAAACTTGTATTGCTATCTGGTCGTAATCCAGGTTTCATAATAACTTGCTAAGCTATTATCCGGTCTAATCTGGGTTTCACGGCTTGTGTTAAAGATATACCACTATCTGGTCGACTCCAGGCTTCGTAGTATTCTTGGCTGCTATCTGGTCGTAATCCAGGTTTCACAGAAACTTATATTGCTATCTGGTCGTAATCCAGGTTTCACAATAACTTGTTGAGGATTAAATTGTTATCCGGTCGAATCCGGGCTTCACAGCTTGTGTTTAGGAGATACCACTATCTGGTCGTAATCCAGGCTTCGCGGTGGTCTGATATTGTGAATGAGTGACAGAATGGCTACCGTGTTTGGAGCGTATCTGAAACTGTATCTTGGAGTTGAGATCTGTATGAGTAGCAGAATGACTTCCTTGTTTGGAGTGTATCTGAAATTGTAACTAGGATCTGAATGAGTGACAGAATGGCTACCGTGTTTGGAGTGTATCTGAAACTGTATCTTGGAGTTGAGATCTGTATGAGTAGCAGAATGACTTCCTTGTCTGGAGTGTATCTGAAACTGTAACTAGGATCTGAATTAGTGACAGAATGGCTACCGTGTTTGGAGTGTATCTGAAACTGTATCTTGGAGTTGAGATCTGTATGAGTAGCAGAATGACTTCCTTGTCTGGAGTGTATCTGAAACTGTAACTAGGATCTGAATGAGTGATAGAATGGCTACCGTGTCTGGAGCGTATCTGAAACTGTATCTTGGAGTTGAGATCTGTATGAGTAGCAGAATGACTTCCGTGTCTGGAGTGTATCTGAAACTGTAACTAGGATCTGAATGAGTGACAGAATGGCTACCGTGTCTGGAGCGTATCTGAAACTGTATCTTGGAGTTGAGATCTGTATGAGTAGCAGAATGACTTCCGTGTCTGGAGTGTATCTGAAACTGTAACTAGGATCTGAATGAGTGACATAATGGCTACCGTGTCTGGAGCGTATCTGAAACTGTATCTTCCAACGGAGCGTATCTGAAACTGTATCTTCCAACAGGTGATGAAGGAATTGTTGAACACTTTTGACATTCGAATGCCCCAAGTGATGATGAAGGAGTCTTGAATCAGGTTACCCTGCAAATTGAGAGATTTCTTGAAATCTTGAATGGACTGCCCCAGGTTAACTGAACTTTGAAAGATATGTTGAAACCTTTACTGGACTGCCCCAGGTTAATTAGATGGTGACATGTCATGCCCCTTGTTGATAGGAGATTTGTCGTTGGAAGTATCATCCTTTTTGAAGTGATTTTGTTCACTGAGAGAGTTTTCGTTCCTCCGAACATTCGCTGTATGAATTTCTTCGCTGTCAAACAAATAACCATGTGCAAACAACGATATTCAAATAATTCAAAGTTTATGCTTGTCTCGAAGTTTTGAAAAATGCGTTTTTTAGCAGAAAACTTTTTATAAGACAAATTCAATACAAGATTTAGAGCAAAGCCTTACAGGAGTCAGGATACCTTTTGTAACAGTATGCCTTCGAACTAACTCATGCTTCAATTAGGACTTTTGAAGGGTTGTAATGTGGCTTGGTTCATGGTTTAAGAAACAAAGGATAAAGGCTCAAAGTATATTTGTACCCACCCGCTCTTCGTGATGTTCTTCAATCCTAAGCTCAGTTAATTGTGTGTCGCCCTCTATTCGAATTTGGAACGACTTTTGGGTGACGGTTCCCCAGTTGAATTTTGCGAGACAATCATCATCTCCTTTTTCTTTTGCAACATTTTTCATGTTGTTGAGGATTTATAACGACCTCTTTCTTTTGATTTGTTATCCCTAACTTTTGCTTGACTGTTCCTGTTTTCGAGATTACAGTCAGCGGGATGCCCCAGCTTTCTTAAGCCTCCTTTATAGGTTTTGGCTCAGTGGGTTTTTTCTTTTTTGAGAGTTGATGACTGCCTATGAGATAAGGAACCATCACTGTCTTTTTTGATTCCAAAGGAATGTTTTTTTTTGTTGATGTCGTTCGTTGTATTACGAACTGAGAGTTTGCGACTTCAATGCACACCTCTTTTTTTTTTTGAATTAACTGAGATACTACCCTGCCCCAGGTTTATATCAAAGGTTTTGATTGTTTAGAACAGAAAACTCCTACTTCTTTGGCTCGAAGGGGTTAACTAGGGATTATCTTCCTTATAACTCCAGTGTTTGGGAATTGAAAGAAATGCCTGTACATCATCAGCAAGGTCTGTTCAAAAGCATACTGTCTGAGATTATGGTATTGTTTCGTCATCCTCCCTCTAAAGGCTTGCAGCTTTTTATCAAGAGTTAAATATCATAAAGAAAGCATAAGAGTAGTGAAAATGAATGGATGAATTCAAGACAAACATATGCAATGCATTGATGAAACAAAGTTTGACATTAATAGAGAATTGTTTGAATAACAAAGAGATTACAACTTGAAAATCCAAATAAAACAAAAGTTTCTCAGTTTGAGCTTTGTCAATTCAGGTGGAGAACTCCTTAACGGAAGATTTTCATCTCGCCGTCTGGCATGAACCTCAGCACTCCAATGTCAATCAGATCTTGAATTTTGTTCTTCAAGGCCCAACAGTCGTCGGTGTCATGTCCCGGGCTATAGGAGTGGTATACACAAAATGCGTCGGGATGATAGTTAGGAGCGGAGGTATTGGGCTTCCGAATAGGATCCCTCAAAGCAGTCAGATTGACCTCCAACAAGCGCTCCAGTATTAGAGATGACGGTATGTCAGTCTCAGTGAACTGTCTTCCCGACGTATTTTACTTACGCCGATTACCCCGTTGATGCTGACGAGGTTGTTGATGGGCTTGTGACCCTGAAGCAAGTAGAGGAGCCTTCCCCTTGTCTTCTTGTCTGGAGGGGGGTTGAGTGGTGACTTGCTCTTCAACCTCAGATGTTTGCCCCACTTGGTTTTCCCGAAGCAGTTGGTTGACGAGAACCCTGAGCTCTTCTTGTCTTTGAGACAAGTCCTGGATGAGAGCCATCTGGCCCACCAGTTGTCCCATCATTTGGATCCTCATTGTTGTCAGCTCAGACTGTAGTGCCTCCAACTGATCACTCCCGGCATTGCTTGAATTCCCCTAGACCAAGCCCTTTGTGAGGAGAGCTTTCACTTCTTCTTGCCCCAGGGACAGGTTCAAGAACATTTCCTGAAGCTGAGCATTTTGGTCCTGGATATCCTTGACAGTCCTCTCTAGAGCCATCTCTTACTGAAATAAACAGTAGGAGAGTAAGGAAACCTGAAAAGGAAAAACTGTCATGATGTAATGCATGATATGTGGATGCATGTTTTCAAGGATCTCTTGGGGTAAACACAAGAAAATGTTAGAGGTTGAACTTTGATCTTTGATTGGAGAACTTTGCACCGGTGGATGTCTTTCCACGAGAATCAAGCTCACCATGTGAAGTGGGTCATAGCCCCTGATTCAAGTTGTTGTACTTGATCTTTGATGGCATTTGCTTAGAGGAGAAAACCTCTTGCCTCTTTGTAGATGTCTGGTTCAACGTAACCCTGCATCAAAAGAACCCTCGAGATCCTTGAAATGGTTATTGAAAATGCTATGGTATGATGTTATGATGTTGTGTACATGTATGCAAAAGCAAGTGAGTGTATATACAGGTAATCATATTCACACAAAGCAAACAAGTCCTTAGGTTTAGGCTTGCATGGGGTTTGTAGGTAAGTATCCTCTTGAAGTTAGTTGGCTCATCCTGTCCTAAAATAGAAACCGGGTTCTAAGGAGCTCAATATCATCGGATTATTTTCTGTGTTCATTGTTTTGGTTTAGCCACTTAATTGGCGACCAAAATATTCCAAGAAAACAACCCTCAATGAGTGTAGTATCGAGTATCTACCAACTTCGGACTGCACCCAAGTCGGTCATCTCACCACCCCTAAAAAGGCTAAGATGGTCAATCAAGGTTCTAAGAGTTCATTAGTATTTCACGACATCACTCAGTGGCCCCGTACTCTCCTTGATTGAACTCAAGGGTTACCGGCACTCACAAATATGTCACACTAACATAGCTTACTGCTTCAACCATGTCGGTATACCCCGCACAGTTCCCTCACAGTTTTATTGCTATTTACCTAAAAAGGTGCCCCCAAATCCGGGTGTAGGATTTACAACAAACCCAAACAAAAACCCAAAAAGCAAAGCAATCAAGGCAATCAAAGCAAGAATGTAAAGGTGATCTAAACCCTAAGGTAACCCCACTTTTAAATATCTCCCCAGCAGAGTCGCCAGTTCTGTGATACGATGGGAGAACTGACTTGAGGTTTGTATTCGCACTTGTTCAGTTTAGCAAGAGTCGCCACCGACTTTTTATTTTATCCTAAGGAAAGGTTAAAAAGCACAGGAAAAACCTTTTGAGATGTTTCGCGAGTTCGGGGGGTAGATTATGAAAAGGGAAGGTATTAGCACCCTTTTCATCCATGGTTATCCATGGGCTCTTAGTTACTTGTTTTAGATCACTTGCCTTGATTTTCAATTGCTTGAAATGGTGGTGTGTGTGTGTTTTGAAAATGTTTTGAAAAAAAGATGCCTTGTCTAGGCAACCGTTGTAACAATTCTTTACTCGAATGTTTTACAAAGGTGTGTGTCTTTTCGAAAAGATGTTTCAAATGTTTTTGAAAGTTTGTTTTGAAAGTGTTTGTGGAGTGGATTTTGAAAAGTAGGCAAGTGTGTTTTGCAAGTTTGATCAAGTAACTAAGAGTTGTCTACCCCTAAATTTACTCAAAGATTTTTCCTATGTTTTAACCCTTTTAACAGTTTTGTTCCACCATTGTATTTGGTGGACAATTTTGTGTTAGGATGTTAACGGGACAGGCGCGGGTCATCGTATGGACCATGAATGCAATGGTGCCAAGTGTCTTTGGCAATTTTGCTTGAAGGGACTATGATCATTTTGTAGGCAACTTCAAAAGCGTCATCGAGGGACTATGATCATTTTGATTTGTTTTGTTTTGCCAAAGAAACTCAACATGCAAGCATGGCCCATTTTGGAAGGCAACAAGCGGGATTATCCTAGGGGTGCAAGTGTGAATTGTGTATTGATTGTCATGCATTTGTCTTGTATTTAGGTTATCTAGCGATTGATTTTGAATCTTCGCATACAAACCCTAATTACTATACAGTATATAGAAAGCGATAAATTGCGGGAATTTAAAGTCTAAGCTATTACAAATAAGTATCCGGGAATGGGGGTACAAATATTTACAAATGGGGATGAGACTTAATAGGAGAGTAGTGTCCAAATATATTTACAACCAAATCGAATCAATTGCAATGTAAAATGTAGCAATGTATAAGACTCAAAGAGAAACAAAATGTGTATTGTAAAATTTGTATGTGATTATTTACAAGTGATAAAAATGTTAACTTAATGTATTATTAAGTATTGTTATTTATTTTTGTATATTTGTTGATTATGTACAAACAAAAGTTTCAAAGAAAAGAAAAATGTTTTAAGTTAAAGAAAATTATCATGTATTGCTGTTTTTATGTATTTTAGTTAGTATTTAAAAGAAAGTAAAAGTGTTTTAAGTTTAAGAAAAAAAATTAAGGTTTTATGTATTTTAGTTAATATTCTTATGTATAAAAGTTTTAATTAAAAGAAAAGAAAAATGTTTCAAGTTTAAGAAAAATTAATGTTTGTATATTTTTTAAAATGTAACAATTAATAATATTTTGTAAGAAAAGTGTTATTTTATTTAACAAACAAAAAAAAAATATTATTGTAGATTATGTATAAAAATGGCAAAGTAAGAAAAAGGGTGATTTGTAAAAAATGAAAAGAAGAGTTTGAATGGGCCTGATGCATTGGTTTGGCCCAAACAAAAGGGCAGTCAAAGTCAGAAAAAGGGGGGTGAGGCGTGTAATGGGCTTAAGCATTAGGACGGGGCAAGGCCCAAACGCACTTGACGCATTTTGTAAAGGTTTTATTGTTTTGTTTCATAACTGGAATTAGGGTTACAGCTTAGCGCGGCGCCGTTCCTTCTTCGCTTCCTTCGTCTTCTTCATCTCTTCTGAGAAAGGCCTTCTGAACGAGCTCTTCGTCCATGGCCACTAGGAGCCAACATCTGTCTCCTCTTCCCTCCATGGATCACTCAAGCAGTAGTTATACAAAGGTAATGATTTCTGTCTTATTAGGGTTTCAAGCTTTCCATGTGTTACTTTCGTGTTCTGATTTTTATGTTGCCATTGTTTCTGTTTGAGGTGCTTGAAAGAAAAAAAAAGAGGAGATACTACCTTTGACTTTTGGTGACGGAGGAGAGGTGGATTGGAGGCGCCCTAGGACGGCTAGAGGCGGGGGACGCGTGATGCAGTTGAACTGGCTAGCCTGGTAACCACATATTTTTCTTATTTGCTAGGTTTTGTGATGAATGCCTGAAAACCTTTGCCTATTCTGTTCCTGAACACTTCTTTTCCTCTTCCACTTGCTTGCTTGCTTCTGTATGAGATACTTGATTCGAATCTGAGTGTTGATATACAAACCCTATGATGAGGTTGCTCTGAGGGTGGCCTGTTGGTTTGAAACAGATTGTATGGCTTTTTAGAGGCTTTTGATGCTTGGCTTCTAGATAGCAGGCTTTGTTTGTAAAGGCTTTTTCTGGCTTCAAGGCTTCAAGGTTTGAAGGCTGTTAGGTTAGAGACAGGTTATAGGCTTTTGCTTGTTATTTGGACTGTGTTGAAACAGGTTAGCAGGTTTGTTGATGGCTTGTGTAGAGGTTTATCAGTATAGGCAGGCTTCAGGCTTGTATGCTGGTTTTGATTTATGAGTTTAGTATGTATGGCCTTGCGGGTTTGAACAGGTTTGCAGGCAGGTTGATGGCTTCATGTTTGATGCAGGTTTAGGCTTGCTGAGATGAAACAGGTTTTTGCTATGTGTTTGATGTAGATTTAGGCTTTTAGGCAGACTGTCTTTGAAACAGGTCTGAGATGGTTTAAGGCTTATGCTCCTGGTTTGTTGAAGCAGGTGAAGGCTTTGGCTTTTGTCTTTGAAACAGGTTGCAAGGCTTTGTGTTTATGTTACACTTTGGTACAGGCTTGTATTTACTGGTTTTTAGGCAGGTTTGGGGCTTTTTGGTGTTTGATGCAGGATCTTTGTTCTGGTTTAGACAGGCTGGCTTATGTTTGGCTTGAATACTTGAGGCAAGCAAGTTTGAAAGGTTTACAGGAAGGAGGCAAGCTTTTTGCTTCTGGTTTGTATTACAGTGAGCTTGTGTTTTTTTATGTGTTGGTTCTGCCTCCTCTTTTTATTCTGATGTGTTTTGTTTTATATATCTTCCTAAGCCTAAAGCCTGTAAGCCTCTTCTCTCTCTGTTCTCTCTCTCCAGATTAAAGAGCAATTTTATATTGCTTAAAACTGCTTTTCTGAAAAGGTGACTGGCTGGAAAGTGATGTAACTTGAAATGTTGCTTGTATATTAGTCTTTCCTCTGCATACTTTCCATACTTCCTGCATATCTTGTGTACTTTGTTGACAGCTTCTGTACCTTTTTTTTGGACAGTTCTGCACTTGAACAGTTTAGTTGATATTCAGTTTTCCTTTTGGACTTGGTTAGTGTTGTACCCCAAAATTTGCCCTCCCATATTCTTCAAGGTTTGCTAAAGATCATGCTTCAAAATCTCCAAAGGGTTGCACAGTCCAATTGCCTTCTAACAGTCAAAAATTAGGGTTTTGGTTCTGGCAAAGAAATTGAAGTTTTCAAGGGTCCAATCAAGTCCCACATGCCTATAAATATTGTCAAGCATCAATATGTCAAGTTGCAAGACTCACAGCATCAAATTGCACAGTCAAAAACCCTAATTGCTTCACAGTCAACTGCAGGGGCAAAATGGTCATTTGACAGTCAAAAGTCAAAATTTTTGGTCAACATCTTATTTTGAAGCCACAAACATCATTTGATCAATTCTTGATCATGATTCTCAAAGCATGGCTCAAAAAGTCTCAAGATGCAAAAGTTTCTATTTTTGGACAGCTGAAAAAGTCAACTGCAAATTGACCAGGGCATAACTTCCACATGGTTTATCAGAAAAATTCCATCCAAAGCGCATTTTGAAGAGAATGACATTTCCTACAACTCATCTTCACACTTCAAGTCCAAGAAATGCTCTCTCAAAAAGTTATCAATCTCAACATTATAGGTCATTTTCAAAAGTCAACAAAAAGGCACTTTAAGTCAAAGACCATAACTTGAGATTGGTAAATCAAAATGATATGGGACCAAAGACATTGGTTAGAGGACTTCAAGACCTTTCCAAAATGTCCAATAACATTATCAAAGCTTAAACATTGAGCAAGATATGCCTTGTAGAAGTTGGGAAATGTTTGGGAATTTTGAAAAGTCAACTTTGCATAAAAGGTTTCAAAAATGCTAATGGGCCTCAATTTCTTTCATGAATCATTACCCAAAGGCCATGCACGACCCATTGACCTCCAAGGGAGTTATTTTCTCATTTTTGATTAATTATTTGAATTTTTATTATTATTAATTCACTTAATTAAAATTAAATATGAAAAAATAGCAAATGATACTTTTCAAATCTTTTTGTGCAGAGAATTCACTCATTATGTACTCAATATTTCGTGCATCATTCAAAAAGGAAAGATTCTACATGATTGGCAATGATTGGCATAAAAAAGGATTGAAAAAGATTGGATTTTATGTGTAGAAAAATCAAATATCAAAATCATAAATGCATGGATCTTTGGGCTTGATTTCTTAACCTAATCATGCTCAGATACATATACAACATAACCCTAATGCTGAGACACGAACACATTGCATACAAGCTGCAGAACAAAAGTGCATTTTTTCATAAAAAAGTTGAACACTGAAATCCTAGTTAGAGGGCGATTCAAGGCTTGAAAAGTATCCCAAAACATTGCTGGACCATCAAGGAACGTGTTGCAATCAAGAACACATCCCCAGACCTCAGGAATTGGTAGAACAGTGTGGCACTTTTCATGAACTTTTCAATTATCGTGTTTCAATTTACATGCATTTTCATATGTTTTAAATGTTGATTTACACTAATATGAACGTTCTGAAGCTAATGGTACTCTTGAATTGAACTAACCATGCCTGTATAAGAATTCACCATGAACGTCTTTTAGGGTTTCAGAGTTCCAAAATTGGGGCTTTGCATAGGGTGTAAAATTAGACCTTCAAGCCGGTGCAGATAAAATCGTGACCTCAAGACGAAACGATTGGACTATTCGCGCTCAATTTATGTTAACCATTGGCGTATTCGCTATTATTTGCAGGTTCCATTTAGTGGGGGTTTAAAACCCCCGCTATCTATTTTCTATTTTTTAGGCAAACAAAGAAGAAGGTAGTGTGTCTGAGTGTGGTTGGTCAGTTTGAATACTGGCGCGTTTTTTTAATTGTTCAGCATAATACTCTTTTTTTTCACATATATTATTCATGTTCTATAATGTTAACAAAGAAACGCGTTAGTTCAGATGGTTGTTGAGTTGTCATGCAGGCACTGGGACCTGGGTTCGATTCCCAGGTCCCCCCAAACACTTAATAATTTTTGTCAAAACGTGTTCCAACGTAGCACTGCATCCAAAGACCATCATGCATCCTCACCTGCTTGCTTGCCACGCGCCCAGGAAATCTCATCCAAAGGTCAGAACGTGGAGACTGCCATACACGCTAGTCAACCCTTCCACACATAATTCCTAAAAGTCAAAAAGGGCCTCATTCTGATGGGCCAAAAATCACTTCCATTCACCTCTAAATTGGGTCAGACACCCCCATTGTTTGTATTTCTTTTTCTAATTTCCTTTTCTTTCCTTCTTTTTATTTTAATTGTTTTTTTGTTTTATTCAATCCATAAAATTAATTTTCATAATAAAACCAGAAAAATCAAAACTAAAAATATGTTTATTTAATATTTAATTCATTAATATTTTTGTAAATAAATGTTAATAATCAATTTAGTTTAATTTAGGGTTTTCAATTTTAATCTTTTCTTAAATAACTAAAATATGTAGAAATTAGGTTTTTAGCATTTTTATTCTTTTTTCTTAATAAACAAGTTTTTCTTATTATCATTATTATTAATTAATTTATTTTGTAAATAAACATGTAATTAATTAATTAGGGTAAATTAGGTCAAACTTGAATATCTTTCATAAATAATTAAAAACACCTTAGAACTAGAGTTTTATTTAACTTCTAATTTTAATTAATTTTCTTTATTCTCATTAAATACCAAAAACATAAAAAATATTCCTTTTCTTTTTATTAAATAACTAATTAATTTTTAATTTCAATTTAATTTCAAAAGGGTCCAACACCCTCGAACATTCGATTCTAATTTCTTTTCGCACGTTTATTCTTATGTTTCTTTTTTAATATTATGTAATTGCCCAAGCCTTGTAATAGTAATTAGGGAATTTATTTATTTTCCGCATTTTTATTCAAAACGGGTTTTTGTTAATTTGGCGATGTATGGACCCGCGCCTTGTAATAGCGTAGGACTTTATTTTCCGCACTTTAATTTCCGCACCCTTAAAACTGCTAAACTTTGCATGAAAGAATGAATGACATAAATTAAAAGCAAGCGTAGCTCACCAAATGCATGACAAGATAAAACATAACTGAAAACAATACACGAATTCACACACCACTCTTAGGGTACGCCTCACTGTTGCCTTGCCCCTCGAAACGTGGTCGTCGAGTATAGGACGTCTTAGTAAGTCCTTATGTCCATTGATCTAGTTGCCTCGAAACAAGTTGCCTCGAAACGGTTGCCTCGGAATAGTTGCCTCGAAATGGTTGCCTCGGAATAAAAAGGATCAATGGCATAAGGGTAGCTTCTAAGGTGTCCTACTGTTGCTCTGGTGACCACACTGTCCCTACAAACTCGAATTGACCCGAACACCTCTAACGGTGGTGCTACCTACCTCTCAATGGTGGGATGGCACTACCTTAAGGACATTTACACAGCCTAATTCCTTAGGGTAGGTAGACGACTCGTAGATACTTGCTCTATTTCAAAAACAAATCAAAAACTCTTTTCACACCGACACTTTTCAAAAAGCTTTCAAAACAATTTTTCAAACACTCTTGAGGACTGATACAAGAGTCGATCTAAAATCTTTAAACGAAACTTTTTCAAACCCACTCACACTTTGAAAAGCAAACACTTTTGAAAACACAAATGAGCAAGTATCTAAGAGCCCATGGATAACCATGGATAGAAAGGGTGCTAACACCTTCCCTTTCTATAAATCTACCTCCCGAACCGAGAGATAATCTCATAAGGAATTTTGCTGTGCTTTTGTCCTGTCCATGTTGGAGAAAATAAAAGACGGTGGCGACTCTTGCTTCCGCGACATTTCGCGAAATCAGTGTTAAACAGTCAGTTCCAGATCCACCGATCACAGAACTGGAGACTCTGCTGGGGATACTTAAAGTGAGGTGTACCTTAGGACTAAGATCATTTGTGTTTTCATTGTCTGAATTGTTTGCTTTAAATTGTGGGTACTGTCTTGGGAGTTCTATAGATCCTAACCCGGATCTGGGGATACCTTCTTAGAAAGTAGCAACAAGGCTGTGAGGGAACTGTGTGGGGTATACCGACATGGTTGAAGCAGTCTGCTACGTTGATGTGGCACTTTGGTGTGTACCGGTAACCCTTGAGTTCAGTCAAGGAGAGTACGGGGCCTCCGCGTGGTGTCGTGAAGCATCAACTGACCTTAGGAACCTTAATTGAACCATCTTGGCCTCTTTAGGGTAGTGAGATAATTGACTTTGGTGCAGTCCGAGGTTGGTTGATACTCGATGCTACACTCAATTGAGGGTTGTTTTCCTGGAATATTTCGGTTGACAGTTCAGTGGCTAAATCGAAACGATGAATAATGAAAACAATCCAATGATATTGGGACCCTTAGAACCCGGTTACCTCTGATAGGACAGGTTGAGCCCACCAACTTCACGAGGGTAATACCCAGACCCCATGCAGGCCTAAACTCTAAGGGTTTGTCTTGTGTGACTTGTGTGCCTTATCATGTTTGCCCTTATGAATATTTGTGGTGTGTTCAATCATAGCATCATGAAATCATACAACATCATATGCATTGACTAACCATTTCAGGGGTTCGAATCTTCATCTTTGTTCTTGTTTTGTAGGACATGGAAACTGTTCGTAGAAAGACAATTCAGATCAGCCTTGTAAGGATCCCTCCTCAGCTTAAGGAGCTTATATCCAGGATTCCTGAGAGCTCTTCTTTCTGTGAGAGGCATGGAAGACTCATCAGCTTGGTCAACACCAACATTGAGGAAGATATGATAAAGGTCCTCTTCCAGTTCTTTGACCCTCTGCACCACTGTTTCACCTTCCTGGATTATCAACTGGTACCTACATTGGAAGAGTTCTCCCGGCTTCTGAAGATCCCTATCCTTAGTCAACTACCCTACAACGGTACGGAAAAGGAACCCAAACTTGAAGAGATTGCTAAAGCACTACGCCTACAATCATCTGACCTCAAGGGACATTGGGAAGTTAGAAGTCGTATCAAAGGGTTCCTAGCCAGGTTTCTATTTGAGAAGGCCCAAGAATGTTGGAACTCCCTTGACCTACAAGCTTTTGAAGAAGTTGTGGCCCTCCTTGTCTATGGTTTGGTGTTGTTCCCTAATTTAGATCAGCTTATAGATATCAGTGCTGTCCAGATCTTCATGTCCAGGAATCCTATACCTACGTTGCTTGGGGACATCCTTCACTCATGTTACACTCGAACCATGAGAAAAAGAGGTGTTCTTATGTGCTGCACTCCTCTCCTGGGAAGGTGGTTTATTTCGCACCTTCCACAATCAGTCTTGAAGAATGAGCGGGGTTTGAGATGGTCACAACGATTGATGACTCTTACACATGCTGATATACATTGGTGCTCTCGGTCCAGAGAGGATGTCACTATCATTGATCGTTGCGGGGAGTACCCTAATGTTCCTTTACTTGGAATCAGAGGAGGTATTACTTACAACCCGTGTCTGGCTTGGAGACATTTTGGTTATGCTCGGAAGGACGGCCCTCATGACATGTTAATTCCTGACATAGTTTTTGACTTTGACAACGATGCACAAGGACTTCGCCAGAGATTTATCAGAGCTTTGAGGATGCCCAGCAAGATAGACAGCAAGACACTGGGGCACAGGAACTCCATCCCGTTGGAACCTTATCTCAAGTGGGTACGAGCCCGCTCCCAGAAGTTAGTGATGCCATATCCTCATGTCCTCCCTGTGATCAAAGAGCCAGTTTTGGAAGGAGAGGTGTCCTACACCATTCAACATCCTGATATGCCTACATCCTGGGAAGAAATGCAGAAGAGTTGGATCCAGCTTAAGGAAGAACGGAACTCTCTTGAGACCAATCTACATGCTAGTGAAAAGAAGGTCTTGGAGCTCACCCGCCTACTGCACGAGGAAAGGAATCTCAACACTTACATTGCTCCGAAGAGGATGCGTAGTGTCTTTTGGGATTGATTTGCTTTGTAATGTTTGCCCATGAGGCTTTGATGTATTGAACAATTATTTCTTAATGATAACGTGTGTTACTTTTTGTCTACAACAAATTTGAACTTTCGAAGCCTTGAATGCATTGCATAAACACATATCATGCATCATGTGCATAGCAGGTATTCTTCGTTTTAGGTTGCTTAATGTTCTTCGCTGTTTATTTCAGCATCATGAACCCTGAATCATCTACCGAGCAGTCTATCAAGGCCCTTCAGGCTCAGAATGCCCAATTTCAAGAGCTGATCATGGGTTTGGCCCAAGGTCAGGAGGAACTGAAGGCTCTGCTGGTTAAAAAGAAGAAGAAGAAGAGAACTGTTCTATTCAACACGGGCCGGAGGTTTGGTAACACACTGCAGAATGAGGAAGCTGGTTCTTCTGTAGGAAAAGACAGTCCCCAGGGGGGAAGGGCTCCAAGTCCGGTGGTCTCTGACAACGAGACTGATTTTAATGAGGAACAATATCCTCCAGCTGAAGACAGGTACAAGCAGTTGGAAGACCGTCTGAATGCCATGGAAATTCAACAAGTGCCTGGTTTGGATTTCGGAGACTTGGGTTTATCTTCTGGTGTGATCATCCCTCACAAGTTTAAAGCACCATCTTTCGCGAAGTATGACGGGGCGTCCTGCCCTAAGTTACATCTCAGATCTTATGTGCGGAAGAATCAGCCGTATACAGTGGACAAGAACTTGTGGATCCACTTCTTCCAGGAGAGTCTTTCAGGGACTCATCTCGAATGGTTCTATTAGCTGGATGGAACCAAGGTTCGTAACTGGGAGGAGTTGGCTACTGCTTTTTACAAGCAGTATCAATATAATGCCGACCTCGCTCCTACACGTACCCAACTCCAGGGTATGTCGTTAGGATCGGGAGAAGGTTTTAAAGAGTATGTGCAAAAATGGAGGGACCTGGCTGGTAGGGTGCAGCCACCATTAACCGACCGTGAGCTAGTGGATATGTTCTTGGGGACTCTATCCGGGCCATTCTTCAATCATCTTATTGGCAATTCATCTGCAGGGTTCACAGACCTCATTCTGACTGGGGAAAGGATAGAGGATGGTATGAAATCAGGAAAGATTCAGAAAGGTGCGTCCTCAAGTTCTGAGAAGAAACCTTTTAAGAAAGAGGCCAGTGCTGTGTATGGGCCTAGGAGGCAAGATAAACCAGAGCGCCGCCAAGCTGTCAACACGGTGGTAATTGCTAAGCCTGCTGCCGCTCCTCGGCAACCCAACCAACCAAGGGGTGAGAGACCCAAAAGAGAATTCACTCGGCTGAGTATGACCTTGTCACAAATCTTTCCGCAATTACTATCGACCAACTTGGTGACCGTCAGAGAGGCTCCGAAGGTTGTGAACACTGCATCTCCTAAGTATAATCCAAATGCCCGCTGTGCTTATCACTCCGATAGCCTGGGGCATTCTACTGATGATTGTTGGGCCCTAAGGAATAAGGTTCAAGACCTTATTGATGCGAAGGAAATACAATTTGAGGCGCCTGAGAGGCCAAATGTTGTGACTACTCCTATGCCCCAGCATGGAGTAAATGCCATTGATGAAGACTTATATGCCGTTTCTGTGAATGATGTAGCTACCCCTCTGTGGACTGTTAAGAGGAACCTGCTGCTGGTCGGTTTATTTCCGGGTTGTAGCAAGGGTTGCCTTCTGTGTGCTGTTACCCCTGCTGATTGTCCGTTGCTAAAGTTAGGCATCCAAAGCCTGATGGACAGCAAAGAGATTCTGTTCAAGAAGACCGCCGTTCCTTTTGTTCCTGTTGAAGAAGTATCTGTCGTCACAATTTTCAACAATCCAATCAAGGCTCCCCCGAGGAAGCCAGTCAAGATCATGTCTGTTGCACCCATCATTATTACTGTTCCAGGGCCCCTCCCCTATGAATCTGACAAGGCTGTCCCATGGCATTATGGGGCAGATGTGTATGTGTTGGGAGTGAAGCAGGAGTTCAACACCGGTACCAGCATCAGCAATATCACCGGTCCAGCTAAGGTTACCCGCAGTGGCAGGCTCTTCTCGCCTGACATTTCTCCACCAGTTATCCGAAGACCTCTTATAATAACGCCTGCAAGTGCGCCTGTTTCCACTTTTGATCAAGTTGCTTCCCCCGCTGCCGAGTCATCTAATACTCGGGGCAAAGGGATTGATGATGAGCCTGCCCGGATGGAGGCACCAAAGTCTGTCAATATTGAAGCCTCCCAGCAAGAGATGGAGGAAATTCTTAAGATAATCAAGAAGAGCGACTTCAACGTCGTTGAACAGCTGGGGCATACCCCCTCCAAGATCTCTATGCTATCATTGCTGCTGTGCTCAGAGGCCCATGCCAAGGCTCTGATTTCATTTTTGAAGACGGCCCATGTGCCACAAGAGACCTCTGCAGATCAATTCACTGACTGTGTGGCCAATTTGACAGCTGACAATGGTTTGGGTTTCTCGGATGCTGATCTTACCGCCAAAGGAAAAAACCACAATGATGCCCTGCATGTCTCCATTGAATGCAGGGGCACTACTCTTGCGCACGTATTGGTGGACACTGGTTCTTCCCTGAATGTGTTACCCAAGAAGGCCTTAGTGTTGGATTGTGAGGGCCTGGAGTTGAAGCCTAGTAACATCATTGTCCGAGCCTTTGACGGATCGAAGAGGATGGTTCATGGTGAGGTAGACATTCCTATTCGTGTTGGTTCCCAAGTCTTCGACTCGACGTTCTATGTGATAGACATTCGTCCATCTTATTCCTGTTTACTGGGTCGACCTTGGATTCACAAAGCTGGGGCAGTGACTTCCACTATACACCAGAAGCTCAAGTATCCTGTCAGAGGGAAGATTGTTACTGTGCAGGGGGAGGAAGAATACATGGTTAGTCATCTGAATTCCTTCCGGTATATTGAGATGGACGGGGAGTTTATTGAAACCCCCTTTCAACATTTTGAAGAGGTAACTCCAACATTGGCAGCAGCAGAAGCAGTGACTGAAGAGAGTTCTCCTTTGAAGATGGCCTCCTTGAAGGACACCCGGGCTGTGATTGAGAAAGGTGAATGTGCTAACTGGGGCAGGCTCCCTGATTTCACTCCTAAAACTGACAAGTTTGGACTGGGTTTTACTGCAGAGGCTCAGAGGGCTGTGCGCAAAGCTAGGATCGGAAGACCTCCTGTGCTCATCACCAATCCAGGAGTGAATGCTATTGGGGATGAAGACAAAGTGGAAGAATCAGAGTTCGATAGCTGGATCTACCCGACGACCGACGGTGGACTGACCAATTGGACCGCAAAAGATCATACACCTGTTACTTTTGTTACGCAGTAATGAATTCCTTTGTTTTGTTATTTATAATAAACAATGAATTGAAACTTTATGGCCCGGTGTCTTACCCGGGGCATCGTGGCTTCATTTGTGAGGGTTTATTATTTGTCATCTCCATATATCATGAATAAAGACCTTGGACGTTTTTTCACATTTCAAATCTTATGCTCCCTTTCTTTCTTTCTTTCTTTATATATTGCAAAACAGCTATATTTACACACACTCACCTATACAGGTTTCAATCCACTCTGGATCTCACTGGTACGACTCTGCTACTTCCAGTTATGACTTCGAAAATCCGATCAACTTAGCCGAAGACGAAGGTGAAGATGATTGCGAAGTGCCTGGCGAGCTTGCAAGACTGTTACTCCAGGAAGAGAGGGCAATTCAACCACATGAAGAGCCAGTGGAAACGATAAATCTGGGTACTGAGACAAATAGAAAGGAAGTCAAGATTGGTGCTAATCTGGAGGTCAGCGTAAAACAACGGTTGATTCAGATGTTGCATGATTATGTGGAGATCTTTGCCTGGTCCTACGAAGACATGCCTGGGTTGGATACTGACATTGTGGTCCATCATTTGCCTACCAAGGAAGACTGCCCTCCGGTTAAGCAAAAAGTCCGCCGTATGCGTCTAGAGATGTCCGAGAAGATCAAAGCCGAGGTTATGAAACAGTTCGACGCCGGGTTTCTAGCAGTGACTTCTTACCCTCAGTGGGTTGCCAACGTGGTACCAGTGCCGAAGAAAGACGGTAAGGTCAGAATGTGAGTTGACTACAGGGATCTGAACAGGGCTAGCCCCAAGGATGACTTCCCCTACCTCACATTGATGTTCTGGTTGATAATACTGCTCAGCACAAGGTGTTCTCTTTCATGGATGGTTTTTCAGGTTACAATCAGATTAAGATGGCTCCTGAAGACATGGAAAAGACGACCTTTGTTACTCAGTGGGGCACCTTCTGCTACAAGGTCATGCCTTTTGGACTGAAAAATGCTGGGGCAACCTACCAACGTGCCATGGTTGCTTTATTTCATGATATGATCCATCATGAGATTGAAGTGTATGTCGATGATATGATCGCAAGGTCCCAAACTGAGGAGGAACACCTTGACCATCTGCAGAAGCTGTTTGACCGGTTGAAGTTGTACAAGCTGAGGTTGAACCCAAATAAGTGCACCTTCGGGGTAAGATCTGGAAAGTTTCTAGGCTTCGTCGTAAGTGACAAGGGTATTCAAGTGGACCCTGCCAAGGTTAAAGCCATTCAAGAGATGCCAGTTCCCAAGACAGAGAAAGAAGTCAGAGGCTTTCTAGAACGTCTGAATTACATTGCCCGATTCATCTCACACCTAACTGCTACTTGTGAACCAATCTTCAAGCTGCTGAAGAAAGATCAGGTAGTACGATGGAATGATGAATGTCAGGCCGCTTTTGACAGAATCAAAGAGTATCTCCAAGAACCACCCATTCTTATGCCACCGGTTGAAGGGAGACCTCTAATACTATACCTGACAGTACTTGATAACTCAATGGGGTGTGTGCTGGGGCAGCATGACGAGTCTGGCCGAAAAGAGCACGCCATTTATTACCTTAGCAAAAAGTTTACCGACTGTGAGACCCGATACTCACTGCTCGAGAAAACTTTCTGCACTTTGGTATGGGCTGCTCGCCGGCTGAGACAGTATATGCTGACTCACACTACTTTGTTGATTTCAAAGATGGATCCGATAAAATACATATTTGAAAAGCCTGCTCTGTCTGGAAGAATAGCAAGATGGCAAATGATCTTGACAGAATACGACATCCAGTACACGACTCAGAAAGCCATCAAAGGAAGTGTATTGGCAGACCATTTGGCACACCAGGCAGTGGACGACTATCAGTCAATGAACTTCGAGTTCCCAGACGAGAGCATCATGATTGTGACTGATTGTGAAGTACCTGGACCGGATGAAGGACCTGAGGAAGGATCCCGATGGTCCATGCACTTTGACGGAGCATCCAACGCTTTGGGTAACGGAATCGACGCTGTGATCATATCCCCTCAAGGCACTCATACTCCACTCACTGCCCGACTATGTTTCAACTGCACCAACAACATGGCAGAGTATGAGGCATGCATCATGGGTCTTCAAGCTGCGATTGACTTAAGGATCAAGTTTCTGAGTGTCTTCGGAGATTCCGCTCTCGTGATCAATTAGATCAAAGGCGAGTGGGATACAAAACACCCGAACCTTATTCCTTATAGAGAATGTGTGTTGACATTGATCCCCCATTTCACAGAGATAACTTTTGAACATTTCCCAAGAGAGGAGAATCAGTTGGCGGACGCGTTAGCTACGATGTCTTCCATGTTCAAAGTCAAATGGGACAATGAGGCTCCCCGGGTCATTATCTGGAAACTGGACGAACCGGCATACTGTTGTGATCTTGAGGCTGAGGTAGTGACTGAAAAACCTTGGTACCATGAGGTGAAGAGATACTTGGAAGCTCAGGAATATCCTGAAGATGCGTCTGTCTACGACAAGAAGTTTCTGAGAAGGTTCGCAGCAAAGTTCTTCCTTAGCAACGACATTCTGTACAAGCGAAACCATGATTCGACCTTATTACGTTGTGTGGATAAAGCTGAAGCAGAAAGGATCATGGAAGAGCTACATGAAGGTACCTTCGGAACACATTCCAGTGGACATACCATGGAAAAGAAGATCCTTCGGGCAGGATATTTCTGGTCCACAATGGAAGCTGACTGTTACCAACATTCTCGGACATGTCATAAATGCCAGATTTATGCAGATAAGGTGCACGTTCCTCTAGTTCCTCTGAATGTCTTGACAGCACCTTGGCCTTTTGCTATGTGGGGAATTGATATGATCGGCGAGATTAAACCTACAACATCCAATGGGCATCGCTTCATCCTGGTAGCGATAGATTACTTTACAAAGTAGGTTGAAGCAGCTTCTTACGCCACTGTAACCAAGAATTTTGTGGCACGGTTCATTCGGCATAACCTGATCTGTCGATACGGCGTCCCGGAAAGGATTATTACGGACAACGGTACCAATCTCAATAATAAGATGATCACTGAGCTCTGCGAGCAATTCAAGATACAACACCACAACTCTTCTCCTTACCGGACGAAGATGAATGGGGCTGTAGAAGCGGCAAATAAGAATATCAAGAAGATTGTGCAAAAGATGACGGTGACTTATAAATATTTGCACGAGATGTTACCGTTTGCTCTTCATGGGTACCGTACCTCAACAAGGACGTCAACCGGGGCAACTCACTTTTCTCTGGTCTACGACATGGAGGCAGTCTTACCGATCGAAGTGCAGATACCCTCTCTCCGAATAATGAAGGATGCAGATCTGAGCGAAGATGATTGGATCCAGACACGACTTGATCAGTTAAACCTGATTGACGAAAAGAGACTTACTGCTATATGTCATGGTCAGACGTACCAAAAACGGATGATCAGGGCATTTAACAAGAAAGTCATACCACAAGAGTATCAAGTTGGGGATCTGGTAATCAAACGCATCATCCTTCCTCAGAGTGATCCTAGGGGCAAATGGACCCCTACGTACGAAGGGCCATTTATGGTTAAACATGTGTTCTCAGGAGGAGCCATGATTCTGACCACCATGGATGGTGACGACCTTCCTCACCCCGCCAATGCAGACATAGTAAAAAGATACTACGCATGATAAAAGACCCGCTAGGTTGACATACCTAGGCAAAAATTAGGGTTTCCCGGCGAACCAAAAGGGTTCGGATAAAATGAGGGATGAAATGAAAAAAATCTGTACACCCGGTAAGTCGAAAACCTGAAAAGGCGGCTTGGGCAAAAATGGGTATCCCGGTGGACTGAAAACCCGAAAGGGCGGTCCAGGAAAAAGTTAGGGATTGAAGCGTAATACTATGTCTCATTGGATCACTTTGCATCCAGAATCCAGTATCAACTATCAAGTTCAGACGACATCGATCAATCAGCTTCATCGTCAACCGAGCAGCCAAGTGATGAGACGCTCGAAGATATAAAGACGATAGCAGAGTTGGAACCCAGTGGGATTATTCTTTCTTCACACAGCTGTTTTGTTTTCCCTTTTTCACAAAATTGTATAAACTCTTTTATTCGGTGGCGTTCTCCTACTAGGACGTCATCCTCTTGTACATAAACGCCTATTTACAGGCAAATTCAAAAATCAATATAAATTCACTTTTCAGCTAAAATTGCCAATTGTTTTTCCTTTTCTGTTTTGTTTTGTGAAGAACGTCCAAGGTTCAATTTGTGATATATGCATTTGACAATGATTGCTAACTCATAAATGGTTGCATACGAAACAAAGGATCAATTACAGGTAACATTAGAAACAGGGGCAATAATGAGTCGTCTAAGCGATCTAATTGCTCTGTCCACCAAAGTACCAAGGTAAGTTCAGCTGAAGAACATAACCAATATATCTTTAACTCCCCAGAGAGTGAGCCAACAAGCCAACATACTCTCCCCAAGCAAAGTTATACTATCAGCCTTATGGAAGTTGGGTATCCTCCAGCAGATCTCAACATTCCCCAGCGCAATATACAAACATTCTTAACAAGCATCCCCAGCAGTCTTGATCTAAGATTGTTCCCCAGCGGAATACCCGACATTCAGTGGAGTCACTTCCCCAGCACATCTCAAAAATTTCCCCAGGAGAGTCCAGTCCAAAGGATTCCCCAGTAGAGTTGAATTAAACTCCCCAGCAGGTCTTGAAGCTTATCCCCAGTAGATTCTGGAAGCTTGTCACCCGCAGAGTACGAATGCATCTCCCGGTTTTATTCAAAGGTTATTTCCCCACCAGGATATAACTGGGTTATCCTCAGCCAATTGCCACGGAAAGATCGTCCCCGACGAAGTCTTCCTATCCCCAGCGGAGTTCATCCAATCTTCCAACAAAGCTCAACAATGGTATCCCCAGCGGAGTTATCATCAACATCTCATTAAAGTGCCTCTTTCCCCACAGAGCATTCCCCGCAGGGTATTCTATTCGCCAAGTTTATTCCCCAACGGAGTCATCTTCTCCTATCGATATTATTGCAATCATTATCCCCAGCGGAAACAAGAAGCTCTATTCTTCAAACACCAGCCCAGGATTTAACTTCCCGGCATTCGTTAAGGATTCATTTTCCTAGACAAAAAACATACATTCATAAACATCGCATCATCATATATTATAGCATGCGTATACGCATCATGAACATACAATCTCATTCATTCTGAGAACATCACGCATGTCATACATCATGACATCGCATACAACTAACGTTTTGTCTTTTCAGGACAAAGGTTAATACAAAGATAATTGCTATCAACTGTCGCAACTAAAGATCTGATTCCTGTATCTTGCCAGGGTGTATCTGTTGACGACCAACATTACCAGACTCGATTCCTGTATCTTGCCAGGGCACGTCTGAAGGGTTCGAAGATCCGATTCCTGTATCTCGCCAGGGTGTATCTGTTGACGACCAACATTACCAGACTCGATTCCTGTATCTTGCCCGGGCACGTCTGAAGGGTTCGAAGATCCGATTCCTGTATCTCGCCAGGGTGTATTTGTTGACGACCAACATTACCAGACTCAATTCCTGTATCTTGCCAGAGCACGTCTGAAGGGTTCGAAGATCCGATTCCTGTATCTCGCCAGGGTGTATCTGTTGACGACCAACATTACCAGACTCGATTCCTGTATCTTGCCAGGGCACGTCTGAAGGGTTCGAACATCTGATTCCTGTATCTCGCCAGGGTGTATCTGTTGACGACCAACATTACCAGACTCGATTCCTGTATCTTGCCAGGGCACGTCTGAAGGGTTCGAAGATCCGATTCCTGTATCTCGCCAGGGTGTATCTGTTGACGACCAACATTACCAGACTCGATTCCTGTATCTTGCCAGGGCACGTCTGAAGGGTTCGAAGATCCGATTCCTGTATCTCGCCAGGGTGTATTTGTTGATGACCAACATTACTAGACTCGATTCCTGTATCTTGCCAGGGCACGTCTGAAGGGTTCGAAGATCCGATTCCTGTATCTCGCCAGGGTGTATCTGTTGACGACCAACATTACCAGACTCGATTCCTGTATCTTGCCAGGGCACGTCTGAAGGGTTCGAAGATCCGATTCCTGTATCTCTCCAGGGTGTATCTGTTGACGACCAACATTACCAGACTCGATTCTTGTATCTTGCCAGGGCACGTCTGAAGGGTTCGAAGATCCGATTCCTGTATCTCGCCAGGGTGTATCTGTTGACGACCAACATTACCAGACTCGATTCTTGTATCTTGCCAGGGCACGTCTGAAGGGTTCGAAGATCCGATTCCTGTATCTCGCCAGGGTGTATCTGTTGACGACCAACATTACCAGACTCGATTCCTGTATCTTGCCAGGGCACGTCTGAAGAGTTCGAAGATCCGATTCCTGTATCTCGCCAGGGTGTATCTGTTGACGACTAACATTACCAGACTCGATTCCTGTATCTTGCCAGGGCACGTCTGAAGAGTTCGAAGATCCGATTCCTGTATCTCGCTAGGGTGTATCTGTTGACGACTATATTCTCCGGACTCGATTCCTGTATCTTGCCAGGGCACGTCTGAAGAGTTTAAAGATTCGATTCCTGTAACTAGCCAGGGTACATCTACATAAAGAATTTGAAGATCAACTCCTGTAACAGGCCAGGTAATTATTTTCTTTCTCAGGTACGCAAGTTCTCGCTAAGGAATCTCTTACGCGATCGACAACCTCCAAATGGCATCTATAAGCCCATTCCCGACAAGGTACTGTCATACTTCCAGATGGAATCTATAAGCCCATCCTCCTGTCCAGTATCACTCCAACATGGCATCTGTAAGCCCATTCCCTACATCATACTGCTAACACACTCTATGTGAGCGCAAATTTCTGGGCACTTTAGTGGTCAATCATCTTTCACCTTCGGATTACGAAAGGAACACCATCCAATCTACACCCTCAGGTTTAAGAAGATTGAACAGGGGCAACTGTTGTACCCCAAAATTTGCCCTCCCATATTCTTCAAGGTTTGCTAAAGATCATGCTTCAAAATCTCCCAAGGGTTGCACAGTCCAATTGCCTCCTAACAGTCAAAAATTAGGGTTTTGGTTCTGGCAAAGAAATTAAAGTTTTCAAGGGTCCAATCAAGTCCCACATGCCTATAAATATTGTCAAGCATCAATATGTCAAGTTGCAAGACTCACAGCATCAAATTGCACAGTCAAAAACCCTAATTGCTTCACAGTCAACTACAGGGGCAAAATGGTCATTTGACAGTCAAAAGTCAAAATTTTTGGTCAACATCTTATTTTGAAGCCACAAACATCATTTGATCAATTCTTGATCATGATTCTCAAAGCATGGCTCAAAAAGTCTCAAGATGCAAAAGTTTCTATTTTTGGACAACTGAAAAAGTCAACTGCAAATTGACCAGGGCATAACTTCCACATGGTTTATCAAAAAAATTCCATCCAAAGCTCATTTTGAAGAGAATGACATTTCCTACAACTCATCTTCACACTTCAAGTCCAAGAAATGCTCTCTCAAAAAGTTATCAATCTCAACATTATAGGTCATTTTCAAAAGTCAACAAAAAGGCACTTTAAGTCAAAGACCATAACTTGAGATTGGTAAATAAAAATGACATGGGACCAAATACATTGGTTATAGGACTTCAAGACCTTTCCAAAATGTCCAAGAACATGATCAAAGCTGAAAAATTGAGCAAGATATGCCTTGTAGAAGTTGGGAAATGTTTGGGAATTTTGAAAAGTCAACTTTGCATAAAAGGTTTCAAAAATGCTAATGGGCCTCAATTTCTTTCATGAATCATTACCCAAAGGCCATGCACGACCCATTGACCTCCAAGGGAGTTATTTTCTCATTTTTGATTAATTATTTGAATTTTTATTATTATTAATTCACTTAATTAAAATTAAATATGAAAAAATAGCAAATGATACTTTTCAAATCTTTTTGTGCAGAGAATTCACTCATTATGTACTCAATATTTCGTGCATCATTCAAAAAGGAAAGAATCTACATGATTGACAATGATTGGCATAAAAAAGGATTGAAAAAGATTGGATTTTATGTGTAGAAAAATCAAATATCAAAATCATAAATGCATGGATCTTTGGGCTTGCTTTCTTAACCTAATCATGCTCAGATACATATACAACATAACCCTAATGCTGAGACACGAACACATTGCATACAAGCTGCAGAACAAAAGTGCATTTTTTCACAAAAAAGTTGAACACTGAAATCCTAGTTAGAGGGCGATTCAAGGCTTGAAAAGTATCCCAAAACATTGCTGGACCATCAAGGAACGTGTTGCAATCAAGAACACATCCCCAGACCTCAGGAATTGGTAGAACAGTGTGGCACTTTTCATGAACTTTTCAATTATCGTGTTTCAATTTACATGCATTTTTCATATGTTTTAAATGTTGATTTACACTAATATGAACGTTCTGAAGCTAATGGTACTCTTGAATTGAACTAACCATGCCTGTATAAGAATTCACCATGAACGTCTTTTAGGGTTTCAGAGTTCCAAAATTGGGGCTTTGCATAGGGTGTAAAATTAGACCTTCAAGCCGGTGCAGATAAAATCGTGACCTCAAGACGAAACGATTGGACTATTCGCGCTCAACTTATGTTAACCATGGGCGTATTCGCTATTATTTGCAGGTTCCATTTAGTGGGGGTTTAAAACCCCCGCTATCTATTTTCTATTTTTCAGGCAAACGAAGAAGAAGGCAGCGTGTCTGAGTGTGGTTGGTCAGTTTGAATATTGGTGCGTTTTTTTAATTGTTCAGCATAATACTCTTTTTTTTCACATATATTATTCATGTTCTATAATGTTAACAAAGAAACGCGTTGGTTCAGATGGTTGTTGAGTTGTCATGCAGGCACTGGGACCTGGGTTCGATTCCCAGGTCCCCCCAAACACTTAATAATTTTTGTCAAAACGTGTTCCAGCGTAGCACTGCATCCAAAGACCATCATGCATTCTCACCTGCTTGCTTGCCACGCGCCCAGGAAATCTCATCCAAAGGTCAGAACATGGAGACTGCCATACACGCTAGTCAACCCTTCCACACATAATTCCTGAAAGTCAAAAAGGGCCTCATTCTGATGGGCCAAAAATCACTTCCATTCACCTCTAAATTAGGTCAGACACCCCCATTGTTTGTATTTCTTTTTCTAATTTCCTTTTCTTTCATTCTTTTTATTTTAATTGTTTTTTTTGTTTTATTCAATCCATAAAATTAATTTTCATAATAAAACCAGAAAAATCAAAACTAAAAATATGTTTATTTAATATTTAATTCATTAATATTTTTGTAAATAAATGTTAATAATCAATTTAGTTTAATTTAGGGTTTTCAATTTTAATCTTTTCTTAAATAACTAAAATATGTAGAAATTAGGTTTTTAGCATTTTTATTCTTTTTTCTTAATAAACAAGTTTTTCTTATTATCTTTATTATTAATTAATTTATTTTGTAAATAAACATGTAATTAATTAATTAGGGTAAATTAGGTCAAACTTGAATATCTTTCATAAATAATTAAAAACACCTTAGAACTAGGGTTTTATTTAACTTCTAATTTTAATTAATTTTCTTTATTCTCATTAAATACCAAAAACATAAAAAATATTCCTTTTCTTTTTATTAAATAACTAATTAATTTTTAATTTCAATTTAATTTCAAAAGGGTCCAACGCCCTCGAACATTCGATTCTAATTTCTTTTCGCACGTTTATTCTTATGTTTCTTTTTTAATATTATGTAATTGCCCAAGCCTTGTAATAGTAATTAGGGAATTTATTTATTTTCCGCATTTTTATTCAAAACGGGTTTTTGTTAATTTGGCGATGTATAGACCCGCGCCTTGTAATAGCGTAGGACTTTATTTTCCGCACTTTAATTTCCGCACCCTTAAAACTGCTAAACTTTGCATGAAAGAATGAATGGCCTAAATTAAAAGCAAGCGTAGCTCACCCAATGCATGACAAGATAAAACATAACTGAAAACAATACACGAATTCACACACCACTCTTAGGGTATGCCTCACTGTTGCCTTGCCCCTCGAAACGTGGTCGTCGAGTATAGGACGTCTTAGTAAGTCCTTATGTCCATTGATCTAGTTGCCTAGAAACAAGTTGCCTCGAAACGGTTGCCTCGGAATAGTTGCCTCGAAATGGTTGCCTCGGAATAAAAAGGATCAATGGCATAAGGGTAGCTTCTAAGGTGTCCTACTGTTGCTCTGGTGACCACACTGTCCCTACAAACTCGAATTGACCCGAACACCTCCAACGGTGGTGCTACCTACCTCTCAATGGTGGGATGGCACTACCTTATGGACATTTACACAGCCTAATTCCTTAGGGTAGGTAGACGACTCGTAGATACTTGCTCTATTTCAAAAACAAATCAAAAACTCTTTTCACACCGACACTTTTCAAAAAGCTTTCAAAACAATTTGTCAAACACTCTTGAGGACTGATACAAGAGTCGATCTGAAATCTTTAAACGAAACTTTTTCAAACCCACTCACACTTTGAAAAGCAAACACTTTTGAAAACACAAATGAGCAAGTATCTAAGAGCCCATGGATAACCATGGATAGAAAGGGTGCTAACACCTTCCCTTTCTATAAATCTACCTCCCGAACCGAGAGATAATCTCATAAGGAATTTTGCTGTGCTTTTGTCCTGTCCATGTTGGAGAAAATAAAAGACGGTGGCGACTCTTGCTTCCGCGACATTTCGTGAAACCAGCGTTAAACAGTCAGTTCCAGATCCACCGATCACAGTTAGGCATTATGGACTTTATAGTTTGTACATGCTGTTTGTTTTGAAACTGTGCAGCTCGTTGACAATTTGAATTTGTGTAATTTGTTTCTTTGTCATTATGCAGCCTTGTGCATTTCCATATTTTTTGCAAGCATATTTCTATCCTTCTTTGTGAACCAAGAGTAATTCTTGTGATTTGCAGAGAGGGTGAACAACTGATTCCGGCCAGTTACTTTTAATGATGAATTTTAAAATATCTGTCTGCCTTTATTTTTCATCTGTATTGACTTCTCTTTTATTTTTGCAGGTAAAATCAATTGAGCACAGGGGAGCATCAGAAGACTTAGGATAATTTTAGGATGTAGTTTTATTTTCCTTTTAATCATTGTAACATTATTATTGTAAACAAAATGTAAATAAATTTACAGTGTTCCAATGATAATTTGTAATAAACAATTAAAGATGAATAAAAAATCCTTCTTTGTAAGTTAATTCCTTTTTTCAATTCACTGTTTATTTAATTATTCAAGTTTCTTAAATTAAAATAATTGGAAGTAAATCCCAACTATTCTAACTTAGAATGAATAAATAAATAATTAATAAACACTGTCGTCTTGCAATCAATAATAAACCCAGCGTCTCAATTAAACATAAGCAATGCATAGTTAATCAAACAAACGTCCACATGTCGTTTCTTTTACTGATCATACCAAACACTGCAAGTTCTCAAATCAAATGCCTCAATCCAAATCTCAGAGTAAATTGAGAAGAACTGTAGAATTAATTCTTTCTGAGAATGCACGCACAAAACCCTGATTCTTGATTAAATTTTCACATAAGTGCCTGCCTGATCAAACCTGAGCCAACTCAACCAAACCCTAGCAATCTGCTTGAACTGCTTCAAAAGTTAATGGAAATCCTAATTTGGATAGACTGATAAGAAAAAGTCTGTTTGACTGATTCTTACGCCATTCTGAAAAGTCAGGGAAACCCGAAGCTGTGATTTCTTGTGAAAAAATAGGAGGGCAAATTTTGGGGTACAACAGAGGCTTTTTGGGACGTCTGAACTACATCGCCCGATTTATTTCACATCTGACTGCTACTTGTGAGCCAATCTTCAAGCTGCTGAAGAAAGATCAAGTGGTAAAATGGAATGATGAATGTCAGACCGCTTTCGAAAGGATCAAAGAATATCTCCAAGAGCCACCAATTCTGATGCCTCCAGTTGAAGGAAGACCTTTGATCTTATACTTGACGGTGCTAGATAATTCAATGGGGTGCGTGCTGGGGCAGCATGACGAGTCTGGCCGAAAAGAACACGCTATTTACTACCTTAGCAAAAAGTTTACCGACTGCGAGACCCGATACTCGTTGCTCGAGAAAACTTGCTGCGCTTTGACATGGGTTGCTGCTGGATGAGACAGTATATGTTGACTCACACTACCCTATTGATATCAAAAATGGATCCAATCAAGTATATCTTTGAAAAGCCTGCCTTGTCCAGAAGAATAGCAAGATGGAAGATGATCTTAACTGAGTATGACATCCAATACAAAACCCAGAAAGCAATAAAGGGGAGTGTGTTGGCGGATCATTTGGCGCATAAGGCTGTGGATGATTACCAATCCATGAATTTCGAATTCCCGGATGAGAACATCATGTTAGTGACCGACTGTGAAGAACCTGGACCGGATGAAGGACCTGAGGAAGGATCCCAATGGTCTATGTATTTTGATGGAGCCTCAAACATGTTGGGTAATGGCATTGGCGCCATGATCATATCTCCTGAGGGCTGTCATACTCCATTCACCGCCCGATTATGTTTTAACTGCACCAACAATATGGCGGAGTATGAAGCGTGCATCATGGGTCTTCGAGCTGCTATTGACCTGAGGGTTAAGTTCTTGAGTGTATTCGGAGATTCTTCTCTAGTAATCAGTCAGATCAAAGGCAAGTGGGATATGAAGCACCCAAATCTTATTCCTTACAAAGAATATATACTGACGTTGCTCCCACACTTTAAGGAGATAACCTTTAAACACTTTCCAAGAGAGGAGAATCAGTTAGAGGATGTGCTAGCCACCATGTCTTCTATGTTCAAAGTCAGGTGGGACAATGAAGCTCCCTAGATTACCATTGAGAGGTTGGACGAACCCGCACATTGCTGTGATATTGAGACTAAAGAAGTAGTAGATAAACCCTGGTTTCAAGAGGTAAGAGGTATCTTGAGGCTCAAGAGTACCCCGAGGGTGCATCTGTTAATGATAAGAAGTTTCTGAGGAGATTCGCTGCAAAGTTCTTCATCAGTAATGGTATCATCTACAAGCGTAACCATGATTCAACCTTACTGTGATGTATGGACAAGAACGAGGCAGAAAGGATTATGGCAGAGTTACATGAAGGTACTTTCGGAACTCATTCCAGTGGACATACCATGCCAAAGAAAATCCTACGGGCTGGATATTATTGGTCTACTATGGAAGCAGATTGTTATCAGCATTCTCGGACTTGTCATAAGTGCCAAGTCTATGCTGATAAGGTGCATTTACCTCCAGTTCCTATGAATGTTTTGACAGCACCTTGGCCCTTTGCAATGTGGGGCATCAATATGATCGACGAGATCAGACCTACTGCGTCTAACGTGCATCGTTTCATTCTGGTAGCTATTGATTATTTCACGAAGTGGGTTAAGGCAGCTTCCTTTGCTACAGTAACCAAGAACGTCGTGGAGCGGTTCATCCGACACAATCTGATCTATCGATACGGTGTACCAGAAAGGATCATTACAGACAATGGTACAAATCTCAATAATACAATGATCACCGAACTCTGCAAACAGTTTAAGATACAACATCACAACTCTCCCCTACCAGCCGAAGATGAATGGGGTTGTTGAAGCGGCTAACAAGAACATCAAGAAGATTGTGCAGAAGATGACAATGACATACAAAGACTGGCACGAGATGTTACCATTCGCTCTTCATGGGTACCGTAACTCAGCACGGACATCAACAGGGGTAACACCCTACTCTTTGGTGTATGGCATGGAGGTAGTCCTACCAATTGAGGTCCAGATACCCTCTCTCCGGATTATGAAGGATGCAGGTTTGAGCAAAGACGATTGGATCCAGACTCGGCTTGATCAGCTGAACCTAATTGACGAGAAGAGACTTACTACTATTTGTCATGGTCAGACGTATCAAAAGCGGATGGTCAAGGCTTTTAACAAGAAAGTCAGACGACAAGAGTATCAAGTTGGGGATCTGGTGATCAAACGCATCATACTGCCGTAAGGTGATCCTAAGGGAAAATGGACCCCCACATACGAAGGGCCGTTCGTGGTTAAGAACATCTTCTTAGGAGGAGCCATGATTCTAACCACCATGGATGGTGACGACCTTCCTCACCCCGTAAATGCATACATAGTGAAAAAATACTACGCATGATCAAAGACCCGCTAGGTTGACTGAACTAGGCAAAAATAAGGGCTTCCCGGCAAACCAAAAGGGTTCGGGCAAAAGTAAGGGATAAAAATAAAAAACTGTACACCCGGCAAGTCGAAAACCTGAAAACGCGGCTTGGGCAAAAAAGGGTATCCCGATGGACTGAAAATCCGAAAGGGCGGTCCAGGAAAAAATTAGGGATTGAAGCGTAACACTATGTCTCATTGGATCGTCTTGCAACTAGACTTCGGTATCGACTATCAAGCTCGGACGGCGCCAATCAATCTGATCTACCTTCAACCAAGTAGCAAATTGATGAGATGCTCGAAGATATAAAGGCAATGGCAGAGTTGAAACCCAGTGGGATTGTTCACATAGGTGTTTTTCTTTGTTTTTCACAAATTGTATAATTTCTATCTTTCGGAGGCGTTCTCTTACTAGGACGTCAGCCTCTTGTACAAAACGCCTATTATAGGCTAACTTCAAGGATCAATACAATTCATTTTACAATAAAATTCAAAAATTATTTTCTTTTTCTGTTTTGTTTTGCAAGAACGTCCAATGATTCATTTTTGATATATGCATTTGAAAATAATTGCTGTTCATAAATACTTACATGCGAAACAAGAGACAATTACTCGTAATTCTAGGAACAGGGGCAAACAGAAATGTCTAAACCTTACAGTTGCTCTACCCACCAGGTACAACGACAGAGCCAGCTTGAGAATATGACTAAAGGTACATACACTCCCTGTAGGGTAAAAGGTATCTAAAGACAGTGGTGTTAGCTCTCCCCAACCGAAGTTCAAAATCCCGAATGAGTCGGAAAAATTCTCCCCAAGTAGAGTTTATCTATCACCAGCACTAGAAGATTATCCCCAGTGGAGTTTATTTCTTCCACAAGCAGAAACTCAGTCCCCAACAAGGATTCATTATCACCAACAATAGTAATTCATCCCCAGCCAAGGTTATTTCTCTAAGTCAGCAGATATTCTGGCAGAATATATCTCTTCCCCACAGAGCCATTCTCTCGCCAGTTTATTCTCCAGCAGGGTTATTCTCCCGCCAATTTTTTCTCAATTCATCTTCAGTCGTTATCCCCAGTGAGCGTGAAGAACTCAACTCCTTGAACTCTTCAACAGTAGTCCGGGATTTATTCTCCCCAGCTAAAAAACATCACAAGAACATTGCATATTATGATACGGTGGGAGAAATGACTTGAGGTTTTGCGTTTTGTTGCAACTGTCGCGGTTAGCAAGAGTCGCCACCGACTTTTCTTTTATCCAAAAGGAAAGGTAAAAAGCACAGGAAAGACCTTTGAGAAATGTTTTTGAGTTTGGGGGGTAGATTATGAAAAGGGAAGGTGCTAGCACCCTTTTCATCCATGGTTTTCCATGGGATCTTAGTTACTTGCTTAGATCACTTGCTTTGCTTTGCTTTGTTTGAAATGGTGTTTGGTGTGGTTTTGAAAGTATTTTGAAAAGAGGCCTTCGTTTAGGCAATCTTTGTAATGATTCTCGTTCGTAAGAATGTATACAAAGATGTTTGTCTTTTGAAAAATGTTTCAATGTTTTGTAAGATGTTTTTGAAATGTGTGTGCTTGTTTTTGAAAATAGCAAGGATTGTTTGAAATGGAGCAAGTAACTTAGAAGCTATCTACCTACTCAAATGTCTTTCTTATGCATTTTTATTCCTTTGACATTGTTGACTTACCATTGATTTGGTAAGCAACCCTATCTTTGGATGTAAACGGAACGGGCGTGGGTCATCTTATGACCATGATAGCAATGTTGCCAAGTATCTTAGCATTTTTGAGGGACCAAGATCATTTTGTTTAGGCAACCTTTGAATAACGTCATCGAGGGACTATGATCTTATATTCGTTTTATTTTGCCAAGATACTTCGCATGCGTAACATGACCATTTTATTTTAGGCAACCAAGTGGGTGAAACCCTAAGGGTGCATGTGTGCAAAGTGTGTCATTTTTCATGCTTTTGTCTTGCATTTAGGGTTTTTTCTATTTGCTTGTTTTTTTTGTTCTTATCATGCAAACCCTAATTACTAAGTATAGTATATAAAGCGATAAATTGCGTAAAATAAACTAATCTATTACAACAATTATTATGGGAGGGGGGATACAAGTTTTGAATGGGGATTTTGCACAAATATAAACCTAAAAAATATTATTACAACCCAATCGAATACGCGCGAATTAAATAAATAATACAAGTATTTAAAATGCAATGCAATGTTTATGCTAAAAAAATATTTTGTATTTGATTTTTTGTATGAAAAAATAATTTAAATTAAACCCTAAAAATAAGGAAAAATAAATATTATTTTGAAAGGGATGAAACCCTAGTTTTTTTAATTAAAAGAAAATAACGTTTCATATAATTAATTTGTACATTTTTGTATAAGAAAATAATAAATAATATTATATATAAATATTAAAAATTAAATATGTATAAAATAAGTATTTATGAGTATAAATAGTATAATAAAAATATTAAGTATTTTTAAATATATTTACAAGTTATTTAAGAAAATAAAATCTAATTATCATAATAAACTATTTTTTATGCAAAAAAAAAATAAAAAGTAAAAAAAAATGCAAAAAATAAAGAAATTATTTTTAGGATTTTTATTATTCAGAAAAAATAAATAAAAGCAATAAATGTGAAAATATGAAAAAGAATATGAAAAATATAACAAATCAGCTAGGGGGTGCAAATAATATGTCAGGGGGTGCAAATATCAAAAGTAAAAAGGCCCAAGGCACCAAAAGCCCAGAACACTTCATCCCTGTCCTTGGGCAGCTTCTGCGCGCGCGTTTCATTTCAAACCTGTAACTCTCATATGCTTGCACAAAAACAAAAACTCATAACATGAAACATGTGGCATTTGAGCTTACGATTCCAACCATATAAATTATGTGACCTAACTCTTAAAGATCAGAGAGAATTTTAGTAGCCCTAATTCGTGACCTAACTTTTCCAGAATTTTCAATCTTCAAATTCTCTCAGCATAGTTAATATAAATGAAAAGTATGGATATGTACAGTTTCATTATGATATGGACTACATTTTTTCTTCACAAATCGTGGCTTGAGGATGCCTATTCAGAGAGATAGAGTTCAAGAGAATACCTCATTCAGTTGGATTCGAGTAGAGCAATGTAGGGACTTTAATGGAGGCCTGAGGATTGTTTGAGCTTCCTTGAACTTCCCTGAATCTATTCCAATGCTTATCTTGCTTTGAGGATGGCTGGAAATCTCTGGACAAGTCAAGTTGCAAGCTTCCAAAGTGAAAATGGTTGGTGCTGAAACAAGGGTTACATAACCAGGTTGATGGCTTGGATTGCTTTGGTATGAAGTGTATGAGATGTTTGAACTGTTTAAACAAAAAACGCACGAGCCAAATGAGAGTTGGCTGTGCTTTTGCAGAAGTTCTGAGTTTTGGCAGAATTTTGGAGTTTTTGAGTTTTGGGGAGTTTCAGCTTCAATCCAATCGTGCTATGCCTTGCAACAAGTTTGTATATTTGAATAGAAATGATACCAAGTCAGCCCTTACTAGCTGTGCAAGCTTTTGACCTTTTTGCAACTTTTCTTGCATTTGAAGTAAAGTGAAGTGACCATACTCACATGCCTGTACTTGTTTGCTTGAGAGATGCAAAGAGCTTGTACAATTTGCTTGAGAGCTGTGGACTTTGCTTGTACCAAAGGGACAGGTTCAATGCTCAAGATTGACAAAGTTGCAAAAGCTTCTCTTTATGAAAATGGCATTGTGAACTTTATACCCAAAATGGAAATACACCTTGTACAAAGCTTCAAAAGCAAAGATAAAGCCTTTTTATACTGAGTTTGCATTTAATTATGGAGTGTAAATCAAGCTTAGGACCTATAAAGCAAGATACAACCATCATGGATTGGATTTTCAACTTGATGCTATGTGAAAATGGCTTGATCAAAAGTGAGAAAATGTCAACTTCCCTTCTTCGATTCTCCCTACTCAAAAATGATCTTGGAGAGTTCTTGGACATTTTGGAAATCTTGAAATGTGCTCTATAATACATATTTGAAATTAATTTTGAGATACCTCTTGGAACTAGGTGTAAAATGTCCATGAAGTTGGGTCCAAAACCTGCCTAAATTAGGGCAAAATTTCACTAAGTTAAGAAGTTCATGGACCTATATTCACAAATTGATAACATGAGATCCAAGCATATTTTGGGAAAAGTTTGTGAAGAAAAGTTGTAGATTTCATGGAGGACTACAACATTCATGTTGGAAGTTTTCTTTGAATCAAAATGCATCATGGTGAAAAGTTGGGAAAAAATAAGAAAATTTGTATACTTAGAAAAATTCTAAGTTATGAAAATTTTCAAACTAAAACCCTAATTTTCAAATTTGAGTTTCTTGGTGAAAAATTTTCATATTTTTACATATCTTGATAAATTATGACCCTTGGCACTTGACTTTGACCAAAAAGCCAAAGTTTGACTTTTTAGTGTGCAGTTGACTTTTGATCAGTTAACTGCAAAATTCATCTGTAAATCCAATGAACTTGAGATCTTTTGAACCATGTAATTAGGTCAATATGATGCCATTGAAACCTTGAAATCATGCTTGAACCTAATTGGTCATTGGTTAGGTTAAAAATCAGAAATTGCCCTTTCTCAGTCAAAACCCTAATTTTGATAATTTTGCCCTTTTGATGATTTGATCAAATTTCTTGAGGAGTTGTGATTCAAACTTGATCAAATAATACACATGAGTCTATAATGTTGATGTGGATCAAAAGTTATGAAGTTTGAATTTAAATTGGCCATGGTTGACTTTTTCCCCAATACAGTTGATTTTTAGGTCAACTATCCAATTGACTGATCAAAAATGTGGTTCAAGGCTTGAAACTTATCATGATCAATCTTAGGGGTCCAAGATGGTATATGAAAGTCACATGAAGCATTGGTGGTCCAAAAATCCTTGTGAAAACTCAAACCTTAATTTTAGGTTAATAGTGCAAGGTGATGTGTCTTGAGCTGACCAAACCCTAACCTTGTCTTGAGTCCAAGGAGTCTTGTGAGAAAAGTCTTGATAAATGGGATGGAAAATTTTGGGGTACAACAGCTGCCCCTGTTCAATCTTCTTGAACCTGAAGAGTTAGATTGGCGAGTTTTACTGTTCGTGACTCGAAGGTAAAAGATGACTGGACACTAGAGTGCTCATAAATTTGCGCTCGACGAAGTGTTGCTGAGGGAATGGGCTTAAAGATGCCATTTGGAGAGGTGATAGAATCTTGTTGGAGATGGGCTTGTAGATGCCATCCAAGAATGTTTGTTGAATTGTAATTTGTAAGTCGAAAGAATGAGTATCAGAATGGTGTATGTATCTGGAACGTATCTGAACTGTATCTGGAGACTGAATCTGTACGAACAACAGAATGGCATCCATGTCTGGAGCGTATCCGAGTTGTGTCTATACTTGAATCTGAATGAGTAACAAAATGGCTACCGTGTCTGAAGCGTATTTGGACTGTATCTTGAAGTTGAATCTGAATAAGTGACAGAAAGGCATCCGTATCTGGAGCGTATCTGGACTAGAATCTGAATGAGCGACAGAATGGCTACCGTGTCTGGAGCGTATCTAGACTGTATCTGAACTTGAATTCTGAATAAGTAGCAGAATGGAAACCGTGTCTGGAGCGTATATGGACTAGAATCTGAATGAGCGATAGAATGGCTACCGTGTCTGGAGCGTATCTGGACTGTATCTTGAAATTGAGGTCTGATTGAGTGATCTGAATGAGTATCAGAATGGCATCCTTGTCTGGAGTGTATCTGAGTTGTATCTTGAAGTTGAATTTGAATAAGTGACAGAAAGGCATCCGTGTCTGGAGCGTATCTGAACTGTATATGAAATCTCTGAATATTATTAATGGTAACTGTTAATCTTATCCTGAAAAGGGTAAAATGTTAGCTGAAACACAAAGTTATGTTGCATGAAATATATGATGCAATATATGTACTTTATCAATGTTTATGATATATGAATGTAATGTATGCGCATGTAAGCTGATTTGTTGTATTACTGAGGAAAATAAATCCTTGACTGCTTCTGAGGATATGTGGATTCTTCATGTCTTAAAGTTGGAGTATTTGACAAAAATTCTGCTGTGAGAGTAATGCCATATACTGCTTGAGGAATCTGCTTGGGGAATCCAGAGAGATTTGATGACTTCTGCTGGGAATTAAACAAAGGGAATCCTTGTTCTGTTGGGGAACAAAGAAAACTCTGTGGGGAAAAAGCTTGTTCCTGTTTGGGAAAAAGTTCAGGAGTTTCGGTCGTCTGCCACTCTACTGGGGAGTTATCCTAGGTTGGGGAGAAACAGAAGTTAACTGTTATCCGGTTGATTTTCAGGCTTAAAGATAACTTGCTGGGGAGTTTGGAGAAGCTGGATAGTTTCCACTGCGGATTAATAGTTTGAAGTTTTGGCTCCACTGGGGATCTTAATGACATACTGTAAGGAATGCTCATGGAATAGCCTAAAGACGTTTTCCTAATCTTTCAACCCATCAGTAATCGTTCTTTTCCATTTTGTTTATTTGTAAACAGTAGTTATGTTCAAATGCATATGTTCATTAATGAGTCATTGGACGTTTTTTCAAATAAAACACAAGTGTAAAAAGAAAAGGACAAATGGTTTTCTGTACTTTAAAGAGATATATTTGTATTTACTTTGAATAAGTATTTGTGTACAAAGGAGACAAAAATCATAGTAAGAGGATGGTGTCATAAGAAAAATTTATACAAAGAAAGATAGCTATGTGTAAAAAATCCCATGGGGTTCCCATTCTGCTATAGCCTTCGTATCTCCGAATATCTTGTCCATTCGTTGCTTCGTCCGAAGATGATTGAATTGATCAGAAGCCTTGAGTTTGTTTGTGAAGAGATTGTCCTTAAAGTGATCCGAAGAGACATAGTCGTACGCTTTAATTCCCTAACTTTTGCCTGAATCGCCCTTTCGGGTTTTCGATCCACCTGGATACCCTTTTTTACCCAAGTCACCCTTTCGGGTTTTCAACTTGCCGGGTGTACAGATTTTTTTATTTTATCCCTAACTTTTGCCCGAACCTTTTGGTTCGCCGGGATGCCCTTGTTTTGCCTAGGTGTGTCAACCTAGCGGGTTTTTTTTGCGTAGTATATTTTTACTATGTCTGTGTTCGCAGGGTGTGGCAGGTCATCACCGTCCATGGTGGTTAAGGTCATTGCCCCACCAGAAAAGATGTTCTTGATTACAAATGGTCCTTCATAGGTAGGAGTGCATTTTCCCCTGGGATCACTTTGTGGCAAGATGATGCGCTTGATCACTAGATCTCCAACTTGATACACTTGGCGTCTGACTTTCTTGTTGAAAGCTTTGATCATCCGTTTTTGATACGTCTGACCATGGCAAACAACAATACGTATCTTTTCATCAATTAAGTTCAACTGATCCAGTCGTGTTTGAATCCAATCGTCTTCACTCAAACCTGCATCCTTCTTAATTCTCAAAGAGGGGATCTGAACCTCAATAGGTAGAACAACCTCCATGCCATAAACCAAAGAATATGGTGTTACCCTAGTTGACGTGCGAGCCGTGGTACGGACCCGTGGAGAGCAAACGGTAGCATCTCATGCCAGTCCTTGTAGGTGACTGTCATTTTCTGTATGATCTTTTTAATGTTTTTATTAGCAACTTCGACTGCACCATTCATCTTCGGCCGATAGGGGGATGAATTATGATGTTGAATCTTGAACTGCTCGCACATGAAGGTGATCATAGTATTGTTAAGGTTTGTACCTTTATCAGTGATGATCCTTTCTGGGATACCATACCGGCAAATGAGATTCTGCTTGATGAAGCGGGCAACAACATTCTTAGTAACAGATGCGAAGGAAGCTGCTTCGACCCACTTTGTGAAATAATCAATGGCCACTAGAATGAAGTGGTGTCCATTAGAGGCTGTAGGCTTGATCTCCCCAATCATATCGATTCCCCACATAGCAAAGGGCCAAGGAGCTGTTAAGACATTTAGAGGAACCGGAGGCACGTGCAATTTGTCTGCATAGATTTGACACTTATGACGGGTCCGAGAGTGTTGATAGTAGTCTGCTTCCATGGTAGACCAATAATAACATGCACTTAGGATTTTCTTTACCATCGTATGTCCACTAGAGTGAGTGCCAAAGGTACCTTCATGTAATTCGGCCATGATCTTTTCAACTTTAATTTTGTCCACACAACGGAGCAGAATAGAATCATGATTATGTTTGTACAGGATGCCATTACTTAGGAAGAACTTAGCGGAAAATCTCCTTAGGAACTTTTTGTCATTGACTGAAGCTCCTTATGGATATTCTTGAGTCTCGAGATACCTTTTGAATTCATGAAACCAAGTCTTGTCCACTACTTCTTCGGTATTAATCTCGTGACAGTGTACTGGTTCGTCCATTCGTTCAATGGTGATCTGGGGAGCGTCACTATCCCAATTAAGTTTAAACATAAATGACATTGTAGCTAGAGCATCTGCTAGCTGATTTTCTTCTTGCGGGAAGTGCTCGAAGGTAATCTGCTCGAAATGTGGTAACAATGTCAAAACATGTTCTTTGTAAGGGATGAGGTTTGGGTGCTTAGTGTCCCACTCTCCTTTGATCTGACTGATGACCAAAGATGAACCTCCAAACACAACTAAAGATTTGATTCCCAAGTCTATGGCAGCCTTGAGTCCAAAGATGCATGCTTCGTATTCCGCCATGTTGTTCGTACAGTTGAAGCAAAGTCTGGAAGTAAAAGGAGTATGGCATCCTTCCGGAGATATGAGTATATCACCGATACCGTTACCAAGTGCAATGGATGCCCCATCAAAGAACAGGGTCCATCGGGATCCTTGTTCAGGTCCGTCATATGGTCTGATTCCTTCACAGTTGTCTAATGTCATGATGTATTTGTTGGGGAATTCAAACTTCATGGACTGATAATCTTCGAAAGCTTGATGAGCAAGATGATCAGCTAGCACACTTCCCTTTATAGCTTTTTGGGTCGTGTACTGTATGTCATATTCTGTTAGGATCATCTGCCATCTAGCTATCCTTCCAGACAAAGCAGGCTTCTCAAAGATTTATTTTATCGGGTCCATCTTAGATATCAACAAAGTGGTATGATTCAACATATACTGTCTTAGCCGGCGAGCAACGCACACCAGAGCGCAACAAGTTTTCTCGAGCAGTGAATATCTGGTTTCACATTCGGTAAACTTTTTGCTCAGGTAATAAATAACGTGCTCTTTTCGGCCAGACTCGTCATGCTGCCCCAATACATACCCCATTGAGTTCTCTAAAATGGTCAGATACATGATCAGTGGTCTTCCCTCGACTTGTGGCATCAAGACAGGAGGCTCTTGTAAATACTCTTTGATTTTGTCGAAAGTAATCTGACATTAATCATTCCATCTGACTACTTGATCTTTCTTCAACAACTTGAAGATTGGTTCACAAGTAGATGTTAGGTGAGAAATGAACCTGGCAATATAGTTTAGGCGTTCCAAGAATCCTATGACTTCCTTCTCAGTACGAGGAGCAGGCATTTCTTGTATCACTTTGACTTTGAGAGGATCAACCTCGATGCCTTTGTTGCTGACGATGAAACCTAAGAGTTTACCGGACCGGACTCCGAATATGCACTTGTTCAGGTTCAACCTTAGTTTGTACTCCTTCAATCTGACACACAGCTTTTGCAAATAACCAAGGTGTTCTTCTTAAGTTTGTGATCAGGCTATCATGTCATCTACGTAGACCTCTATCTCATGATATATCATATCATGAAACAAAGCTACCATGGCACGTTGATAGGTTTCCCCGACACTCTTCAGTCCGAATGGCATCACTTTGTAGCAGAATGTACCCCACAGTGTAACAAATGTAGTTTTCTCCATGTCTTCAGGTGCCATTTTGATCTGGTTATAGCCTGAGAATCCATCCATGAAAGAAAATATTTTATGCTGGGTTGTATTGTCAACCAGGATGTCAATGTGCGGAAGTGGAAAATCATCTTTAGTGCTGGCCCTGTTTAAATCTCTATAGTCCATGCACATTCTTACTTTTCAGTCCTTTTTAGGCACAGGAACAATGTTAGCAACCCATTGTGGATAGGAAGTAACAACCAGAAATCCAGCATTGAACTGTTTCATGACTTCTGCTTTGATCTTCTCTGACATGTCAGGTCTCATGCAGCGGACTTTTTGCTTCACTGGTGGACAGTCTTCTCTTGTGGGTAGACGATGTACCACGATGTCTGTATCGAGTCTCGACATGTCTTCGTATGACCAGGCAAAAATCTCAACATAATCATGCAACAGCTGAATTAGGCGCTCCTTGACACTCGGCTCTAGATTGACACCCAGTCTGATTTCCTTTTTATCTTCCTTGGTACCCAGATTGATTGTATCCAACAGCTCCTCATGAGGCTGAATAGCTCTTTCCTCTTGTTGTAGTAATCTGGCCAATTCCCCTGGAACCTCACAATCTTCCTCACCTTCGTATTCGGCTTGGTAGATCCGATCTTTAGAGTCACTGAAGGCTATAGCAGTATCGTTACCCATGGGATCCGGAATGGAAGGCTACCTGCATTTGTGAGTGTGGGTGTGTGTAAGGGTATAGCCATCTTAAAATAATAAAATGTAAAAGAAAGACAATGAGCACAAAAGGTTTATATATGAAAAAGCATCCATGATTCATTGAATGTCATATGAAAATGAAATAAAAACCCTTACAAATGGACCATTGTGCCTCGGGTAAGACACAAGGTTGAAAATGTACGAATTGTTTGTGAATATTACAAGTCCAACAGAAATGTAAAAGATAAATTACTGAGATATGAAAGTTATGGGGACAAAGTCTTTGGCTTCCCAGTTGTGAAGTCCTCCGCTGAAAGTAGGAAATATCCAATCTTCCAAGCTGCCATCTTCTTCACTGTCTTCTACTGCATTGACCCCTTGGTGGCTAATCTTCACAGGTGGCCCTCCGGCACGGGCGCGGAACACAGCCTTCTGAGAAGTTGAAGTAAACCCCAAGCTAAACTTGTTTCATTTGTACGGAATGTCTAGAAGTTGTCCCCAGATGGTGGATCTGCCTTCTTCCACTACTGCCTTTGCATCTTTTAGATATTACATCCTAAGTTGAGGTCTTGTGATCATAGGAATCGAGGATACCGCCTTGGTCGCCGCTATTTCCTGAGAGACTTCTTAAAAATTTTGGAAAGGGGTTTCAATGAACTCGCCATCCAATTCCACATATCAGAAAGAATTCTGATGACTAATCATGTATTCCTCTTCCCCATGGACAGTTATGATTTTCCCTTGGACAGGGTACTTCAGCATCTGATGCAAAGTGGAGGTGACAGCACCAACATTGTGAATCCAGGGGCGTCCCAATAGGCAGAAATAAGAAGGACGGATGTCCATCACATAGAAGGTTGAATTGAAGGTCTGAGTTCCCACCTTTATCGGGATGTCCACCTCCCCATGGACCATCCTCTTCGACCCATCAAAAGCTCTCACAATTATATTACTGGGTTTTAATGTCAGCCCCTCACAATCCAATCTATCCAGGGCTTTCTTTGGTAAGACGTTCAAAGATAAACCAGTGTCTACCAAGACATGGGCTAGGGTCGTTCCCCTACACTCCACTGAGACATGTAACGCCTCGTTGTGTTTTTTCCCTTTGGGTGTCAAGTCAGCATCAGAGAAACCCAGGCCATTATCAGCTGTCAGACTGACCACACACTCTTGGAATTGGTCAGCCGACATCTCTTGCAGCACATGAGCTGTCTTCATAAACTTTACCAAAGCTTTTGCATGTGCCTTAGAGCACAGCAGGAATGCTAACATAGAGATTTTGGAGGGGGTCTTCCCCAATTGTTCGACCACGTCATAATCACTTTTCTTTATTATCCTCAGGATTTCTTCCATCTCCTTCTTGGATGTTTCAGGGATAGATTGGGCCTTCGTCCGGACAGGCTCTTCTTGAATGTTCTTCCCTTTATTCTCAATAGTAGAGGTATTGGTAGGGACAGTAATTTTGTCGTCATTATTGGTAGGTACGCTTGCAGGTACAATCACTGGTGCAGAGGTAATCTTCGGAACGACCACGGGTCCAAAGATTGCCTTTGAAGGGGCAATCTCTGGAGAGAAGATTCTTCCACTATGGGTAATCTTGCTTGTTCCGGCAATGTTACTGATGTCGAAATTGTCCTCTTCGGAGCTCTCTTCTTCAGCAGTCAATTCAACCTGTTTGATACCATGGTAGTAGATTTCTCCACCATAATTCCATGGTAATGTATTATCTGATTTGTACGGGGTCGGCCCGGGCATTGTAATCTTAAGTGGAGTAGTCATTGAAGCAGATGTAATCCTAACGGGTCTTTTAGGGACCCTGGAAGGATTGGCGTAGATGGTTATTATAAAAACTTCTTTAACTGGAATGGGTGAAACAGGAGCTTTCTCAAACAAAATTTCTTGGTTATCAATCAGTTGTTGGATACCTTTTTTCAACAGAGGGCAGTCAAATGATGAGGATAGGAAAATATGGCAGTCTTTGTCACATCCTGGGAATATACCAGCTTTCAACAGATTCAACTTTATGGTCGGGAGCGGAGTTAACAATTCATCCACGGTGGCAACAAATAAATCTTCCTCAACAACATTTGCATTGTGACCATGCCTAGGCATCGAAGCGGAGATGACATTTGGTTTCTCAGGCGCTTCAAATTCAACTTCCTTCGCGTCTATCAGATCTTGAATTTTGTTCTTCAGAGCCCAACAGTTGTTGGTGTCGTGCCATGGACTTTCAAAATGGTATGCACATCAGGCATTCAGATGGTAATGGGGAGATGCGGTATTGGGATTCTTAGGGGCCTATTTTAAATTTTCCATATTCAATTTCAACATATGTGGTAGGACTTGGGCCGGAGTCATGTTAATCTTGGTGAATTGCCGTACTAGCCTTTCCACCATTGGCTGATTATTTCTCGACTGGTTATTCCTTGGCTGGTCTGATGTAGGCTTTGGAATCATAACGGCCCCCACTGTTGATCGGCATTCCATTCTTCCTTGATTTCTATGTGAATAGACAGCAGACACTTCCTTCTTCCCAGTGAAGAGATTTTTCATAGTTGTAGAGGTAGACGCGTCTTTCTGAATCTTCCCACTTCTTATACCGGCTTCCACCCTCTCGCCGGTTAAAATTAATTCAGTGAACCCTGCAAAAGAGCTCCCAATAAGATGATTAAAGAAAAGGCCTGATAGAGTTCCCAAGAACATGTCCACCAACTCCCTCTCAGATAGAGGGGGTTGTACCCTTCCGGCTAAATCCCTCCACTTTTGGGCGTAGTCTTTGAAGCCCTCATTGGATACCATAGCCATACTCTGGAGCTGAGTACGGGTTGGTACCAAATCAGCGTTGTACTGATACTGTTTATAGAAGGCTGCTATCAGGTCTTCCCAATTATGGACATCGGCCCTTTCCAACTGGTAGAACCAATCATGTTGCGTTCCTGATAAACTGTCCTGGAAAAAGTGGACCCACAAGTCTTTGTCAGCAGAATACGGCTGAATCTTCCTGACATAAAATCGAAGGTGCATTTTGGGACAAGACACCCCATCATACTTGGAAAATAATGGCACTTTAAACTTTGGCGGGATTACAATTCCTGGCACCAACCCTAACTCCTCAAAATCCAGACTCGGTACTCTCTGTATTTCTATAGCAACTAGACGCTCTTCCAGGTGTTTGTATTTGTCATCAGCCGGAGGGTATTGTTATTCAGAGTAGTCCTCTTCTACCTCTTCTTCTGCTTCAGAATCTAATGGTACTACCGTTTCTTTTCCTTTTCTTTTCCCTTCATCAGAGGTTGTTGGAAATTCTAAGGTCCTTCTGGCTTATCCCTAAAATCTTCTGCCCATGATAACCACACCAGCTGGCTTCTTCTTCTTTTTCTCTTTCTATTTTTCTAACAAAGTCTTCAGCTCCTCTTGCCCCTTGGCTAAGGTCAAGAGTAACTGTTGAAATTGTGTATTTTGAGCTTGAAGGTCTTTAACCGTCTGTTCAAGATCCATCTTTTGAAATAAACAGCAGAGGGATGAGGAAAATTGTTGCTAAGACCTGTTTATGCTCATGATGAATGATATGTATTCATTCAATGTTTTCAAGGATTTGAAAATTCAAATTTGTTTCAAACAAAAAGAAACACACGTTATATTAATAAAATAGAATTTTGAGTACATCAATGCCCCTAGGGAAAAATAATACAAAATTCTAAGATAAAAAAGACATTGCGCATCCTCTTTGGTGCAATGTAGGTGTTGAGAGTCTGCTCTTCATGAAGTAACCGAGTGAGTTCTAAAACCTTCTTCTCGCTTGCGTAGAATTGGGCTTCGAAAGTATCGCGTTCTCCTTTGAGCTGTATCCAACTCCTTTGTAGGTCTTCGAGTGATGTAGGCATGTCAGGATGTAGGATGGTGTATGGAACCTCTGCTTCCTTAACATGCTCTATAATCACTGGGAGAATGGAGGGGTAAGGCATCATAAGACTTTGAGCGCGGGTTCATACCCACTTGAGGTAAGGCTCAAGAGGGATGGAATTCTTGTGTCCCAAAGTCTTGCTATCTACCTTGTTTGGCATCCTCCAAGCTCGGATGAATCTTTGTCGAAGTCCTTGATTGTTGTTGTCGTAGTCGAAAACCAAGCCTTAAATCAGCATATCATATGGGCCATCCCTTAGGGTATAACCAAACTGTCTTAGAGCCAAGCACGGGTTGTAGGTGATGCCTCCCCTAATGCCAAGTAGAGGGACATTAGGGAATTTCCCAAAACGGTCGACAATGATAACATTCTCTTTGGATCGAGAACACCAATGAATATCTGAATGTTTAAGTGTCATCAACCTTTGTGACCACCTCAAACCTTGCTCATTCTTCAAGACTGATTGGGTAAGATGATAAATAAACCATCTTTCCAGGAGAGGAGTGCAACACATAAGAACACCTCTTTTCCTCATTGTACGAGTGTGAAAAGAGTGTAAGATAGCTCCAAGCAATGTAGGCACCAGATTGCGTGACATGAAGATTTTGACAGCGCTCACATCTATGAGTTGGTGAGGATTAGGGAACAAGACCATCCCATAGATGAGAAGAGCCACAATCTCTTCAAAAGCTTGTAAGTCTAGGGAATTCCAACAACTTTGGGCCTTCTCAAACAAGAACTTTGCCAAGAAGCCTTTGATACCACTTCTAGTTTCCCAATGGGTTGTGACATCAGATAAGTGCAAGTGCAGGGCTTGAGCAATCTCTTTTGGCTTTGGATCTCTTTCCGTACCGTTGAAGGGTAGTTTATTGAGAATAGGAATCCTCAAGAGTTGAGAGAATTCTTCCAAAGTGGGCACAAGCTGGTAGTCAGGAAATGTGAAACAGTGATGCAAAGGATCAAAGAACTGGAAGAGAACTTTCATCATGTCTTCCTCTGTGTTGGAAGTAACTAAGTTGAGTAGACGACCATGTCTCTTGGTGAATGGAGAGTTCTCAGGAATCCTTGAAGCTAGCTCCTTGATTTGTGGAGGAATTCTTACAAGGTTGACTTGGATAGTTTTCCTGCGAAGTGAATCCATACCCTACAAAACAAGAACAAAGATGAATTTCCAAAATCCTTGAAATGGTTAGTGGATGTATATGATGCTCATGATGTTCATGATGTTATGCATAGGTATATATGTACAAGTAAATCACACAGGTTCTTAGTTTAGGCTTGCATGGGGTTTCATAGGTAAGTGCCCTCTTGAGGTTTAGTTAGCTCAACCTGTCCTAGAAATAGTAACCAGGTTCTAAGGAGCTCAATATCACTGGATTATTTCCTTGTTCATTGTTTCAGTTTAAGCCTCTTGACTGGCGACCGAAATATTCCAAGGAACTAACCCTCAATGAGTGTAGTATCGAGTATCTACCAACTTTGGACTGCACCAAAGACGGTCATCTCACTACATCCTAAAAGGCCAAGTTGGTAAAGTAAAGGGTTCTAGAAGTTCATTAGTGCTTCATGACATCACTCAATGGCCCCGTATTCTCTTTGATTGACTCAAAGGCTACCGGTACCCACAAATATGTCACACTAACATAGGTATTGCTTAGACCTTGTCGGTATACCCCACACAGTTTCCACAATGTATTGCTATTTACCTATAATGTTTCCGAAATCCGGGTGAAGGATTCAAACCCAAACAGAAGAACCAAAATGTAAAGCAAACAAGTCAAACAATTGTAAGCAAATAAAGGTGATCTAAAACCCAAAGGTAACCCCACTTTTAGAATGATTCCTAGTAGAGTCGCCAGTTCTGTGATACGGTAGGAGAACTGACTTGAGGTTTTGCATTTTGTCGTAAATGTCGTGGTTAGCAAGAGTCGCCACCGACTTTTCTTTTATCCAAAAGGAAAGTTAAAAAGCACAGGAAAGACCTTTGAGATGTTTTCTTGAGTTCGAGGGGTAGATTATGAAAAGGGAAGGTGCTAGCACCCTTTTCATCCATGGTTTTCCATGGGCTCTTAGTTACTTGCTTAGATCACTTGCTTTGCTTTGCTTTGTTTGAAATGGTGTTTGGTGTGGTTTTGAAAGTATTTTGAAAAGAGGCATTCGTTTAGGCAATCTTTGTAATGATTCTCGTTCGTAAGAATGTATACAAAGATGTTTGTCTTTTGAAAAATGTTTCAATGTTTTGTAAGATGTTTTTGAAATGTGCGTGCTTATTTTTGAAAATAGCAAGGATTGTTTGAAATGGAGCAAGTAACTTAGAAGCTATCTACCTACTCAAATGTCTTTCTTGTGCATTTTTATTCCTTTGACATTGTTAAATTACCATTGATTTGGTAAGCAACCCTATCTTTGGATGTAAACGGGACGGGCGTGGGTCATCGTATGACCATGATAGCAATGTTGCCAAGTATCTTAGCATTTTTGAGGGACCAAGATCATTTTGTTTAGGCAACCTTTGAATAGCGTCATCGAGGGACTATGATCTTATATTCGTTTTATTTTGCCAAGATACTTCGCATGCGTAACATGACCATTTTATTTTAGGCAACCAAGTGGGTGAAACCCTAAGGGTGCTTGTGTGCAAAGTGTGTCATTTTTCATGCTTTTGTCTTGCATTTAAGGTTTTTTCTATTTGCTTGTTTTTTTGTTCTTATCATGCAAACCCTAATTACTAAGCATAGTATATAAAGCGATAAATTGCGTAAAATAAACTAAGCTATTAGAACAATTATTATGGGAGGGGGGATACAAGTTTTGAATGGGGATTTTGCACAAATATAAACCTAAAAAATATTATTACAACCCAATCGAATACGCGCGAATTAAATAAATAATACAAGTATTTAAAATGCAATGCAATGTTTATGCTAAAAAAATATTTTGTATTTGATTTTTTGTATGAAAAAATAATTTAAATTAAACCCTAAAAATAAGGAAAAATAAATATTATTTTGAAAGGGATGAAACCCTAGTTTTTTTAGTTAAAAGAAAATAATGTTTCATATAATTAATTTGTACATTTTTGTATAAGAAAATAATAAATAATATTATATATAAATATTAAAAATTAAATATGTATAAACTATGTATTTATGAGTATAAATAGTATAATAAAAATATTAAGTATTTTTAAATATATTTACAAGTTATTTAAGAAAATAAAATCTATTTATCATAATAAACTATTTTTTATGCAAAAATAAAGAAATTATTTTTAGGTTTTTTATTATTCAGAAAAAATAAATAAAAGCAATAAATGTGAAAATATGAAAAAAAAATATGAAAAATATAACAAATCAGCCAGGGGGTGCAAATAGTATGTCAGGGGGTGAAAATATCAAAATCAAAAAGGCCCAAGGCGTCAAAAGCCCAGAACACTTCGTCCCTGTCCTTGGCCAGCTTCTGCGCGGGCGTTTCAGTTCAAACCTGTAACTCTCATATGCTTGCACAAAAACAAAAACTCATAACATGAAACATGTGGCATTTGAGCTTACGATTCCAACCATATAAATTATGTGACCTAACTCTTAAAGATCAGAGAGAATTTTGGTAGCCCTTATTCGTGACCTAACTTTTCCAGAATTTTCAATCTTCAAATTCTCTCAGCATAGTTAATATAAATGAAAAGTATGGATATGTACAGTCTACATTTTTTCTTCATAAATCGTGGCTTGAGGATGCCTATTCAGAGAGATAGAGTTCAAGAGAATACCTCCTTCAGTTGGATTCGAGTAGAGCAATGTAGGGACTTTAATGGAGGCCTGAGGATTGTTTGAGCTTCCTTGAACTTCCCTGAAGCTATTCCAATGCTTATCTTGCTTTGAGGATGGCTGGAAATCTCTGGACAAGTCAAGCTTCAAGCTTCCAAAGTGAAAATGGTGGATGCTGAAACAAGGGTTACAGAACCAGTTTGATGGCTTGGATTGCTTCGGTATGAAGTGTATGAGATGTTTGAACCGTTTAAACACAAAATGCACGAGCCAAATGAGAGTTGGCTGTGCTTTTGCAGAAGTTGAGTTTTGGCAGAATTTTGGAGTTTTTGAGTTTTGGGGAGTTTCAGCTTCAATCCAATCATGCTATGCCTTGCAACAAGTTTGTATATTTGTATAGAAATGATACCAAGTCAGCCCTTACTAGCTGTGCAAGCTTTTGACCTTTTTGCTACTTTTCTTGCATTTGAAGTAAAGTGAAGTGACCATACTCACATGCCTGTACTTGTTTTCTTAAGAGCTGCAAAGAGCTTGTACAATTTGCTTGAGAGCTGTGGACTTTGCTTGTACCAAAGGGACAGGTTCAATGCTCAAGATTGACAAAGTTGCAAAAGCTTCTCTTTATGAAAATGGCATTGTGAACTTTATACCCAAAATGGAAATACACCTTGTACAAAGCTTCAAAAGCAAAGATAAAGCCTTTGTCTACTGAGTTTGCATTTAATTATGGAGTGTAAAGAAAGCTTAGGACCTATAAAGCAATATACAACCAGCATGGATTGGATTTGCAACTTGATGCTATGTGAAAATGACTTGATCAAAAGTGAGAAAATGCCAACTTCCCTTCTTCGATTCTCCATACTCAAAAATAATCTTGGAGAGTTCTTGGACATTTTGGAAAGCTTGCAATGTTATCTATAATCCATCTTTGAAATGAAATTTTAGATACCTCTTGTAACTAGGTGAAAAATGTCCATGAAGTTGGGTCCAAAACCTGCCTAAATTAGGGCAAAATTTCACTAAGTTAAGAAGTTCATGGACCTATATTCACAAATTCATAACTTGAGATCCAAGCATATTTTGGGAAAAGTTTGTGACGGAAAGTTGTAGATTTCATAGAGGACTACAACTTTCATGTTGGAAGTTTTCTTTGAATCAAAATGCATCATGGTGAAAAAGTGGTGAAAATTTGGGAAAAAATAAGAAATTTTTTATACTTAGAAAAATTCTAAGTTATGAAAATTTTCAAATTAAAACCCTAATTTTAATTTGAGTTTCTTGGTGAACAAGTTTCATATTTTTACATATCTTGATGAATTATGACCCTTGGCACTTGACTTTGACCAAAAAGTCAAAGTTTGACTTTTTAGTGTGCAATTGACTTTTGATCAGTTGACTGCAAAATTCATCTGTCAATCCAATGAACTTGAGATCTTTTGAACCATGTAATTAGGTCAATATGATTCCATTTAAACCTTGAAATCATGCTTGAACCTAATTGGTCATTGGTTAGGTTAAAAAAATCAGAAATTGCCCTTTCTCAGTCAAAACCCTAATTTTGACAATTTTGCTCTTTTGATGATTTGATCAAATTCCTTGAGGAGTTGTGATCCAAACTTGATCAAATAATACACATGAGTCTAGAATGTTTATGTGGATAAAAAATTATGAAGTTTGACTTTAAATTGGCCATGGTTGACTTTTCCACCAATACAACTGATTTTTAGGTCAACTATCCAATTGACTGATAAAAAATGTGGTTCAAGGCTTGAAACTTATCATGAGCAATCTTAGGGGTCCAAGATGGTGTATGAAAGTCACATGAAGCATTGGTGGTCCAAAAATCCTTGTGCAAACTCAAACCCTAATTTTAGGTTATCAGTGCAAGTTGATGTGTCTTGAGCTAACCAAACCCTAACCTTATCTTGAGTCCATGGAGTCTTGTGAGAAAATTCTTGATAAATGGGATGGAAAATTTTGGGGTACAACAACTGCCCATGTTCAATCTTCTTGAACCTGAAGAGTTAGATTGACGAGTTTTGCCATTAATGACTCAAAGGTAAAAGATGATTGGACACTAGAGTGCCCATAAATTTGCACTCGACGAAGTGTTGCTGAGGGAATGGGCTTAAAGATGCCATTTGGAGAGGTGATAGAATCTTGTTGGAGATGGGCTTGTAGATGCCATCCAAGAATGTTTGTTGAATTGTAATTTGTAAGTCGAAAGAATGAGTATCCGAATGGTGTCCGTATCTGGAACGTATCTGAACTATATCTGGAGACTGAATCTGTACGAGTAACAGAATGGCATCCGTGTCTAGAGCGTATCTGAGCTGTGTCTATACTTGAATCTGAATGAGTAACAGAATGGCTACCGTGTCTGGAGCGTATTTGGACTGTATCTTGAAGTTGAATCTGAATAAGTGACAGAAAGGCATCCGTATCTGGAGCGTATCTGGACTAGAATCTGAATGAGCGACAGAATGGCTACCGTGTCTGGAGCGTATCTAGACTGTATCTAAACTTGAAATCTGAATAAGTAGCAGAATGGCAACCGTGTCTGGAGCGTATCTGGACTAGAATCTGAATGTGCGACATAATGGCTACCGTGTCTGGAGCGTATCTGGACTGTATCTTGAAATTGAGGTCTGAATGAGTGATCTGAATGAGTATTAGAATGACATCCTTGTCTGGAGTGTATCTAGACTGTATCTTGAATTTGAATATGAATAAGTGACAGAAAGGCATCCGTGTCTGGAGCGTATCTGAATTGTATCTGAAATCTCTGAATATTGTTAATGGTAACTGTTAATCTTATCCTGAAAAGGGTAAAATGTTAGCTGAAACACAAAGTTATGTTGCATGAAATATATGATGCAATATATGTACTTTATCAATGTTTATGATATACGAATGTAATGTATGCGCATGTAAGCTGATTTGCTGTATTGCTGAGGAAAATAAATCCTTGACTGCTGCTGAGGATATGTGGATTCTTCATGTCTTGAAGTTGGAGTATTTGACAAAAATTTTGCTGTGAGAGTAATGCCATATACTGCTTGAGAAATCTGCTTGGGGAATCCAGAGAGCTTTGATGACTTCTGCTGGGAATTAAACAAAGGGAATCCTTGTTCTGTTGGGGAACAAAGAAAACTCTATGGGGAAAAAGCTTATTCCTGTTTGGGAAAAAGTTCAGGAGTTTCGATCGTCTGCCACTCTACTGGGGAGTTATCCTAGGTTAGGGAGAATCAGAAGTTAACTGTTATCCGATTGATTTTCAGGCTTCAAGATAACTTGCTGGGGAGTTTGGAGAAGCTGGATAGTTTCCAATGCGGATTAATAGTTTGAAGTTTTGGCTCCACTGGGGATCTTAATGACGTACTGTAAGGATTGCTCATGGAATAGCCTAAAGACGTTTTCCTAATATTTCAACCCGTCAGTAATCGTTCTTTTCCATTTTGTTTATTTGTAAACAGTAGTTATGTTCAAATGCATATGTTCATTAATGAGTCATTGGACGTTTTTGCAAATAAAACACAAGTGTAAAAAGAAAAGGACAAATGGTTTTCTGTACTTTAAAGAGATATATTTGTATTTACTTTGAAAAAGTATTTGTGTACAAAGGAGACAAACATCCTAGTAAGAGAATGGTGTCATAAGAAAAATTTATACAAAGAAAGATAGCTACGTGTAAAAAATCACATGGGGTTCCCATTCTGCTATAGCCTTCGTATCTCCGAATATCTTGTCCATTCGTTGCTTCGTCCGAAGATGATTGAATTGATCAGAAGCCTTGAGTTTGTATGTGAAGAGATTGTCCTTAAAGTGATCCGACGAGACATAGTCGTACGCTTTAATTCCCTAACTTTTGCCTGAATCTCCCTTTCGGGTTTTCGATCCACCGGGAAACCCTTTTTTGCCCAAGTCACCCTTTCGGGTTTTCAACTTGCCAGGTGTACAGATTTTTTAATTTTATCCCTAACTTTTGCCCGAACCTTTTGGTTCGCCGGGATGCCCTTGTTTTGCCTAGGTGTGTCAACCTAGCGGGTTTTTTATGCGTAGTATCTTTTGACTATGTCTGTGTTCGCAGGGTGTGGCAGGTCGTTGCCGTCCATGGTGGTTAAGGTCATTGCCCCACCAGAAAAGATGTTCTTGATTACAAATGGTCCTTCATAGGTAGGAGTGCATTTGCCCCTGGGATCACTTTGTGGCAAGATGATGCGCTTGATCACTAGATCTCCAACTTGATACACTTGGCGTCTGACTTTCTTGTTGAAAGCTTTAATCATCCGTTTTTGATACGTCTGACCATGGAAAATAAAAGTAAGTCTCTTTTCATCAATTAAGTTCAACTGATCAAGTCGGGTTTGAATCCAATCGTCTTCACTCAAACCTGCATCCTTCATAATTCTCAAAGAGGGGACCTGAACCTCAATAGGTAGAACAACCTCCATGCCATAAACCAAAGAATAGGGTGTTGCCCTAGTTAACGTGCGAGCCGTGGTACGGTACCCGTGGAGAGAAAACGGTAGCATCTCATGCCAGTCCTTGTAGGTGACTGTCATTTTTTGTATGATCTTTTTAATGTTTTTATTAGCAGCTTCGACTGCACCATTCATCTTCGGCCGATAGGGGGATGAATTGTGATGTTGAATCTTGAACTGCTCGCACAGGGAGGTGATTATAGTATTGTTAAGGTTTGTACCTTTATCAGTGATGATCCTTTCTAGGATACCGTACCGGCAAATGAGATTCTGCTTGATGAAGCGGGCAACAACATTCTTAGTAACGGATGCGAAGGAAGCTGTTTCGACCCACTTTGTGAAATAATCAATGGCCACTAGAATGAAGCGGTGTCCATTGGAGGCTGTAGGCTTGATCTCCCAAATCATATCGATTCCCCACATAGTAAAGGGCCAAGGAGCTGTTAAGACATTTAGAGGAATCAGAGGCACGTGCACCTTGTCTGTATAGATTTGACACTTATGACAGGTCTGGGAGTGTTGATAGCAGTCTGCTTCCATGGTAGACCAATAATAACCTGCCCGTAGGATTTTCTTTGCCATCGTATGCCCACTAGAGTGAGTGCCAAAGGTACCTTCATGTAATTCGGCCATGATCTTTTCAGCTTTAATTTTGTCCACACAACGGAGCAGAATAGAATCATGATTATGTTTGTACATGATGCCATTACTTAGGAAGAACTTACCGGAGAATCTCCTTAGGAACTTTTTGTCATTGACTGAAGCTCCTTCTGGATATTCTTGAGTCTCGAGATACCTTTTGACTTCATGAAACCAAGGTTGATCCACTACTTCTTCGGTATTAATCTCGTGACAGTATACTGATTCGTCCATTCGTTCAATGGTGATCTGGGGAGCGTCACTATCCCAATTAAGTTTAAACATAGATGACATTGTAGCTAGAGCATCTACTAGCTGATTTTCTTCTTGCGGGAAGTGCTCGAAGGTAATCTGCTCGAAATGTGGTAACAATGTCAAAACATGTTCTTTGTAAGGGATGAGGTTTAGGTGCTTAGTGTCCAACTCTCCTTTGATCTGAATGATGACAAAAGCTGAATCTCCAAACACAACTAAAGATTTGATTCCCAAGTCTATGGCAGCCTTGAGTCCAAAGATACATGCTTCGTATTCCGCCTTGTTGTTCGTACAGTTGAAGCAAAGTCTGGCAGTAAAAGGAGTATGGCATCCTTCCGGAGATATGAGTACATCACCGATACCGTTACCAAGTGCATTGGATGCCCCATCAAAGAACAGGGTCCATCGGGATCCTTGTTCAGGTCCATCATATGGTCTGATTCCTTCACAGTTGTCTAATGTCATGATGTCTTCGTTAGGGAATTCAAACTTCATGGACTGATAATCTTCGACAGCTTGATGAGCAAGATGATCATCCAGCACACTGCCCTTTATAGCTTTTTGGGTCGTGTATTGTATGTCATATTCTGTTAGGATCATCTGCCATCTAGCTATCCTTCTAGACAAAACAAGCTTCTCAAAGATGTATTTTATCGGGTCCATCTTAGATATTATCAAAGTGGTATGTGTCAACATATACTGTTTTAGCCGGCGAGCAGCGCATACCAGAGCGCAGCAAGTTTTCTCGAGCAGTGAATATCTGGTTTCACATTCGGTAAACTTTTTGCTCAGGTAATAAATAGCATTCTCTTTTCGGCCAGACTCGTCATGATGCCCCAATACACACCCCATTGAGTTCTCTAAAATGGTCAGATACATGATGAGTGGTCTTCCCTCGACTGGTGGCATCAAGAAAGGAGGCTCTTGTAAATACTCTTTGATTTTGTCGAAAGCAATCTGACATTAATCATTCCATCTGACTACTTGATCTTTCTTCAACAGCTTGAAGATTGGTTCACAAGTAGATGTTAGGTGAGAAATGAACCTGGCAATATAGTTTAGGCGTCCCAAGAATCCGCTGACTTCCTTCTCAGTACGAGGAGCAGGCATTTCTTGTATCGCTTTGACTTTGACAGGATCAACCTTGATACCTTTGTTGCTGACGATGAAACCTAAGAGTTTACCGGACCAGACTCCGAATGTGCACTTGTTCAGGTTTAACCTTAGTTTGTACTCCTTCAATCTGACAAACAGCTTTTTCAAATGACCAAGGTGTTCTTCTTCAGTTTGTGATCGGGCTATCATGTCATCTATGTAGACCTCTATCTCATGATGTGTCATATCATGAAACAAAGCTACCATGGCACGTTGATAGGTTTCCCCGACATTCTTCAGTCCGAATGACATCACTTTGTAGCAGAACGTACCCCACTGTGTAACAAATGTAGTTTTCTCCATGTCTTCAAGTGCCATTTTGATCTGGTTATAGCCTGAGAATCCGTCCATGAAAGAAAATACTTTATGCTGGGCTGTATTATCAACCAGGATGTCAATGTGCGGAAGTGGAAAATCATCTTTAGGGCTGGCCCTGTTTAAATCTCTATAGTCCACGCACATTCTTACTTTTCTGTCCTTTTTAGGCACGGGAACAATGTTAGCAACCCATTGTGGATAGGAAGTAACAGCCAGAAATCCAGCATTGAACTATTTCATGACTTCTGCTTTGATCTTCTCTAACATGGCAGGTCTCATGCAGCGGACTTTTTGCTTCACTGGTGGACAGTCTTCTCTTGTGGGTAGACGATGTACCACGATGTCTGTATCGAGTCTCGGCATGTCTTTGTATGACCAGGCAAAGATCTCAAGATAATCATGCAACAACTGAATTAGGCGCTCCTTGGCACTCGGCTCTAGATTGGCACCCACTCTGATTTCCTTTTTATCTTCCTCGGTACCCAGATTGATTGTATCCAACAGCTCCTCATGTGGCTGAATAGCTCTTTCCTCTTGTTGTAGTAATCTGGCCAATTCCCCTGGAACCTCACAATCTTCCTCACCTTCGTATTCGACTTGGTAGATCAGATCTTTAGAGTCACTGAAGGCTATAGCAGTATCGTTACCCATGGGATTCAGAATGGAAGGGTACCTGCATTTGTGAGTGTGGGTGTGTGTAAGGGTATATCCATCTTAAAACAATAAAATGTAAAAGAAAGACAATGAGCACAAAAGGTTTATATATACGAAAAAGCATCCATGATTCATTGAATTTCATATGAAAATGAAATAAAAACCCTTACAAATGGACCATTGTGCCTCGGGTAAGACACAAGGTTGAAAATGTACGAATTGTTTGTGAATATTACAAGTCTAACAGAAATGTAAAAGATAAATTACTGAGATATGAAAGTTATGGGGACAAAGTCTTTGGCTTCCCAGTTGCGAAGTCCTCCGCTGACAGTAGGAAATATCCAAGCTGCCATCTTCTTCACTGTCTTCTACTGCATTGACCCCTTGGTGGCTAATCTTCACAGGTGGCCTTCTGGCACGGGCGCGGTGCACAGCCTTCTGAGCAGTTGAAGTAAACCCCAAGCTAAACTTGTCTGATTTGTATGGAATGTCTGGAAGCTGCCCCAGATGGTGGATCCGCCTTCTTCCACTACTGCCTTTTTATCCTTTAGATATGACATCCTAAGTGGAGGTCTTGTGATCATAGGAATCAAGGATACCGCCTTGGTCGCCGCTATTTCCTGAGAGACTTTTTGAAAATGTTGGAAAGGGGTTTCAATGAACTCTCCATCCAATTCCACATATTGGAAAGAATTCAGATGACTAATCATGTATTCCTCTTCCCCATGGACATTTATGATTTTCCCTTGGACATGGTACTTCAGCATCTGATGCAAAGTGGAGGTGACAGCACCGGCATTGTGAATCCAGGGGTGTCCCAATAGGCAGGAATAAGAAGGACGGATGTCTATCACATAGAAGGTTGAATTGAAGGTCTGAGTTCCCACCTTTATCGGGATGTCCACCTCCCCATGGACCATCCTCTTCGACCCATCAAAAGCTCTCACAATTATATTACTGGGTTTTAATGTCATCCCCTCACAATCCAATCTATCCAGGGCTTTCTTTGGTAAGACATTCAGAGATAAACCAGTGTCTACCAAGACATGGGCTAGGGTCGTTACCCTACACTCCACTGAGACATGTAACGCCTCATTGTGTTTTCTCCCTTTGGGTGTCAAGTCAGCATCCGAGAAACCCATGCCATTATAAACTGTCATACTGGCCACACACTCTTGGAATTGGTCAGCCGACGTCTCTTGCGGTACATGAGCTGTCTTCAAAAACTTTACTAAAGCTTTTGCATGTGCCTCAGAGCACAACAGCAATGCTAACATAGAGATTTTGGAGGGGGTCTGCCCCAATTGTTCGACCACGTCATAATCACTTTTCTTTATTATCCTCAGGATTTCTTCCATCTCCTTCTTGGATGTTTCAGGGATAGATTGAGCCTTCGCCCGGACAGGCTCTTCTTGAATGTTCTTCCCTTTATTCTAAACAGTAGAGGTATTGGTAGGTACAGGAATTGTGTCGTCATTGTTGGTAGGTACGCTTGCAGGTATAATCACTGGTGCAGAGGTAATCTTCGGAACGACCACGGGTCCAAAGACTGCCTTTGGAGGGGCAATCTCTGGAGAGAAGATTCTTCCACTACGGGTAATCTTGCTTGTTCCGGCAATGTTACTGATGTCGAAATTGTCCTCTTCGGAGCTCTCTTCTTCAGCAGTCAATTCAACCTGTTTGATACCATGGTAGTAGATTTCTCCACCATAATTCCATGGTACTGTTTTATCTGATTTGTACGGGGTCGGCCCGGGCATTGTAATCTTAAGTGGAGTAGTCATTGGAGCAGATGTAATCCTAACGGGTCTTTTAGGGACCCTGGAAGGATTGGCGTAGATGGTTATTATAGAAACTTCTTTAACTGGAATGGGTGAAACAGGAGCTTTCTCAAACAAAATTTCTTGGTTATCAATCAGTTGTTGGATACCTTTTTTCAACTGAGGGCAGTCAAATGATGAGGATAGGAAAATATGGCAGTCTTTGTCACATCCTGGGAATATACCAGCTTTCAATAGATTCAACTTTATGGTAGGGAGCGGAGTTAACAATTCATCCACAGTGGCAACAAATAAATCTTCCTCAACAGCATTTGCATTGTGACCATGCTTAGGCATCGGAGCGGAGATGATATTTGGTTTCTCAGGCGCTTCAAATTCAACTTCCTTCGCGTCTATCAAATCTTGAATTTTTTTCTTCAGAGCCCAACAGTTGTTGGTGTCGTGCCCTGGACTTTCAGAATGGTATGCGCATCTGGAATTCAGATGGTAATGGGGAGATACGGTATTGGGTTTCTTAGGGGCCTCTTTTAAATTTTCCAGATTCAATTTCAACATATGTGGTAGGACTTGGGCTTGAGTCATGTTAATCTTGGTGAATTGTCGTACTAGCCTTTCCACCATTGGCTGATTATTTCTCGGCTGGTTATTCCTTGGCTGGTCTGATGCAGGCTTTGGAATCATAACGGCCCCCACTGTTGGTCGGCATTTTGGTCTTCCTTGATTTCTATGTGAATAGACAACAGGCACTTCCTTCTTCCCAATGAAGGGCTTTTTCACAGTTGTAGAGGCAGACGCGTCTTTCTGAATCTTCCCACTTCTTATACCGGCTTCCACCCTCTCGCCGGTTAAAATCAATTCAGTGAACCCTGCAAAAGAGCTCCCAATCAGATGATTAAAGAAAGGGCCTGATAGAGTTCCCAAGAACATGTCCACCAACTCCCTCTCAGATAGAGGGGGTTGTACCCTTCCGGCTAAATCCCTCCACTTTTGGGCGTAGTCTTTGAAGCCCTCATTGGATACCATAGCCATACTCTGGAGCTGAGTACGGGTTGGTGCCAAATCGGCGTTGTACTAATACTGTTTATAGAAGGTTGCTGCCAGGTCTTCCTAATTATGGACATCAGACCTTTCCAACTGGTAGAACCAATCAAGTTACGTTCCTGATAAACTGTCCTGGAAAAAGTGGACCCACAAGTCTTTGTCAGCAGAATGCGGCTGAATCTTCCTGACATAAGATCGAAGGTGCATTTTGGGAAAAGACACCCCATCATACTTGTAAAATAATGGCACTTTAAACTTTGGCGGGATTACAATTCCTGACACCAGCCCTGACTCCTCAAAATCCAGACCCGGGACTCTCTATATTTCCATAGCAGCTAGACGCTCTTCCAGGTGTTTGTATTTGTCATCAGCCGGAGGGTATTGTTATTCAGAGTAGTTCTCTTCTTCCTCTTCTTCTGCTTCAGAATCTAATGGTACTACCGTTTCTTTTCCTTTTCTTTGCCCTTCATCAGAGGTTGTTGGAAATTCTAAGGTCCTTCTGGCTTGTCCCTGAAATCTTCTGCCCATGATAACCACACCAGCTGGCTTCTTCTTCTTTTTCTCTTTCTATTTTTCTAACAAAGTCTTCAGCTCCTCTTGCCCCTTGGCTAAGGTCAAGAGTAACTGTTGAAATTGTGTATTTTGAGCTTGAAGGTCTTTAACCGTCTGTTCAAGATCCATCTTCTGAAATAAACAGCAGAGGGATGAGGAAACTTGTTGCTAAGAACTGTTTATGCTCATGATGAATGATATGTATTCATTCAATGTTTTCAAGGATTTGAAAATTCAAATTTGTTTCAAACAAAAAGAAACACACGTTATATTAATAAAATAGAATTTTGCGTACATCAATTCCCCTAGGGCAAAATAATACAAAATTCTAAGATAAAAAGACATTGTGCATCCTCTTTGGTGCAATGTAGGTGTTGAGAGTCTGCTCTTCATGAAGTAACCGAGTGAGTTCCAAAACCTTCTTCTCGCTTGCATAGAATTGGGCTTCGAAAGTATCGCGTTCTCCTTTGAGTTGTATCCAACTCCTTTGTAGGTCTTCGAGTGATGTAGGCATGTCAGGATGTAGGATGGTGTATGGAACCTCTGCTTCCTTAACATGCCCTATAATCACTAGGAGAATGGAGGGGTAAGGCATCATAAGACTTTGAGCGCGGGTTCGTACCCACTTGAGGTAAGGCTCAAGAGGGATGGAATTCTTGTGTCCCAAAGTCTTGCTATCTACCTTGTTTGGCATCCTCCAAGCTTGGATGAATCTTTGTTGAAGTCCTTGATTGTCGTTGTCGTAGTCGAAAACCAAGCCTTGAATCAGCATATCATATGGGCCATCCCTTAGGGTATAACCAAACTGTCTTAGAGCCATGCACGGGTTGTAGGTGATGCCTCCCCTAATGCCAAGTAGAGGGACATTAGGGAATTTCCCACAATGGTCGACAATGATAACATTCTCTTTGGATCGAGAACACCAATAAATATCTGAATGTTTAAGTGTCATCAACCTTTGTGACCACCTCAAACCTTGCTCATTCTTCAAGACTGATTGGGGAAGATGATAAATAAACCATCTTTCCAGGAGAGGAGTGCAACACATAAGAACACCTATTTTCCTCATTGTACGAGTGTGAAAAGAGTGTAAGATATCTCCAAGCAATGTAGGCACTGGATTGCGTGACATGAAGATTTTGACAGCGCTCACATCTATGAGTTGGTCAGGATTAGGGAACAAGACCATCCCATAGGTGAGAAGAGCCACAATCTCTTCAAAAGCTTGCAAGTCTAGGGAATTCCAACAACTTTGGGCCTTCTCAAACAAGAACTTTGCCAAGAAGCCTTTGACACCACTTCTAGTTTCCCAATGGGTTGTGACATCAGATGAGTGCAAGTGCAGGGCTTGAGCAATCTCTTTTGGCTTTGGATCTCTTTCCATACCGTTGAAGGGTAGTTTATTGAGAATATGAATCCTCAAGAGTTGAGAGAATTCTTCCAATGTGGGCACAAGCTGGTAGTCAGGAAATATGAAACAGTGATGCAAAGGATCAAAGAACTGGAAGAGAACTTTCATCATGTATTCCTCTGTGTTGGAAGTGACTAAGTTGAGTAGACGACCATGTCTCTCGGTGAATGGAGAGTTCTCAGGAATCCTTGAAGCTAGCTCCTTGAGTTGTGGAGGAATTCTTACAAGGTTGACTTGGATAGTTTTCCTGCGAAGTGAATCCATACCCTACAAAACAAGAACAAAGATGAATTTCCATAATCCTTGAAATGGTTAGTGGATGTATATGATGCTCATGATGTCCATGATGTTATGCACAAGTATATATGTACAAGAAAATCACACATGTTCTTAGTTTAGGCTTGCATGGGGTTTCATAGGTAAGTGCCCTCTTGAAGTTTAGTTGGCTCAACCTGTCCTAGCAATAGTAACCGGGTTCTAAGGAGCTCAATATCACTGGATTGTTTCCTTGTTCATTGTTTCAGTTTGAGCCTCTTGACTGGCGACCGAAATATTCCAAGGAACCAACCCTCAATGAGTGTAGTATCGAGTATCTACCAACCTCGGACTTCACCAAAGCCGGTCATCTCACTACATCCTAAAAGGCCAAGTTGGTCAAGTAAAGGGTTCTAGAAGTTCTTTAGTGCTTCATGACATCACTCAGCGGCCCAGTATTCTTTGATTGACTCAAAGGCTACCGGTACCCACAAATATGTCACACTAACATAGCTATTGCTTAGACCGTGTCGGTATACCCCGCACAGTTTCCACAATGTATTGCTATTTACCTATAATGTTTCCCAAATCCGGGTGGAGGATTCAAACCCAAACAGAAGAACCAAAATGTAAAGCAAACAAGTCAAACAATTCTAAGCAAATAAAGGTGATCTAAAAACCTAAGGTAACCCCACTTTTAGAATGATCCCCAGCAGATTCGCCAGTTCTGTGATACGGTGGGAGAACTGACTTGAGGTTTTGCATTTTGTCGCAAATGTCGCGGTTAGCGAGAGTCGCCACCGACTTTTCTTTTATCCAAAAGGAAAGGTAAAAAGCACAGGAAAGACCTTTGAGATGTTTTCTTGAGTTCGGGGGGTAGATTATGAAAAGGGAAGGTGCTAGCACCCTTTTCATCCATGGTTTTCCATGGGCTCTTAGTTACTTGCTTAGATCACTTGCTTTGCTTTGCTTTTCTTTGTTTGAAATAGTGTTTGGTGTGGTTTTGAAAGTATTTTGAAAAGAGGCATTCGTTTAGGCAATCTTTGTAATGATTCTCGTTCGTAAGAATGTATACAAAGATGTTTGTCTTTTGAAAAATGTTTCAATGTTTTGTAAGATGTTTTTGAAATGTGTGTGCTTGTTTTTGAAAATAGCAAGGATTGTTTGAAATGGAGCAAGTAACTTAGAAGCTATCTATCTACTCAAATGTATTTCTTGTGCATTTTTATTCCTTTGACATTGTTGAATTACCATTGATTTGGTAAGCAACCCTATCTTTGGATGTAAACGGGACGGGCGTGGGTCATCGTATGACCATGATAGCAATGTTGCCAAGTATCTTAGCATTTTTGAGGGACCAAGATCATTTTGTTTAGGCAACCTTTGAATAGCGTCATCGAGGGACTATGATCTTATATTCATTTTATTTTGCCAAGAAACTTCGCATGCGTAACATGGCCATTTTATTTTAGGCAACCAAGTGGGTGAAACCCTAAGGGTGCTTGTGTGCAAAGTGTGTCATTTTTCATGCTTTTGTCTTGCATTTAAGGTTTTTTCTATTTGCTTGTTTTTTTGTTCTTATCATGCAAACCCTAATTACTAAGCATAGTATATAAAGCGATAAATTGCGTAAAATAAACTAAGCTATTAGAACAATTATTATTGGAGGGTGGATACAAGTTTTGAATGGGGATTTTGCACAAATATAAACCTAAAAAATATTATTACAACCCAATCGAATACGCGCGAATTAAATAAATAATACAAGTATTTAAAATGCAATGCAATGTTTATGCTAAAAAAATATTTTGTATTTGATTTTTTGTATGAAAAAATAATTTAAATTAAACCCTAAAAATAAGGAAAAATAAATATTATTTTGAAAGGGATGAAACCCTAGTTTTTTTAATTAAAAGAAAATAATGTTTCATATAATTAATTTGTACATTTTTGTATAAGAAAATAATAAATAATATTATATATAAATATTAAAAATTAAATATGTATAAAATATGTATTTATGAGTATAAATAGTATAATAAAAATATTAAGTATTTTTAAATATATTTACAAGTTATTTAAGAAAATAAAATTTATTTATCATAATAAACTATTTTTTATGCAAAAAAAAATTAAAATAAAATAAAATTGCAAAAAATAAAGAAATTATTTTTAGGATTTTTATTATTCAGAAAAAATAAATAAAAGCAATAAATGTGAAAATATGAAAAAAATATGAAAAATATAACAAATCGGCCAGGGGGTGCAAATAGTATGTCAGAGGGTGCAAATATCAAAAGCAAAAAGGCCCAAGGCGCCAAAAGCCCAGAACACTTCGTCCTTGTCCTTGGCCAGCTTCTGCGCGCGCGTTTCAGTTCAAACCTGTAACTCTCATATGCTTGCACAAAAACAAAAACTCATAACATGAAACATGTGGCATTTGAGCTTACGATTCCAACCATATAAATTATGTGACCTAACTCTTAAAGATCATCGAGATATTTGGTAGCCCTAATTCGTGACCTAACTTTTCCAGAATTTTCAATCTTCAAATTCTCTCAGCATAGTTAATATAAATGAAAAGTATGGATATGTACAGTTTCATTATGATATGGACTACATTTTTTCTTTACAAATAGTGGCTTGAGGATGCCTATTCAGAGAGATAGAGTTCAAGAGAATACCTCCTTCAGTTGGATTCGAGTAGAGAAATGTAGGGACTTTAATGGAGGCCTGAGGATTGTTTGGGCTTCCTTGAACTTTCCTGAAGCTATTCCAATGCTTATCTTGCTTTGAGGATGGCTGGAAATCTCTGGACAAGTCAAGTTGCAAGCTTCCAAAGTGAAAATGGTGGATGCTGAAACAAGGGTTACAAAACCAGTTTGATGGCTTGGATTGCTTTGGTATGAAGTGTATGAGATGTTTGAACTGTTTAAACACAAATCGCACGAGCCAAATGAGAGTTGGCTGTGCTTTTGCAGAAGTTCTGAGTTTTGGCAGAATTTTGGAGTTTTTGAGTTTTGGAGAGTTTCAGCTTCAATCCAATCGTGCTATTCCTTGCAACAAGTTTGTATATTTGTATAGAAATGATACCAAGTCAGCCCTTACTAGCTGTGCAAGCTTTTGACCTTTTTGCATCTTTTCTTGCATTTGAAGTAAAGTGAAGTGACCATACTCACATGCTTGTACTTGTTTGCTTGAGAGCTGCAAAGAGCTTGTACAATTTGCTTGAGAGCTGTGGACTTTGCTTGTACCAAAGGGACAGGTTCAATGCTCAAGATTGAAAAAGTTGCAAAAGCTTCTCTTTATAAAAATGGCATTGTGAACTTTATACCCAAAATGGAATTACACCTTGTACAAAGCTCCAAAAGAAAAGATAAAGCCTTTGTCTACTGAGTTTGCATTTAATTATGGAGTGTAAAGCAAGCTTAGGACCTATAAAGCAATATACAACCAGCATGGATTGGATTTGCAACTTGATGCTATGTGAAAATGGCTTGATCAAAAGTGAGAAAATGCCAACTTCCCTTCTTCGATTCTCCATACTCAAAAATGATCTTGGAGAGTTCTTGGACATTTTGGAAAGCTTGCAATGTTCTCTATAATCCATATTTGAAATGCAATTTTATATACCTCTTGGAACTAGGTGAAAAATGTCCATGAAGTTGGGTCCAAAACCTGCCTAAATTAGGGCAAAATTTCACTAAGTTAAGAAGTTCATGGACCTATATTCACAAATTCATAACTTGAGATCCAAGCATATTTTGGGAAAAGTTTGTGAAGGAAAGTTGTAGATTTCATGGAGGACTACAACTTTCATGTTGGAAGTTTTCTTTCAATCAAAATGCATCATGGTGAAAAAGTGGGGCAAAGTTGGGGAAAAATAAGAAAATTTTTATACTTAGAAAAATTCTAAGTTATGAAAATTTTCAAATTAAAACCCTAATTTTCAAATTTGAGTTTCTTGGTGAACAAGTTTCATATTTTGATATATCTTGATGAATTATGACCCTTGGCACTAGACTTTGACCAAAAAGTCAAAGTTTGACTTTTCAGTGTGCAGTTGACTTTTGATCAGTTGATTGCAAAATTCATCTGTCAATCCAATGAACTTGAGATCTTTTGAACTGTGTAATTAGGTCAAGATGATGCCATTGAAACCTTGAAATCATGCTTGAACCTAATTGGTCATTGGTTAGGTTAAAAATCATAAATTGTCCTTTCTCAGTCAAAACCCTAATTTTGACAATTTTGCCCTTTTGATGATTTGATCAAATTTCTTGAGGAGTTGTGATCCAAACTTGATCAAATGATACATATGAGTCTAGAATGTTGATGTGGATAAAAAATTATGAAGTTTGACTGTAAATTGGCCATGGTTGACTTTTCCCCCAATACAGCTGATTTTTAGGTCAACTGTCCAATTGACTGATCAAAAATGTGGTTCAAGGCTTGAAAGTTATCATGAGCAATCTTAGGGGTCCAAGATGGTGTATGAAAGTCACATGAAGCATTGGTGGTCCAAAAATCCTTGTGAAAACTCAAACCCTAATTTTAGGTTATCAATGCAAGGTGATGTGTCCTGAGCTGACCAAACCCTAACCTTGTCTTGAGTCCAAGGAGTCTTGTGAAAAAAGTCTTGATAAATGGGAGGGAAAAGTTTGGGGTACAACACATATCCATACATCATGGCATGCGCATACGCATCATACAGCGCAATCTTATTTATTTTGAGAGCATCATTACTCAATACATGTCATGCATCATGACATTACATACGACTAACTCTTTACCTTTCAGGGAAAGATACAATCAAATTCTCACAAGCTTTCTCTGGCTCAATCGAATCGTTACTAAGATTTCTATTCCATTTCAAGCTATGAAGCTCGGATCCGACCGGATAAAATCTTGATTTCTCCATCATACTATGAAGCCCGTAAATCGACCGGAAAATAGTTGAATCCCCAGCAAATTACTATGAAGCCTAGAATCGACCAGATAGCAGTACAAAATACAATGAAGCCTGGAATCGACCAGATGGTGGTACATCTTAAATTCAAGCTATGAAGCCCGGATTCGACCGAATAATATCTTGATTCCTCCAAGACACCATGAAGCCTGGAATCGACCAGATAATGGTATAAGACGCTGTGAAGCCTGGATTACGACCAGATAACAGCAAAGAATACTACGAAGCCTGGAATCGACCAGATAGTGGTATATCTTTAATGCAAGTTATGAATCCTGGATTCGACCGGATAATATCTTGATTTCTCCAAATACCATGAAGCCTGGAATCGACCAGATAATGGTATAGGACACTGCGAAGCCTGGATCACGACCAGATAGCGACAAAGGATACTGAAGCCTGGGACACGACCAGATAACAGTATAAGGCACTACGAAGCTCGGAATTCGACCTAATAGTAGTTTACTTGGCCAATTACTAAGAAGCCCGGAATCGACTGGATATTAGTATGCCTTAAATTCAAGTTGAAGCCCGGAGGCGTCCGGATAACAACTTAATTCCTTCTGAAGCCTAGATTACGACCAGATTAGAATTGAGAAGTTGTGAAGCCTGGAGATCGACCAGATAGCAAGTTTAATCTCATCCCCCCAGTAAGTCAATGTGAAGCCTGGAATCGACCAGATAGCAGTCGGTCTTATTTTCCTCAAAAAACACTATAAAGCCTGGAGCACGACCAGATAGCAGTTCATTTTCACCTCTTCAACCAAGAGATGATTCCCCAGTAGAATAACAGACGACTGAATCTCCTAAAATTCTACTTTTACCAAGACAGAGACTAGCATTCCCCAGCGCAGTCCTCCTCAACAACAGGTATACGGGCTCTCGCAAAGGAATCTCTTATGCGATCGACACTTCTTCTGATGGCATCTTTAAGCCCATCTTCCGACTTCAATTTCCAAATGGCATCTATAAGCCCATCCCCGACATTGCAAGACCAGTATCGTCGTATGTGAGTGCAAATTTCTAGGCACTCTATTGTTTAATCATCTCCCACCTTCGGATCACGAAAGGCAGACAAGCCAATCTACATCCTCAGGTTTAAGAAGATTGAACAGGGGCAGCTGTTGTACCACAAAAATTTTCCCTCCCATATTTCTTAAAACATTTCAAGTGAGGTCCTCAAATTGCTCAAGGGAGTCCAAGGGTTGACCAGACAAGCTCTCTCCTAAGGTAGTCTACCCCAAATTAGGGTTTCAGTTTGCATCAAGATGTTTGAATCAAAAGGGTCCCAAATTATCACTATTGTCCTAATATGTTCTCAAGATCATCCATGTTAAGTTTCAAGCCTTGTAGAGAAATTTTGCTTAGTCAATTGCTCAAAGGCCTGAAAATCGACCGTGCTAGGGCAAAAGTCAACTATGGCCCACATATAGTCAAAACTCAAGCTTTTTGGTCAACATTCTCATTTTTAAGTATTATTCATCAATTGATCAAAGTTTTATCATGATTCCTCAAGGATTTCTCACAATTCATCAAAACCCAAAAGTTGCTAAATTAGGGTTTTGTAGGAAAAGTCAACTCAACTTTGACCAAGCATAACTTTCTCATACTTTATCAGAAATAACCCATACAAAGCTCATTTTGAATATGATGTGATTCCATACAATTCATCTTCAGCTCCTAAGTTCAAAATATGCACTCATAAGAAGATGTAAATTTGGACATTATAGGTCATTTTGAAAAGTCAACAAAAACACCTTTTTTGTCAAAGCTTCATGCATGAACATGGAAGACTCAATTGAGATGAGACCAAAAGGGTTGCTTAGAGGACATCTTAAGATTTCTAAATAGTCCAAGAACAAATCTCTAAGGTCAAAATTGAAGGATTTATGGATTGGTGAAGTTGACCCTTTTTGCAAAATTGCCAAAAGTCAAATGTGGCCAAAATTGCAATTTTTGTCAAATGGGCCCAATTTTTTGTGTTTGCATTGAGTTTGTAACATGATCCACGACCCATGCTATCTCACACTTGTTTTTATTTTATTTTTGTCATTTATTTTAATTTTATTTCAATTAAATCAAATAAAATCAAAATAAAATCATGAAAAATATCAAAACTAATCAAAGCTTGAGATTTTGTGCATGTTTAGGTCTCTTATACAGCTGGAAGGAGAATCAAATCGTGCAAGCTTCATTTGGACACAAAAAGATTGGATTTGGCTTGATTTGGAAATATTTACATAAGAATCAAATCATGATTCAATCATCTTAATTGAGAAAGATTTGAAGCAAGTTTGTAACTTAATTCATTCTGGGGTACATATAGAACATTGGCAGACCAAAAGCAAGGGGATGAGAGGCGTGAGAAACTGAAAGAAAACTTGCAAAAACTCAACAAAAGTGGTGAATCAAATTCCAATTTCTAGGCCATCTCAAGCCTTCCCAACTATCTCAATCGCTTGCTGGATATCTATGGGTCATATTGCAATCATTAACAAGCTTCATAACATCCTAAAACGCGCTGTAAGCATCTCACGACATTGATACTTTCTTGAAATCAAATATCACGATTCTGGCATTTTTAGCATGATTTCTTTACATATTCTTGATCATTGAATCATTTTCAAGCTATTGGTAACGTTCAATTTCATTTTTATTAACTGTAGAGCAAGATGCCATAGTTAGGGTTCTTGGCTCGTTTTTGGGGTTTTTCGTTACAGGTACAATTAGCCATGGAGAGTGGTACCATGATGCTCGTGAGATTGCAATGAGTTGATTGGTACCACTGGTATTGATTTATCATGCGTGCATATGATTTTGGAGGATCACAGGGCTGTACCTACGCCAAGAAAACCATAGGTAAAAGTTCTGGATTTTTGCCAACGGAAGGAGGAAGAAGAAGGGTGGCGTGGCACTCCCTGATTTGCCTATTCAAACTGCACGCGTTTTTATAATCCATTATTTTGTTTTTCCAATATAATCATTATTTATTGTTCCATATACACAAAGGCGCGCTAGCTCAGATAGTCAGTGTACAAGGGAAATTGCCAAAGGGCCTGGATTCGATTCCCATGTCCCCCATATTTGTTCAATACTATTTTCTTTTACATGATCAGGTGTACAAGCCTCCAGGACATCCACCGTGTATCATCAATATCTCATCATCTAGGCCACCAATAAGCTAGATCCAAGGGCCATTCTTTGGAGGTCCACAATGCACCCTAGTCAAGCAAGCATACAGGATCTGGAAAGTCAACCTGGGCCAAGGAGTGTTGGGCCTAGAAGTCAGATTAACACCCCCTTCATTGCTACTAAACTAGGCCCATCTCTTTTTTCTTTTATATTTTTCTTCTATTTATTTATTTTGTTTAAATTTATTTCCTAACACAAATTAAATTCTTTTTTTTTTATAAAATCATAAAATCAATTTCATCAAATTAGAATTTAGGTTTTTATTTATTTTGTCAAAATTAATTTAATATTAGTTTAATTTAATTTTAGGGTAATTTTAACCTTTTGTAAATAATTTAAAATCAATTAGAAAATTAGGTTTTGTTCTAAATTTTTAATTTTTAATTTTTAATTATTTTCCCAATAAAACAAAAATACAAAAAATAGGTCAAGTTAATTATTTTTATTAATTTAAATTAATTAGTAATTAGGTTTGTATTTATTCAACTAAAACCTTATTTTCTCAAAATAATACAAAAAACAACAAAAAATGATTTTTTCTTTCAATTAGGTTTAGACGGGGTCAAAACCCTAATTTTTCTCGTTCTTAATTCATTGCGCGCATTTATTATTTTTACAATATTAATGTAATTGCTCATGGTATGTAATAGTTTAATTATGATTTTTCTTTTATTTATCATTTTTGCGGGTTTTTGGCTATGTAATTAATCTCCCTCCCCGAAGCCTTGTAATAGCGTAGTTTTATTTCTCATATTTTAATTTTCGCAAATATTAACTGTTAGATGGGTGATAATAGGATTGCATAATAAGACTGTATGTTAATTTTAAAATGGTCAGCGAACCCTAAATGTGCAAAGATAATAACTTGAAATTAAAACACTCGCACATGCGCACTCCTAGGGTATACTCTCACTTTGGTTGCCTTCGGTAAACGATCATTAAGTATAGGGTGTTTTAATGGTCACTCTCTTGTCTAAACAAAGATCAAAATGTCCCCTTCAGAAAGGTTGCCTCAAAAATGTTGCCTCGAATATGATCTTAAGACATTAGGGTTATTACTAAGACGTCCTAACATTGCTTTAGTGATCGTACGTCCCTTTCGAATTGACCCTTACAACTCCAACGACGATGCTACCTACTCGTTAATAGTGGGATAGTGTTGTCCAAAGGAAACAAGAACAAAAACCTTCTTTTTTCGAGTAGGTAGATGCTAGTAGGTACTTGCTCAACATAAACTTTTCCACACTTACACTCTTTTCAAACAAAGTTTTCAAAAACACTTCGTAACACTCTTGAGGACTGATACAAGGGTTAGAACGAAGTAAAACAAAAACTTTTCAAAACATACAAACACACAAGCAATTTTAAAATGATGAGCAAGTACCTAAGAGCCCATGGAAAACCATGGATAGAAAGGGTGCTAACACCTTCCCTTTCTATAATCTACCCCCCGTACTCAAAATCTCGAAAAAAGAATTTTCCTGTGCTTTTTTCCTTTCCAGTTGGATAAAATAAAAGTCGGTGGCGACTCTTGCTTACCGCGACATTTTGTGAATAAAAACGCAAAATGCAAACCAGCATTTTATAAAATAGTCGGTTCTGCCACCGTATCACACATATGGTCTGAGTTCTTCACAATTGCTTACCAACATGATATCTTCGTATGGAAACTCGAAATTTATAGATTGATAGTCATCCATATCCTGATGGGTAAGGTGATCGGCTAACACACTTCCCTTTATTGCTTTCTGGGTAGTGTATTGAATGTCGTATTCAGTCAAGACCATTTGCCATCTTGCTATTCTTCCACAGAGGGCGGACTTCTCGAATATGTATTTAATTGGATCCATCTTGGATATTAATAAGCTAGTATGAGTCAGCATATACTGTCTTAGCCGGAGAGCAACCCATGCCAGAGAGCATCAAGTTTTCTCGAGCAGTGAATATTTGGTTTCACAATCGGTAAACTTTTTGCTCAGGTAGTATATTGCATGCTCTTTTCGGCCAGACTCGTCATGCTTCCCCAGCACACACCCTATTGAATTTTCCAAGATAGTTAGATACATGATCAAAGGTATTCCCTCAACTGGTGGTATCAAAATGAGAGGCTATTGAAGGTACTTTTTGATCTTGTTGAAAGCAGCATGGCAGTCGTCATTCCATTCCACCACTTGATCTTTCTTCAGTAATTTGAAGATTGGTTCATGAGTAGCGGTTAGGTGAGAAATGAATCTGGAGATGTAGTTTAGCCGTCCTAAGAATCCCATAACTTCCTTCTCGGTGACAGGAGCAATCATTTCTCGTAATGCTTTTACCTTTGCAGGGTCTACTTCGATACCTCTTCCGCTAACAATGAAGCCTAAGAGTTTGCCAGACCTCACTCCAAAAGTGCATTTATTCGGGTTCAGTCTTAGTTTATATTTCTTCAGTCTTTCAAATAGTTTCTATAGATGGTCAAGGTGTTCCTCTTCAGTTTGAGATCTAGCTATCATGTCATCCACATGGACCTCTATTTTGTGATGGATCATGTCGTGAAACAGAGCTACCATGGCACACTGATCGGTTTCCCCAACGTTCTTCAACCCGAATGGAATAACTTTGTAACAGAATGTGCCCCACTGTGTGACGAAAGTCATATTTTCCATGTCCTCGGGTGCTATTTTGATCTAGTTGTATTCGGAGAAACCATCCATGAAGGAAAATACTTTGTGATGTGCGGTGTTGTCAACCAGAATATAGATATGGGGAAGCGAAAAGTCATCCTTGGGGCTTTCCCTATTCAAATCTCTGTAGTCCACACACATATGTACCTTACCGTCCTTTTTAGGCACTGGAACAACATTGGCGAAACATTATGGATAAGAGGTGACAGCTAAGAATCCGGCGTTGAACTGCTTCATGACTTCAATCTTGATTTTCTCTGACATTTCTAGCCGCATGCACCGGACCTTCTGTTTTACCAAAGGGAAGTCTTCTTTTATTGGCAGACGATGGACCACAATGTCAGTGTCGAGCCCTGGCATGTCTTCGTATGACCAAGCAAAGATTTCAACATAGTCATGTAGTAACTGAGTTAAGTGCTTCTTGACACTAGGCTCCAGGTCAGCACCTACCTTGACTTCTTTCTTGTCCTCTTCAGTACCTAAATTAATTGTTTCAACTAGCTCTTCGTAGGGTTGTATTGTCCTTTCTTCTTGTTGCAATAACCTGACTAATTCTCCTGGTACCTCACAATCTTCCTCACCTTCGTCTTTGGCTTGGTAGATCAGACTTTTAAAGTCATGATATCCCATAGAAAAATCGTTACCCATGGGATCCTGAGTGGACACGGATCTGCATTTTGATATGTGAGTGTGTGTAAGAGCATAGCTATCTTTGAAAAATGATAAAGGTTAAAAAAGAAAAACAACGAGCGTAAAATTGTGCATGCAAAAACATCCATGATTTATTGATGACATATGAAGATGAAGTAACAACCCTCACAAATGGACCGTTGTGCCTCGAGTAAGACACAAGATTTTAAAGTCTAAATTGCTTAATTATTACAAGTCCAAAAAAAATTTAAAGACAATTACTCTTGGATAAAATTAATAGGAACAAATTCTTTGGCTTCCCAATTATTGAGTCCTACGCTGACGGTTGAAAAAAATCCACTCATCCAGATCACAGCTGCCATCATTGTCTTCTACTGTGTTGACTCCCTGATTGCTGATACGTAAAGGTGGCCCCCTGACGTGAGTTCATCGAAAAACTCTTTGTGCTTCTGAAGTAAAACCCAAACCAAATTTGTTGGATTTGTAAGGAATATTTGGAAGTTGACCCCAGATAGTGCATCCACCTTCTTCAATCACTGCTCTAGCATCCTTCAAAAAGGCCATTTTCAATGGCGGTCTTGTAACTTTTGGAGTCTTGGTAGTAGTCTTGGCTGCCACAACTATTTGTAGGACCTCCTTGAAATGCTGACACAGAGTTTCAATAAACTCACCATCCATTTCCATGTACCTGAAAGAGTTCAGGTGACTGACCATATATTCCTCCTCTCTATGGAAAATGATGATTTTGCCCTGGATTGGGTACTTCAACATCTGATGTAATGTGGGGGTGGCGGCACCAGCGCCATGAATCCAAGGTCGGCCCAATAAACAGGAATACAAAGGGAGGATATCCATCACGTAGAAAGTTAAATCAAAGGTCTGAGTTTCAACTTTTATAGGGATGTCAAATTCTCCGTGCACTATCCTCTTAGAACCATCAAAGGCCCTCACTACAATATTGTTAGGCTTTAAAGTAAGTCCCTTGCAGTCTAGACGGTCAAGAGAATTTTTGGGCAAGACATTTAGCGATGAGCCCATAACCACCAGAACATGGGCTAGCGTAGTGCCCCTGCACTCAATGGAGACGTGCAAGGTATCATTGTGTTTCCTTCCTTTGGGAGTCAAGTCGGTGTCAGAAAAGCCCAATTTGTTACCAGCAGTTAGACTGGCTACACAATTCTCAAATTGGTCAATGGAAGTCTCTTGGGGAACGTGGGTGATCTTGAGAAACTTTACCAAGGCTTTGGCATGGGCCTCAACACAAAAGTAAGGCCAACATCGATATTTTAGAGGGGGTTTGCCCTAACTGTTCCACGATGTTGTAGTCACTTTTCTTGATTATTTTTAGTATCTCTTCTATCTCTTTTCTAGAAGCTTCAGGAATATCCTCTAGATGCGCCTTCGTCTGGACAAGCTCAGATAACACCTCCTTTCCCCTTGTCCTGGTAACAAGGATAACCGTAGGATTGTCAACAGGAGTATCACTGGGAATACTGGTAGGAGCGGTAGCGAGAATAATTAAAGTGAAACAACCGGCTGAAAATCATCAAACAATGAAGTCGCGATCGAACGTCTTTTATCCTACATGAAGGGAAAGGTAAACATCGAGAAAACCTGATAAGGGAGAAGTCACGGTCTTGCGACCGAGAGATCGGGAAAGGGAGTCTGTTATGCAAGGGGAAGGTATTAGCACCCCACATGCCCGTAGTACTCTATGGTATCCACTCATTGTTAGAACATAGTTTGATTCTACAACCCTCAGTTAGAGTTTTGATAATAACAAAATACAAGATTAAATGAATTATGAGATTTATATAAGACATATGTACTACTCAAAATTATGTTGTGTATTCGCAGGAAACTCTGATGGAATCAGCATCAGAATATCAATATCAACATGAGCATCAGAAGATATGTCAGCATCAGAAGATCAGTACATGTGCTTATGCTGAAGTCTAATGAACAGGATCTGCGCTCAACATACTCTGATTCTGATCAAGATCCTAACTATGATACAGCACTCAGAAGCTAAAGCAGAACATTCTGAAGTGTTAACGTTACTGCATTTAAGGCAGATTAATTACCAACGGCTTTATTCCAAGACAAAGATCTTCTCAAAATGGAAAGAATGTTATGAGCATTGAAATGGAATTATGGACTGCAACGTATCTATTCCAAGAAGTATTTAAACAAATCAGTGAGAAAAGAAATGGCTAATACTCTACAATTCTCTTACACGCATAATCCAATCATCTTCGTCCTCACTCATTCAGTTTGCTAAAGCTCTCAACTGCTTACTCTATAGTTCTAGCAATCTAGTTTCATATAAGCTTCATTTGTGTAATATCACAGTTGTGATATATAGTTTTTCTAGAAACATCAAACACACCTATTTGTTCATTTGTCTGTAAAAGAATTACCTTGAGAGAAACCGGTCTGTGGTTAGACTCAAGAAGGCCTTAGCAATTGTTAAAGCAGTTTTGTATTCAGTTGAATATAGTGGATTAAGACCTCGTTGGAGAGAGGCGAAATCACCTTGACGGGTGGACTGGAGTAGTTTGAGATCAAACGAACCAGGATAAAAATAACGTGTTGTCTGCATTTGATTTCAAGTTTTAACAATTCAACCCCCCTTCTTGTGTTTTTCACTTCTTCAATTGGCATCAGAGCGCCTGGTTCTGAGTTCATAACACTTAACTGTGTCAGTACAAGATCCAGCATTGAAAAACACTATGGCAGGAACACATCACAACATCAGCAATGACAACAATGAAGAAAGAGACAGATTCAGTGGCAAACCTCCAGTCTTTGATGGAGAGAACTTTGATTACTGGAAAGACAGATTTGAAAGCTTCTTTCTAGCCCACGATGCTGATCTGTGGGATATGGTGACTGATGGATACACGCACCCTGTGAACGCAAGTGGTCAGAAGATTGACAGGAAAGCAATGTCTGATCAACAAAAGCGTGATTTCAAAAACCATCACAAGGCCAGAACAATTCTTCTCAGTGCTATCTCTTACTCTGAATATGAAAAGATATCAAACAGAGACACTGCAAAGAATATGTTTGACTCTCTGAGAATGACGCATGAAGGCAACCTTCAAGTTAAAGAAACTAAAGCTCTTACTCTCATTCAGAAGTATGAGGCATTCAAGATGGAAGAAAGTGAATATATTGAAACAATGTTCTCAAGATTTCAGATTCTGGTTGCTGGTCTCAAAGTTCTGGACAAAGGGTATTCTACTGCTGATCATGTTAAGAAGATCATCAGAAGCTTGCCAAAACAGTGGAGGCCAATGGTCACAGCGCTGAAGCTAGCTAAGGATCTCAATACAATCTCTCTGGAGGAACTTGTCATCTCCCTCAGAAGTCACGAGATAGAGCTAGAAGCTGATGAACCTCAAAAGCAAGGTAAGCCATTAGCTTTAAAATCTAACAGAAAATCTGACTCTAAGGTTTTGTAGGCTGTTGAAGAAACCTATGATAGGTCCTCATCAGAAGAAGATAAACTGTCTCTCCTTTCCAGAAGGGTGAACCAACTGTGGAAGCAGAGGCAAAGGAAGTTCAGGAATCCTAGAAGATCAGAGAATCAGAACGAATCTTCCTCTAGATACAGAAGGTCAGAGTCCTCCTCTGGACATAGAAGATCTGAAGGCTCTTCAGGAAGCAGAAAGCCAAATAACAAGGACATCATCTGCTATGAATGTAACGAGCAAGGGCACTACAAAAGTGACTGCCCAAAGCTTAAGAAGGAAAATCCCAGAAGAAAGTTTAGTAAGGAAAAGAAGAAAAGTCTCATGGCCACATGGGATGACTCTGACACATCTGAAGCTGACTCAGAATCAGATAATGAGAGAGCAAACATATCTCTCATGGCAAACATATCAGAAGACAGTGAAGCTTCTGAATCAGACTCTGAATCAGACACAAAAGAGGTATTTCCTGACTTTGCTATTAATTTTACTAAGGCTGAACTAGCTGAAAGCCTTAATGAGATTCTAGAACGATATCAGCAGATCAGAGTCAAATTCAGAAACCTGAAAAGGGATCTTGCTTTTGACTCTGATAAAACTGAGAGTCTTAAATTGGAAAATTCTGAGTTGAAAAATAAAATTTCAAAATTAGAAAATCTTTTACAAAACTCTCAGAAGGAAACAATTTCTGAAACTCCCAGTAGTGCTGATGAGATCATCAAGGAGTATGATCACAGCTTTCAGAAGTTTCTTGCTAAAAGCATATATAGAAGCAAAATGGCTTCAATGATCTATGGAGTTAACAGAAATGGCAGAAAGGGAATAGGATACCAAGGTAAGGTACCTACACCAAAAAATGCCATGGATTTAGTGATAAAACGCACTTCTCTTGATTCTCACTTTGTATATGGGCACACACACGATATCAAATATACTAGTAGTAATTATTCTGTCAAACCAAAATTCAACCAGAGTTTTGGTAAAACTAACAAATCAGGACCCAAGAAAATATGGGTACCTAAGGATAAAATAATACATGTTGCAGATATCTTTAGCAGCAAAGCAGAAACACCAGTCATGGTACCTGGACTCTGGCTGCTCACGACACATGACGGGAAGAAGGCATATGTTCCAAAGCCTGGAACTTAAGCCTGGAGGCCATGTAGGCTTTGGAGGCAATCAGAGGGGAAAGATCATTGGCCCTAGAACAGTAGGTAACGGAAATCTTCCCTCTATAAGTAATGTTTTATTAGTAGATGGATTAATGCATAATCTGTTATCCATAAGTCAATTAAGTGATAACGGTTATGATATAATCTTTAATCAAAATTCATGTAAAACTGTTAGTCAGAAAGATGGGACTACCCTGTTTAATGGAAAGAGGAGAAACAACATTTATAAAATAAAACTTTCTGAACTGAAAAGTCAGAATGTAAAGTGTCTTCTGTCTGTTAACAACGAGCAATGGATCTGGCACAGAAGATTGGGGCATGTTAGTATGAGAAGAATATCTCAGATTAACAAACTCAATCTGGTCAGAGGACTTCCTAACCTGAAGTTCAATTCAGATGCTCTGTGTGAAGCATATCAGAAAGGCAAGTTTGCAAAACCAGCTTTTAAATCTAAAAATGTTGTTTCCACCTCTAAGCCATTAGAACTTCTGCATATTGACTTATTTGGACCAGTTAAAACTGCTTCAGTCAGTGGCAAGAAGTATGGGTTAGTAATCATAGATGACTATAGTAGATGGACATGGGTAAAGTTCTTAAGACACAAGGACGAGTCACACTCTGTGTTTGTCACCTTTTGCAACCAAGTTCAGAATGAAAAGGATCTTAGAATCGTCAAAGTCAGAAGTGATCATGGTGGAGAGTCTGAAAACAAAGATTTTGAATCATTTTTTAATGACAAAGGCATTCTGCATGATTTCTCTTGTCCTAGAACTCCCCAGCAAAATGGAGTTGTAGAACGAAAGAACAGAACATTGCAAGAAATGGCCAGAACCATGATCAACGAGACTAACGTTGCTAAGATCTTCTGGGCAGAGGCAATAAACACAACGTGCTACATTCAGAATAGAATCTCTATAAGACGTATTCTGGAAAAGACTCCATATGAATTGTGGAAGAACAGAAAGCCCAACATTTCTTATTTTCATCCATTTGGATGTACTTGCTTTATTTTGAATACTAAAAATTATTTGAACAAGTTTGACTCTAAAGCACAGAAGTGTATTATGTTAGGATACTCTGAACGCTCAAGAGGGTACAGAGTATACAATAAAGAAACACAGATTATGGAAGAATCAATCAGTGTTCGTTTTGATGATAAGCTTGACTCTCAAAAGTCAAAGCAGAATGAATTACTTGCAGGTATGGAAGTTGAATTCACAGGTACTGAAGACAAGTCATCAGAAGCTCTTAACAGAGACACTCCCTCAACATCAGAAAGAGGCACTGCAAGCAATCCAGCATCTTTTGTTGATCAACCTCAGAAAAGACCATCCAGAAGCAGCATGGATCATCCAGAAGAAACAATCTTAGGAAGAAAGGAAGATCCAATCAGAACAAGAGCCAGCTTCAGAAACTCTGAAGAATCCCTCATGGGACTTGTTTCTCTGATTGAACCATCTTCAATTGATGAAGCACTTCTGGACAATGACTGGATTCTAGCAATGCAAGAGGAGCTGAATCAATTCACAAGGAATGACAAATGGGATCTTGTTCCTAAACCAAAAGGATTCAACGTCATTGGAACAAAATGGGTGTTCAGAAACAAACTGAATGAACAAGGTGAAGTCATAAGAAACAAGGCACGATTGGTAGCACAAGGTTATAGTCAGCAAGATGGGATAGACTATACAGAATCCTTTGCTCTAGTCGCCAGGTTAGAATCTATCAGACTTTTAATTTCTTTTGCTGTTAATAAAGGCATCACTCTGTATCAGATGGATGTTAAGAGTGCATTCTTAAATGGCTATATAGAAGAAGAGGTATATGTGCACCAACCCCCTGGTTTTGAAAGTTCAAAAAATCCAGAATATGTTTTCAAACTAAAGAAGTCATTGTATGGTCTGAAACAAGCTCCCAGAGCTTGGTATGAAAGACTGAGTAACTTCCTGTTAGAAAAGGAATTCACCAGAGGGAAGGTGGACACAACCTTATTCTCTAAGACAGTTAAGAATGACATTTTAGTCTGCCAGATTTATGTTGATGATATAATATTTGGATCTACTAAATCTTCTCTGGGAAGAGAGTTTACTAAGTGTATGCAGGCAGAATTTAAGATGAGCCTAATGGGGGAACTGAAATTCTTTCTGGGCATTCAGATCAACCAAACCCTAGAAGGAACTTACATTCATCAGAGCAAATATGTCAGAGAACTTCTGAAGAAATTTGATCTCTCAGAATGTAAGGCATCAAAGATTCCAATGCATCCCACGTGCATTCTGGAAAGAGAAGAGGTAAGCAAAAAGGTAGAACAGAAGGTCTACAGAGGTATGATTGGGTCTCTTATTTATCTTACAGCTTCAAGGCCTGATATTTTATTCAGTGTATGCATTTGTGAAAGATTCCAATCAGATCCTAGAGAATCTCACTTAACAGATGTTAAGCGAATTTTCAAGTATCTGAAAGGTACTACTAATTTGGGTCTGTTTTATAGAAAATCTAGTGATTACAGCTTAGTAGGTTATTGTGATGCTGACTTTACTGGAGACAGAGTTGAACGTAAAAGCACTTCTGGAAGCTGCCAGTTTCTGGGAGAAAATCTGATCTCGTGGTCCAGCAAAAGACAATCCACCATTGCTCTATCAACAGCAGAAGCTGAATACATAGCAGCAGCTGGATGCAGCACACAAATGCTCTGGATGAAAAGTCAACTTGAGGACTTCCAGATATATGAGAGTAACATTCCTATCCTCTGTGATAACACCTTTGCTATTTGCTTAAGTAAAAATCCAATTTTGCATTCTAGGGCTAAGCATATAGAAATAAAACATCATTTTATTAGGGACTATATTCAAAAAGGAATCTTAAACTTAATATTTATTGATACAGACCATCAATGGGCTGATATCTTTACAAAACCACTTTCTGAAGATAGGTTCAACTTCATTCTGAATCATCTCAGCATGAAGCTCTGTCCAGAATAAAACTGTTTTAATTTTATATATTAACCTTCAGAATTATGTTTATTTCTCTGTGAACTTCTGATCAATCCTCTTTCAGAATTTTAGAAATGCAGATTGTATCAGAATCTATCCATGAAGATCTGAGCGCTTCAGTTCAAGGATAAATGTGTTGTTCACTCAAGCAAACAAGTTTCATCCACTCATCAGCTTTTTCCTAAGGCAGAACACGCGTTCACGCTTCTGAAAAGGCAAAGCGCTGATTGGATGCATTGAGACACATGTCATGGGTAACCATTTAAGTATCTTTCTGAATCCCCTAAAATCAGCTATCATTAAATGCTATTAATCATGATTTATTTCTCTCTCTTAAGCGTTTATGTTTTCAAAAAACTTTTTCGAAATCTATTTAAACACCATTCATACCATTCACAACTTTTACCCTAACTTTCGTTTTCAATCAATACTTCTGTTTTCTGTGTTCTTCCTTCTCAAGAAACCCCTTAAAGCTTTTTCAAAAATCCTCGTGTGAACATGGCTTCTAGCAGCAATCTCTCTTCAGGTTCCCAGAAAGATGCATCAGCTGAGCAATATGAAGTTCCTCTCAGAACGCTACTCACTCCAGTCAAGAACCTTGAAGTTCTGTCAGAGATTATAGTGGATTTCAAAAGTTTGAAGGAAAATTGTTTTGATTTATCAGAAGAGATTCAAGCTCAAGGATGGGAGAAATACTTTGACAGGTTGGTGGGTCCAACTTTTCCTATCTTGGTTAAGGAATTTTGGATTCACGCCTCTTCCTCAAATCCCCAAGTCACTTCTTACATCATGGGGAAGAAGATTGTGATTACTGAAGACCTGATTGCAAGACTCATTGGGTACAATGGTGGTGGTATTCGCTGTATAGACATGGCAGAAAGATGCTCAGATGTTGCTGTTATAGTAAGGGAAATTTTCACGCTGGGGCTTCCCTCCAGCAAGATAAGGGATTTGAGAGATAAGCACAGAATTTGGGCAAAGATTATTCTGGGATGTTTCAACCACAGGAAGCCTACCAGCTCTCCTGATTACATAAACATAGATCAGCAGTTTCTGATCTATTTTATTTCTCAGAGGGTAAAGATTAATCTAGCTCATCTTTTGTTCAACCATCTGAGAACAAGCGTCAAGGAGACAAGAGAAGATGAACGCACTAAAAGGGATTGGATACCCTTGGGTAGATTGATATCAGATATTCTGACTGAGAATAGGCTGATTGAACATTTGACAGAGGCACAAGAGATCAGCACCCTGGAACCTTCTGTTGGCAAGCAGTTGAATGCCAAGAATCTAAAGAAGATGAAGCTGATAGAGAACATTAAGAAGGAGCCCAGCGTGACTCCTTTTGCTGAAATCTCTAGCAGAAGAGTCCCTCTGGACGACTTTCCTATGTTCTCAGAGATTGACTCCAAGCCTCAAATAATTCTGAGATATTTGGATGCTTGTAAAGCTGATGGTACAGCACCCAATCTAAACATTCAAGATCTTCAGCAGAAGGCACCAGAGGTTGTTCTGAAGAAGACCAAGAAGAGAAAAGTTGCTCCAGAAGGATCATCACAACAGACTCCAAAGAAAAGAGGTAATCTTGTTTCTGTATCTGTTTTAGATTCAACTGTTGTTTCCTCATCTATTCCTACTCCCACTCCAACTCCAGCTGATATCCCAACACCCTAAACCTTTGAAGATTTTGACACTGACTTTGACCCTTCTGAGTCATTAACTCTCAGAAGATCCCGCTCTAAACCATAAAATCCAAACACTGCAACCATACCAGAACCAGAACTTGCACAAGTTCTTTCTAATATAGAACAACACTCTTCTGCTCCCCAAACAGAAAATCCAAATCCAAACTCAGAAATTCCCATCTCACAATAACATGACATTCCACTCTCACCAATACCCGAAACCCCACTCTCTCCAATACCAGAACCAGAAATCCCACAACCTTCCTCTCCTCAACCAGAAAGTAATCCACCCTCTCCTTAACATACACAATCTCCACAACCTGAGACTCAAAACTCTGAGGCTCAAACCTCTGAATCTCCTGAACCACAACCTTTGGCCATCCAATTGCCCTGTGGTACCACTGTTAATATTCCTCAACTTCCCTCTTCACCAGAAACAACTCCACCTAATACTCCATCAAGTCCAATCGTTATTTCTGACTCTCCCACTCCCTCACCAAAAGCCAATAAAGAAAACCACAGCAAGACAGTCATTGATCTAACAGTCTTTGAACGCCTTGCTGCAATACATCACAAAACTGCCATCCTCAAACCAAAATAACCAGATGCTGGTTCCAGCATATTGAACTTTGAAACAGATATGCAGAAGTGGATCACTTCTTTGAAACAAGCAAGTCTGGAAGTGGTTGATCCTGATGCATCAGACCTCCTCTGGACTCAATTCAGAAGATGGGTAAGCGCTGAAACCTTTAAGTTGCGAAACCAGAGCTATGGACAGGCTCAACAGAACTTCAGCAATCTGCGGAAGGAAATGGAAGGTCCAGTTCTGAGCAAGCTGCTGAAGGAAGAAGCTCTCCATCTGGACATTGCGCCTTGGTCTGAAAAGCGTCCAACATCTCAAGTTCAACCTGCAGAAGAACAGATAATTCAAGCTGAAGACTTGGGTCAAGCAGAAGAAACTACAGAAAGCTCTGTATCTGAAGATCCTCAAGCTTCATCTCTTGACAGGCAGGCTGTAGAGGATTTGAAGAGATCAGATATGCTGATGAATGAAAGAATGGACAAGCAGGATATCAAGATTGACTCTATAGCAAACATGGTATCTAAGCAACGGGAAACCAGCGAGCAAATCAAGAGCATGTTGGAAGCTCTGTTCACACGACTTCCTCCTTCTTCTTAGATTTTTCTTGTGTTTTCCTTGTTTTCTTTACATGGTTGTCTGTAATATTTTTTACTTGTTCTAAACTATCATTGCTTCTGTTTAATACAAACGTGTTTTTACTCTGATCATTTTAACTCTGATTATTTATGCTTTTTGATAACTGACAAAAAGGGGGAGAAAGAATGATATTTTTCAATAACGGATTACTGAGACATAAGTCTCAAACATTCTAACATCCTTATATATTTGTTGTTCTGAAAAGCTTACAGGTACAAGAATCTGATGAACTCTGATAAAGTAAAATTCTGATGCTCCAAGAAAGTTCAGTAAAGTTCTGATGCTCAAGGTCTCAAGGAATCAAAGGGAAATAATCAACTCAGGGGGAGTTTTTCTCATCATTACTCTGATACTTTTTATTCCTTACCCTCTTAGCTCTGATACTTTTTACTCACTATCTGATTATCTCTGATACCGTTTCCTCTTTATCCTTAAACTCTCATACTTTCATCATTTTATTTTAATTGAAAAAATCTGGTTTTTGTCATCATCAAAAAGGGGGAGATTGTTAGAACATAGTTTGATTCTACAACCCTCAGTTAGAGTTTTGATGATAAAAAAATACAAGATTAAATGAATTATGAGATTTATATAAGACATATGTACTACTCAAAATTATGCTGTGTATTCGCAGGAAACTCTGATGGAATCAGCATCAGAATATCAATATCAACATCAGCATCAGAAGATATGTCAGCATCAGAAGATCAGTACATGTGCTTACGCTGAAGTCTGATGAACAGGATCTGCGCTCAACATACTCTGATTCTGATCAAGATCCTAACTATGTCATCAACACTCAGAAGCTAAAGCAGAACATTCTGAAGTGTTAACGTTACTTCATTTAAAGCAGATTAATTACCAGCGGCTTTATTCCAAGACAAAGATCTTCTCAAAATGGAAATAATGTTATGAGCATTGAAATGGAATTATGGACTGCAACGTATCTATTCCAAGAAGTATTTAAACAAATCAGTGAGAAAAGAAATGGCTAATACTCTACAATTCTCTTACACGCATAAGCCAGTCATCTTCGTCCTCACTCATTCAGTTTGCTAAAGCTCTCAACTGCTTACTCTATAGTTCTAGCAATCTAGTTTCATATAAGCTTCATTTGTGTAATATCACAGTTGTGATATATAGTTTTTCTAGAAACATCAAACACACCTATTTGTTCATTTGTCTGTAAAAGAATTACCTTGAGAGAAACCGGTATGTGGTTAGAATCAAGAAGGCTTTAGCAGTTGTTAAAGCAGTTTTGTATTCGGTTGAATATAGTGGATTAAGACCTCGTTGGAGAGAGGCGAAATCGCCTTGACGGGTGGACTGGAGTGGTTTGAGATCAAATGAACCAGGATAAAAATAACGTGTTGTCTGCATTTGATTTCAAGTTTTAACAATTCAACCCCCCTTCTTGTGTTTTTCACTTCTTCACCCATGTTATCTATTCTATGGATGTGTTTAATCTATGCTTTTTTTACTACTGCTAAAGAATGCATGCAAAAGAAAGGGGAAAATAATGTAGGGAAAATAAAGTTGTACTCGCTTGGGCCTTACCCCAATGTCTACGTATCCTTTTTGAGGAATCAGAGCTACTGTTGTTCAGCTCACATGTTTTGTTTGTTTGTGTTTTTTATGGACAATGTTAATTCCTCCTTCTGCCGCAGCTCGACCTTTGGAGACTTATGCGTTGGCACAGAAGTAAACTAATGATGTCCTTACCTGAAAAGGGTTTTAGAGAAAAGGTGCTCGAGCGCATAAAATGGTTTGAGTTGGTTTGTATTTTGTTACCTTGAAAAAGGGTTTAAGTGTGATTAGCATGTTTTTGATTTGCTAAGAAAAAAAGTTTTAGTTTTAGATGCAATGATGCAAAAAGGGGAAGAAAATAGCCTAAGGGAGACTAGACTATTTCTAACCTAATGTTATCATACAATAGTAGTCCTAAGGTTTGGATTTACAAAAGGGAAATGTCTACCTAATGTTAGCATGCATGGCTTACAACCTAAGGTCTAACTTGCATCCGAAGGGAGCAAGCATGTCCTAAGGGAACATGATATGTACTAGTATAAAGCAAATAAGCTAATAAGCTCAAGAGAGCACACCTAGAGAAATCCTATCTAAGTTAGCATGCCAAATAAATTCTAACAAAACTATCCTATAGGGAACATGCAATGAGAGCGAAGTCGTGATCTCAATTTCTAAATTGAGTGACTCATCGATTAACAAGAAATAACAGAAAGCGATAAAATTCTATAGGGAGCATGCACTGAGAGCGAAGTCGTGATCTCAATTCCTAAATTGAGTGACTCATTGATCAACAAGAAAGTAAACAAACACAAGCACAACACATATAGTAAATGAAGTGTGGAATTCCTGCTACAGGTCTTTAAACAGCGACTTCGAGCGCACGCTCTTTATTTCCTACTTCTCATGATATCTAGAAAAGCGGTAAAGAAATATAGTAAAGTGTGAAGAATTGTGAAGGTAGTAGATAAGAATACCAATCGAACACAAGTTCGTCACTTAGCAGACGAAAACCAAGAAACTCAAAAACTTCATACAAGCTTCATCAAGCAACAGGGAAATAATCTGAGAATCAGATACAAAATGAGCGTCTGAGCATCCATGTGAAAATAAATCACATGAATTCTAATCATCACGTAATAACCCTGCACAAAAATACAAGACTATACAATGCAAAAAATATTCTGCTAATGACTCGTGGTACGAAAAATCTTCGTTGGAAGCATTAAACCATTCCGTAGGCCAAGGAAATTGAATCAAGGATGAAGAATCGACAAGAATGTGTTAAAATCCTAATTCTAATCATGCATTAAACATTAATTCAATTAATTCCTAAACTAATGTAAAAATTATAAAAAAAATATCAATAAGTCAGGAATCAACATATAAGCATCCATAAAATTTTCAGCAAGAAAATCATGAAAGAAAGTATCAAAATTAATGTCTCAAAAATCGTGAAACAAAGATGAAAATTAAAGCTGGGCCTAGAGGTATGAAGATGAGTATAGAGGTATAGAAATAGCAAGCCTACCATCCATGGCCCAACACCCATTCAGCCTTTTTGTTTCAAAAATTTTCTTATTGATATTTGATAAAAATAAAACCTAATTACAATAAAAATTAAAAAGATAGAGCTACGCTACATTCAATGATCCATCAGTATCTCAAATTTTTAATAAATTATTTTCAATTTCTGATTATTAAAAAAAACAAAATTCAAAGAGAATTGCACATCATTTTTAAACGACGCCGCTTACAGATTTATGGTTTGAGACTCTTCATGTCCCTTCAACTCACCGTTTTCTCTCTTCCTCTCTTGTCTTGCGAGTTCCGGCGGATGATTCGACCTTCTTCTACGGAGGCTCGTCTCAAACCTCAACGAAACAACAAACCATCCCCATAAATATTTCTCCCCTCTGAGCACTGATCACGAATCATATCATGAATTCTTCCAATTTCTCGTCAATTGGTGAGATCGAAAAAGGGGATTCATGAACCCTAAATCCGCCAAGCTAATGATTTAATCAAAAGATAACGGGAAGGTCCAAATCTACCTCTAATGGTGATGATAATGATGAATTCGATCCAGGTACTTCCTTTCCTACTTATTACTCCGGCTTGAATCGCGGGAGCTATTACTTCTGTGACGTTGTTCTGTGAATTGTTGCAGAAAGATGATGATACTCAATGATGATGATGATGATGATGTCGTAGAAGATGACAATGATTTGTTGAAGACGTGGCAGGTTCGCCTTTGAAGATGATGATGAAAGGTGCAGATACGTGAAGATGATGAAGCTTCGAAGTAGTTGATGGTGGAGGCTTTTAGTGAGAAAAGGTTGAGGATAATTATTGGTTGCTGATGAGAATGAAGATGGAGGTGGCGAAGGTGATGAAGTTGCTTCTCCAGAGAAGAGATGAAGAGTGAAGTTGTTGAAAAAATGAATAAAGTGATGATTAAGAGTGAAGGGGCATTTTGCCAAGAAAAGGTGAGTTTCTTTTTCTGTGACTTTCTTCGTTGAAATCTCAACTCCTTCTTCCCTTTTCTGTTATCTAATTTTTCTGTTGAAGTTTGTTACTTCTGTTAGAAAATCAGCTGGAAGTTTCTTTTTTTTCTGCTATTCTCCTCTTCTGAATCGTGAATTCCTCTTTTCCCTTTAATCTGTTATATGTTTGTTGGAAGAATTTTCTATTATCTTCTTTTTCTGCTGCTAAGATGCGGTTAGAAATTGGTTAGAGATGGTTAGGAAAACAGTTAGGGAGTTCTCTTAGTTTTTCTGTTATGATTATACAAACTAATGATGGATCACGTAACAGGCCCTTCGCCCACCATACAAACAGAGCCTTGTTTAGGACAAAAGGTATTCTCCACTCTTGATTTTTCTGGTTTTTCTACAGGGTTGAATTGAGTTTGTGGAGATTTTTGTGTTTCGTATATGAATTGGCTTGAATTGTTATTGAATCATGTATATTATTTTTGACAGAAATTTAGATCGGATGTGATTTTATGGTGCAAGGATAAAGTTAACAATCTGAACTGGTTGTCGTCAATTGAGGCCCATTGGTTTATTTGGTTTAATGGTAGTATGAACTACCTTGAAGTATTTTTCCTATTTTGATGGTGAAGTTGACCTGGTTTTGTGTATAGGTGCAAGATTGACATGGTTTTGGAGGCGTATTTGCAGCGCTATAGCACATTTTAGGTCACTTGGTATCCAACCTTTTTGGATCTACCTTGGTCTAATTCTGAAGGCATAACATCATAGTTTTAGCCTAACTTTGAGGCTAGTTTCCGAGCACAACAGGTCATGACAATGGACTATTCCGGCAAGGCGTGAAGGTTGGTCATTCAAGGCTTGGGAACTTAGAACTTCAAGAAATTTAGGAGCATACTTTATTATTCTTCTTTTTTGCAACTTCTAAGCAAGCTGTCACTGACTCTGATGCACTTAATTTGGAAGTCTCCATCTCTGCTCTAATTTCTGCATTTTCAGTCTCTAATCTGTGTAAAGATACTTAGCACCTTTTAAAATTTTTATTTCTCCTTGTAACCTCTTGAAATGTACTCATGTCCTTCCATGATTTTGAACAATAATAATATGATGTTAACCTTTTATGTATCTCTCTTGATTATTGTAATGACTCTGACTTTGTAATTGTAATATCTTTATAATTTTCTCTTGACTGTATATTATTTTTATAATATTCGGTGGAAATTTGAATGAACCTCGAATGTTCTTGAATGATCATCACCCTTGTAATGCCTTGGAAACTTGAAGGAAACTGTTTTAAAAGACCTTTGATGGACATTGAACAAAGTTATTTGATTTTATAAGCTTGCTTTGAGGATAAACCTTGTTTGACTTAACTTGTTCCTTTGAATTCAAATTCACTTCTTACTTTACAAACTTCAAACAAATTTAATCCATGACATTTGGTAGAACCTCAAATGATTCTAAATAACGAATCCATAGGAACCAAACCAAATAAATCTCGTCTCCTTACTAAAACTCTTAATTTCCCTCTTAAATATACCTCTTGTAATTGAAGCACAATTAGTAATAATGCCTTGATCATATTATGCATCCATAATATCACCTTTGTATCGATGATTTAAATCTTGCAATTCACTTCACAAAGGCACCTCGTTTCGATGACTAATGATCTTGAAGCAAACGTCTTGAGGGAAACCTTGTAGATAGGAGAAATTAGAAACATATGAATGATGGTGATCACAAAACCCTAATCTCTTTGAGATGAATTTGAGATGCTGAGAAGGCCCACACCCTAGCTTGCAAAGTCTTTACTTAAACCTTTAATGAATCCCTAATGATCATGCCTTTGATGAAGATGACAACTTTGTAGCTTAATGAAAGAAAGAAGATATCAATGATCAAGAATCTAAACCCCTAACTTCAAGTTCCTCGTTCCCATACCAAGTTTATTGACTGGTGATGCATGATGTGTTAGATGACCTAATGAAGGTTATGTACATATGAAAAACGCGAGATGCGTAAGCCAGATAAAGGTGAGATGGTGGGGAAAATTTGGGGTATTACATACAGGAGTAGAAATGGTCTTTGGAGAGGTCTCAGGTGAGAAGATTCTTCCACTTCTTGTTATCTTACTGGTCCCAACAATATTGACGATGTCGGGATCAGTGTCTTTCTCAACTTTGTCTTGGATAGTCAACAAATCTTGTTTGACATCGTAGTAATAACATCATCCCCGTAGTTCCAGGGAACAACTTTATCAGAAGAATATGGTATTGGCCTTGGCATGATGATGATTAGGGGAGCAGACTTTGGAACAAATGTAATCTTGACAGGTCTTTTGGTGGAGACCTTGGGAGGATTGTCGGAAATGGTGATTATTGAGACATCTTTGTAGGAATTTCTGATAAGAGGAACTTTTTCAAATAGGATTTCTTTGTTATCCATCAGGCATTGGACACCCATCTTCTATAACAAGCAGCCATTGGGTAGAGGCACACATAATTGATAACCTTCATCACAACCTGGAAACAGACCGACTCACAATAGATTTTGTTTAATAGTCAAAAGAGGAGTAGTTAAATCATTCACGGAGGAAACAAAACACTCATCATCAACAGCATTGACACCATGACCGTGTTTGGGCATTGGCGCCGTTATCACATTAGGTGTTTCTGGGGGATCAAACTCAATCTCTTTCGCCTCGATAAGGTCTTGTATCTTATTCTTCAAGGCCTAACAATCGTTTGTATCATGCCACGGGCTTTCAGAATGATAGGCACATCAAGCATTCGGGTTGTAGCAAGGAGAAGATGTATTAGGGTTCTTGGGAGCTTCCTTTAGGGTCACCAGATTGGACTTCAAAAGATGTGACAGTACTTGAGACAAGGTCATATTAATTCGGATGAATCATCTCATGGGCGCTTCTGGCCTGTGTTGATAATTTCGATGCTGATTTGGTGTAGGATTAGAAATCATGACAACCCCTACCGTCGGGCGATGTTCAGTTTTTTTTATTCCTATGGTCGTATGCAACGCTGACCTCTTTCTTTCCGGTAAAGGTTTTCTTCATCGTGCTCGAGGATGCATCTCTCTGAATTTTGCCACTTTTTATGTCGGCTTCTACCCTTTCACCAGTCATGATTAGTTTAGTAAACCCAGCCGAGGAGCTCCCAATCAAGTGGTTGAAGAATGGACCAGATAGCGTGCCTAAGAACACATCCACCAATTCTCTGTCAGATATAGGGGGTTGGACTTTTCCCGCGAGATCTCGCCATTTTTGAGCATAGGTTTTGAAAACTTCACCTTCACCCATAGACATGCCTTGAAATTGTGTCTGAGTAGGAGCTAAGTCAGCATTATACTGGTATTGTTTGTAAAAGGTGACATCCAAATCTTCCCAATTGCGAATATTGGTCCCTTCCAACTGATAGAACCAATCCATCTGTGTCCCTGACAGGCTTTCTTGGAAGAAATGTACCCACAGGTTCCTATCGGTCGTATGGGGTTGAATTTTCCTGACGTATGACCTTAAATGCAGCTTTGGACAAGAGACACCGTCATATTTAGAGAATGTGGGGACCTTGAATTTCCGTGGGATGACAACCCCTGAGACAAGTCCTAGCTATTTAAAATATAATTCGGGTACACTCTGGATCTCTATAGCATTGAGGCGATCCTCCAACTGCTTGTATTTATCGTCATCTGGAGGATACTGCTCTTCAGAATAATCAACCTCTTCTTCTTCTTCAGACTCTGGATGGTCATTCACTTCCTTGTTTTTTCCTTCTTGATTATCCCCTTCACCCGATGATGTTGCAAAGTCTAGAGTTCATCTGGCTGGTCCTTTGAACCTTCTTCCCAGATTCAAAACACCGGCTGATTTCTTCGCTTTCTTCTTCTTTTCTTTGATTAGCAGAGTTTTTAACTCCTCTTGTCCTTTTTCCAGAGTCAAAAACATTTGTTGAAATTGAGTGTTCTGCACCTGAAGATCTTTTACTGTCTATTCAATATCCATCTCACTGAAATAAATAGTAGAAAGATAAGGAGACCTGTTGTAAGAAACTTGTTTGTGTTATGATGAATGAAGATTCATATGCAAATGATTTCAAGGAAATTAGAGATTTAAATTTGCTTTAAACAAAAAGGGAAAACATGTTGCATTAATAAATCCAATTTTAAGTACATCACGCCTTTTTGGGATTATAATAAAAGAAATAAAATACAAAACTCGTAAGACAAAAAGGTTGAACGCATCTTCTTTGGCGCGATGTAGGCGTTCAGACCCCGCTCTTCATGAAGCTGCTTGGTGAGTTCCAAAACTTTCTTCTCGCTGGCGTATAATTGATTCTCAAAGGTGTCTCGTTCTTCCTTGAGCTGGATCTATGATTTTTGCAACTCTTTGAAGCTTGTTGGCATATCAGGATGAGAAGTGATGTGAGGTTCGTCTTCTTGATCAACAGACTCTGATATCACTGGAAGTATAGTAGCATATGCCATCATAAGATTCTGAGCACGAGCTCGTACCCATCTGAGGTAAGGCTCCAAGGGGGTGGAGTTTTTTGTCCCAAAGTACTGCTATCGGTCTTTTTTACCATGCCCCAAGCGCGAATGAACCTCTAGCGATAACCTTGCAGGTCATTTGAATAGTCAAACACAATACCTAGAATGAGCATATCGTGGGGCCCATCCCTTCAGGCGTAGCCAAACTGACGTAGGGCCAAAGAAGGGTTGTAAGTGATGCCTCCTTTACTGCTAAGAAGTGGCACATTAGGGAATTCTCGGCAGCGATCAATAAAAGAGATATCTTCTTGAGAGCGAGGGCACCAATAGATATCATAGTGAGAAAGGGACATTATCCTTTGATTCCACCTCAAGCCTAATTCATTCTTCATCACTGACCGAGGGAGGTGCGAAATAAACCACTGGTAGAGCAAAGGCGTACAACACATAAGTGTCCCTCATTTCTTCATAGTACGAGTGTGGAGTGAATGCAGCACGTCTCCGAGCAATGTAGGCACTGGATTGCGAGCAAGGAAGATGGTTATGGCACTGACATCTATAAATTGGTCTGAATTGGGGAACATAACCAATCCATTGATTAATAGAGCTAGGACATCTTCAAAGGCATGGTAACTCATGGCATCTAATAATATCTGAGATTTCTTCATTAGAAAACTTGCAAGGAGACCTTTGACTCCACTTCTTGTTTCCCAATTAGATTTGATGTCAGATGGTTTCAAATGTAAGGCTATGGCAACACTTTCAGTAACTGGATCTTGTTCTAAGCCGGTGAAAGGTACTTGCTCCAATATAGGTGACCCAAGTATTTTGGAGAACTCTTCCAGTGTAGGCACTAACTGGTAATCTGGAAAAGTGAAGCAATGGTGTTTAGGGTTGAAGAACTGGAACAGAACACTCATGAGACCCTCGTCAAACCCGATAGTAACCAAACTGAGCAAATGACCATATCTCTTGTTGAACGATGAGCTCTCGGGAACTCTCAAGACCAATTCTTTGAGTTTGGGAGGGACCTCTAAAAAATTGATTCGGATGGTCTTTTTGCGAGTTGAATCCATACCCTACAAAATAAAAAAAGAAATATAAATCTCGAGCCCCTTGAAATGGTTAGCATGTATGTCATGATGTTCATGATGTTATGGTTATACTTTGAATTCACAGACATATCAAGCAAGTCACACAAAAGACCCTAGGTTTAAAGGCTTACGTGAGTCTTTAAAGGTAAGTACCCTCTTGAAGTTTAGTTGGCTCAACCTGTCCTATTAAAAGTAACAGGTTCTAAGGAGTCTCATATCACTGACCTTTCTTTTAGGCATTGTTCTAGCTCAAGCACCGAAGTATTGTGGCCAGAATATACCAAAAGTCCAATTTCAATGAGTGTAGCATCGAGTATCAACCAATCTTCGGTCGGAACCAAAGCCAGCCATCTCACTACTTTCTAGTGGCTTAGGATGAGTCAATTAAAAGGTTCTAAAAGTCAGTTAGCGCTTAATGACGCTAAGGAAGCCTAATGTTATCTTTGACTGACTCAAGGAACATTAGTACAAGCCAAAATGTCACACTTACCTAGCTATCGCTTCGTCCATATCGGTTTACACCGTACAACTTCTATGATTTATTGCTACTTACCTAAAATGTGCCCCAGATCCGAGTATAGGATCTTTAACAAAAGCCCAAGCAAAGACCTAAAAATGTAAAGCAAATTGTAACACGGGGGGAGAACTGACTTGGGTGTTTTGCGTTTTATCGCAATTGTGCGGATAGCAAGAATCGCCACCGACTATTCTTTTATCCAAAAGGAAAGGCTGAAAAGAACAGGAAATACCTTTAGAGATGTTTTCTTGAGTTTGGGGGGTAGATTATGAAAAGGGGAGGTATTAGCACCCTTTTCATCTGTAGTTATCTACGGGCTCTTAGTTGCTTGCTAGATCACTTACTTTTGTTTGAAAATGTGCTTTTGTGTGGTTTTGAAAGTGATTTTGAAAAATGTCTTTGTAATGGTTCTTGTTTCTATAAGAATGCGTACAAAGTGTTGTTTTGAAAGTAGTTCAAAAAGGTGTTTATGGAGTGTGTTTTTGAAAGTGATTTTGAAAAGGGTTTTCTTTGTAATGGCTCTCGTTTCTATAAGAACACGTACAAAGTGTTTGTCTTTTGAAAATGTTTCAAGTTTATAAGATGTTTTTGAAAGTGTTGTTGTTTGTTTTGAAAATAGCAAGGATGTTTTTTTGGTTTTGAAATTGAGCAAGCAACTAGGAACAATCTACCTACTCAAAAAGTCTTACATGTTTATTTCCTCTTTCCTTTGACATTGTTATCTTACCATTGATTTGGTAAGTAAACCTATCTTTGGATGCAAAAGGGACAGACAAGGGTCATCGTATAGCCATGATTAGCAATGTTGTAAGATATCTTAGCATTTTATTTAAGGGACTAAGATAATTTTTGAAAGACAACTTTGATAGCATCATCGAGGGACTATGATCTTGTATTTTTTGATTGTTTTTGCTAAGATACCTCACATGCATAATATGGCCATTTTATAAGGTAACAAAGTGGATTTACCCTAAGGGGTGCATGTGTGTAAAGTGTATTTTATTGCATGCATTTAGTCTTTGATTTTTAGGTTGTCTTGGTTTTTTTATCTTGCCATACACACCCTAATTACTAACAAATATATGAAAGTAATAAAAGTGCAGAAAAGTAAAGTCCTACACTATTACATCATTAAGGGGATGGGGTGTACAAATTTATAAATGGGAATTGCAAGAAATTAAAAGTCCTAATTATTTATTACAACCATATTGAAATAATATACAAGAAATGTAAAATGGACTTTGTAAGTGTTTAGTTATTGGCATGTATTTTTGGTAAAACCAGGTGTATAAATGTCATGACTGATGTCATAACATTCTGGATTATTAGGTTCTTTTTGCAGAAAAAGTATGGCACACAGTAGCTACTGTGTGTGAGTGTGTATCTGAGCATTTTGCAAAAGATCACATTTATTGCCTTCTACCAAAATCAGTAAACAGGAATTCTGATGTCATAACAAATGTTAAGACATCCTGTACTGATCTAACAGATATGCAGTTTGGTTAATTCTGAGATTTTTCAGGAAGATGGCTCATTCTTTCCAGAACAGAATCTCACGTGGACTTTAGGTTAACCTAGCTCAACCCTAATCTGGTTGATAAAGTCTTGTGACCAAGTCTTAAGGTTAAACCTAATTAACCCTAGCTTTTTGTGGAAACCCTAACTGAAGAAACAGCTGATATATATTCAACAGGATTGCTGTTTGGAAAGTAACTCTTGGACTGAAGACCAATTAGGAGCTGTATAGTTTTAACTGCTATAATTCAAGCAAGTATCATTGTGATAAGTGACTTGGAATAGGTTTTGATTGTAAGGGTTTTTGTATCACTCAAAGCTTTGAAGCAAGAGTGTTTTGTGTCTCTTGACTAAAGCTTTGAAGCAAAGTCAAGTTAGGTTTATGTATCACTCAAAGCTGTGAAGCAAGAGTGTTTGTGTTACTTGATTAAAAAGCTGTGAAGCATAATCAAGTGTATGTTCTGAAGAGTGTCTTCATTAATTCATTAGTCATTTGTTTTAAGTATCACTACTGTGATTGAGGGGGAGTGAGTAGGAACTCAGGTTTAAGTTGAACTTAGATTGAAGTTGCATTGGGTAGGTCTTAAGTGAAGGAGATAAACTGGTTGGTTTATTCCTGAATTAATATCTCTTATAGTGGATTTCCTCCCTGGCTTGGTAGCCCCCAGAGTAGGTGTTGTTTCACACTGAACTGGGTAAACAATTGACTGTGTTCTTTACTGTTTTTATTTACTGTCTTATAGAAAGTCAGATACGGTGTCATAACATTCACTGTGACATTGAGTATCTGCTTCCAGAATTTCAATTGGCATCAGAGCAGGCACCCTGCCTGTATTACTGGGTGAGATCTAGGGATATCACTTTCTGGCACTATGGACAAAGAAGGAGTTTTTGGAAATAGACCACCCATTCTGGATGGAACAAATTATGACTACTGGAAACCTCGTATGATTGCCTTCTTAAAATCTCTGGACAAAAAGGCTTGGAGAGCTGCTGACAAAGGATGGAACCATCCCACCATAACTGAGAAAGATGGGACAATCAGTCTGAAGCCTGAGGACGAATGGAGCAAAGAAGAAGATGAGTTAGCCCTGGGAAATTCCAAAGCTTTAAATGCCTTGTTCAATGGAATTGATAGAAACATTTTCAGACTAGTACATCAATGTGAAATGGCCAAGGAAGTGTGGGACACTCTCAAAACTACCCATGAAGGCACATCCAAAGTAAACATGTCAAGGCTTCAGATGCTGACTACAAAGTTTGAGAACCTAAGGATGAAGGAAGATGAAACCATTCATGAGTTTCACATGAACATCTTGGAGATTTCCAACACCTCAGGAGCATTGGGTGAAAAGATGTCTGAAGAAAAACTGGTGATAAAGATTCTCAGATCTCTGCCTAAAAGATTTTCAATGAAGGTAACTGCTATAGAGGAAGCCCAGGACATCAGCAACTTAAAGGTGGATGAACTCATTGGGTCTCTTCAGACTTTTGAGATGGGGATCAGTGACAATGTTGACAAGAAAAACAAGAGCATAGCACTTGTATCCAACACTGAAGATGAAAACAAGGAGGATGAAGAAGAAAATATTTCAGAAGCTATAGCCATGCTTGGAAGACAATTCAACAAACTCATCAAGAGAATGGATCCAAAGTCAAGGTCAAATGTTGAGAACATCCCCTCTGACATTAACAGATCTTATGACTCCAGCAGAAGACCAAGGTCTGAAGAGAAGGGAAATCAAGGCAGAGGAATTCATTGCCATGGTTGTGAAGGATATGGGCACATTCGAGCTGAATGTCCTACCTTTCTTAAGAAACAAAAGAAAGGTATGACTGTTACCTGGTTTGACTGTCATTCAGAAAGTAATTCTGAAGAAGAATCTGCCAAACTAGTTACTGCACTAACTGGTGTTTGTACCTCTGAAAGTGACACTAGTGATGAGGAAGTGACATTTGAAGAACTGGTTGATACTTACAAGAAATTGTGTATCAGAAGTGCTGAAGTCTGTGTGCAAAATGAGAGACAAACAAAACTCATCATAAAGTTGGAGGCTGAAAAAGGGGAAGACCTTGAAACTATAAGTCGTCTAGAAGGGGAAGTTCAAATGCTGAACTCAAAATTGAACCAGATGACCAAATCTGTCAAGATGCTGACAAATGGAACTGACAAATTGGAAGAAATCCTTCAGGTTGGACAAAATGTGGGAAATAAGTCTGGACTAGGATTTGTGGAAGCAAAGAAATCTGGTGCAGACAAGAAGATCAGGTCTGGTAAACAAATGTCAAAGTAGATGTCACAACATAACACTCAACATCGGGAACAGAGAAATATGAAGAAAAAGTACCAAAGATGGAGATGTCATCATTGTGGGAGGTTTGGTCACATAAAGCCTTTCTGCTTCAGATTGTATGGATACCCTAATCAGAACCCAGGTGTCAAACCTAAGGCTAACAGGGTACCACATACTCCTCAATGGAAGAAAAAGGCTACTGCCCTGATAGCCCATACTTCCCTGAGAGTCTCTGCAAAGGAAGACTGGTACTTTGACAGTGGGTGTTCTAAGCACATGACTGGAATCAAGAACATTCTCAATATTGTTAAACCTCACACCACTAGTTATGTGACCTTTGGAGATGGTGCTAGAGGTGAAATCAAAGGAGTTGGTAATTTGGACTGCCCTGGAGTTCCAAATCTGAATGAAGTACTATTGGTAAAAGGCCTGACTGCTAATCTCATTAGTATCAGTCAATTATGTGATCTAGGATTCAAGGTCAACTTCTCAAAATCTGAATGTCTTGTAATTAATGAAAAACAAGAAGTTGTAATGAAGGGAGTCAGATCTAAAGACAACTGTTACTTGTGGGAGCCTGAGAACACTAATTACTCCATTGTGTGTTCTATTGCCAAAGAAGAAAAAGAGGTGAAACTGTGGCACCAAAAACTTGGCCATCTTCATCTAAGAGGAATGAAAAGGATTATCTCCATGGAGGCAGCCAGAGGGATTCCAAGACTGCAAATTGATGAAGGGAGAGTTTGTGGTGAATGTCAGGTTGGTAAGCAGACTAGGATGTCACATCCAAAGTCAAGACATCTGACCACCTCTAAGGTTTTGGAACTTCTACATATGGATCTGATGGGACCAATGCAGGTGGAAATTCTTGGTGGAAAGAGATATGCCTATGTTGTTGTGGATGACTATTCCAGATTCACCTGGATTAACTTCATTATGGAAAAATCTGATGTGTTTGAAGTTTTTAAAGAACTGTGCAAAAGAATTCAAAGAGAAAAAGAAGGGTGTATTGTCAGAATCAGAAGTGATCATGGCAAGGAATTTCAAAACAGTAAGTTTAATGAGTTCTGTTCCTCAGAAGGAATTAGTCATGAATTCTCTTCTCCTATAACTCCTCAACAAAATGGAGTTGTATAAAGGAAAAATAGGACCATACAAGAATCTGCCAGAGCTATGATACATGCCAAAAGACTTCCTATTCATTTTTGGGCTGAAGCTATGAATACAGCCTGTTATGTCCATAACAGAGTCACTTTGAGAAAGGGAACCTCATCCACCATTTATGAACTCTGGAAAGGAAGAAAGCCAACTGTGAAGTACTTCCATGTATTTGGCAGCAAATGCTATATTCTGGCAGATCGTGAACAAAGGAGAAAGCTGGACCCTAAAAGTGATGAAGGTATATTTCTAGGATACTCCTCCAACAGTAGAGCTTATAGGGTATTCAATTCCAGGACCAAAGTCATGATGGAATCAATAAATGTCATAGTTGATGATTATCATGAAGAAACAGATGTCCCTTATAATGTTGAGACATTCTTTGAGACTCCAACTCAACAGAATGACCTTCCTAACACCACTACAGCAGACTCTGAATCCAAGGAAGCTAGCAAAATCCGTTCCATCAGAATTCAGAAAGATCATCCTAAAGAACTCATTATAGGGGATCCAAATAGTGGAGTCATTACAAGATCTAGAGAAATCATCTCAAACTCTTGCTTTGTGTCTAAAATTGAACCAAGAAATGTTAAGGAGGCCTTAACTGATGAATACTGGATTGGTGCAATGCAAGATGAATTGAACCAATTTAAGCAACATGAAGTTTGGGAGTTAGTTCCTAGACCAGAGGGAACAAACATCATTGGCACAAAATGGATATACAAGAACAAATCAGATGCTGAAGGAGTTGTCACTAGGAATAAGGCAAGACTTGTTGCCCAAGGATAGACTCAAGTTGAAGGGGTTGATTTTGATGAGACCTTTGCCCCTGTAGCCAGACTGGAATCTATCAGACTCCTATTGGGAATTGCTTGTCTCCTGAAGTTCAAGCTGTTTCAGATGGATGTAAAAAGTGCCTTCCTAAATGGGTACTTAAATGAAGAAGTTTATGTGGAACAGCCTAAAGGTTTTGTGGATCCAAACCACCCTGATCATGTCTACAAATTGAGGAAAGCTCTATATGGCCTGAAACAAGCTCCTAGAGCATGGTATGACAGGTTAACAAAATTTCTCTCAGACAAAGGATACAGAAAAGAAGGCTTGGATAAAACCCTCTTTGTCAAAAATGAAGGAGGGAAGTTAATGGTAGCTCAAATATATGTTGATGACATAGTGTTTGGGGGAATGTCAGAACAAATGGTTAAACATTTTGCTGACCAGATGAAGGCTGAATTCGAAATGAGTCTCATGGGAGAACTGACTTATTTTCTTGGACTGCAAGTCTCACAGATGGAGGACTCAATCTTTCTATCTCAAAGCAAGTATGCATGGAACATTGTCAAGAAGTTTGGTATGGAGAATGCCAGTCACAAAAGGACCCCTGCACCTACTCATTTAAAGCTATCCAAAGATTCAAGTGGGGTTAAGGTGGACCAAAGTCTGTATAGAAGCATGATAGGAAGTTTGTTGTACTTAACAGCCAGCAGACCTGACATTGCTTTTGCAGTTGGAGTTTGTGCAAGATACCAAGATGATCCTAAAGTCAGTCATATCAACCAAGTAAAGAGAATTTTGAAGTATGTAAGTGGAACTTACAACTATGGCTTGCTGTACTCTCATGGTTGTGAACCAACTCTGACTGGTTATTGTGATGCTGATTGGGCTGGAAGTGCTGATGATAGAAAAAGCACCTCTGGAGGATGTTTCTTCTTAGGAAATAATCTGGTCTCCTGGTTCAGCAAGAAACAGAACTGTGTGTCCCTCTCTACTGCTGAAGCTGAATACATTGCAGCTAGTAGTAGCTGTTCTCAAATGATCTGGATGAAACAGATGCTTACTGAGTATAATGTCACACAAGATGTTATGACATTGTACTGCGACAATCTGAGTACAATCAACATCTCCAAGAATCCTATTCAGCATAGCAGGACCAAGCATATTGACATAAGACATCACTTTATCAGAGACCTTGTAGAAGAGAAGACGATTAAACTGGAACATGTTGCCACTGAGCTACGACTGGCTGACATTTTTACCAAAGCACTTGATGCAAATCAATTTGAAAACTTGAGGGGCAAGTTGTGTATTTGCCAACAGGAGGAATTGTAGCAATTAATTTTGCTTAAAACAAGGGTTGAAGGAGTTATTTTTGTTAAGTCTATTTTGATTGGCTTAATCATATGCCTTCCCATTTCTTTCATAATTATTAAGAAGCTGAATAGACACTCATTTGTCTCCTTCCTCTCACAACTCTGCAACAAATCCCATTCTCTCAATCAAAGTTCTCTCTCTAGTTGGAACAGGAGGAGACTGAAGGAAACAAAAGGGAAGAGGGTGCTGCTGAAGATCAGCTCAATGCTGAAGAAAGTAGCTCCTCTGGAGATGATAGTGCTTAAAGTTTGGTGGAGTTGACAAGCTTGATGCCGGTTCCTGTTGATGCAAGTGTCTTTAGATTTTATTTGTTGGTTTTATTACTTATTTTGGATGACTATATAACATTTAAGTACATGTATCTTTGGCCCATTTGTGGCTAAAGAGGGGGAGATATTTTGTGTTAATTACTTGGTAGACATTATATTTTTCTGCAGTCATATTCATTCTGCTGCTCTATATTCTCTGATTGCTTAGGGGTTTTAGCCAAAAATCTGCCAAAGGGGGAGTTCGTAAGTGTTTAGTTATTGGCATGTATTTTTGGTAAAACCAGGTGTATAAATGTCATGACTGATGTCATAACATTCTGGATTATTAGGTTCTTTTTGCATAAAAAGTATGGCACACAGTAGCTACTGTGTGTGAGTGTGTATCTGAGCATTTTGTAAAAGATCACATTTATTGCCTTCTACCAAAATCAGTAAACAGGAATTCTAATGTCATAACAAATGTTAAGACATCCTGTACTGATCTAACATATATGCAGTTTGGTTAATTCTGAGATTTTTCAGGAAGATGGCTCATTCTTTCCAGAACAGAATCTCACGTGGACTTTAGGTTAACCTAGCTCAACCCTAATCTGGTTGATAAAGTCTTGTGACCAAGTCTTAAGGTTAAACCTAATTAACCCTAGCTTTTTGTGGAAACCCTAACTGAAGAAACAGCTGCTATATATTCAACTGGATTGCTGTTTGGAAAGTAACTCTTGGACTGAAGACCAATTAGGAGCTGTATAGTTTTAACTGCTGTAATCCAAGCAAGTATCATTGTGATAAGTGACTTGGAATAGGTTTTGATTGTAAGGGTTTTTGTATCACTCAAAGCTTTGAAGCAAGAGTGTTTTGTGTCTCTTGACTAAAGCTTTGAAGCAAAGTCAAGTTAGGTTTATGTATCACTCAAAGTTGTGAAGCAAGAGTGTTTGTGTTACTTGATTAAAAAGCTGTGAAGCATAATCAAGTGTATGTTCTGAAGAGTGTCTTCATTAATTCATTAGTCAATTGTTTTAAGTATCACTGTTGTGATTGAGGGGGAGTGAGTAGGAACTCAGGTTTAAGTTGAACTTAGATTGAAGTTGCATTGGGTAGGTCTTAAGTGAAGGAGATAAACTGGTTGGTTTATTCCTGAATTAATATCTCTTATAGTGGATTTCCTCCCTGGCTTGGTAGCCCCCAGAGTAGGTGTTGTTTCACACTGAACTGGGTAAACAATTGACTGTGTTCTTTACTGTTTTTATTTACTGTCTTATAGAAAGTCAGATACGGTGTCATAACATTCACTGTGACATTGAGTATCTACTGCCAGAATTTCAATTGGCATCAGAGCGGGCACCATGCCTGTATTACTGGGTGAGATCTAGGGATATCACTTTCTGGCACTATGGACAAAGAAGGAGTTTTTGGAAATAGACCACCCATTCTGGATGGAACAAATTATGACTACTGGAAACCTCGTATGATTGCCTTCTTAAAATCTCTGGACAAAAAGGCTTGGAGAGCTGCTGACAAAGGATGGAACCATCCCACCATAACTGAGAAAGATGGGACAATCAGTCTGAAGCCTGAGGAAGAATGGAGCAAAGAAGAAGATGAGTTAGCCCTGGGAAATTCCAAAGCTTTAAATGCCTTGTTCAATGGAATTGATAGAAACATTTTCAGACTAGTACATCAATGTGAACTGGCCAAGGAAGTGTGGGACACTCTCAAAACTACCCATGAAGGCACATCCAAAGTAAAAATGTCAAGGATTCAGATGCTGACTACAAAGTTTGAGAACCTAAGGATGAAGGAAGATGAAACCATTCATGAGTTTCACATGAACATCTTGGAGATTGCCAACACCTCAGGAGCATTGGGTGAAAAGATGTCTGAAGAAAAACTGGTGAGAAAGATTCTCAGATCCCTGCCTAAAATATTTGCAATGAAGGTAACTGCTATAGAGGAAGCCCAGGACATCAGCAACTTAAAGGTGGATGAACTCATTGGGTCTCTTCAGACTTTTGAGATGGGGATCAGTGACAATGTTGACAAGAAAAACAAGAGCATAGCACTTGTATCCAACACTGAAGATGAAAACAAGGAGGATGAAGAAGAAAATATTTCAGAAGCTATAGCCATGCTTGGAAGACAATTCAACAAACTCATCAAGAGAATGGATCCAAAGTCAAGGTCAAATGTTGAGAACATCCCCTCTGACATTAACAGATCTTATGACTCCAGCAGAAGACCAAGGTTTGAAGAGAAGGGAAATCAAGGCATAGGAATTCAATGCCATGGTTGTGAAGGATATGGGCACATTCGAGCTGAATGTCCTACCTTTCACTAGGAGTATTATTTGACAGATAAATGGGTGGAAATGTCACTAAATAACCATAAAAAGATGCTTCTGGGGCTAGAATATGTGCCACAAAGTAAACTCAGATGATGAATTCCCTTTCTTTCTCCACGCTAATCAGAAAATCTGCAGTTTAATATCAACAAAACAAAAAACACAGAATATCAATTATGGCAGTTTTCCATCATGGTTTCAGAAGCATAAAAAATGTCAAGACTATAAATTAGAAACAAGCACGTATCTGCTAATCATAGTTTCCTTATGAAGTTCTGAACTGATATTCTCCTTACTTAGGCCAAAAATATATGAAACTTCAGAATGTGTACAACATCAGAATCAGGATGTCTACATTGTATTTTAAACATGCAAATCTAACAATGCATAAGTAAAATGATGAGGGTCAGCAGAAGCTTACCTTGCAGCAGGAAAATGTTCTGTGAGCTGGAGCCTGGTTCTGACTTTTTGTAATGTTCTGATCAGTTTCCTCACGTACTCAGCAGGCTGGGACAACCTTTATCTTAGGCTATGAATGGCTGGAAAAATCTGGAACAACCAAGAAGCAATGTTCTGACCTTTTGAGGTGGAGACTGATGAAGAACGTGTTACAGCCAGAAAACAGAAGTTAGGACGACTTCTAAATGTATATCAGAAGTTGTACGGATGGTTTTGTCAAGAAACACTTGACGAAATTTGGAGTTTGAATGCAAGAATAAAAAACTAGAAGGTTTTGTATTTGTGTTTGTAGTTTCGGATTTCTGGAAATTTTAGCAAGGTTTCAAGGCTTTTTATTTTTCAATTTTCTCCCCTTTACAGTTGCCAATGAAGTTCAATTTATAGGCAAGGATTTTGTAGCTCGGAGAAGTCAAGAGTACAACCATCATGCTAGGGCGCTGACTTATTCTTGAAGCAAGTTAAACAAGTATGGTGGTTAGCAGCTTTTAGCTGTGCCTAAGATGGATTTGTAAGCATGAATTAAGGAAAAGTACCCTCAGAGGCAAAAGTAAAGCATGGGCCCATCATAAACTTGTACAAAAGTCTGCTTTTCAAGGACAATAATGGTACTTCTATCTCACACGTGGGGAAATCCTTTGGATAAAAACTCAAAAGTGGTTGTGAGCATTAAATGATGATGAGATTTATCAAACCAGAAATCCTACAATATGAGATTATGCATCATAGCTTGATTCTGGGTCAGAAGTTCAGCATCAGCGTAACTTAGAATAAACATCCAACTTCTGATCTTTGAATATCCTTGCTCCAGCATATTCTGAAGGAGTTCTTAGACTTTCTAGAAAGCTTGTAACACGCTTTGTAAATCCTCTTTGAATTTCTCTTGCAAATTCTAACTGGACCTACATGAAAACTGGTTCAGAAGTTTTAACCAAATCCTGTTTTGGGAAGATCCAGAATTTACTGAATGTTTCAGTTTCAATGTCGTGTCTTTGAAGATGTATAACTTGAAATCCCAGCATTTCTAGGAGAAGTTCTATTCTGCAATGTTTTAGATCTCATTGAAATCTACAACTCTTGTGTTAGAAGTTCTTCTAGAATCAACTTGCATTATGGTGAAAATCTGGCTAGAAGCTCCGAACTCAACATATTTCCTAATCACTTAGAAAAATTTCTAAGTATTTACAATTTTGACTTTTTCAATATAATCTTGACTTTTGATTTTTCTTAATGAAACAAACTTCATATTCCAACATGTCTTGATGAAATATGATTCTTGGAACTTAATTTTTATCCAAAAATCAAAGTTCGACTTTTCAGTGTGTAATTGACCATTTTTCTCTTGTGCCAATTCCAAACTTAAATTGATGTATCAGGGTTGCAAGCTTGATGTTATTGGAGATTTGGTGAAAGAATCCTTGATAAATGAGAGGGCAAATTTTGGGGTATAACACAAACAAATTAATCAAAGAAAGCAAGTAAAGGTGATCTAGCCCTAAGGTAACCCCACTTTTAAGATGATCCCCAGCAGAGTTTCCAGTTCTGTAACGTGGTGGGAGAACTGACTTGGGGTGTTTTGCATTTGATCGCAATTGTGAGGATAGCAAGAGTCGCCACTGACTTTTCTTTTATCCAACAAGGAAAGGCTGAAAAGATCAGGAAAGACCTTTCGAGAGTTTTCTTGAGTTCGGGGGGTAGGTTATGAAAAGGGAAGGTATTAACACCCTTTTAATCCGTAGTCATCTACGGGCTCTTAGTTTCTTGCTAGGTCACTTGCTTTTGTTTGAAAATGTGCTTGTTGTTAAATTGCAATTCAGTGTGTCGAAACTATGTGTCGAAAAGATTTGATTTGATTTAGTAACAAAATAGATATTTTGGGATTTGGGCTTAGGGTGTAAGCTCAGTTATAAATAGAGGGAGTAACCCCTATTTTTTGTAAGCAAGTCAAGCAAGTCATTCATATTACTTTGCAGTTGCAAAGTGAATAAGAAAGTTTTCACAGTTTATGAGCAGAGAGAAACTCTATAGAAATTATTTGTCTTGTCTTCTTTCTTTGTTTGTCTCATAATTAAATTGTCATTGTGGTAGAAATTCATCATAGATATTTGGTGGATTTCCAACATCTGGTATCAGAGCTTTGTTTCAATTCGAGGGAAGTGTCAATCAAGAACGATTGAAGAATTCACGGTGACAAGTTATGGGAATTCAAACTATCTAGCAACGCTACCAATTCTCAAAGTTGACAACTTTGAGAATTGGTGCAAACAAATGAAAGTCTTATTCAGGTGTCAAGGTCTTTAAGAACTTGTAAAAGATGGAGTCGAAGCGCTTGGAGAAAATGCTTCATAAGAAGAAAAGAAGAAATACACAGAATCTGAGAAGCTGAGTTATAAAGCATTATTTATAATTCATCATTGTGTCAACCCAGACAATTTCGAAAAGGTTAGTAATTCAGAATCTGCAAAAGAAGCTTGGGAAATCCTTGAGAAGTCTTTTAGAGGCGTTGAGAAGTTGAAAAAAGTGAGGTTACAAACTTACAAAAGGACGTATGAACTGCTTTAGATGGAAGACAATGAAAGCATATCTGATTTCTTCACTAGAGTTACAAAACTAGTAAATCAAATCAAGATATATGGAGAAACGTTAACAACAAGAGTTATTGTTTCAAAGATCTTGAGATCTTTAGCTCCTAAGTTCGACCACATAGTGGTGGCGATAGAAGAGGGGAAAGACTTGTCGAAATTGAAAAAGGAAGAGCTTCAAGGGACGCTTGAATCTCATGAAAAAAGAATGAATGAAAGAGCTGCAGGAAAATCGAAGAGTGATGTGGCCTTGCAGACACATTCAGCAAAAGAGACCAAAGGCAAAGGAAAGTGTTTAGACAGAGGTAGAGGTGGCTACAACAAATCGAATGGTAGAGGAAACCAAATCGAAGGAAACATGTCGAATCAAAGAAGACCATAACAAGGCAACCAAAGAGGCGGTGTTGCAAATAGAGGAAGAGGTGGTGGTCGAAAACTTGATAAGAGTCACATTCAATGTTACAATTATCAGAAGTATGGTCACTATTCGAGTGATTGTCCAGAAAAACGAAAGAATCAAGAAAGTGATGCAAAGCTTGCAAAACATGAAGAAGAAGAGATGATGCTGATGGTCACAACAAAAGATGAAGATAGATTCAAGGACCAATGATACTTGGACTCAGGATGCTCATCACATATGTCTGGAAGGAAATACTGGTTTGTCAATAAATAGCCCTCAATGAAAAATATGGTAAAATTTGCAAATGACAATACCCTAGAAGCTGAAGGTATTGGTGATGTTATGATTATGAGGAAAGATGGCAAAAGGTCAGTAATCTCTAATGTGTTATACATACCAGGAATGAAGAGCAATTTGCTCAGTATAGGGCAGTTGATCGAAAAGAATTATAAAGTGTCAATTGAAGATAAGATGATGAGAGTCGTTGATGCAAATGGGAGATTAATCTTGAAGGCTCTTATGTCTCAGAATCAAACCTTCAAGATTAAACTAAATGTGATGGAGCACAAGTTCCTTTCAACTGCAGCTAGTAGATATGAATGGATATGGCATTATAGACTAGGCCATCTCAACTTCAGAGACATCAGAGACTTGAAGAGAAAAAATATGGCTTCAGGATTTCCTGAAATTGACATTCCAAACGAAATATGTGAGGAATGTGTGCAGGCGAAGCAACACAAGAATAGCTTCAGCAAGGATGCAGGAAGTAGGTCAAAGGCTAGTCTTGAAGTCATATACTCTTATGTATGTGGACCAATCCAGGTGGATTCAATGGGAGGTAACAAATACTTTGTTACATTCATAAATGATATCAGTCAAAAGTTGTGGACTTATCTGATCAAGAAGAAAAGTGAAGTGATCGAAGTATTTGCCAAGTTTAAGTCTACGGTCGAAAGACAAAGTGGTCGAAAGCTCAAAGTTTTGAGAACTGAAGGTGGTGGAGAATATGTGTCGAAAGACTTCGACAGGCTATATGAAAAGGAAGGGATTGTGCATGAGGTGGTGCCACCCTATACTCCACAACAAAATGGAATTGCAGAAAGGAAGAATCGAACCATCATGAATATGGTGAGAAGTATGTTGAAAGGTAAGAATTTACCTAAATAATTTTAGGGTGAAGCTGTTTCGACTGCAACATACATTTTGAACATATGTCCTACAAAGAAGCTAGAAGGAATTACTCCAGAAGAATGTTGGTCTGGTGTGAAGCCTAGCTTGAGTCATCTGAAGGTATTTGGATCTATTGCACATAGACATGTGCTAGATTAGTTGAGAAGAAAACTTGATGACAAGTCAAGTCAAATGATTCTAGTTGGATATCATTCTACAGGAGGCTACAAGTTGTCCGATCTAGTGAAAAAGCAGATTGTGATCAGCATGGACGTGATCATAGATGAGTTTAAAGAATGGGATTGGACTGAAAATTTCAAGAAATATTCAGTGGGAATCCTATTCGAAGAACTAGAAACTCAAGTCAAAAGAGAAGTTCGACAAGAGAAACCAGCAGATATACTGAGTACAAGCATACCTCAAAGAACAAGACGCATGCTTGCAAGATTGCAAGATTGTGTGATTACATCAGATGATGTAATAGATAATGAAGGTGAGCTGGTACATTATGCTTTCTATGCAGATGTCGAACCTCTTAATGCAGCTGAAGCATTAAAGGATTTGAAGTGGGTGAAAGCAATGAACGAAGAAGTGAAGTCTATCAAAGACAACAACACTTGGTCACTTGTCGAATTTCCTCAATACAATAAGGCAATTGATGTCAAGTGGGTATACAAAGTGAAAACAAATTCGAAAGGGGAAGTAACTCGACACAAAGCAAGGCTTGTGGCGAAAGGATTTATACAGAAAGAAGGAAGAGACTTTGATGAAGTTTTTGCACCTGTTGCTAGGATGGAAACAATTAGGTTGGTTGTTGGTCTAGTAGAAATAAACAGTTGGCACATATGTCAGATGGACGTGAAGTGTGCATTTCTAAATGGACTCTTAGATGAAGAAGTCTATGTTAAACAACCAATTGGGTTTATGAAACATGACGAAGAAATAAAGGTGTACAGGATGCATAAAGCCCTGTATGGATTGAGACAAGCTCCAAGAGCTTGGAATAAGAAAATTGATAGTTTTCTAAGGGAGAAGGAATTTATAAAGTGCACAACTGAACATGGAGTATATGTAAGAAGAAGCAAGATTGAATTTCTTATACTATTTCTCTATGTAGATGATTTGTTGATAACAGGTAACTGTAAAAGTGAGATCGAAAACTTCAAAGGTGATCTCAACAAGGAATTCAAAATGTTTGATTTGGGTGAGATTTCATATTTCCTTGGAATCGAATTCTTAAAGAGCAGTAGAGGTTTGATGATGCATCAAAGAAGATATGCAGGAGAAATTCTCAAGAGGTTTGAAATGGAAGAATGCAACCCAACTTCGACACCTGCAGAACCAAGACTGCAACTGTCGAAAGATGCAGATGAAGATGATGTTGATCCAACCCAATACAGAAGACTTATTGGATAATTAAGATATATTTGTCATACAAGGCATGCCTTAGCATACAATGTAGGTATGGTAAGTAGATTCATGCAGAAGCCAAAGGTATCACATCTAGCAGCAGTAAAAAGGATACTGAGGTATCTCAAAGGAACTTTAGATTATGGCATTTCGTTTTCTGCAGCTGATAAAGGAAAATAATGCAAGTTAGTTGGATACACTGATTCAAGTTGGTGTAGTGATGCTGAAGATCGAAAGTCAACAGAAGGATATGTGTTTATGCTAGGTGGTGCACCATTTGCTTGGAATTCAAGAAAGGAACCAGTAGTGGCATTATCATCATGCGAAACAAAATATATATGTGCTTCTCTTTGTGCATGTCAAGCAACTTGGATGGTGAACTTGGTCGAAGAGATAATAGGGAAAGATCATGGAGAAATTACCATGAAGATCGACAGCATGTCAGATATCAATCTGGCGAATAACCCAATAGAACATGGTCAAAGTAATCACATCGAAATGAGGTTCCATTATCTTCGAGAGCAGGTAGCAGATGGGAAGATGAATTTGGAACACTGCAGAACTGAGAATCAAATTGCAGACATCACGACGAAGGGAGTGCAAGTCAAAGTATTCAGAAGACTAAGAGCCATGATGAACATAGATAGTTTAGACACAATGAATTAGGTGGTGTGTTAAATTGTAATTCAGTGTGTCGAAAAGATTTGATTTGTTTTAGATTTAAATAGATTTGATTTAAGTCTAGAATAAATTAGATTTAATTTAGTAACAAAATAGATATTTTGGGCTTTGGCGTTAGGGTGTAAGCTCAATTATAAATAGAGGGAGTAACCCCTATTTTTTGTAAGCAAGTCATTCACAGTATTTTGCAGTTGCAAAGTGAATAAGAAAGTTTTCACAGTTTGTGAGCAGAGAGAAACTCTGTAGAAATTATTTGTCTTGTCTTCTTTCTTTGTTTGTCTCATAATTAAATTGTCATTGTGGTAGAAATTCATCATAGATATTTGGTGGATTTCCAACACTTGTGGTGTGGGTTTGGAAATTATTTTGAAAAATAATATCCTTGTAATGATTCTTGTCTCTATAAGAATGCGTATAAAGTGTTTTGTCTTTTGAAAAATGCTTCAAAGTGAAGCGATGGTGTATAAAATATTTTTTTGTGAGCAAGCGAGCAACTAGCAGTAACCCACCTACTCAAAAGGTCTTAAATGTTCTTTTCCTCCTCCTTAGATGTTGTTATCTTACCATTGTTTTGGTAAGAAACCCCATCGTTGGATGTCGAGGGATGGGTGCGAGATGTTTGTATAGTCATAGAAGGCAACTTATGGAATCCTTTAGAAATGTCGTTTAGGGACTAGATCGTTTACCGAAGGCAACATTGAGGGTCATCGAGGACTACGATCTTTTATTGGGGGTCTTTTCTAAAATGCCCATATTCGAGGGACATGACTATTTTCCAAAAGGCAACAAAGTGAGACTACCCTAAGGGTGCTAGTGTGCAAGTGTGTTTGATTTACATGAATTTAGTCTTGATTAGGGTTATCTATTTGTTGATTTCATGTCTTGCCATACACACCCTAATTACTAACAATATACGGAAGCAATAAAAGTGCAGAAAAGTGAAGTCCTACACTATTACATCATTTAGGGATGGGGGATACATAATCACAAATGAGGATTTGCAAGAATTTAAATCCTAATCATCTATTACAACCATATTGAATTGTACAATATAAGAAAAGGATTTGTTTTAAAAATAGTTTTTTGTCATAATAAAATAAAGGAAAATAATAAGAGAAAATATTTTTGATGTTTTTGTATGTTAAAAAAAATAGACAAAAAAGAATAAAAAATATTGAAAAATAGGATCAGCATGTTGCTGAAAGCAAAACAAAGGGGATCAGAAGTTCTCATGCTAGGCGCGCTGTGGTTTAGAATGGAACGTTAGAGGTGATCAGAAGTTCTGGGTTGATTCCATTGGGATCCTGAAATAAGCGTTAGAGGGAAAAAACATAAGTTCTGGGTTGTGTTTAGACAGTGAGCAAAAAGTCAAAAGTTATGTGTTGTGTTAAATAGTGAGTAACAAGTCAGAAGTTTTGTGTTGTGTTAAATAAAGAGTAACATCAGAAGTTTTGTGCTGTGTTAAACAGTGAGTAAAATTAGAAGTTTTATGTTGTGTTAAATAGTGGGTGAAAATGAGAAGTTCTGTGCTATGTTAAACAGTGGGTGAAAATCAGAAGCTCTGTGTTACATTTCAACTCCTTCCTTACATCAATCAGCTCATCAGCAACTTAATCAGTTCTTAACAACAACTAGAATCAGAAATATAAAAGCACAACAATTCATAGAAGTTCTAATCCTAATTCTGAGCCTAGCTTTATTCAAGAAGTTCTGATCCACGGTTTTTCTACTTATGCAATGATATGGACAACATCAATACTATGATATTTACATATTTAATGATGTTTTGAATGAAAAGATTCATAGTCAGAAAGACTTACCTTGAATCTGGAACGTGCGTTTGGGGCTTGAGCTACTGCCTTCAAATGTTCTTGAGTCAGCAAGGACAATGGAACAGAAAATGCTATGTTCTTTGATTCAAAGAGAAGAACAAAGGTTTTGGTTTTGTTTGGGAATTATGTGTTTATGAATGTTGACTGTTTTTTCTCTTCTCTCTTTGATAATTCTCTCTTTCCCAAAAGCCAGCCCCTTGAAAGTGTGATGGAGTAACTTATTTATAGGTGAGTTTGTTGTGGTTTTAGGAGAAAAACAAATGAGATTTAAACCTTTTTTGCATACTGTTCCATTGCTTTTTAATCACAGGTTTTATATGCTAATTTGGTGCAAATATAGGGTTTGAGAAAGTGCAGGCGTGGACTGGATTAGCACCTGATTACCGGACTGTGCTACAGTAGGGCAGCGGGCTGCTTAAACAAGGTTTTGGGATTTGGTGATGTTTTGATCGCAGAAGACCAGAAACTCAGCCTTCATATGTTGAAGAGTCAATGTTCTGACCGAAGAACATTGCTTCTATATGTTCTGATTGAAGGGTCATATTCTGAACCGTCCGTGAAAATTCTGATTGCACTTGCATGGAGGCTGGCCCAGAAGTTCTGAAGTATCATGTTCTCTTAATACTTAGAAAATTTTCTAAATGTTTAGAAATTTGATCTTTTTAAAGCAATTTCTGACTTTTGATTTTGATGAATTAATTTCATGTCTTGATGAAATATAATTGTTGAAACTTGATTTTTGATCCAAAAGTCAAAGTTTGACTTTTCAGTGTGCTTTTGACCATTTTTCCCTTGTGAATGGCTTTCTTGGAAAATTGTAATCCAAGGCTTGAAACTTGATAGAAGCAAACCTGAGGGTCCAAGGTGATTATTTGAGAAATGAGAGGGCAAATTTTGGGGTACAACAGAATGCATATGTCTCAGAAGGTCTAGAACTAGGAATGTGGAGCCTGAGGTTGAAACCGGGGTTGAAAATGCACCTTGGCTGCAAATGATGCAACAAATGCAATAACAAAATTAATTGATGATGCAACTTATGCAGGGTATGCAAGGACAACAACCAACAATGCATTCTTCATGAAGAAACCACCATAGTTCTTGGGTGCCCTCGATCACGTGTAAGCTAATGATTGGCTTTATAGAATGGAAAGGATATTCCATGCTATCTATTGTACTAAGGAAGAGAATGTAGACTTTGCTGCTCAAATGATGAATTGACCGATTGGTAGGTGGTGGGATATTACATCCACCTATTTCACCTCTCAAATGATCCCAAAGGATTGGCAACATTTCAAGATGGCTTTCTTGGAGAAGTACTACCCCAATAGCTATCATGCTCATAAAGAGTGTGAGTTTCAGTTGTTCAAGAAAGGCAACATGTCAGTGTCAGAGTATGGTGAGAAGTTTAAAAACATCGTTTCCTATTCCATACAAGTTATTTATGCACCTGATGAGCTTTGGAAGATTGATCAGTTTATGTTCAGGCTGAAGGCAGATGTTGCTCATAGTGTGTCTCAGAGGGAGTTCACCACCTATGCCAAGTGTTTAAGGCAATGTTATGTTGCTGAGAACAGTTTGAAGAGTATTCAGGATGAGAAAAAGAAGAACAAGTTCGTGCGTAAGGAGCAAGGGAAATCGGGTCAATATTTGAAGTCTCAAAATTCTCCAACCACAAAAAAGTAAGCTTATGGTGATTGGTCATCTCGGCCTCCTCAGTGTGGAAAGTGCAATAAAAGACATCATGGGAAGTGTACGACGGGTCCGAGGGAGTGTTTCAAATGTGGTACTCTAGGTCACTTTGCACGATTTTATCCCTTTCAGTTCACTCCTGAGAAGACTACATGTCGGGTTTACACCTTGGATGTTAGGAAGGCCAAGGGGAACACCAACCTTGTTGTTGGTATATGTTATATTAATACATGGCCCTTTTTGTATTAGTTGATTATGGAGAGATACATTCCTTTATTTCTAATCAATGTGTGCGACAACTCAATTTTGAAGCAAGTATTCTTCCTAATCCTATGATTATCTCATCTTCCACTGATGATATAGTAGAAGCTCAAAAAACCTGCAAGGATTATTCTGTCATGTTCAACAACCATAATTTCTTGATTCATCTTGTTTGTCTTCCACTCAAAAAGATTGATGTGATATTTGGTATGGACTGGTTGTCAGCTAACTCAGTATACATTGGGTGTAAGGAGAAGGCTATCTTCATTTCTGCTGAGGAGACCACTCCAATTGATGCTATTATAATCTGATCAAATGTACGGTTAACATGGTCAATTGTCTTTTTGCGTAAGAGAAGTCCTTTATTTTGGATCTCACCAATGATTCATAAGATAAGAAGAGTGTGTTGGAGATTCCTGTTGTGTGTGAGTTTCCTGATGTCTTTCCTGAGGATGTCACTTCTCTTCCACCAGAAAGGGAAGTTGAGTTCTCTATTAACCTTGTTCCGAGAACGGCTATGGTTTCTATTGCCCCTTATCGGATGTCTCCTGCAGAGTTGAGAGAATTAAAGAGTTAATAGGAAGAATTATTGGTGAGACACTTTGTTCGGCCTAGTGTTTCTCCATGGGGAGCTCATGTTTTGTTGGTTAAGAAGAAGGACGGTAGTATGCGCTTATGCATCAACTATCGACAATTGAATAAGGTGACAATAAAGAACAAGTACCCTCTACTGCGAATTGATGATCTTATGGATCAGTTGAAATGAGCCAGTGTGTTCTCGAAGATTGATCTCAAATCAGGATACCATCAAATTCGGGTTAAGAGCTCGGATGTATCAAAGACCACTTTCAAGATGCGATATGGTCATTATGAATTCTTGGTTATGCCATTTGGAATGGCCAATGCTCCTGTCGTATTTATGGATTACATGAACCGGGTGTTCCAGCCATATCTGGACCAGTTTGTGGTGATCTTTATAGATGACATGTTAATTTACTCCCGGACTCTTGAGGAGCATGCGGAACACTTGAGGACCGTATTATCTATCCTTCGAGAGAAATAATTGTTCGTGAAGTTTAGTAAGTGCAAATTCTGGATGTCTGAAGTTAAGCTCCTTGGACGTGTTATATCCCATGGAGGAGTGGCGGTGGATCCATCGAAAATGGAAGTTATGGTGAATTGGGAACGACCAAAGAATGCAACTGAAGTCCAAAATTTCCTAGGGTTGACAGGTTATTATCGGAGATTCATTATGGGATTTTCCAATTATCACTACCCATTGATGAAACTTACAAGGAAGAAAGTATCCTTCAATTGGAATTTCGAGTGCGAGCGGAGTTTTCAGAAGCTAAAGGAGAAGTTGACTACTACCCAAATATTGGTAATTCCAGATTCGAATCAGTCATATGAGTTTTTCTATGATGCCTCCAAGAAGGAATCAGGTGGAGTGCTAATGCAAGATGGACAAGTTGCGGCTTATGCCTCTAGACAGTTGAGATCTCACGAAGAGAATTATCCTACTCATGACCTTGAATTTTTTATGATTGTCTTTGCTCTTAAGGTGTGGCGACATTACTATGTGTGATACGGTGGCAGAACCAATTGTTAATACCGGTTTCCATTTTTTGTTCGCAAATGTCACGGTAAGTAAGAGTCGCCGCCGACTTTTATTTCATCCAATCAGGAAAAGGAAAAAGAACAGTAAAAACCTTTTTCGAGATGTTTCTGAGTACTCGGGGTAGATTTATAGAAAGGGAAGGTGTTAGCACCCTTTCTATCCATGGTTTTCCATGGGCTCTTAGGTACTTTCTCATTTTTAAATTGCTTGTGTGTGTTTTGCTTTGAAAAGTTTTATTTTACTTCATTTTAACCCTTGTTTATGTCCTCAAGAGTGTTACGAAATTGTTTTTGAAAACTTTGTTTGGGAAAGTGTTGGTGTGAAAAAGATTTGTTTGTTTGAGCAAGTACCTAGGAACTAATCTACCTACTCGAAAAAAGTCTGTTCTTTTTCCTTTTAGACAATGCTATCCCATTATTGAGAAATAGGTAGCACCGTCGTTGGAGTTTTAAAGGGACGTTCGAAGGGACGAAATGGTCACTGAAGGCAACATGTAAGGATACCTTAGCATTTCGAAGGGACTTTCATCATATATTCTTAGGCAACACCGAGGGACAAGATTATTTCTCATAGGCAACTCGACGGACGTTAAGGGACTATGATCTTTATGATGACTTTTAGATTGAGGGTCTTTTGCTAAGATATCCCTACGTTCGAGGGACACGGCCATTATTTCCGAGGCAACCAAGTGAGGCAAACCCTAGGAGTGAGCATGTGCGAGTGTAATTTTCAATTAATTTGTCTTTGCATATTTAGGGTTTTCTACCGTATTAATTTTCAGTTTGTCTTTCCATATAATCCTATTAACATACATCTAAGCAGTTTATAGTTTGCGGAATTAAAAGCAAGAAAGTTTAAAGTCCTAGCTATTACAAGGCTTTTGCAGATACATAATTATTTTGGACTGAAAATAAAAAGGCGGAATTTAAACCCTAATTACTATTACAACCTCGAAACAGTTACGATAATAATAAAAGGAAATTAAAAAATACGCGCGGCGAATTAAATGCGAGAATAATTTATGAAACCTAAAAAATCTAATTGAAAAAAGATTTAGGTTAGTTTTTTTTAGAAAAATTAATTAGGTTATGTACAAATTAAAACCCTAATTTCTAATTAATTTAAATTATAAAAAATGAATTAAATTTTCCCTAAATTAAATTAAACTAATTAATTAAGGAAATAAAATATTTTTATAGAAAAAAATGATTTTTATGTTTTTTTATTAAATAAAAAATAATGATTTTTTTGGTGTTATTTTAATAAAGGAAAATAATTAGTAAAACACTTTAAAAAATTAAAATAGAAAAGAAAAGAATGGGCATGTGTTGTGCCAGCCTGAGAGTGCACCATAGTCCTTCATTGTTTGAGGGGTTGAATCTGAATTATTGATACATCCAATGGTCAAATAGTGGTAGCGCATGGTAGGCGTTTTGGATGATGGTGCATTGAATCTGTAGAAACAAAGTAAGAAAACAAAATTTGCTGGGATGGTTAGTTGTATATATAATAACATAAATAAAATATAAAGGAAATAAAATGGTCTTTCCCAAACGCGCGCGTGATTAAAATCACCCAATAGGATTCTGCCACCTAATTGTCTTCTTCCCCATAACTGTTGTTTTTGGCCACACTTTTACCTACAAACATTTCCGTCACTAAAGGGTATAGTGACGGATTTTGTTCGTAGCCATAAACCTGTAAAATTAAAAAAAATGCAGCACAAGCAGAATAAATTCAAACCAAAGACATGGATCAATGGAAAATCATCTTCTAAGCATGATAGTACCCCTGATTTTGTCAAATTTTGCCTCTATATGGAATTCCCAATTTGGGACCTCAAAACCCTAACAATGGCATCGTTCCATTCCTGCACTTAAACTTCAATCAAACTGTTATACCCCAAAATTTTCCCTTCCTTTTTATCAATATTTCTCATCACAAGGCTCTTTGAACTCAAGATCCAGCTAGGATTTGCTCTGCTCAGGACATCTCCTTGCACTGATGACCTAAATTAGGGTTTGAGTTTGCACAGGTATTTTTTGACCTACAATGCCCAAAATGACTTTCATACTTCATGTTGGACTCATAAGTTTGTCCATACCAAGTTTCAAGCCTTGAATCAAATTTTAGACCAGTCAATTGGACAGTTGACCTAAAAATCAGTTGTATTGGGGAAAAAGTCAATTGTGGCCAATTTACAGTCAAACCTCATGAATTTTGACCCACATCAACATTATGAACTCATATGAATCATTTGATCAAGTTTGGACCACAACTCCACAAGAAATTTGATCAGATCACCAAAAGGGCAAAATGGTCATTTTTAGGGTTTTGACTGTACAAAGGCAATTTCTGACTTTTTGACCTAGCCAATGGAAAATTAGGCTCAACCATGGACTCAAGGACTCAATGGAATCATCTTGACCTATTCAACAAGTTCAAAAGACCTCAATTGCATTGAATTGACAGATGAATTTTTCAATCAACTGATCAAAATTTGACTGAACACTGAAAAGTCAAACTTTGACTTTTTGGTCAAAATCAAGTGCCAAGGGTCATTTTTCATCAAGATGTGTCAAGAAATGAAACTTGTTCATCAAGAAACCCAAAATTGCAAATTAGGGTTTAAATTTGAAAATTTTCATAACTTCGAATTTTTCTAAGTTATGAAATTTTCTTAATTTTTCCTAACTTTGCCCAACATTTTCACCATGATGCAAATGGATTCAAACAAAACCTACAACATGAAAGTTGTATTCCTCCACAAAGTCTACAACTTTAATTCACAAAGTTTTCTCAAAAGAAGCTTGGATCTCAAGTTATGATTTTTGGAACAAGGGTCCCTAAAACTTTTAACTTAGTGAAATTTTGCCCTAGTTTAGGCAGGATTTTGACCTATCTTCTTGGCCATTTTTCACATAGTTCCCCTTGGAATATCAAGTTGCATTTCAAAGATGTATTATAGAGCATGTTTCAAGCTTTCCAAATTGTCTCAGAACTCCTCAAACACATTTGTGGTTAGGGAGAATCGAAGGCTTGAAGTTGGCAAAAACTCACTTTTCATCCATGGCATATTCATGTTCATAACAAATTGCATTTTCAAGTCAGCATGCCTTACACTAGTTTACAGGCCTCTAAACCACTTCACACTCCATAATTAAATGCAAATCCATTAGTCTAAGCTTTTGTTTTGGTCATTTGGACATTGTACACAAAATTAAGCCCTAAGTAGAAAAAGGCACATTTCCATTTTTGCCATAATGTGCTTTATGTCAAACCACAATCCCTTGAGCATTGGTCCATATCTCATAGAGAAAATCAAATCCACAACTTGGAGGGGCCAAGAGCAAAGTATGCAAGCATAAGGAGAGCATGTACAGGCTTGTTTCAATCACTTCCACATTCTTACTTCAAAAACAAGAAACTTGTCCAAAACCTTAGAACTTAAAAACCAGCCAATACCAACTTATGCAAACAGTTTGAATATCTTTCTCACACCCTTTTAAGCTAGAAACACGATTTCTTGAGCCTCTAAACACCCCATAGCCAGAAATCACATTCCCTTGGAAAAACAGGGCAGAACCTACAACTTGAGTTCCATAGCTCATTTAGCTCGTGAGTTTTTCACCAAGTTACTTCAAACACCTTCCATTCAACTCATCCAAGTTATCCCAAACCTCAAACACCAACTGTAACTCCATTTACAGTGTTTGCCATTTTCATTTTAAGCTTGTGCAGGTTGAGTTCTACAGGCTGATTCAAGTACATTCAAGGCAAGCAGGCTATTAGAGAAGGTCAAGTGAAGTTCAAGCAAGCTCCCAGACATCTCAAGCCTTGTTGAAAAGCACTACATTACCTTACACGAAGTCAGCTAAAACAGGTTTTTGTCCACTTCCTATCTCTCTATTTAGGAACATTTAGCTTTAGGTTTGTGAATAAAAAATGTAGTATTCATTGCCATGAAGCTGTACATATGCTCAGTTTTCATTTATATTAAGTGTGCTAAGAGAATTTCATCCATGAACATGCTGAAAAAACTAGGTCAGATTTTAGGGCCAGGGAAATTCTCTCTGGTCTTTGAGAGTTAAGATAAGTTGTTTATATGGTTGGAATCGTCTTGAAATTCTCAACAAGTTTGATGTTATGTGTTTTTGCAATAGAGCTCGTATACATGATCTCGTAGTTTGTACAGGGGACGCGCACTTTTTTCAAAAGCCAGAGGTTGAAGATAAAGTTTTGGGCTGGGCTTGGCCTGGCTGCTTTTGGCACCTCCCCTTTTCCTTTTTGCACCCCCGGCCCAATTTCTTGTACTTTTATATTTTTTAATTTTTATTTTCATTTCTGACTTTATTTATTTATTCCCAAATATAAAAAATTCTCAAAAATATTTTCATAATTTTTCACATTTATTTTGCATTTTATTTTTATTTTTCTAACATAGAAAACATTTTAAATACTTTTATCTTATTTCTTAAAACTTGAAAATAATATACAAAATTATACTTTTATTTTTATTTTTTTATTTTTTATTCATACTAAAAATATTTTTATAAATATATTTTATTTTTGTATATATTTTTATTTTAGTTAATATAAAAAATACATATATATATAAATATATACTTTTATTTTATTAAATACTTTAGAATAAAAAATACAAAAAATTACATTTTTACTTTTATCATTATTTATACTAAAAAATACTTTTTCTAAGTATATTTTATTTTGTATATATTAATATATTTTATTGTATATAAATAATATAATGTACTTATTTTCTTAAAGAAATTAGGGTTTTACCCTTAAACAAATAAAATTAATCTTTTTATTTATTTCTTTATTTTTTACATTAAATACTTTTACATACATAAACAAACAAAAACCTTTTTTTTTTGCATAATTCATATTATTTGATATATTTATTTATTTTGTTTATTTTAATATTGTCCATTTAATATTTATGCATTGTGAATTTAATTTGGATGTAATAGTAAATTAGGGTTTATATTTCTTGTCAAATACTCCCCATTCAAAGATTGTACCCACATCCCCATAATCATGTTGTGATAGCTTAGTCTTTTAATTCTCGCACTTTACGCTTTCAATTATGCCATGATTAGAGAATTAGGATTTTGTATGCAAAAATCAAAATCAACAAGTAGCTTGACCTAATCAAATATAAAAATGTATGAAAATTAAACACAGTGCACACTAGCACCCCTAGGGTTACAATCCACTTATTGCCTCAAAAATGGGTCATGTTATGCATGTTGGGTACTTTGGCAAAACAAAAACAAAACAAAAGATCACAGTCCCTCGATGACGCTATTTTGGTTGCCTAAACAAAATGATCAAGTCCCTCAAAAATTTGCCAAAGATACTTAACATAATTGCTATCACGGTCTATACGATGACCCGCGCCTATCCCGTTTAACATCATAACACAAGGTTGTTCACCAAATACAATGGTGAAATAACACTGTCAAAAGGGTTAAAAACATTAGGAAAGATCTTTGAGTAAAATAGGGTACACAACTCTTAGTTACTTGATCAAAACTTGCAAAAACATCCTTGTTATTTTCAAACACACTTCACAACAAAATTTCAAAAACATTTCCCAAATCAAACTTTCAAACATGGAAATCCTTTCAAAAGACAAAAACATCTTTGTATACATTCAAACAAGAATCATTACAAAGGTTGCCACAACGATGGTCTCTTTTCAAAACATCTTTCAAAACCACACACAAAGCACCATTTCAAACAATTAAAAAGCAAAAGCAAGTGATCTAAACAAGTAACTAAGAGCCCATGGATAACCATGGATGAAAAGGGTGCTTACACCTTCCCTTTTCATAATCTACTCCCCTAACCCAAGAAAACATCTCAAAGGTCTTTCCTGTGCTTTTTGACCTTTCCTTAGGATAAAATAAAAAGTCGGTGGCGACTCTTGCTAAACCGAAACATTTGCAAACACAAACGCAAAATATCAAGTCAGTTCTCCCACCGTATCACAGAACTGGCGACTCTGCTGGGGACCATCTAAAAGAGGAGTATTCTTAGGGTTTAGATCACCCTTGCATGCTTATCTTGATTGCTTTGATTGCTTTACATTTGGTTCTCTTGTTTGGGTATGAATCCTCCACCCGGATTTTAGGAAACATTCATAGGTAAATAGCAATACGTTGTGGAAACTATACGAGGTATACTGACATGGTTGAAGCAATAACTATATTAGTGCGACATATTTGTGAGTACCGGTAGCCTTTGAGTTAATCAAAGAGAATACGAGGCCGCTGAGTGATGTCATGAAGCACTAATGAACTCTTAGAACCTTACTTGACCATCTTGGCCTTATTAGGGGTAGTGAGATGACCGGCTTTGGTGTAGTTCGAAGTTGGTAGATACTCGATACTACACTCATTGAGGGTTGTTTTCTTGGAATATTTCGGTCGCCAATTAAGTGGCTAGACTGAAACAATGAACACAGAAAATAATCCAGTGATATTGAGCTCTTTAGAACCCGATTACTATTTATAGGAGAGGTTGAGCCAACTAACTTCAAGAGGGTACTTACCTATGAAACCCCGTGCAAGCCTAAAACTAAGATCTTGTGTGTCTTGTTTGTACATATACTTGTGCATACATCATGAACATCATAAAGCATCATATGCATCCACTAACCATTTCAAGGGTTTAGATCTTCATCTTTGTTCTTGTTTTGTAGGGCATGGAATCTCTTTGCAGGAAAACAATTCAAGTCAACCTTGTGAGAATCCCTCCTCAACTCAAGGAGCTTACTTCCAAGATTCTAGAGAATTCTCTCTTCAGTGAAAGACATGGTAGACTTCTCAACTTGGTCAACTCCAGCATTGAAGAAGACATGGTGAAAGTTCTCTTCCAGTTCTTTGACCCCCTACACCACTGTTTCACGTTCCCTGATTACCAAGTAGTACCTACTTTGGAGGAATTTTCTCAACTCCTAAGGATTCCTATTCTCCATCAACTACCCTACAACGGTACGGAAAGAGAACCAAAGCCTGAGGATGTTGCTCAAGCCTTACACTTGCAACCATCTGATATCAAGGGTCATTGGGAAACCAGAAGTGGTGTCAAGGGTTTATTGGCAAAGTTTCTGTTTGAGAAGGCACAAGACTGCTGGAATTCTCCAGATCTGCAAGCTTTTGAGGAGATTGTATCACTTCTCTTCTATGGGTTGGTCTTGTTCCCAAACCCTGATCAGCTTATAGATGAGAATGATGTCAAGATTTTCATATCTCAGAATCATGTGCCTACATTGCTTGGGGACATCCTACACTCATTTTACACACGAACAATGAGGAAAAGAGGTGTTCTCATGTGTTGTACTCCTCTTCTAGCAAGGTGGTTTATTTCTCACCTTCCCCAATCAGTTCTGAAGAATGAGCAGGGTTTAAGGTGGTCACAACGATTGATGATCCTCACACACTCTGACTTTCATTGGTGTTCTCGGTCTAGAGAAAATGTCATCATCATTGATCATTATGGGGAATTCCCTAATGTCCCACTACTTGGCATTAGGGGAGGCATTACCTACAACCCCTGTTTATCTCTGAGACAATTTGGGTATGCCCGAAGGGATGGCCCTCATGATATGCTGATTCCTGATTTGGTTTTTGACTTCGACAACGACGATCAAGGGCTTCGACAAAGGTTTATCAGAGTTTGGAGGATGCCCAACAAAGTGGATAGTAAGACACTGGGGCACAAGAATTCCATCCCCCTTGAGCCTTATCGCAAGTGGGTACGAACCCATGCCCAGAATCTTATGATGCCCTACCCTCACATTCTCCATGTGATCAAAGAGTCTGTTATGGAAAGAGAGGTTCTATACACCCTCCTACATCCAGACATGCCAACATCATTGGAAGAATTGCAAAGGAGTTGGATACAACTCAAGGAAGAGCGGAATACTTTTGAACCCAGCTTCTATGCCAGTGAGAAGAAGGTTTTGGAACTTACCCGCCGACTTCATGAAGAGGAAACTCTCAACACTTACATCGCTCCAAAGAGGATGCGCAACGTCTTTTTACATTAAGAAGATTTGTAATATTTTGCCCATGGGGCATTTATGTACTAACAAATTTCTTCTTATTAATATGACGTGTGTTCTTTTTGTTTGCAACGAATTTGAATTTCTAAATCCTTGAATGCATTACATGAATAACATATCATTCATCATATGCATAAACAGGTCTTCACACCAGGTTTCCTTATCTTTCTGCTGTTTATTTCAGTGAGATGGATTTAGAGCAGACGGTTAAAGATCCGCAAGCACAAAATTCGCAATTCCAACAAGTCCTCATGACCATAGCAAAGGGTCAAGAGGATCTTAAAGCACTGTTAGAGAAAGAGAAGGAACCAGAAAGGAAGAAAAAGAAAAGAGTTGGGGTAGCCACTATGGGAAGGAGATTTGAGCATCAGGCTAGGAGAGTGCTGGAATTCCCCTCGACGTCTGACGAAGGGGTTGGTAAAGGAAAAGGAGTTGCAATGCCCTTTGAATCTGAAGCTGAAGAAGACGAAGAGGAAGAGGATGAAGATTACTCCAAACAGCAATACCCTTTGGCGGATGATAAGTATAAAAATCTTGAGGATCGGTTGGCAGCCATGGAATTGCAAAAGGTACCTGGGTTAGATTTCGAAGAACTAGCTTTGGTTGCTGGGATCGTCATTCCTCCAAAGTTCAAAGTACCTACATTTTATAAATACGACGGTTTGTCCTGTCCAAAGATGCATCTGAGATCCTACGTCAGAAAGATCCAACCTCACTCTTCTGATAAGGATCTATGGGTCCACTTTTTTCAAGATAGTTTGTCGGGTACGTAATTGGACTGGTTCTATCAACTTGAGAGATATGATGTTCATAACTGGGAAGATTTAGTTGCTGCTTTCTATCGACAATACCAATACAACGAGATTTAGCGCCTACTCGTACTCAACTACAGAGTATGGGTATGGCCTCTAATGAGGGATTCAAGGAGTATGCCCAGAAGTGGCGGGATTTGGATGGAAGGGTGCAACCACCATTGTCGGATAGAGAGTTGGTTGACATGTTTTTAGGGACTCTGTCAGTTCCATTCTTCAATCACTTGATCGGGAGCTCATCTTCAGGGTTCACCAAATTAATTATGACCGGTGAAAGGGTCGAAGCTGGCATTAAGAGTGGTAAAATTCAGAAGGATGCTTCCGCTTCCACTGCTATTAAGAAGACCTTCCCAGCCAAGAAGGAAGTTTCTCCTATTCATACCCAGAGAAATCAAGGGAGAATAGAGCACCGACCAGTGGTGGGGGCTGTGATGATCTAGAACTCTTCATCAGATCAACCTCGAATCAATCAACCAAGAGCTAATTAGCAAAGGGTAGAAAGGCCACAACGGAAATTCACCCGGATCAATATGACACCGGCTCAGGTTCTCCCTCATCTGTTAAAGCTGAACCTTACCAACTTGAAAGAAGCGCCGAAAAACCCAAATACCTCTTCTCCCAATTATCATTCAAATGCAAAATGTGCATACCATTCAGACAGTGTAGGGCATGATACCAATAACTGTTTGGCTCTTAAAAACAAGATCCAAGATTTGATAGATGCCAAGGAAGTAGAGTTTGATGCGCCCGAAAAACCTAATGTGATATCTGCTCCTATGCAAAAACATGGTCATAATGTCCATGCCGTTGTGGAAGATCTTCATGTTACCGTTGTTGATGAATTAATGACTCCGCTGCCAATGATTAAAGTGAATCTGTTGAAAGCCGGGATATTCCCAGGCTGTGGAAAAGACTGTTACTTCTGTTCAACCATGCAAACTGACTGCCCACTGTTGAAATCAGGCATCCAACGCCTGATGGATACCCAAGAGATCCTCTTTCAGAAAACTCCTGTCGCTACCATCACTCATGTCACTCCTATTACCTTTGTTACTCCAATCAATGACATTGCTATAATCACCATTTCCGACAATCTTTCCAAGACCTGCAAAAGGCCTGTTAAGATTACGCAAGATCCTAAGTTTGTACCGCTGAAGATTACCATGTCGGGGCCTATCCCATATAAGTCCAACAAGACAATACCATGGAATTATGGAGGAGAGATCTTCTACCATGGTGTCAAGCAGATCGAATCAGTCGAAGAGAATTCCGATGATGAAACCCCTGATATAGGGAATATTGCGGGAACAAGGAAGATAACTCGTAGCGGAAGGATCTTCTCTCCGGAGATTGCTCCTCCACGGGCAGTCTTCGGACCCTCAAAAGCTTCTGTGCCTATCAAGCCATCTGTGCAAAGTCCGGTTATTGAAGAAATTGATGCTCCCGGAGCTAGACCCTCTGTTGTTACTACCGATAAAGGTAAGGGGATCCAAGAAGCGCCTGTCAGGACGAAGGCTCAGACTTTGGTTATCCCCGAGACCACCCAAAAAGAGATGGAAGAAATCTTAAAGATGATTAAGAAGAGAGACTATGATGTCGTAGAGTAGCTAGGGCAAACCCCTTCAAAAATCTCCATGTTGGCTCTCTTACTCTGCTCCGAGGCTCATGCAAAGGCCTTGATCAAATTTTTAAAGACGGCACACGTGCCTCAAGAAACTTCTGCAGATCAGTTTCAAGAGTGCGTGGCTAGCCTTACAGCCAACAATGGTCTTGGTTTTTCTGATGCTGATTTGACCCCTAAGGGAAGAAAGCATAATGATGCGTTGCATGTCTCGGTAGAATGCAGAGGAACTACACTTGCTCATGTTCTGGTTGACACCGGTTCATCTTTAAATGTTCTACCAAAGAAGGCGTTGGACAGATTGGACTGTGAAGGTTTGACCCTAAAGCCCAGTAACATCGTTGTTAGAGCCTTCGACGGTTCTAAGAGGATGGTTCACGGAGAAGTGGACATTCCAATCAAAGTGGGTACAGAAGTTTTCAACTCTACTTTTTATGTGATGGACATCCGTCCTTCATATTCATGCTTGTTGGGAAGGCCATGGATCCACAACGCTGGGGAAGTCACTTCTTCTCTACACCAAATGCTAAAATATCTGGTCCAGGGTAAGATCATAACGGTTCATGGTGAGGAGGAGTATATGATAAGTCACCTTAACTCTTTCCTCTATGTGGAGTTAGATGGCGAATTCATAGAAACACCTTTCCAACACTTTGAAGAGGTTTCTCCTAAAGTCGCAGTAGCAAAGACAATGACTGATGTACCTATCATTTCCAAGCCTGTGTCTCAGATGTCATCCCTTAAAGATGCGGAGGCTGTAGTCAAGGAAGGAGGAAGCACGGTGTGGGGTCAACTACCAGATTTTTCTCACAAGACATACAAGTTCGGATTAGGTTTCACTGCCGCTGGCCAGAAAGTTGTGTGTCACTCCCGGGCTGGAGGACCACCCTTAAAAATCACTCACCATGGAATTCATGCTTTAGAATATGATGATGAAGAAGGCAACTTTGAAGATTGGATCTTTCCAACCATTGAAGGGGGACTAAACAACTGGGAGGCGAACTTCGCTCCCATCACTTTCATCAATCAGTAATTTATCTTTGAACATTTCCTGTTTGGTCTGTAATAATTAAACAATTCGTACACTCTTTTCACCTTATGCCTTACCCGGGGCATATAGGTCCATTTGTAAGGGTTTTGATTATTCATTTTCATATCCCATTTTTAATGAATCGTGGACGTTTTCATCTATAAACTGTTGTGTTCATTTTCTTTCCTTTTACATTTTATTTTGTTTAAGGATGGCTATCCCTTACACACACCCACACTCACAAAATGCAAGTACCCATCCACTCCGGATTCCATGGGTGACTATTCTGTTTTGGCCTTCGGTGACTCTGAAGATTTGGTCAATCATGCCGAGTACGAAGGTGATGAAGATTGTGAAGTGCCTGGAAAGTTAGCTAGACTTTTGCAACAAGAAAAAAGGGCTATTCTGCCCCATGAAGAGTTGTTGGAGACTATCAATTTGGGAACAGAGGAAGACAAGAAAGAGGTTAAAGTGGGTGCCAACCTAGAGCCAAATATCAAAGAGCGTTTAGTTCAGCTGTTGAATGAATATGGTGAGATCTTTGTCTGGTCCTATGAAGACATGCCGGAACTGCATGCGGATATTGTGGTTCACCGTCTCCCTACAAGAGAAGATTGTCCACCAATCAAATAGAAAGTCCGCCGAATGAGGCCCGACATGTCCGAAAAGATCAAAGCTGAGGTAATGAAACAATTCAATGCTGGCTTTTTGGCTGTTACTTCATATCCGCAATGGGTTGCTAACATTGTGCCCGTACCTAAGAAGGACGGCAAAGTCAGAATGTGTGTGGACTACAGGGACCTAAACAAGGCTAGCCCTAAAGATAATTTTCCACTACCATACATTGACATCTTGGTTGACAACACAGCTCAACATAAGGTATTTTCCTTCATGGATGGATTCTCGGGATACAACCAGATCAAAATGGCCCCCGAAGACATGGAGAAGACTACTTTTGTTACGCAGTGGGGTACCTTCTGTTATAAAGTGATGCCATTTGGACTGAAGAATGTCGGTGCAACCTATCAGCGATCCATGGTAGCTTTGTTTCATGACATGATACATCACGAGATCAAAGTCTACGTAGACGACATGATAGCCCGTTCACAGACAGAAGAAGAACACCTCGACCATCTGCAAAAGCTGCTTGTCAGATTGAAGGAATATAAGCTCAGACTGAACCCTAGCAAGTGCACTTCCGGAGTCAGGTCCGGTAAACTTTTGGGATTCATCGTCAGTAACAAAGGCATCGGGGTTGATCCTGCTAAAGTAAAAGCTATACAAGAAATGCCTGCCCCCCGAACTGAAAAGGAGGTTAGAGTTTTCTTGGGACGCTTAAACTATATTGCACAGTTCATCTCTCACCTAACATCTTCCTGTGAGCCAATCTTCAAGCTGTTGAAGAAAGATCAGGTGGTTGAATGGAATAATGATTGTCAAGTTGCTTTTGATAAGATCAAGGAGTATTTGCTGGAACCTCCTATTTTGATGCCACCCGTCGAAGGAAGACCTTTAATCATGTATCTGACTGTTTTGGATAATTCAATGGGGTGCATACTGGGCCAACATGACGAGTCTGGCCAAAAAGACCATGCAATTTATTACCTTAGCAAAAAGTTTACCGACTGTGAGACTCGCTACTCACTGCTCGAGAAAACTTGTTGCGCTTTGGTATGGGCTGCTTGCCGGCTAAGGCAGTATATGTTGACACATACCACTTTGCTGATTTCTAAAATGGATCCGATTAAGTACATCTTCGAGAAGCCTGCTTTATTCGGAAGAATCGCTAGATGGCAAATGATCCTGACAGAGTATGATATTCAGTACACAACCCAAAAATCTATAAAGGGGAATGTACTGGCTGACCATCTAGATCATCAAGCCTTCGAAGATTACCAATCTATGAGGTTCGACTTCCCTGACGAGGACATTATGACATTGGACAACATTGAAGGTAACCGACCGTATGAAGGACCTGAACAAGGATCCCGATGGACCCTGTACTTTGATGGTGCCTCCAACACACTTGGCAACGGTATTGGCGTGGTACTTATTTCTCTAAAAGGTTGCCATACACCTTTCACTGCTAGACTTTGCTTCAGCTGCACCAACAACATGGCCGAGTATGAAGCTTGTATCTTTGGTCTCAAGGCTGCTATTGACTTGGGAATCAAATCTTTGATTGTATTTGGGGACTCAGCTTTGGTTATCAGTTAAATCAAAGGAGAGTGGGACACTAAGCATCCTAATCTTATCCCATACAAAGAACATGTCCTGACATTGTTACCACATTTAGAACAGATTACCTTTGAGCACTTCCCACGAGAAGAAAATCAGCTAGCAGATGCTCTGTCTACAATGTCTTCCATGTTTAAACTCAACTAGGATAATGAGGCTCCCCAAATCACCATCGAGCGAATGGACGAACCTGCACACTGTCATGAGATTAATACCGAAGAAGTAGTGGAACAACCCTGGTTTCATGAAATCAAAAGGTATCTCCAGACTCGAGAATACCCTGAAGGAGCTTCAGTCAACGATAAAAAGTTCTTAAGGAGATTTGCTGCCAAGTTCTTCCTGAGAAATGGTATCTTGTATAAGCGCAGCCATGATTGTGTTCTACTTTGTTGTGTGGACAAGGTTGAAGTTGAGTTGATCATGACTGAAATACATAGCGGCACATTTGGCACCCACTTAAGCAGACATACGATGGCTAAAAAGATTCTAAGGGCAGGCTACTATTGGTCTACCATGGAAGCTGACTGTCATCAATATTCCCGTACTTGTCATAAATGCCAAGTCTATGCTGACAGGGTACATATTCCTCCAGTTCCTCTCAACGTTCTAACAGCTCCTTGGCCATTCGCGATGTGGGGAATCGGCATGATTGGAGTGATCAAGCCTACGGCATCCAATGGACATCGCTTCATCTTGGTGGATATTGATTACTTTACCAAGTGGGTCGAAGAAGCTTCCTTCGCCTCCGTTACAAATAATGTGGTTGCCCGCTTCATTAAGCAGAACCTCATATGCCAGTATGGTATCCCCGACAGGATCATCACGGACAACGGTACAAATTTTAACAACACTGTGATCACCGCTCTGTGCGAGCAGTTCAAGATTCAACATCATAATTCATCTCCCTATCGGCCAAAGATGAACGGTGATGTTGAAGCTGCGAACAAAAATATCAAGAAGATCATTCAAAAGATGGCAGTCACCTACAAGGACTGGCAAGAGATGTTACCGTTTGCTCTGCACGAATATCGTACCACGGCGCGTACTTCAATTGGGGAAACCCCCTTTTCTTTGGTATATGGCATGGAGGTTGTTTTACCTATGGAAGTCCAGATTCCTTCCTTGAGGATTATGAAGGATGTTGGTTTAAATGAAGACGATTGGATTCAGACCCGGCTTGATCAACTTAATTTGATCGACAAGAAGCGACTTACTGCTGTTTGTCATGGTCAGACGTATCAAAAACGGATGATCAAGGCTTTCAACAAGAAACTCAGACGTCAGGTATATCAAGTCGGAGATCTTGTAATCAAGCGGATCATCTTGCCGCAAAGTGATCTCAGGGGAAAGTGGACTCCTACTTATGAAGGACCATTTGTGATCAAGAACATCTTTTCTGGTGGGGCAATGATTCTGACCACCATGGACAACGACGACCTTCTGCACCCTGCGAACGCAGACATAGTCAAAAGATACTACGCATAAACGACCCAACAAGTTGAAAACCCGAAAGGGCGACTTGGGCAAAAATGGGCATCCCGGTGAATCGAAAACCCGAAAGGGCGGTTCAGGAAAAAATTAGGGATAAATAAAAAATTTGTACACCCGGCAAGTTGAAAACCCGAAAGGGCGACTTGGGCAAAAAAGGGTTTCCCGATGGATCGAAAACCCGAAAGGGCGGTCCAGGAAAAAGTTAGGGAATTAAAGGGTATGACTATGTCTCGTCAGATCACTTTAAGGACAATCTCTTCACAACCAAACTCCAAGCTTCTGATCAATCCAATCATCCATGGACGAAGCAACGAAGGGACAAGATACTCAGAGTCGTGAAGGCTATAGCAGAATGGGAACCCCATGGAATTTTCACACATAGCCATCTTTCTTTGTATAAAATTTTTCTCAATTTTTCGACAACATTCTCTTACTAGGATGTATGTCTCCTTTGTAAAAAAATACTTACAAAAGTTAATACAAAGATACTTCAAAGTGCAGAAATTTGCTTGCCTTTCCTTTCTTTTTACACTTATGTTTTATTTGAAAACGTCCAATGGTTTGTTAAATGAACATATGCATTTGAATATAATCACTACTTACAAATAAATAAAAAATAAGAAAGGATAATTACTGATAGGTCGAAAGTACAGGAAAACGTCTTTAGGCTATTCCAGAAGAAGTTCCCTACTGTATGTCATTCAGATCCTCAACAGAGTTAAAACCTTGAAATGCAGATCCCCAGTGGAGCCAGAATACTCTAAACTTTCTTCCCCAACGGAGTTCTCCATAAAACTGGAATCCCCAGTAGATTGGCATACAACCCAAGCTCCTGATTTCCCCGGTAGGATAAGCATTCTCCCCATAGAGTTATTTCCCAATAGAACGAAGATTTCTTGTTCTCATTTCTCCAACTGGAGCTTCCCAAATTTTAAATTCCCCATTAGAGATCATCAAAGTTTTCCTTATTTCCCAGGAAAGCCATAAAGGATTCTCAATTCCCCGTAAGATTACCAAGGATTTTTAATCCCCAACAGCAGTCAAGGGCTTATTTTCCCCGGCAACAATCAAAGATTTCATTATCTCCAGCTATCTAGGATTTATTTTCCTCAGCAGGACAGCTAATCGGCTTACATATGCATACATTACATTCATATACCATAAACATTGATGGAACACATTTTATTGCATCATACATATCATGCAACATAACTTTGTGTTTTAGATAACATTCTACCCTTTTCAGGATAAGATTAAAAAAGCTATCTGTTGTACCCCAAAATTTTCCCTCCCATATTCTTCAAAGTTTTGACAAGCATCATCTCAATTTGCTCAAGTCTCCTCAAGGGTTGCACAATTCAAAGGCCTCCTAAGCTAGTCAAAATTAGGGTTTTGGTTCTTGCAAGTAAGTTGAGGTTTTCAAGGGCTTAATCAAGTCACATATGCCTATACATATTGTCAATCATCCATATGCCAAGTTTCAAGGCTCACAAGGTCAAGTTGCACAGTCAAAAACCCTAATTGCTTCACAATCAACTGCAGGGGAAAAATGGTCATTTGGCAGTCAAAAGTCAAAAAATTTGGTCAACATCTTATTTTTAATCCACAATCATCATTTGGTCAAGTCTTGACCATGATTCACAAGAATGGCTCAAAAATCATCAAGATGCAAAAGTTTCCATTTTTGGACAGCTGAAAAGTCAACTGTAACTTGACCAAGGCATAACTTTTTCATGGTTCATCAGAAAAATCACATCCAATGATCATTTTGAAAGGGATGTCATTTCCTACAACTCATCTTCACATTCCAAGTCCAAGAAATGCTCTCACAAAAAGTTATCAATTTCAACATTATAGGTCAATTTCAAAAGTCAACAAAAAGGCATTTTAAGTCAGAGACCATAACTTGCGATTGGTAAATTAAAATGACATGGGACAAAAGGAATTGGTTAGAGGACTTCAAGACCTTTCCAAAATGTCCAAGAACATGTTCATATGATCAAAATTGAGCAAGATATGCATTGGAGAAGTTGGGAAATTTTTGTGAAATGGCAAAAGTCAACTATCCTTGAAACTTCAATTTTTGACAAAAGGGCCCACTTTCTTCCACTTGATTCAGCCTTGTCATGCCACACACGTGTCCCATGATTAATTTCAAGACCAAACATTTATTTTTTCATTTTTATTTAATTTTTGTGGATTTAATTCATTTTAATCCATAATAATTCAAATAAAATCAAAAAAATTAAAGGAATGGTATCTTGTGGTTTGAATAACTTTCATACAGTATATGCAAGTTACCAAATTCGTGCCAAGCTCAATTATGCATAAAAATTCAAAATTTGAACAAACTTGGAAAGTCCTTTAATGGTGGTTATGAAGAATCTCCAAACATCAATTTCATGGATCCTTGATTCAAATTTTAACCTAAATCAGTTCTACTATATGTGCATAACAAGAACCAAGCATCATACACGCACAAGCTACTGCAGACACACCCAAACCAATTCCAAAAAAACTCAAGAAAGTTCAAAACTGAAATCCATCTTCCAACGTAATTCCAAGCTTTTTTTTCATTTCTAACACCTTGCTGGACCTTCCAGGAACCTATTGCAATCACAAATAAGCCATAAACCTCAAGGAAACGCCCAGAACAAGTCACACGGTTTGAATTTTTTTCCATAAACGCATCCTTTGATTCATGCATCATTAACGTATTTTGTGGTTTGTTTTGTGTTCAGAGAGACTATACGAAGCTTTTGGTACAATTCAATTTGATTATGGTGCCCTGGAACGAAAACCACCATTGTTGAATTCTAGGGTTTTTGAAGCTCTCAATTAGGGCTTTACAGCACAAGTAAAATCAGAACCAATGATACCCATGGTTGAACTCAGAAGGACAAGAAGAACTCAAAACTACCCTCGCGCTCAATTTATCTTGCACCCATTTCTATTCGCTATTTTTGATAGTTGCAGGTTGTGGAGGTTTAAAACCCCCGCTATCTAACTCTATTTTTTGCAGGAAAAGGGAGAAGACGATTACGTGCTTGCATCTGGTTGGTCCGTTCAAAATATGCGCGCTATTTTTTTGTTTTCAGCACATGACTTGTTTATTCCATATAATATTATGTTCTTATTGTTATATCAATTAAATCAAATGGCTCAGTGGAAGAACGCGCTGGCAATGATCACTGGGACCTGGGTTCGATTCCCAGGTCCCCCAAAAGCTTGTTTCCATTTTTCTTAATATATTCAGGTGCAGGTTTCTAAAGGTGGCACACCATATGCCCTCACGCTTCAGTATGCCAAATGGCCACTACACCAATCTGATGGCCATGAGAGAATGACCATGATGATCCTTGGTCAATGTACGTGCAGGCAACTACCCAAAGTCAAACAGGCTTGGCAACCAATGGGCCTGAAATTGCTGCCTAACACCTCCAATCTGGCCCAAACCCCCCTTGGTTCATTCTTTTTCTTTTTGTTTTATATTTTCTAATTTAGTTATTAATTATTTTTTTTATTATCATTATTACCACCAAAATTAACATAATTAATATTTTTCATAAAAAAAAAAAAAAAAACTAATATTATTATTATTTGTTAACTTATTTTGTAAATAAATTCTAACATTAATTAACTTAGTTGTTTAATTAGGTTTAATTTTAATCTTTTCACAATAAATAAAATTAATTTAGAATTAGGTCTTTCTTTTGACAACTTTTAATTCCTTTTATTTTATTTTCATTAAAAATATAAAAAAACACAAAAATATCATTTTCTTAATTAATTAATTAGTTATTAGTTTTAATTTCATTAATTACAAAAAAAGACAAAAATTCAATTCTTTTTTAAAAAAGGGTCAAAACCCTCAGACGTTCCCGATTCAATCTTTCGCGCGTATTTATTTTTTAGTTCATTTTTATGTATCTGTACAGAGTATGTAATAGTTAATTAGGCTTTTATCGCGTTATTTAAATTCTCGCAATTTATTTTCCAAAACGTGTTTTTGTTTTTGGCGATGTATAGACCCGCGCCTTGTAATAGCTAGATTTACATTTCTGCAATTTATTTTCCGCACTCCTAACTGTTAAAAAAATGCATGAAAGAATGTATGACAAATAAAACCAATCCGTAGCTCACAAATAAAAAGACAATTTAACATGAAAACAAAACACATGCACATGCCACTCTTAAGGTACGCCTCACTGGTTGCCTCGAACGTGGTCGTCAAGTATAGGGTGTCTTAGAGGCCGCCCTTTTGTCTAAAAGATCCAGTTGCCTCGAAACAGTTGCCTGGGATAAAAAAAGGATTTAGGACACTAGGGTTACTTCTAAGGTGTCCTACCATTGCTTTGGTGACCACACTGTCCCGATAATCGAATTAACCCGAACGCCTCCAACGATGGTGCTACCTACCTCTCAATGGTGGGATAGCACTATCTAAAGGACTCTTACACAGCCTAATTCCTTAGAGTAGGTAGATGCTCATGGGTACTTGCTCTTTCTCAAAACAAACAAAAATACTTTTCACACTTCACACTTTCAAAAAGTTTTCAAACAAAACACTTCATACACTCTTGAGGACTGATACAAGAGTTACTTAGAAGTTTTTCAAACGAACTTTTTCAAAACCCACACACACTTGAAAAGAAAATAAATTTTTGAAAACATAAGAGAAAGTACCTAAGAGCCCGTGGATAACCACGGATAGAAAGGGTGCTAACACCTTCCCTTTCTATAAATCTACCTCCCGAACCGAGAAACATTCTCGAAGAAGGAATTTTGTTGTGCTTTTGTCCTTTCCATGTTGGAGAACATAAAAGACGGTGGCGACTCTTGCTTACCGCGACATTTCGCGAAACCAGCTTAAAAAATAGTCAGTTCTATTTCCACCGATCACAGAACTGGCGACTCTGCTGGGGACACTAATAAGTGAGGTGTACCTTAGGAATTAGACCACTCTTATGTTTTCAATTTATTGCTCTGTTTGCTTTAAAATTGTGGGCCAGTCTTGGAGTTTCATAGATCCTAACCCGGATCTGGGGGATACCTTTTAGAAAGTAGCAACAAACTATGAGGGAACTCTGTGAGGTATACCGACATGGTTGAAGCAGTTTGCTACGTTGATGTGGCACTTTGGTGAGTACCGGTAACCCTTGAGTCAAGTCAAGGAGAGTACGGGGCCGCCGCATGGTGTCGTGAAGCATCAACTGACCTTAGGAACCTTACTTGACCATCCTGGCCTCTTTAGGGGTAGTGAGATGAATGACTTTGGTGCAGTCCGAAGTTGGTAGATACTCGATACTACACTCATTGAGGGTTGTTTTCTTGGGATATTTTGATCGCCAGTTCAATGGCTAAATCAAAACAATGAACACAGAAAACAACCCAATGATATTGAGCTCCTTAGAACCCGGTTACTTTTGATAGGACAGGTTTTGAGCCCACCAACTTCAAGAGGGTAGTACCCCAAACTTCATGTTGGCCTAAACTCTAAGGGCTATCTAACTTGTGTGCCTTATCATGTTTGCTTTTTGTGAATACTTGTGGTGTGTCCTTATCATAACATCATAGCATCATACAGCATCATATGCATTTACTAACCACTTCAAGGGTTCGAATCTTCATCTTTGTTCTTGTTTTGTAGGACATGGAAACTATCTGCAGAAAGACAATTCAGATCAACCTTGTAAGGGTCCCTCCTCAGCTTAAGGAGCTTACATCCAGGATTCCCGAGAACTCTTCCTTCAGTGAAAGGCATGGTAGACTCATCAGCTTGGTCAATACCAACATTGAAGAGGATATGATAAAGGTTCTCTTCCAGTTCTTTGACCCCTTGCACCACTGTTTTACTTTCCCAGATTATCAGTTGGTACCTACTTTGGAAGAGTTTTCTCAGCTTTTGAAGGTTCCCATTCTCAGTCAACTACCCTACAACGGTACGGAAAGGGAACCAAAACTTAAAGAGGTTGCTAAAGCATTATGCCTACAACCATCTGACATCAAGGGGCATTGGGAAACCAGAAGTGGTATCAAAGGATTCTTGGCAAAGTTCCTATTTGAGAAGGCCCAAGAATGTTGGAATTCCCTTGACCTACAAGCTTTTGAAGAAGTTGTGGCACTCCTTGTCTATCGGTTGGTGTTGTTCCCGAATCCATATCAGCTTATAGATATCAATGTTGTCAAGATCTTCATGTCCAGGAATCCTATACCTACGTTTCTTGGGGACATCCTCCACTCATGTTACACTCGAACCATGAGAAAAAGAGGTGTTCTCATGTGCTGCACTCCTCTCCTGGCAAGGTGGTTTATTTCGCACCTTCCACAATCAGTTTTGAAGAACGAACGGGGTTTGAGATGGTCACAACGGTTAATGACTCTTACACATGCTGATATACATTGGTGTTCTCGGTCCAGAGAAAATGTCACTATCATTGATCGTTGCAGGGAGTTTCCTAATGTTCCTTTACTTGGAATCAGAGGAGGTATTACTTACAACCCATGTCTGGCTTTGAGACAGTTTGGTTATGCTCGGAGGGATGGCCCTCATGACATGCTGATTCCTGACCTAGTTTTTGACTTCGACAACGATGCACAAGGACTTCGCCAGAGATTCATCAAAGCTTGGAGGATGCCCAACAGGGTAGATAGCAAGACACTGGGGCACAAGAACTCCATTCCCCTGGAGCCTTATCTCAAGTGGGTACGAGCCCTCTCCCAGAAGCTGGTGATGCCATATTCTCATGTTCTCCCTGTGATCAAAGAGTCAGTTTTGGAAGGAGAGGTGCCATACACCATTCAACATCCTGACATGCCAACATCTTGGGAAGAAATGCAGAAGAGCTGGATCCAACTCAAGGAAGAACAGAATTCTCTTGAAACTAGTCTACATGCCAGTGAGAAGAAGGTCTTGGAGCTCACCCGTCTACTCCATGAGGAAAAGACTCTCAACACTTACATAGCTCCGAAGAGGATGTGCAGTGTCTTTTGGGATTAATTATTTTGTAATGTTTTGCCCATGAGGCCCTGATGTACTGAACATATTATTTCTTAATACAATGTGTGTTCCTTTTTGTCTACAACGAACTTGAACTTTCGAACCCTTGAATGCATTGCATAAATAGCATATCATGCATCATGTGCATAACAGGTACCCTTTTTCTACAGGTTGCTTAATCTTCTTCACTGTTTATTTTAGCACTCAATCATCATGAATCCTGAACCTACTACAGAGCAAGCTATCAAGGCCCTCCAGGCCCAGAACGCCCAGTTTCAAGAGCTGGTCATGAGCTTAGCCCAAGGACAACAGGAGTTGAAGGCTTTGCTCCTGAAGAAGAAAAAGAAGAAGAGGACTGTGTTGTTCAACACTGGACGCAGACTCGGGAATACACTGCAGAATGAAGTTGAGCTGACTACTCCATCTGTTGGGGAAGGCAGTCACCAAGAGGGAAGGGTTCCTAGTCCCGTGGTCTCTGACACTGAGACAGATTTCAATGATGAACAGTACCCTCCTGCTGAGGACAGGTACAAGCAGCTGGAGGACCGGTTAAATGCTATGGAGATTCAACGTGTGCCTGGGTTGGATTTTGGAGACTTAGGGTTATCTTCTGGGGTGGTGATCCCACACAAGTTCAAAGCACCTGCCTTTGTGAAGTATGACGAGGCTTCCTGTCCTAAGCTGCACCTCCGTTCTTATGTAAGGAAGATCCAACCTTACACTGCAGACAAGAACTTATGGATCCATTTCTTCCAGGAGAGTCTTTCAGGGACTCAGCTCGAATGGTTCTATCAACTGGATGGAACCAATATTCGTAACTGGGAGGACTTGGCTACTGCTTTTTATAAGCAGTATCAGTACAATTCCGACCTCGCTCCTACGCGTACCCAACTCCAGGGTATGTCACTGGAAACGGGTGAAGGTTTTAAGGAGTACGTGCAGAAATGGAGAGACCTGGATGGCAGGGTGCAGCCACCGTTAACTAACCGTGAACTCGTGGACATGTTCTTGGGGACCCTGTCTGGTCCGTTCTTTAATTACCTGATTGGTAATTCCTCTGCTGGGTTTACAGACCTGATCCTGACTGGTGAGAGGATCGAAGCTGGTATCAAATCGGGGAAGATACAAAAAGGTGCCTCCTCAAGTACTGAAAAGAAGCCCTTCAAGAAGGAGGCTAGTGCTGTTTATGGTCCAAGGAGACAGAACAAACCGGAACGCCGCCAAGCTGCCAATGCGGTGGTAATTTCAAAGCCTGCTGCTGCTCCTCAGCAATACAACCAGCCAAGAGTTGAGAGGCCCAAAAGACAGTATACTCGGCTCAGTATGACCCTCTCTCAGATATTGCCGCAACTGCTGTCAACCAATCTGGTAACTGTCAAAGAAGCTCTGAAGGTAGTGAACACAACCTCTCCAAAGTACAACCCCAACGTCCGCTGCGCTTATCACTCTGACAGCCTGGGGCATAACACAGATGATTGTTGGGCTCTGAGGAATAAGGTTCAAGACCTTATTGATGCTAAAGAGGTTCAGTTCGAGGCGCCCAAGAGGCCTAATATGGTGACAGCTCCCATGCCCAATCATGGAGTAAATGCTATCAGGATGGATGATGAAGTGGAAGAATCCAAATTCGACAGCTGGATCTACCCAACGACCGAAGATGGACCAAGCAACTGGACTGCCAAAGACTCCATATCTGTTACTTTTGTCACTCAGTAATGAACTCTTTTGTTTTGAATTTGTAACAAACAATATTACTAGACTTTATGGCCTGGTGTCTTACCCGGGGCACCATGGCTTCATTTGTGAGGGCTTGTTATTTGTCACTTTCATATATCATGAATAAAAGCATTGGACGTTTTTCACATTTCAAATCTTGCACTCCCTTTCTTTCTTTATATATTGCAAAACAGCTGTATTTACACACACTCACTTATACAGGTTCCAATCCACTGTGGATCTCACTGGTAACGACTCTGCTACTGCCAGTTATGACTTCGAAAATCCGATCAACTTAGCTGAAGACGAAGGTGAAGATGATTGTGAAGTGCTTGGCGAGCTTGCAAGACTATTACTCCAGGAAGAGAGGGTCATTCAGCCACATGAAGAGCCAGTGGAAACGGAAAAAACTGGGTACTGAGACAGATAGAAAGGAAGTCAAGATTGGTGCTAATCTAGAGCTCAGTGTGAAACAACGGTTGATCCAGATGTTGCATGACTATGTGGAAATCTTTGCCTGGTCTTACGAAGACATGCCTGGGTTGGATACCGACATTGTGGTTCATCACCTGCCTACCAAGGAAGAATGCCCTCCGGTAAAACAGAAGGTCTACCGCATGCGTCCAGAGATGTCCGAGAAAATCAAAGCTGAGGTTATGAAACAATTTGACGCCGGTTTTCTAGCAGTGACTTCTTACCCTCAGTGGGTTGCCAATGTGGTTCCAGTGCCGAAGAAAGATGGTAAGGTCCGAATGTGCGTTGATTACAGGGATTTGAACAGGGCGAGCCCCAAGGATGACTTCCCTCTACCTCATATCGACGTTCTGGTTGACAATACTGCTCAGCATAAGGTATTCTCCTTCATGGACGGTTTCTCCGGATATAACCAAATCAAGATGGCTCCTGAAGACATGGAGAAGACCACTTTTGTTACTCAGTGGGGCACCTTTTGCTACAAGGTCATACCTTTTGGGTTAAAGAATGTTGGGGCAACCTACCAACGTGCCATGGTTGCTTTATTTCATGACATGATCCATCACGAGATCGAAGTATATGTCGACGATATGATTGCAAGGTCTCAAACTGAGGATGAACACCTTGACCATCTACAGAAGCTGTTTGACCATCTGAAGTTGTACAAGCTGAGGTTGAACCCAAACAAGTGCACCTTTGGGGTAAGATCTGGAAAACTGCTAGGCTTCGTCGTGAGCGACAAAGGTATTCAAGTGGACCCTGCCAAGGTGAAAGCCATACAAGAGATGCCAACTCCCAAGACAGAGAAAAAAGTCAGGGGCTTTCTAGGACGGCTGAACTACATTGCCCGATTCATCTCACATCTAACTGCTACCTGTGAACCAATCTTCAAGCTGCTGAAGAAAGATCAAGTAGTACGTTGGAACGATGAATGTCGGGCCGCTTTCGACAGAATCAAAGAGTATCTCCAAGAACTACCCATTCTTATGCCACTGGTTGGAGGGAGACCTCTAATATTATACTTGACAGTACTGGACAACTCAATGGGGTGTGTGCTGGGGCAGCATGACGAGTCTGGCCGAAAAGAGCACGCTATTTATTACCTTAGCAAAAATTTTACCGACTGTGAGACCCGATAATCACTGCTCGAGAAAACTTGATGCGCTTTGGTATGGGCTGCTCGCCGGCTGAGACAGTATATGTTGACTCACACTACTTTGTTGATTTCAAAAATGGATCCAATAAAGTATATATTCGAAAAGCCCGCCTTGTCCGGAAGAATAGCAAGATGGCAGATGATCTTGACCGAATACGACATCCAGTACACGACTCAGAAAGCAATCAAGGGAAGTGTATTGGCAGACCATTTGGCACACCAGGCAGTGGACGATTACCAGTCGATGAACTTTGAATTTCCAGACGAGAATATCATGGTAGTGACTGATTGTGAAGTACCTGGACCGGATGAAGGACCTGAGGAAGGATCCCGATGGTCTATGCACTTTGACGGAGCCTCAAACGCTTTGGGTAACGGCATTGGCGCTGTGATCATATCTCCAAAAGGCACTCATACTCCTCTCACTGCCCGACTATGTTTCAACTGCACCAACAACATGGCGGAGTATGAGGCATGCATCATGGGTCTTCAAGCTACAATTGACTTAAGGATCAAGTTTATGAGGGTCTTCGGAGATTCCGCTCTCGTGATCAGTCAGATCAAAGGCGAGTGGGATACGAAACACCCAAATCTTATTCCTTACAAAGAGTATGTACTGACATTGATCCCCCATTTCGAAGAGATAACCTTTGAACACTTCCCAAGAGAGGAGAATCAGTTAGCGGACGCGCTAGCTACGATGTCTTCTATGTTCAAAGTCAAATGGGACAACGAGGCTCCCCGGATCATTATATGGAAATTCGATGAACCTGCACATTGCTGCGATCTTGAGGCTGAAGAGGTAACTGAGAAACCTTGGTATCATGAAGTAAGGAGGTACTTGGAAGTTCAAGAATACCCCGAGGGTGCATCTATTAATGACAAGAAGTTCCTAAGAAGGTTCGCTGCAAAGTTCTTCCTCAGCAATGGCATTCTATACAAGCGAAACCATGATTCGACCCTACTGCGTTGTGTGGATAAGACTAAAGCAGAAAGGATCATGGCAGAGTTGCATGAAGGTACCTTCGGAACACATTCCAGTGGGCACACCATGGCAAAGAAAATCCTTCGGGCAGGATATTTCTGGTCCACAATGGAAGCCGACTGTTACCAACATTCTCGGACGTGCCACAAATGCCAAATTTATGCTGATAAGGTGCACGTTCCTCCCGTTCCTCTGAATGTTTTGACAGCACCTTGGCCCTTTGCAATGTGGGGCATTGATATGATCGGCGAGATCAGACCTACGGCATCCAACGGGCATCGCTTCATCCTAGTAGCGATTGATTACTTCACGAAGTGGGTTGAAGCAGCTTCCTACGCTACGGTAACCAAGAACGTCGTGGCACGGTTCATTCGGCACAACCTGATCTGTCGATACGGTGTACCTGAGAGGATCATTACGGACAATGGTACCAATCTTAATAACAAGATGATCACTGAGCTATGCGAGCAATTCAAGATACAGCACCACAACTCTTCTCCCTACCGGCCGAAGATGAATGAGGTTGTAGAAGAAGCTAATAAGAATATCAAGAAGATTGTGCAGAAGATGACAGTGACCTACAAAGATTGGCACGAGATGTTACCGTTTGCTCTTCATGGGTACCGTACCTCAGCACGGACGTCAACAGGGGCAACTCCCTTTTCCTTGGTATATGGCATGGAGGCAGTCTTGCCTATTGAAGTCCAGATACCCTCTCTCCGGATAATGAAGGATGCAGGTTTGAGCGAAGATGACTGGATCCAAACTCGGCTTGATCAGTTAAATCTAATCGATGAAAAGAGACTCACTGCTATTTGTCATGGTCAAACGTACCAAAAACGGATGATCAGGGCATTTAACAAGAAAGTCAGACGATAAGAGTATCAAGTCGGAGACCTGGTAATCAAGCGCGTCATTCTTCCTCAAAGTGATCCCAGGGGAAAATGGACCCCCACGTACGAAGGGCCATTTGTGGTTAAACATATCTTCTCAGGAGGAGCTATGATTCTAACCACCATAGATGGTGACGACCTTCCTCACCCCGCCAATGCAGACATAGTAAAAAGATACTACGCATGAATTAAAGACCCGCTAGGTTGACACACCTAGGCAAAAATAAGGGCTTCCCGGCGAACCAAAAGGGTTTGGGAAAAAATAAGGGATGAAATGAAAAAAATCTGTACACCCGGCAAGTCGAAAACCTGAAAAGGCGGCTTGGGCAAAAATGGGTATCCCGGTGGACTGAAAACCCGAAAGGGCGGTCCAGGAAAAATTTAGGGATAAAGCGTAATACTATGTCTCATTGGATCACCTTGCATCCAGAATTCGGTATCAACTATCAGGCTCAGACGGCATCGATCAGTCAGCTTCATCTTCAACTAAGCAGCAAAGTGATGAGATGCTCAAAGACATAAAGGCGATAGCAGAGTTGGAACCCAGTGGGACTTTTCACATAGCTGTTTTTGTTTTCCTTTTCAAGATGTATAAACTCTGTTGTTCGGCGGTGTTCTCTTACTAGGACGTCAGCCTCTTGTACAAAAACGCCTATTTACAGGTAAATTCAAAAATCAATACAAATTCACTTTTTCCAGACAAATTGCCAATTATTTTCCCTTTTTCTGTTTTGTTTTGCGAAGAACGTCCAATGTTCATTTTTGATATATGCATTTGACACTAATTGCTAACTCATAAATATTTGCATGCGAAACAAAGGACTAATTACAGGTGACATCAGAAACAGGGGCAATAATGAGTTGTCTAAGCGATCTAATTGCTCTGTCCACCAAGGTACCAAGGTAGGTTCGGCTGAAGAACGTAACCAAGATACCTTCACTCCCCGTAGAGTAAGACCAGAATCAGTAATATTCTCCCCGAGCAGAGTTGGTCTCCCATCAACCCTAAAAAGGCACAGTATCTCCAGCAAGTCAGCGACACTCTCCCCAAGCAGAGTTAGTCTACTATCAGCCTTAAGGAAGTTGGGTATTCCCAGAAGATCTCAATATTCCCCAGCGGAGTATACAGATGTTCCTAAGCAAGCATCCCCGGCAGTCTTAATATAAGATTGTTCCCCGATGGAATACAGACACCCAGTGGAGCCACTTCCCCAGTATAGTCCAAAAGATTCCCCAGGAGAGTTGAACCCATTCTCCCCAGTAGATTCTGGAAGCTTATCCCCAGTAGATTCTAGAAGCTTATCCCCTGCAGAGTACGAACGTCTCTCCCCGGCTTTATTCAAAGGTTATTCCCCACCAGAGCTTATAATTGGGTTATCCTCAGCTAATTACCACATAAAGGTCGTCCTCGGCGAAGTTCTTCCTATCCCCCAGCGGAGTTCACCAAGATTCCCCATCATAACACATCAACGGTATCCCCAGCGGAGTTATCATCAAATTCTCAGTGAAGTATCTCTTCCCACAGAGTCATTCCCCGCAGAGTAATCTCTCCGCCAAGTTTATTCCCCAACGGAGTCATCTTCTCCTACCGGTTTATTCTTACAACCAAACATCCCCAGCGGAAACGAAGAACTCTACTCTTCGACATCAGCCCAGGATTCAACTTCCCGGCATTCGTCAAGGATTTATTTTCCCAGACGAAAACACATTCATAAACATATCACATTTCATACATCCTGCTTACATACATGATAAAGTGCATACGACACTATCTCATTTTGAACATCATGACATCATGCAGTTCATACATCATGACATTGCATATAACTGATGTTTTGCCTTTTCAGGAAAAAGGACAATCCAAAGATGATTAATATCAACTGTCGCAATTCCAGATTCGATTCCTGTATCTAGCCAGGGCATATCTGTTGATGACAAATTCCAGATTTGATTCCTGTATCCAGCCAGGGCATATCTGTAGACGACCAATTCCAGATTCGATTCCTGTATCTAGCCAGGGAATATCTGTGAGTAACTGATTGTAGATTCGACACCTGTATCTAGCCAGGGCATGTCTGCATGAAGAGTTTAGAGATTCGATACCTGTATCCAGCCAGGGCATATCTGTAGACGACTAATTCCAGATTCAATTCTTGTATCTAGCCAGGGCATATCTGTGAGTAACTGATTATAGATTCGACACCTGTATCTAGCCAGGGCATATCTACATGAGGAGTTTAGCGATTCGATTCCTGTATCCAGCCATGGCATATCTGTAGACGACCAATTCCAGATTCGATTCCTGTATCTAGCCAGGGCATATCTGTAGACGACAAATTCCAGATTCAATTCCTGTATCCAGCCAGGGCATATCTGTGAGTAGATTCGATTCCTATATCCAGCCAGGGCATATCTGCATGAAGAGTTTAGAGATTCGATTCCTGTATCTAGCCAGGGCACATCTGTAGACGAAGAATTCCAAATTTGATTCATGTATCTAGCCAGGGCATATTTGTGAGTAACTGATTGTAGATTCGACACCTGTATCTAGCCAGGGCATATCTGCATGAAGAGTTTAGAGATTCGATACCTGTATCCAGCCAGGGCATATCTGTAGACGACAAATTTCAGATTCGATACCTGTATCCAGCCAGGGCATATCTGTAGATGACAAGTTCCGGATTCGATTCCTGTATCTAGCCAGGGCAAATCTGTGAGCGATTGTTTGTAGATTCGATACCTGTATCCAGCCAGGGCATGTCTGCATGAAGAGTTTAGAGATTCGATTCCTATATCCAGCCAGGGCATATCTGTAGACGACCAATTCCAAATTCGATTCCTGTATCTAGCCAGGGCATATCTGTGAGTAATTGATTGTAGATTCGACACCTGTATCCATCCAGGGCATGTCTGCATGAAGAGTTTAGAGATTCGATTCCTGTATCCAACCAGGGCATGTCTGTAATCAACCTTTTGATGTTCCGGATTCGATTCCTGTATCTAGCCAGGGCATATCTGTGAGAAATCGATTGTAGATTCGATACCTGTATCCGGCCAGGGCATATCTGCATGAAGAGATTGAAGATCAACACTTGTAACAGGCCAGGAAATTATCTTTCTTTCTCAAAGTACGCAAGTTCTCTCTAAGGAATGTCTTACGCGATCGACACCTTCCGATGGCATCTTTAAGCCCATCTCTACAACTATCCATCACATTTCCAAATGGCATCTATAAGCCCATTCCCAACAAGGTTCTGTCACACTTCCAAATGGCATCTATAAGCCCATCCCCCTATCCACCATCTTTCCAAATGGCATCTGTAAGCCCATTCTCACTGTCACACTGCTGATACTCCACTATGTGAGTGCAAATTTCTGGGCACTCTAGTGTTCAATCATCTTCCACCTTCGGATCACGAAAGGCACACAAGCCAATCTACATCCTCAGGTCTAAGAAGATTGAACAGGGGCAACTGTTGTACCCCAAAATTTTCCCTCCCATATTCTTCAAGGTTTTGACAAGCATCATCTCAATTTGCTCAAGTCTCCTCAAGGGTTGCACAATTCAAAGGCCTCCTAAGCCAGTCAAAATTAGGGTTTTGGTTCTTGCAAGGAAGTTGAGGTTTTCAAGGGCTCAATCAAGTCACATATGCCTATACACATTGTCAAGCATCCATATGCCAAGTTTCAAGGCTCACAAGGTCAAGTTGCACAGTCAAAAACCCTAATTGCTTCACAATCAACTGCAGGGGCAAAATGGTCATTTGGCAGTCAAAAGTCAAAAATTTTGGTCAACTTCTTATTTTGAAGCCACAATCATCATTTGGTCAAGTCTTGACCATGATTCAACAAGAATGGCTCAAAAATCATCAAGATGCAAAAGTTTCCATTTTTGGACAGCTGAAAAGTCAACTGTAACTTGACCAAGGCATAACTTTTTCATGGTTCATCATAAAAATCCCATCCAATGCTCATTTTGAAAGGTATGACATTTCCTATAACTCATCTTCACATTCCAAGTCCAAGAAATGCTCTCACAAAAAGTTATCAATTTCAACATTATAGGTCATTTTCAAAAATCAACAAAAAGGCATTTTAAGTCAAAGACCAACTTGAGATTGGTAAATCAAAATGACATGGGACCAAAGGCATTGGTTGGAGAACTTCAAGACCTTTCCAAAATGTCCAAGAACATGTTTATATGATCAAAATTGAGCAAGATATGCATTGGAGAAGTTGAGAAATTTTTGTGAAATGGCAAAAGTCAACTATCCTTGAAACCTCAATTTTTGACAAAAGGGCCCACTTTCTTCCACTTGATTCAGCCTTGTCATGCCACACACGTGTCCCATGATTAATTTCAAGACCAAACATTTGTTTTTTCATTTTTATTTAATTTTTGTGGATTTAATTCATTTTAATCCATAATAATTCAAATAAAATTAAAAAAAATAAAGGAATGGTATCTTGTGGTTTGAATAACTTTCATACAGCATATGCAAGTTACCAAATTCGTGCCAAGCTCAATTATGCATAAAAATTCAAAATTTGAACAAACTTGGAAAGTCCTTTAATGGTGGTTATGAAGAATCTCCAAACATCAATTCCATGGATCCTTGATTCAAATTTTAACCTAAATCAGTTCTACTATATGTGCATAACCAGAACCAAGCCTCATACACGCACAAGCTGCTGCAGACACACCCAAACCAATTCCAAAAAAACTCAAGAAAGTTCAAAATTGAAATCCATCTTCCAACGTAATTCCAAGCTTTTTTTCATTTCTAACACCTTGCTGGACCTTCCAGGAACCTATTGCAATCACAAACAAGCCATAAACCTCAAGGAAACGCCCAGAACAAGTCACACGGTTTGAATTTTTTTCCATAAACGCATCCTTTGATTCATGCATCATTAACGTATTTTGTGGTTTGTTTTGTGTTCAGAGAGACTATACAAAGCTTTTGGTACAATTCAATTTGATTATGGTGCCCTGGAACGAAAACCACCATTGTTGAATTCTAGGGTTTTTGAAGCTCTCAATTAGGGCTTTACAACACAAGTAAAATCAGAACCAATGATACCCATGGTTGAACTCAGAAGGACAAGAAGAACTCAAAACTACCCTCGCGCTCAATTTATCTTGCACCCATTTCTATTCGCTATTTTTGATAGTTGCAGGTTGTGGAGGTTTAAAACCCCCGCTATCTAACTCTATTTTTTGCAGGAAAAGGGAGAAGACGATTACGTGCTTGCATCTGGTTGGTCCGTTCAAAATATGCGCGCTATTTTTTTGTTTTCAGCACATGACTTGTTTATTCCATATAATATTATGTTCTTATTGTTATATAAATTAAATCAAATGGCTCAGTGGAAGAACGCGCTGGAAATGATCACTGGGACCTGGGTTCGATTCCCAGGTCCCCCAAAAGCTTGTTTCCATTTTTCTTAATATATTCAGGTGCAGGTTTCTAAAGGTGGCACACCATATGCCCTCACGCTTCAGTATGCCAAATGGCCACTACACCAATCTGATGGCCATGAGAGAATGACCATGATGATCCTTGGTCAATGTACGTGCAGGCAACTCCCCAAAGTCAACAGGCTTGGCAACCAATGGGCCTGAAATTGCTGCCTAACACCTCCAATCTGGCCCAAACCCCCCTTGGTTCATTCTTTTTCTTTTTGTTTTATATTTTCTAATTTAGTTATAAATTATTTTTTTTATTATCATTATTACCACCAAAATTAACATAATTAATATTTTTCATAAAAAATAAAAAAAAAACTAATATTATTATTATTTGTTAACTTATTTTGTAAATAAATTCTAACATTAATTAACTTAGTTGTTTAATTAGGTTTAATTTTAATCTTTTCACAATAAATAAAATTAATTTAGAATTAGGTCTTTCTTTTGACAACTTTTAATTCCTTTTATTTTATTTTCATTAAAAATATAAAAAAAAACACAAAAATATCATTTTCTTAATTAATTAATTAGTTATTAGTTTTAATTTCATTAATTACAAAAAAGGACAAAAATTCAATTCTTTCTTAAAAAAGGGTCAAAACCCTCAGACGTTCCCGATTCAATATTTCGCGCGTATTTATTTTTTAGTTCATTTTTATGTATCTGTACAAAGTATGTAATAGTTAATTAGGATTTTATCGCCTTATTTAAATTCTCGCACTTTATTTTCCAAAACGGGTTTTTGTTTTTGGCAATGTATAGACCCGCGCCTTGTAATAGCTAGATTTACATTTCTGCAATTTATTTTCCGCACTCCTAACTGTTAAAAAAAATGCATGAAAGAATGTATGACAAATAAAACCAATCCGTAGCTCACAAATAAAAAAAGACAATTTAACATGAAAACAAAACACATGCACATGCCACTCTTAAGGTACGCCTCACTGGTTGCCTCGAACGTGATCGTCAAGTATAGGGTGTCTTAGAGGTCGCCCTTCTGTCTAAAAGATCCAGTTGCCTCGAAACGGTTGCCTCGGATAAAAAAAGGATCTAGGACACTAGGGTTACTTATAAGGTGTCCTACCATTGCTTTGGTGACCACACTGTCCCGATAATCGAATTGACCCGAACGCCTCCAACGATGGTGCTACCTACCTCTCAATGGTGGGATAGCACTATCTAAAGGACTCTTACACAACCTAATTCCTTAGAGTAGGTAGATGCTCATGGGTACTTGCTCTTTCTCAAAACAAGCAAAAATACTTTTCACACTTCAAACTTTCAAAAAGTTTTCAAACAAAACACTTCATACACCCTTGAGGACTGATACAAGAGTTACTTAGAAGTTTTTCAAACGAACTTTTTCAAAACCCACACACACTTGAAAAGCAAATAAATTTTGAAAACATAAGAGCAAGTACCTAAGATCCCGTGGATAACCACGGATAGAAAGGGTGCTAACACCTTCCCTTTCTATAAATCTACCTCCCGAACCGAGAAACATTCTCGAAGAAGGAATTTTGCTGTGCTTTTGTTCTTTCCATGTTGGAGAACATAAAAGACGGTGGCGACTCTTGCTTACCGCGACATTTCGCGAAACCAGCTTAAAAAACAGTCAGTTCTATTTCCACCGATCACACTATCTTTAACAAATATTCAAAAATTTCAGATACAGTACAGGTACACTCCAAGACATGGAAGTCATTTTTCTACTCATTCAAAGCTCTTATTTCGGATACAGTATGGATACACCCCGGACACAACGGTCATTCTATTATTCATTCAAAATTTCAAGTCAAGATACAGTATGGATACACCTCAGATACGGCGGTCATTCTATTACTCATTCAGACTTCAGCAATCAGATACAGACTAGATACACTCCAAACATAGAAGCCATTCTATCTCTCATTCAGATTTAACTATCAACTTCAAGTTCAGATACACTCCAGACACGGAAGTCATTCTATCACTTATCCAGATCCCAGTTACAGTACGGATACACTCCAGACACGGAAGTCATTCTGCTGCTCATACAGATCTCAACTCCAGATACAGTCCAGATACACACCAGATATGGTTACTATTCTGTCACTTATCCAGATCCCAGTTATAGTACGGATACACTCCAGACACGGAAGTCATTCTGCTGCTCATACAGATCTCAACTCCAGATACAGTCCAAATACACACCAGATATGGTTGCCATTTTTTCACTCATTCAAAACCTATTCCCCAGCCCAGAGATATCCCAGACACAGATGTCTTTCTGTCGCTTATTCAGACTTCAGATTTCGGATACAATACAGATATACTCCAGACACGGCAGTCATTCTGATATTTATTCAAGAATCAAATACAGTTACAGCTTGGATACGCTCCAGACACGGACGCCATTCCTTTGCTCATACATATCCAATCTCCAAATACAACTCAGATACGTTCCAGATTCGGATACCATTCTGATGTTCATTCTCCTGATATTCAACAAACACTTTTTGATGGCATCTCTAAGCCCATCTCCAGCAAGATTCTATCATCTCCAAATGGCATCTTTAAGCCCATTCCCTCAACCTGCATTTTGACGAGTGCAAATTTACGGGCACTCTAGTGTCCAATCCTCTTTTACCTTCGAGTCACGAAAGGCAAACTTGCCAGGTCCAAGAAGATTGAACAGGGGCAACTGTTGTACCCCAAAATTTGCCCTCCCTTTTTATCAATATTTCTCATCACAAGGCTCTTTGAACTCAAGATCCAGCTAGGGTTTGCTCTGCTCAAGACATCTCCTTGCACTGATGACCTAAATTAGGGTTTGAGTTTGCACAGGGATTTTTTGACCTACAATGCCCAAAATGACTTTCATACTTCATGTTGGACTCATAAGTTTGTCCATACCAAGTTTTAAGCCTTGACTCAAATTTTTGACCAGTCAATTGGACAGTTGACCTAAAAATCAATTGTATTGGGGGAAAAGTCAATTGTGGCCAATTTACAGTCAAACCTCATGAATTTTGACCCACATCAACATTATGAACTCATATGAATCATTTGATCAAGTTTGGACCACAACTCCACAAGAAATTTGATCAGATCACCAAAAGGGCAAAATGGTCATTTTTAGGGTTTTGACTGTACAAAGGCAATTTCTGACTTTTTGACCTAGCCAATGGCAAGTTAGGCTCAACTATGGACTCAAGGACTCAATGGAATCAACTGGACCTATTCAACAAGTTCAAAAGACCTCAATTGCATTGAATTGACAAATGAATTTTTCAGTCAACTGATCAAAATTTGACTAAACAGTGAAAAGTCAAACTTTGACTTTTTGGTCAAAATCAAGTGCCAAGGGTCATTTTTCATCAAGATGTGTCAAGACATGAAAATTGTTCATCAAGAAACCCAAAATTGGAAATTAGGGTTTAAAGTTGAAAAATTTCATAACTTATAATTTTTCTAAGTTATGAAATTTTCTTAATTTTTCCTAACTTTGCCCAACATTTTCACCATGATGAAAATGGATTCAAACAAAACCTCCAACATGAAAGTTGTAGTCCTCCACAAATTCTACAACTTTGATTCACAAAGTTTTCTCAAAAGAAGCTTGGATCTCAAGTTATGATTTTTGGAACAAGGGTCCCTAAAACTTTTAACTTAGTGAAATTTTGCCCAAGTTTAGGCAGGATTTTGACCTATCTTCTTGGCCACTTTTCACATAGTTCCCCTTGGAATCTCAAGTTGAATTTAAAAGATGGATTATAGAGCATGTTGCAAGCTCTCCAAATTGTCCAAGAACTCCTAAAACACATTTGTGGTTAGGGAGAATCGAAGGCTTGAAGTTGGCAAAAACTCACTTTTCATCCATGGCATATTCACGTTCATAACAAATTGCATTTTCAAGTCAGCATGCCTTACACTAGTTTACAGGCCTCTAAACCACTTCACACTCCATAATTGAATGCAAATCCATCAGTCTAAGCTTTTGTTTTGGTCATTTGGACATTGTACACAAAATTAAGCCCTAAGTAGAAAAAGGCACATTTCCATTTTTGCCATAATGTGCTTTATGTCAAACCACAATCCCTTGAGCATTGGTCCATATCTCATAGAGCAAATCAAATCCACAAGTTGGAGGGGCCAAGAGAAAAGTATGCAAGCATAAGGAGAGCCTGTACAGGCCTGTTTCAATCACTTCCACATTCTTACTTCAAAAACAAGAAACTTGTCAAAAACCTTAGAACTTAAAAACCAGCCAATACCAACTTATGCAAACAGTTTGAATATCTTTCTCACACCCTTTTGATCTAGAAATACGATTGCTTGAGCCTCTAAACACCCCATAGCCAGAAATCACATTCCCTTGGCAAAACAGGGCAGAACCTGCAACTTGAGTTCCATAGCTCATTTGGCTCGTGCGTTTTGCCCCAAGTTACTTCAAAAACCTTCCATTCAACTCATCCAAGCTATGCCAAACCTCAAACACCAACTGTAACTCCATTTACAGTGTTTGCCATTTTCATTTTGAGCTTGTGCAGGTTGAGTTCTACAGGCTGATTCAAGTACATTCAAGGCAAGCAGGCTATTGGAAAAGGTCAAGTGAAGTTCAAGCAAGCTCCCAGACATCTCAAGCCTTGTTGAAAAGCACTACATTGCCTTACACGAAGTCCGCTAAAATAGGTTTTTTCCCACTTCCTATCTCTCTATTTAGGAACGTTTAGCTTTAGGTTTGTGAATAAAAAATGTAGTATTCATTGCCATGAAGTTGTACATATGCTCAATTTTCATTTATAATAAGTGTGCTAAGAGAATTTAATCCATGAACATGCTGAAAAAACTAGGTCATATTTTAGGGCCGGAGAAATTCTCTCTGGTCTTTGAGAGTTAAGATAAGTTGTTTATATGGTTGGAATCGTCTTGAAATTCTCTACAAGTTTGATGTTATGTGTTTTTGCAATAGAGCTCGTATACAGGATCTGGTAGTTTGTACAGGGGACGCACACTTTTTTCAAAAGCCAGAGGTTGAAGATGAAGTTTTGGGTTGGGTTTGGCCTGGCTGCTGTTGGCACCTCCCCTTTTCCTTTTTGCACCCCCTGGCCCAATTTCTTGTACTTTTATATTTTTGAATTTTTATTTTCATTTCTGACTTTATTTATTTATTCCCAAATATAAAAAATGCTCAAAAATATTTTCATAATTTTTTCACATTTATTTTGCATTTTATTTTTATTTTTCTAACATAGAAAACATTTTAAATACTTTTATCTTATTTATTAAAACTTGAAAATAATATACAAAATTATACTTTTTTTTTATTTTTTTATTTTTTATTCATACTAAAAATATTTTATTTTTGTATATATTTTTATTTTAGTTAATATAAAAAAAATTCATATATATAAATATATACTTTTATTTTATTAAATACTTTAGAATAAAAAATACAAAATATTACATTTTTACTTTTATCATTATTTATACTAAAAAATACTTTTTCTAAGTATATTTTATTTTGTATATATTAATATATTTTATTGTATATAAATAATATAATGTACTTATTTTCTTAAAGAAATTAGGGTTTTACCCTTAAACAAATAAAATTAATCTTTTTATTTATTTCTTTATTTTTTGCATTTAATACTTTTACATACATAAACAAACAAAAACCTTTTTTTTTGTGCATAATTCATATTATTTGATATATTTATTTATTTTGTTTATTTTAATATTGTCCATTTAATATTTATGCATTGTGAATTCAATTTGGATGTAATAGTAAATTAGGGTTTATATTTCTTGTCAAATACTCCCCATTCAAAGATTGTACCCCCATCCCCATAATCATGTTGTAATAGCTTAGTCTTTTAATTCTCGCACTTTACGCTTTCAATTATGCCATGATTAGAGAATTAGAATTTTGTATGCAATGAAATTCTGGCTGTAGATACTCAATGTCACGTTCAATGTTATGACACCGTATCTGACTTACTATATGACAGTAAATACAAAAGCAATAAAGAACACAGTCAATTGTTTACCCAGTTCAGTGTGCAACAACACCTACTATGGGGGCTACCAAGCCAGGGAGAGAATCCACTATAAGAGATGTTAATTCAGGAATAAACCAACCAGTTTATCTCCTTCACTTAAGACCTACCCAATGCAATTCTAATCTAAGTACAACTTAAACCTGAGTTCCTACTCACTCCCCCTCAATCACAGCAGTGATACATAAACCAATTTTGACTTAAGAATTGATGAAGACACTCTTCAAAGACACACACTTGATTAAGCTTCACAGCTTTTTAATCAAGCAACACAATCACTCGTGCTTCACAGCTTTGAGTGATGTACACAACTAACTTGACTCCGCTTCACAGCTTTAGTCAAGGAACATTCAAACACTCTTGCTTCAAAGCTTTGAGTGCTACACAACCCTTACAAATAGAAACCTATTCCAAGGCACTTATCACAATGATAATTGCTTGGAGTACAATGAACAAATCTATACAGATTACAAATTGATCTTCTAATCAATCAGCAGGTCTTCTTGAAAAACAGCAGCTATGTTGAATATATAGCAGCTGCAACTTCAGTTAGGGTTTCCAAAAACCTAGGGTTAATTCCGTTTGACCTAAAGACCAGGTCACAGGACTTTATTAACCAGGTTAGGGTTGAGCTAGGTTACCCCTCAGAAAACGCAGGATTCTGTTCAGAAAGGACTGAGTTATTTCCTGAAAAAACTCAGACTTATCCAATCCTGCAATCCTGTTAGTTCAGAACAGGATGTCATAACATCTGTTATGACATCTGAGAAAACCTGTCTACTGATTTAGCAAAATGTGATCATTTTGCAAAAATGCTCAGATACACACTTATAAACATCAGTATTTGAATTACAATATTTTTCTGCAAAGGTACCTAATGAGTCAGTACAAACTGAACTAGAATGTTGTGACATCAGTCATGACATTCACACATACACTTGGGATTTACCAAAAATGCAAGCCAATACCTAAACACCTACAAACTCCCCCTTTGGCAGATTTTTGGCTAAAGACCCTAAACAATCAGAGATAGATAGCAGCAGAAATAAGTGACAGCAGAAAAATATAATGTCAAGTACTAATTAAGCAAGTACCAAAATATTCTCCCCCTCTTTAGCCACAAATGGGCCAAAGATACATGTTCAGAAAATTTTACAGTTATCCAAAACAAAATAATAAGATCAGCAGCAGACAACAACAGAACATACTTCCAAACTCCACCAAACAGCAATCAACCTTCAAGCACTGTCATCAGATTCTGAGGAGCTAGTTTCTTCAATGTTGAGATGTCCTTCACCTTCTTCCCTTCTGTTTTCTTCAGCTTCCTCCTTTTCTAGCCTGGCAATTAGAAGTTCTAGGGTCCTTTTTCTAGTATCCAGCTCTTTGCAAGTTTCTTTTAAAACAGCTATGACATCTGATGTCTTGGACTGGGTCTTCACAGACGATGTCTCAGCTGATGTTATGACAATGTCTGGAGCATGAGATCCCTGAAACAGTTTGTAGTGCAGGCCAAGGGCAGGAGCTCTTTTACAGACTGTATCTCTTGCCACAAGGATATCAGGGAATTATGCAAGGATGATTCCACAGAGGAGGGAGGGAAAGGCAATTGGTCCTTTGACAGCATAACTGCCAGCATGCTTTAAAGTTTGTTCAAAGATGTACCTTCCATAGTCAAAGGCAGTCTTGGTTCCTACAGCATAGATAAATCTCCCCAATCCTGTGGAGATAGTTGATTTGTGATTTGTAGGCACCCAGTTTGCTGCACCTATTTTATGCAAGATGGCAAATTTCATGCTGAGTTTACTAGCATTCAGCTTCCCTTTCAATGGCCAACACTTTACTTGCCTGGCTGTGATGGTTAGACACACTTCATTGTCAGTTGCCTCTAGATCAGGATAGTCCTTATTTGTTCTTCCAAGAAACTTGTTGATTTCTGATGGAGAGAACTTGACCCTTCTTCCTCTAACAAACACACTCTCAAAGTCAGCTGACCTTCCATCAGCACACTCATTAGACAAGTTCACTACAAACTCCTTAACCAGATTTTCATAACATTTATTGAACTTCATCACTGTCTTCATTAGCCCAGCATTCTTGATCAGATCCATGATGTCTTTGCACTCCAAGGCATCATTGTTGAGTTCTCTCTCCAAGGCTATTCTCTTTAAGCAAACATACTTCCATCTGTTTGCATTGTCAGGATGATGAAAGGAGATGTTGTCTGTTGGCACTTCAGGCACTCTAGCAATCTTGCTGGAGGGGAGCTTCCTTCTGATGGGAGTTTCTTCAATATCAATCTCAAATTCTGATTCATCATCAGAATCAGAAGTTTCAGGTTCTTTACTTTTCTTAGAGATTGGTTGTCTAGTAGTCTACACCTGTGCCTTCTTCCCTTTTGTCTGAATGCTTTTCTCAGCCATCCCTTCAGCCTTGGATTTCTTAGCATCAGGTTTATCATTCTGACTCCTCTTTCTTTTCATCAATCTCCTAGCTATGCTAGGGTTCACATTAGCAATCAGTTCATTATCTGAGTAATCTTCATCCACATCAATGATAGGTGGATCAGTAGCCTTTTCAGAGGGGTTCTGAATGTTGTCTTTTGGTGTCACAACATCCTCAGTGACATCTACATTTTCAGAACCTTCCACATTTGGACTTTCTGATTGATTTAAAGGGATAGAAATCCCCGGTACAGATTGGTTGCCACTCAGAATGCTAGTAACCAGCCTAGCAATAGCTTGGTGTACTTGAACTGATCCTTCTCTATTAGGTACAGAAGACGAAGGATGAGAAGAATTACCAGAGGCTGTAGCTTGAGCTCTTCCTGCATGTCTGGTTCTGAGCTTTTTGACTCTGGCTGGGTCAGTTGCCATCTCCCTGAGAGGAGTGACCTCAAGAACTTCAGATTCTATGCATGTAGTGATTGCCCTAGAATCTTGATTAGATGATGACGATGATGAGGAAGACGAAGCCGCCATGGTGGAAGACGATGTCTGAGACATTTTGATTGACTTTGAGTAATAGTAGCAGTTTGAGAAAAATCTTTGATTGGGAGGAGGAAACAGGTTGCAAGGATGAGAGAGGTAGGGGGTAAAAGGGAGTCTCTTCAACTTCTTAAAGCTTTTGAAGGAATTGTGAAAGAATATGATTAACCCACTAAATATAGACTTAATAAAATTAATCCCTTCAACCCTTGTTTTAAGCAAAACTGATTGCTATAATTTCTCATGTTGGTGAATACCCAACCTGCCCCTCAAATTTTCAAGTTTATTTCCAACAAGATCCTTGGTAGAAGAATCAGTCAACTGAAGCTTAGAGAACCTATTTTCCAGTTTAAATGACTTCTTCTCTTCAAAGTCAATAGGGTTCAAGGAAATGTTGAATGTTTTCAGATTGTCACAACACAATGTCACAACATCTTGTGTAACATTGTACTCAGGGAGCATCTGTTTTGACCAGAATTTGTGAGACTTGTTATTTCCAACATCCTTGTCAAGATGACTTAAGGTTCTGACAACACATTCTTCTTCAAGTTTATTTCCCACATCACAGATATCATCAACCTGTAGTTTTGGAGTTCTTCTGACAGTTTCCATAGAGATAGCTCTCTTCATTCTTCTTAGATGAAGGAGACCAAGCTTATGCTGCCACAGTTTCACCTCTTTTTCTTCTTTTGCAATGGAATACACAGATGAGGAATTAGTGTTCTCAGCCTCCCACAAGTAACAATTGTCTTTGGATCTGACTCCTTTCATTACTATCTCTTGTTTGTCATTGATTACAAGGCATTTAGATCTTGAGAAATTGACCTTGAATCCTAGATCACACAGTTGACTGATACTAATGAGATTAGCGGTCAGTCCTTTCACCAGCAGTACTTCATTCAGACTTGGAACTCCAGGGCAGTCCAAATCACCAACTCCTTTGATTTCACCTTTAGCCCCATCTCCAAAGGTCACAAAACTGGTGGTGTGAGGCTTAACATTATTGAGGAGGTTCTTGATTCCAGTCATATGTCTGGAACATCCACTGTCAAAGTACCAGTCTTCCTTTGCAGAGACCCTCAGGGAGGTGTGAGCTATCAGTGCAGTAGCCTTTTTCTTCCATTGAGGAGCATGTGGTACCTTTTTAGACTTAGGTTTGACACCTGAGATCTGATTAGGGTATCCATGTAATCTGAAGCAGAAGGGCTTTATGTGGCCATATCTACCACAATGATGGCATTTCCATCTTTGGTACCTTTTCTTCATATGTCTATGTTCCTGATGTTGAGAGTTGTGTTGAGACATCCGTTTTGACATTTGCTTACCAGTACCAGATTTCTTTGCTTCCATAAATCCTAGTCCAGATTTATTTCCCACATTTTGTCCAACCTGAAGGATCTCTTCCAATTTGTCTGTTCCATTGGTCAACATCTTGACAGATTTGGTCATTTGATTCAGTTGTGAGTTCAGCAGTTGAACTTCTCCTTCTAAATGACTTATAGTTTCAAGATTTGCCCTCTTTTCAGCCTCCAGCTTTATAATGAGTTTTGATTGTTTCTCATTCTTCACACAGACTTCAGCACTTCTGATACACAATTTCTTGTAGGTATCAGCCAATTCTTCAAATGTCACTTCTTCATCACTAGTGTCACTTTCAGAAGTACAAACACTAGTTAGGGCAGTAACTAGTTTGGCAGATTCTTCTTCAGAATTACTTTCTGAATCATAGTCAGACCAAGTAACAGTCATTCCTTTCTTTTGCTTCTTAAGAAAGGTAGGACATTCAGCTCGAATATGTCCATATCCTTCACATCCATGGCATTGAATACCTCTACCTTGGTTTCCCTTCTCTTCTGACCTTGGTCTTCTGCTGGAACTGTCAATGTCAGAGGGAATGTTATGAACATTAGACCTTGACTTTGGGTCCATTCTTTTGATGAGCCTGTTGAACTGTCTTCCAAGCATGGCAATAGCTTCTGATATGTTTTCTTCTTCATCCTCCTTGTATTCAACATCAGTGTTGGATACAAGTGCTATGCTTTTGTTCTTCTTGTCACCATTATCAGTGATCCCCATCTCAAAAGTCTGAAGAGACCCAATAAGTTCATCCACTTTCAACTTGCTAATGTCCTGGGCTTCCTCTATGGCAGTTACCTTCATTGCAAATCTTTTAGGCAAGGATCTGAGAATCTTCCTCACCAGTTTTTCTTCTGACATTTTTTCTCCCAGTGCTCCTGAGGTGTTGGCAATCTCCAAGATGTTCATGTGAAACTCATGAATGGTTTCATCTTCCATCATTTTTAGATTCTCAAATTTGGTGGTCAACATCTGAAGCCTTGACATTTTTACTTTGGAAGTTCCCTCATGAGTAGTTTTGAGAGTGTCCCAAACTTCCTTGGCCAGTTCATATTGATGTACTAGTCTGAAAATGTTTCTATCAATTCCATTGAACAAGGCATTTAAAGCTTTTGAATTTCCCAGAGCTAACTCATCTTCTTCTTTACTCCAATCTTCCTCAGGCTTCAGACTGATTGTCCTATCTATCTCAGTTATGGTGGGATGAATCCATCCTTTGTCAGCAGCTCTCCAAGCCTTTTTGTCCAGAGATTTTAGGAAGGCAATCATACGAGGTTTCCAGTAATCATAATTAGTTCCATCCAGAATGGGTGGTCTATTTCCAAAAACTCCTTCTTTGTCCATAGTGCCAGAAAGTGATATCCCTAGATCTCACCCAGTAATACAGGCAGGGTGCCTGCTCTGATACCAATTGAAATTCTGGCTGCAGATACTCAATGTCACGTTCAATGTTATGACACCGTATCTGACTTACTATATGACAGTAAATACAAAAGCAATAAAGAACACAGTCAATTGTTTACCCAGTTCAGTGTGCAACAACACCTACTCTGGGGGCTACCAAGCCAGGGAGAGAATCCACTATAAGAGATGTTAATTCAGGAATAAACCAACCAGTTTATCTCCTTCACTTAAGACCTACCCAATGCAATTCTAATCTAAGTACAACTTAAACCTGAGTTCCTACTCACTCCCCCTCAATCACAGCAGTGATACATAAACCAATTTTGACTTAAGAATTGATGAAGACACTCTTCAAAGACACACACTTGATTAAGCTTCACAGCTTTTTAATCAAGCAACACAATCACTCGTGCTTCACAGCTTTGAGTGATGTACACAACTAACTTGACTCCGCTTCACAGCTTTAGTCAAGGAACATTCAAACACTCTTGCTTCAAAGCTTTGAGTGCTACACAACCCTTACAAATAGAAACCTATTCCAAGGCACTTATCACAATGATAATTGCTTGGAGTACAATGAACAAATCTATACAGATTACAAATTGATCTTCTAATCAATCAGCAGGCCTTCTTGAAAAACAGCAGCTCTGTTGAATATATAGCAGCTGCAACTTCAGTTAGGGTTTCCAAAAACCTAGGGTTTATTCCGTTTGACCTAAAGACCAGGTCACAGGACTTTATTAACCAGGTTAGGGTTGAGCTAGGTTACCCCTCAGAAAACGCAGGATTCTGTTCAGAAAGGACTGAGTTATTTCCTGAAAAAACTCAGACTTATCCAATCCTGCAATCCTGTTAGTTCAGAACAGGATGTCATAACATTTGTTTGACATCTGAGAAAACCTGTCTACTGATTTAGCAAAATGTGATCATTTTGCAAAAATGCTCAGATACACACTTATAAACATCAGTATTTGAATTACAATATTTTTCTGCAAAGGTACCTAATGAGTCAGTACAAACTGAACTAGAATGTTGTGACATCAGTCATGACATTCACACATACACTTGGGATTTACCAAAAATGCAAGCCAATACCTAAACACCTACATGCAAAAATCAAAATCAACAAGTAGCTTGACCTAATCAAAGATAAAAATGCATGAAAATCAAACACAGTGCACACTAGCACCCCTAGGGTTACAATCCACTTGTTGCCTCAAAAACGGGCCATGTTATGCATGTTGGGTACTTTGGCAAAACAAAAACAAAACAAAAGATCATAGTCCCTCGATGACGCTATTTTGGTTGCCTAAACAAAATGATCAAGTCCCTCAAAATTTTGCCAAAGATATTTAACATAATTGCTATCGTGGTCTATACGATGACCCGCGCCTGTCCCGTTTAACATCCTAACACAAAGTTGTTCACTAAATACAATGGTGAAATAACACTGTCAAAAGGGTTAAAAACATTAGGAAAGATCTTTGAGTAAAATAGGGTAGACAACTCTTAGTTACTTGATCAAAACTTGCAAAAACATCCTTGTTATTTTGAAACACACTTCACAACACAATTTCAAAAACATTTCCCAAATCAAACTTTCAAACATTGAAATCCTTTCAAAAGACAAAAACATCTTTGTATACATTCAAACAAGAATCATTACAAAGGTTGCCACAACGATGACCTCTTTTCAAAACATCTTTCAAAACCACACACATAGCACCATTTCAAACAATTGAAAAGCAAAAGCAAGTGATCTAAACAAGTAACTAAGAGCCCATGGATAACCATGGATGAAAAGGGTGCTTGCACCTTCCCTTTTCATAATCTACTCTCCGAACCCAAGAAAACATCTCAAAGGTCTTTCCTGTGCTTTTTGACCTTTCCTTAGGATAAAATAAAAAGTCGATGGCGACTCTTGCTAAACCGAAACATTTGCGAACACAAACGCAAAATCTCAAGTAAGTTCTCCCACCGTATCACACAAACCAATCAAAAACATTGCAAATATGATAGCAAGCATGGATATATGATCAAAATATGTTTATGATGGATAAATCATTGAAAACGAATCTTGAAAAAAAGATGCAAAAAGTGGCACTGTGAGGCACGACTTCTAAAGGTTTTAAGGCTTGAGGATGATTGGAATGGCTTCAGAACACATCCAGGAACAGATTGTTGGCTTTGGAATTACTTGAAACAACCTATGGAAGAGAATACAGTCTGCACTTTTTCTTCCAAAATTTGCAATTTCTTCCCCTTGTTTTCACGACCCCAAACCCTTTTTTATGCTTTGGAAATGTTGTGTATATATCATAGAATGATTTACGTCAAAAAAAACTGATCATATCTTTGCAAATTATGGAGATTTGATTTCATTCTTTGCCTTGTATGATCTGTTTCCAAAATAGACCAAACTAAGATCTTTTCCAATCAATTAACTCTTGCATGAATGTTTTGATTTGCTAGATGTTCATGGACTCATAGTATGCTCATAAAATCAAATCTTTGATTTTATTTGATTATTCTACTATTTAAATTGATTTATTTTGATTTAAATGGATAAAAAATAAAAATAAAAAATAAAAATAATAAAATAATATGTTGATAAGCTCAAGGGTCATGGACCATCTTAGGAACAAGTTTCAAACAAGAAAACACGGTCCCATTTGGAAAAAAAGTCATTTTGATCAATGTTGACTTCATGCACATTTCCAAAAATTGGTCAATTTTGACAATATATTTCTCCCTCAATTTTAACCCTAAGAGGGTGTTCTTGGACTTTTTAGAAAGCTTAAAGTGTCCCTTAAACAAACCTTTTAGTTTCATCTCAATTGGGTCTTCCATGTTCATGTAAGAAGCTTTTACCCAAAAGGTGTTTTTGTTGACTTTTCAAAAGGACCTATAATATAGAAATTCATATCTTTTTATGAGTGCATATTTTGAACTTGAAGGATTAAGATTAGTTTTATGGAATTTCATCCTCTTCAAAATGAGCCTTGGATGGAAAATTTATGATAAAGTATGAGGAAGTTATGCTTGGTCAAAGTTTGGTTGACTTTTCCTATAAAACCCTAATTTAGCAACTTTTGGGTTTTGATAAATTTGGAGCATTCCTTGAAGAATCATGATCAACCCTTGATAAAATGATGGATATCACTTCAAAATGTTGATTTTTATTCAAAATCTTGAAGTTTGACTGTATGTGGGCCATAGTTGACTTTTGACCTAATACAGTCGATTCTCAAGCATCTGAGCAGTTGACTGAGCAAACTTCTTGTGCAAGGCATGAAACTTGACATGTAGGGTCTTGAGAACATATTAAGACCATGGAGAGCATATGAGGCTTTTGTGGTACACCCATCTTGATGAAAATGGGAACCCTAATTTGAGATACACTACCTTAGGAGAGAGTTTGTCTGGTCAACTCTTAGGCAACCTTGAGAAAATTGAGGATCTCTAGGAGTATGTATTGAGTAAAATGAGAGGGAAAATTTTGGGGTACAACAACTGCCCCTGTTCAATCTTCTTAAACCTGAGGATGTAGATTGGTTGTCTGCCTTTCGTAATCTGAAGGTGGAAGATGATTGAACACTTAAGTGCCCAGAAATTTGTACTCGCATGGAGTAATACTTGATTTGTGATATCGGGAATGGGCTTACAGATGCCATTTGTAAGTAAATAATGGAATATTATCGGAGATGGGCTTAAATATGCTATCCAAGATGTGACAGAGTACCGTCGGAGATGGGCTTAAAGATGCCATCTAGAGGATGTTGATTTCCTAAGATATTCCTTTGACGAGAGTCCCTGCTACTGTTGTTGATGAGGAATCTACTGAGGAAATTTGGTATCTGTCTTGGGAGAAATAAAATTTTAGGAGCTTCAATTGTCCGTTACTCTACTAGGGAAATAACTCTTGCTTGAGGGAGCAAAGTAAACTGCATATCTGGTCAGGGTACATGCTGCACCGCGACTTACTGGGGAAATACGAAACCAATTGTGTTTGATCAGGTCCCGGTCTTACAGTGTTGTGGACTACTGTCTGGAAACCTGGATGGTAAGGTTATGAGAAGGAACCTGGATAGTAGGGTTACTTCGAAATGAAAGCCTGGATAGTAGGGCTGTGAGAAGGAACCTGGGTAAGGTTACTTCGTGAGGAGTTTGGGTAAAACTGCATCTGAACCGAGAAGGAACCTGGGTAAGGTTTCTTTGTGAGGAGTTTGGGTAAAACTGCATCTGAACTGAGAAGGAACCTGGGTAAGGTTGCTTTGTGAGGAGTTTGGGTAAAACTGCATCTGAACTGAGAAGGAACCTGGGTAAGGTTGCTTTGTGAGTAGTTTGGGTAAAACTGCATCTGAACTGAGAAGGAACCTGGGTAAGGTTGCTTTGTGAGGAGTTTGGGTAAAACTGCATCTGAACTGAGAAGGAACCTGGGTAAGGTTGCTCGTGATGAGTCTGTGTAGGGCTTTAGGAGGAACATGGGTAGGGTTACTTCGGGATAAGTCCATGTAAAACTTCAGCAGGAACCTGGGTAAGGTTACTTTGGGCTAAGTCTGTGTAAAACTTCAAGAGGAACCTAGGTAAGGTTACTTTGTGATAAGTTCGTGTAAAACTTCAGAAGGAACCTGGGTAAGGTTACTTTGGGATAAGTTCGTGTAAAACTTCAGGAGGAACCTGGGTAAGGTTACTTTGTGATAATTTCGTGTAAAACTTCAGAAGGAACCTGGGTAAGGTTACTTTGGGATAAGTTCGTGTAAAACTTCAGGAGGAACCTGGGTAAGGTTACTTTGTGATAAGTTCGTGTAAACCTTCATAAGGAACCTGGGTAAGGTTACTTTTGGATAAGTTCGTGTAAAACTTCAAGAGGAACCTGGGTAAGGTTACTTTGGGATAAGTTCATGTAAAACTTCAGGAGGAAATGTATGAGAAAGGACCCGTGTAAGATTTTTCAGGATAAATCCGTGTGAAGCTGCATTTAGGAGAAACATGTGTAAGATTGCTTTGTGACGAACCTGTGTAAAGTTGCATTTGATCGTGCAGATAATTACTCTGTTTAGTTTCAGAAGCTAATCTTGAACTTGCTGGAAGTTGTTGATGATAACCATCTTTCTTGAAAAGGTACATGATTAATCGTATATGATGCATGAAATGCATTGTATGATGACGTTCTCAAAATAAATGAGATTATGTTGTATGCAATATGTATGCGCATGTCATGATATATGAACATGAAATGCTATTGTGACATATCCGAGTGGGAAAATAAATCCTTGACCGCTGCTGGAGAGTAACGGAAATTGAGTTCCTGACCGTCGTAGAAAAAGTGGTTCTTCTACTTCCGCTGGAGATGGTGAACCGGAGATGACTATGCTGGGGATTTGCCCCTTGTTTACGGATATTCTACCGAGGAGAGACTCTGCTTGAGAACAACTCTTCGGGGGAATAATTTTGTTGGAGAGAGAAGCTTCTATAGCTGAAGGGATAAACTATGTCGGGGATTGAGCTTCTGTATTCAGAGAAATAAACTCTGTTCGGGAGAAAACTTTATGACCGGCTTGCGATTATGAAATTTGGTCGGGGAATATAGATTTCGATTCTCTGAAGGAACTTTGCTGGGGAAGATAGCTCCTGTTTGGGGAAGCCGATGTCAAAGCCTTAGTTGCCTCTACTCTGTGGGGAGTGTAGATGTCACAGGGTCGTATGCTGAGGATACTGTGATACGGTGGGAGAACTGACTTGGGTTTTTGCGTTTGTTTTCGCACTTGATCGGTTTAGCAAGAGTCGCCATCGACTTTTTATTTTTATCCTAAAGGAAAGGTTAAAAAGCACAGGAAAAACCTTTTTGAGATGTTTCGTGGGTTTGGGGGGTAGATTATGAAAAGGGAAGGTACTAGCACCCTTTTCATCCATGGTTATCCATGGGCTCTTAGTTACTTGGTTTTAGATCACTTTCCTTGATTTTTGATTGCTTGAAAATGGTGTGTATATGTGTGTGTTTTGAAAAATGTTTTTGAAATAGACGCCTTTGTTTCGGCAACCATTGTAATGACTCGTGTTTGAGTATATACAACGGTGTGTATCTTTTCGAAAAGATGTTTCAAAATGTTTTTGGAAGTTTGTTTTGAAAGTGTTTGTGAAGTGGGGTTTTGAAAAGGAGGCAAGTGTTTTTGCAAGATTGATCCCAAGTAACTAAGAGTTTTGTCTACCCCTATTGTACTCAAAGGTTTTCTCTATGTTTTCAACCCCCTTTTTAACAATTTTGTTCCACCATTGAATTTGGTGGACAATCTTGCGTTTAGGATGTGATCGGGACAGGCGCGGGTCATCGTATGGACCATGAATGCAATGGTGCCAAGTGTCTTTGGCAATTTTGCTTGAAGGGACTATGATCATTTTGATAGGCAACTTTCGAAAGTGTCATCGAGGGACTTGTGATCATTTGAATTGTTTTGCCAAAGAAACTCGACGTGCAAGCATGGCCCATTTTGGAAGGCAACATGTGGGATTACCCTAGGGGGTGCAAGTGTGATTGTGTATTGATTTCATGTATTTGTCTTGTATTAGGTTATCTAGCGTTTGATTTTATGCACATACAAACCCTAGGTCTAACCATGGTACATTTGAAAGCGATAAATTGCGGGAATTTAAAGTCTACGCTATTACAAAATAGTATCCGGGAGTGGGGGTACAAGTATACACAAATGGGGATGAGACTTAAATAATTACAACCAAATTGAATTGCGATCAAATGTAATATGTATCATGTATAGCAATGTATAAGAATAGCAAATGTATAATGTATCAATGTAAGTGTGTAAGTATAAGTGTATATGTAATTTATTTACAAGTTGAGAAATGTTGATGTATCATTAAGCATATGTTCTTGTTTTGAATTTTGGTTAAGTATGTACAAAGAAAGTATTTTTTTAGAAAAAAGAAAAATATTATCTTTAGAAAATTAACATTTCATGTATAAAAATTTTAATTAAAGAAAGTGTAAGTTTAATTGTAATTTTATATGTTTCAATGTTTTTATGGACAAAGTCTTAATTAAGAAAGAAATGTTTTAATTTTAAGGAAAGAAAAGTATTATGTACTAATGAATTAATGTATTTTAATACAAGAGTTTTAATTTAAAAAAAAAAAGAAAAAAATAATGTTTGTATATAACAATTAATAATAAAAAGGGTTGTTAATTTATTTATCAAAACAAAAAAAGGTCTTACATTAGTTTAAACTAAAAAATAAAATGTTGGTTTAAGAGTATTTTAAAAAAAAAGTGAAAGAATATACAAAATGGGCCTGAAAGGGTTTGGCCCAAACTAAAAGAAAATAAGTAGAAAAAAAGAAAATAGGGGGTGAGGAGTGCAAAACGTGATGGGCTCAGGCGTTTCTGTGGGGCAAGGCCCAGGTTTGTCTTAACGACATTTTAGGGTTATTGATTTTGTTTGCATTTGGGGAAGCTAGGGTTTGATACAGCAAGGCGCCATTCATCATTTCTTCGTTCGTCTTCGTTCCTTTTTGTTCTCTTGGCCATGGATTTTTGAACAGCATCCTTCTCGCCCAAGCCACCAGCGCCACCGTCTATGTCCTCTTCTCCCTACGAACTGCTCGGTGATATGGTACGAAGGTGATGATCTCGCTCTCTTAATGCGTTAGGGTTTTAAACTTGTATGTTTTTACTTTTCGTCCATTGACTCTGTTTCTTGTGTATTGTGGTTCACATGATGTTTTGAAAAAAGGGAAAAATAGTACTACCTTTTGGAGGAGACAGGGGAGGAATGAGGGTGGAGGTGCTCAGGCGGCTTGACGGCGAGGAGAAAGCGCTGATGAGCTTTTGCTTCTTGGTAACTTTATTCTTTTTACCTCTTTAGGTTTAATGATGAGTAACTGAAAACCTTTTGTATCGCCTCTTTTCTTCTTCTTGCTCTTTCACTGTATGCTGAATATGCTTGATGCCTTGAAACGCTTGCCTTGCAATCTTCTTTTTATCTTCTTCCTCTTTGGCTTGCTGAGTATGCTTTGATGGTTTTATTGCCCTGTGATGAATCACAATTCTGAGGGCTTAGAGTTTTGACTGGAATTTGTGGATGTTTGGTTCGAGTTGCCTTGACGATATTTGTTGATAATATGCTTGAATGTTATGTTTGGTAGCCCAATGATGAATTACAGTTCTGAGGGCTCTCTGTGTTGGTTTGGAAACTAGTTTGGGGAAAGCTTTGACGATGTTGTTATTGAAGGCTTTAGGCATGTTTTGATATTGAATGGTGTTGTACCCCAAAATTTGCCCTCCCATTTCTTATTAATTTCTCATCACCAAGACCCTTGGAGCTCAAGATCCAGTTAGGGTTTCATCTGCTCAAGACTTCTCCTTGCACTGTTGACCCAAATTAGGGTTTGTGTTTGCACAAAGATATTTTGACCAAAAATGCCTAAGATGACTTTCATGCTTCATATTGGACTCCCAAGTTTATCCATACCAAGTTTCAAGTCTTGATTCCAAGTTTTGCCCAGTCAATTGGACAGTTGACCTAGAAATCAGCTGTATTGGGGAAAAAGTCAACTGTGGCCAATTGACAGTCAAATCTCATGAAAATTGACCCACATCAACATTATAAACTCACATGGACCATTTGATCAAGTTTGGATCACAGTTCCACAGGAAATTTGATCAGATCACCAAAAGGGCAAAATGGTCATTTTTAGGGTTTTGACTGCACAAAGGCAGTTTTTGACTGTTTGACCTAGCCAATGGCAAACCAAGCTCATATATGGACTCAAGGACCCCATGGAATTGTCTTGACATGCTCAACAAGTTCAAAAGATCCCAAATACACAAGATTGACAGTTGAATTTCCCAGTCAATTGATCAATTTTGACTGTATACTAAAAAGTCAAACTTTGACTTTTTGGTCAAAATCAAGAGTCAAGATTCATTTTTCATCAAAACATGCCAAATCATGAAACTTGTTCACCAAGAAACCAAGAATTGCAAATTAGGGTTTGAAATGAAGATTTTTCATAACTTAGAATTTTTCTAAGTTATAAAAAACCCTAATTGTTTCCCAACTTTGCCCCACTTTCTCACCAAGATTCATTTGGATTCAAACAAAAGTCAAAACATGAAAGTTGTAGCCTATTGCATAATCTACAACTTTGATTCACAAAGTTTTCCCAAAAGAAGCTTGTAGCTCAAGTTACAATTTTTGGAACAAGGGTACCAAACCATTCTTAACTTAGTGAAAATTTGACCTATTTTAGGCAAGGTTTTTACCTAACTTCAAGACCATTTTTCACATACTTCCACTTGGAATTTCAATTTGCATTTCAAAGATGGATTGTAGTACACATTCCAAGATTTCCAAAATGTCCAAGAACTCATCAAACAACCTCATGGTTAGGGAGAATCGAATTTGGCAAGTTGGGCAAAAGTCACTTTTGTTCTTGACCAAGACATGTTCATACACATTACCATTTTCAAGTCAGCTTGGTTTATGCTACATTACAGGCCTCTAATCCCATTTGCACTCAATAATTTAATGCATACTCATTGTGCCAAAGCCTTATTTTGTGTGTCCAAACATTATTTGCAAGATTAAGCCATTTTTAGATAAAGCATAATATCCATTTTTGAAAAGTTAAACTTTATGTCAAAGTTGCAAATCAGCAAGTACATTTGAAATCTCTTTGGCACAAGTTTAGGACTAATCACACTGATCAATGCCAAGGTTTGCAGCACATTAGGGGGGCCTCTAGCTGTCTAAAACTCAAGTGGACATTTGCTTGCTTAAGTGTGAAGAAAGCTAGCATAACACAAGACAACTTTCATCTCAGCACAAAAAAGCTTAAGCAAATACTTCGTACACTTCCTAAACATCCATCCTAAGCTAGAACACGAGCTAACCAAGTCCCAAACACTCTCACTCATAAAATCACCATTGAACTGCACAAAAACAGGGCCTGCTGCAGTTTGAGTTCCAACTCTCATCCCTTTCATGCATTCTTGCTAAAACCACATCAAACACACCCCACAATATCCCTTGAAGCTAATCCAAACCTCAAACACGACCTGTAACATTCCCAGGCAACACCACCATTTTCATTTTCTTGTTTTGCAGCTGAAGTTCCATAGCTCGATTCAAAAGGTTTCAAGACAAAGTAAAGCTTGGAATAGCATCCCTGGACATCAAGGAAGCTGTACCAATCATCACCTTGCTCTGAAAGTACCTCCATCATCAGATACAACTTCAACTGAACAGGTATATTCTTGAACTTCTAACTCTTAATGTAGGCATTGTTAGCTCTAAGTTTGTGAATAAGAAGTGTTCTACTCATGCCCCTGAAACTGTACATACCTTTACTTTTCATTTATTTTGCATATGCTGTGAGAATTTAAGGTCTGAATATTGATAAAAAGTTAGGTTAAGATTTGGGAATGATAAAATTCTCTCTCATTTCTGAGAGTTAGGAGGAGTTCTTTACATATTCAGAATCGTGATTCAATGCTTAACATTTTTGGTGTTGTAAGTTTGTGCAAAAAGTCAAAGAATCCAGGTGTTTGAACCAGTGTTCCAAGCGCGCGTTTTTGTCACAGTTCTGGCCAGAGGTTGAAGAAGAACCTATTGGGCTGGGCTTGTACTATATTTCTTATTTGCACCATGTTATTACTTTCACACCCCCTGAGCCCATTTTGTTTGTTTTAATGATTTTTTGACTTTTCCTTTTTTTATTCTGATTTATTTATTTTTGATAAAAGTATTAAAAACATAAAAAATATTTTTTACACCATTTTTATATTTTTTAGGCATTTATTTGTTTATATTGATATTTGTATGTAAATAAGTACATAATATTATTATTTAGAATAAATAGAAAAAATAATGTAAACACATTTTATTTTCATTTTTATTTTGTTTTATCTTCTGAAAATATGTTATATAAAATATACTTTTTTTTTATATAAATATTAAATATTATTATTATATATATATAATACATATTTAGAAAATAATACAAATATATATATTTATTAGAATATTTAGGACAAAAATACAAAAATACATACATTTTTTTCTTTTATTAATATTTGACCTCAAAAAATACTTTGTTATAAATATACTTCATTTTTATTTTATTTTTGTATATAATAAATAAATACTTGTACATATTAAATAATTAATATATTTACTTAATAAATTAGGGTTTTGCCCTTAAAACACAAAAACTCCAAAAAATAATACTTTTTTTATTTTGATTATTTGACATATAAAAAAATACCTTTTTCATACATATAAAAACCCTTTTGCATCTTGCATATTTATTTTATTTCCATTTAATTTGTGCAATTGATTATCTTGTAAATAATTCCAAATTGATGTAATAGCTAGGTTTAAATTCCTTGTCAAATACCCCCCATTTGAACATTTGTACCCCCTTCCCATATTGTGTTGTAATAGTTTAGAACTTTATTTTTCGCACTTTAATGCTTTCTAAATATACCATGTTAGAATTAGGGTTTGTATGCAAATAAAAAGAACAAAAATAGTTTGACCTAATTTCCAGATAATCAAGCATGAAAATGGACAACACCAATCACACTTGCACCCCTAGGGTATTCCACTTGTTGCCTTCAATAATGGGCCATATTGCATGTTAGGTCTCTTTGGGCAAAACAAACAATTCAAATGATCATAGTCCCTCGATGACGCTTTCGAAAAGTTGCCTAAAATGATTAAGTCCCTTTCAAGGAAAAATTGCCCAAAGATACTTAATACCATTGCAATTATGGTCTAAACGATGACCCGTGCCCGTCCCTTTCACATCCTAACACAAGATTGTCCACCAAATGCAATGGTGGAACAAAATTGTTAAAAGGGTTAAAACATAACAAAAATCTTTGAGAACTTTAGGGTAGATAGCTCTTAAGTACTTGTCAACTTGCAAAACAAAAACACTTGCCTATTTTTCAAATCACACTTTCAAAACAAACTTTCAAAAAACCTTGAAACACCTTTTCAAAAAGATAAACACCTTTTGTAAAACATTCGAGTAAAGAATTGTTACAAGGATAGCCTAGACAAGGCATCTTTTTCCAAACATTTTCAAAGCCACACACAAAGTACCATTTCAAACAATTGAAAACCAAGGCAAGTTGATCTAAGCAAGTACCTAAGAGCCCATGGATAACCATGGATAGAAAGGGTGCTAATACCTTCCCTTTCTATAATCTACTCCTCGAACCCAAGAAAATATCTCAAAGGTTTTTGCTGTGCTTTTTAAACCTTTCCTTAGGATAAAATAAAAAGTCGGTGGCGACTCTTGCTCAACCGAAACATTTGCGAAAACAAATGCAAAACCATAGTCAGTTCTCCCACCGTATCACAGAACTGGCGACTCTGCTGGGGAGAATTTTAAAAGTGGAGTAACCTTAGGGCTTAGATCACCCTCTTGCATGATTAATTGTTTGTCTTGATTGCTTTATATCTTGGCTCTCTTGTTTGGGTTTGCAATCCTACACCCAGATTTTGGGAAACATTCATAGATAGCAATACATTGTGGAAACTGTGCGGGGTATACCGACACGGTCGAAGAAATAGCTATATTAGTGCGACATATTTGTGAGTACCGGTAACCCTTGAGTTCAATCAAGGAGAGTACGGGGCCGCTGAGTGATGTCACTAAGCACTAATGACCTAGAACCTTACTTGACCATCTTGGCCTTTTATTAGGGGTAGTGAGATGACCGGCTTTGGTGCAGTCCGAAGTTGGTAGATACTCGATACTACACTCATTGAGGGTTGTTTTCTTGGAATATTTTGGTCGCTAGTTAAGTGGCTAAACCAAAACAATGAACAATGAAAACAATCCAGTGATATTGAGCTCCTTAGAACCCGGTTACTATTTATAGGACAGTTTTTTAAGCCAACTACACTCAAGAGGGTACTTACCTATGAAACCCCATGCAAGCCTGAAACTAGGGTTTGGTGTGATTTGCTTGTACATATGTTTGTGCATACATCATAAACATCATAAAGCATCATATGCATTCACTAACCATTTCAAGGGTTCGGATCTTCATCTTTGTTCTTGTTTTGTAGGTCATGGAAATTCCTCGCAGAAAAACCATCCAAGTCAACCTTGTGAGAATCTCTCCTCAACTCAAGGAGCTCACCTCAAGAATTCCGGAAAGCTCATCCTTCAGTGAAAGACATGGTAGACTGCTCAGCTTAGTCAGCACCAACATTGAAGAAGACATGATGAAAGTGCTATTCCAGTTCTTTGACCCTCTTCACCACTGTTTCACTTTCCCTGATTACCAGTTGGTGCCCACTTTGGAGGAGTTTTCTCAACTCCTAAGAATCCCTATCCTTAATCAACTACCCTTCAACGGTACGGAAAAGGAACCAAAGCCGGAAGATGTTGCTCGAGCATTACATCTACAACCATCCGACATCAAGGGGCATTGGGAAACCAGAAGCGGCGTCAAAGGATTCTTAGCAAAATTCTTGTTTGAGAAGGCACAAGAATGTTGGAATTCATTGGACCTTCAAGCATTTGAAGAAATTGTGGCACTCCTTATCTATGGGTTGGTCTTGTTCCCAAATTCTGACCAATTGATAGATGTCAACACCGTCAAAATCTTCTTGTCCAGAATAATGAGACAAAGGGGTGTTCTCATGTGCTGTACTCCTCTCCTTGCAAGGTGGTTTATTTCTCACCTTCCACAATCTGTCTTGAAGAATGACCAAGGCTCAAGGTGGTCCCAACGATTGATGGCTCTTACTCACTCTGATGTACATTGGTGTTCTCGGTCCAGAGAAAATGTCATCATCGTCGATCGTTGTGGAGAATTTCCTAATGTTCCTTTACTTGGAATCAGAGGAGGTATCACCTACAACCCTTGCCTAGCTTTGAGGCAATTTGGATATGCACGGAGGGATGGCCCTCATGACATGTTGATTCCTGACCTAGTTTTTGACTTCGACAACGATGCGCAAGGACTTCGCCAAAGATTCATCAGAGCTTGGGGGAGGCCCAACAAGGTTGATAGCAAGACTCTGGGACACAAGAACTCCATCCCTCTTAAGCCTTATCTCAAGTGGGTACGAGCCCGAGCCCAAAGTCTAATGATGCCTTATCCTCATGTACTCCCTGTGATTAAAGAGCCCGTCAAGGAAGGAGAGGTTCCCTACACCATCCTACATCCTGGCATGCCTACATCGTGGGAGGAAATGCAGAAAAGTTGGATTCAGCTCAAGGAGGAACGGAACACTTTTGAAGCTAGCTTCTACGCCAGTGAGAAGAAGGTTCTAGAGCTTACCCGCCGACTCCATGAGCAAGAGGCCCTCAACACCTACATCGCACCAAAGAGGATGCGCAATGTCTTTTTACCTTGAGAAGTTGTTTTTGTAATATTTGGCCCATGGGGCATTTATGTACTAACAAATTTCTTCTTATTAATATGACGTGCGTTCCTTTTTCTTCTACAACAATTTTGAATGTTCCAAAATCCTTGAATGCATTGCATACATAAGCATATCATTCATCATGTGCATAAGCAGGTCTCACTCCAGGTTTCCTTATCTGTCTGCTGTTTATTTCAGTAGGATGGATCTCGAGCAAACAGTCAAAGACCTACAAGCTCAGAATGCACAGTTCCAGCAACTCCTGACGACCTTGGCTAAAGGTCAGGAGGATCTCAAGACCTTGCTGGGGAATAAAGACCCAGTGAAAAAGAAGAAAAAGAGACTCGGGGTGGCTACTTTAGGGAGAAGATTTGACGGAGAGGCCAGGAGAGTGCTTGAATTTCCTCCTACTTCTGATGAAGGGACCAGTAAAGGAGGTGGGGCTGCGGTACCTTCCGAGTCCGACGTGGAAGAAGAGGAGGTTGAAGAGGATGAAGACTATTCTGACCAACAATACCCTCCGACTGATGATAAATATAAAGGTTTAGAAGACAGGTTGGCCGCCATGGAGCTACAGAGGGTACCAAGTTTGGATTTTGAAGACTTGGGTTTGGTTGCCGGGATTGTGATTCCCCCAAAGTTCAAAGTGCCAGTTTTTGTGAGGTATGATGGGTTGTCCTGTCCAAAAATGCATCTCAGGTCCTACGTAAGAAAGATTCAACCCTATACGGCAGATAAGAACCTTTGGATTCATTTCTTTCAAGACAGCCTTTCTGGGGCTCAACTGGAGTGGTTTTATCAGCTAGAGGGAACCAGCGTCCGAAATTGGGAAGATTTGGCCACCGCCTTTTACAAACAATATCAGTACAATTCTGACCTTGCTCCTACTCGTACCCAACTTCAGGGTATGTCACTAGGAACAGGCGAAGGATTCAAAGAATATGCACAAAAATGGAGGGATTTGGCTGGCAGGGTGCAGCCTCCTTTAACCGACCGTGAACTTGTTGATATGTTTCTAGGGACCCTATCTGGGCCATTTTTCAATCATCTGATTGGTAACTCTTCCGCGGGGTTTACCGATTTGATCTTAACAGGCGAAAGAATAGAAGATGGCATCAAGTCAGGAAAGATTCAGAAGGGTGTTGCTGCAAGTGTTGAGAAGAAACCTTTCAAGAAGGAAACGGTTGTTGTATACTCCCAAAGAAGAACAGGGAAGACTGAGCGCCGGCCAACCGTGGGGGCCGTAATGATTCAAAATCCGTCAAGTGAGGAGCCTCGCTATAACCAGTCCAGACCAAATCAGCAACGGGCGGAACGGCCACAACGGCAGTTCACCCGTATTAATATGACTTCAGCGCAAGTGCTTCCCCATCTGTTGAAGTTGAATCTCGCCACTATCAAAGAGGCACCAAAGAATATGAATACGTCCTCTCCACATTATCACCCTAATGCTAAATGCGCCTACCACTCTGACAGTGTCGGGCACGACACCAACAATTGTTGGGCACTCAAGCATAAAATCCAAGACCTAATAGAGGCGAAGGAGGTGGAGTTCGATGCTCCGGAGAAGCCTAATGTGATATCTGCTCCCATGCCGAAGCACGGCCGAAATGTCAATGCCATCGAAGAAGATCTGTATGTTGCTGATGTCAATGATCTGATAACTCCATTATTAACCATCAAGTTGAATCTGTTAAGGGCCGGGATCTTCCCGGGATGTAAAAAAGACTGCTATTGTTGTTACTCTCTGCCATTTGATTGTTCGTTACTGAAGAAAGGCATCCAAGGCCTAATGGATAGTCGACAAATTTTGTTTGAAAAAGTTTCTGCCATTCCAACTCATACTGAAAATATCTCAATCATAACCATTCACGCTAATCTTTCCAAGGCCGTCAGAAAGCCTGTTAAGATTACACCAGCTACGAAATCTGTTCCTTTGAAGATAACAATGCCAGGGCCTGTCCCCTATGTTTCTGAGAAGTCAATACCATGGAACTACGGCGGCGACGTCTACTACCATGGTATTAAACAGATCGAAATAACTGAAGAAAGTTCGGATGATGAAGAAGCCAGCATTGGAAACATTGCAGGCACGAGCAAAATCACCCGGAGCGGGAGAATATTTTCTCCAGAGATTGCCCCTCCAAGAGCAATCTTTGGACCCTCATCTACCGACAAGGTCATCCCCGCACCAATAAAACTCTCCGCTAGAACCCCATTGATTGAAGATGTTGTTGTTCCTAGTACTGTCCCTCCTACCGCTGCTGATAAAGGTAAGGGAATCCAAGATGAGCTCGTCAGGACGAGGGCTCAACCCTTGGTCATCCCGGAAACCTCCAAGAAGGAAATGGATGAGATCTTGAAAATAATCAAAAGGAGTGATTACGATGTGGTAGAACAACTGGGGCAAACCCCCTCAAAGATCTCCATGCTGACACTGCTACTTTGCTCGGAAGCGCACGCTAAAGCTCTGATAAAATTCCTGAAGGCAGCCCATGTGCCCCAGGAAACCTCTGCAGATCAATTTCAGAATTGCGTGGCTAGCCTGACTGCGGACAATGGATTAGGTTTCTCTGATGCCGACCTAACTCCTAAAGGTAGAAACCACAATGATGCTTTGCACATTTCAGTCGAGTGTCGAGGAACTACTCTCGCGCATGTCTTGGTCGACACTGGTTCGTCGCTGAATGTACTGCCTAAGAAGTCCTTGGACAGACTAGATTGTGAAGGGTTGGAGTTGAAACCAAGTGATATTGTTGTCAGGGCTTTCGATGGTTCGAAGAGAATGGTCCATGGGGAGGTTGATATTCCCATCAAGATAGGCACTGAGGTGTTTAAATCTACTTTCTATGTGATGGACATTCGTTCATCATACTCTTGCTTGCTGGGTAGGCCTTGGATACACCATGCTGGGGAAGTCACCTCCTCCTTACATCAGATGTTGAAGTATCCTGTCAAGGGAAAGATCATTACTGTCCATGGCGAAGAGGAGTACATGATTAGCCACTTGAATTCCTTCCGGTATGTGGAGGTAGAAGGGGAGTTCATTGAGACGCCTTTCCAGCATTTCGAAGAAGTCCTTCCTGAAATAACAGTAGCAAAGTTGGCAGCTGAAGTACTGAGGCAGATGGCCAGGATGGCATCTCTGGAGGACGCAAGGGCCGCAATAAAGGAAGGGAAGAATTCAGCATGGGGGCAGTTGCCTGATATTCCATATAAGACAGACAAATTTGGATTAGGGTTCACTACCGCGGGCCAGAAAGCTATGTGCCGTTCGAAGATTGAAAGAGCGCCAGTCAAAATTTCTCCCTACGGAATCAACGCTTTGGAGGATGAAGACAAAGAGAGCAACATCGAAGAGTGGATTTACCCAACTGTCAAAGGAGGATTGTGCAACTGGGAGGCAAAAGACTTTGTCCCCATCACTTTTATTCATCAGTAATTTATCTGTCAAACATTTCCTATTTGGTCTGTAATATTTATTTCCAAACAATCCGTACACTATCTTTTCACCTCATGCCTTGCCCGGGGCATGTAGGTCCATTTGTAAGGGTTTTGATTATTTTTCATATCCATATGCCATGTTTAATGATTCATTGGACGTTTTTCATTTGATAAACTGCTTGTGTTCATTTTCTTTCCTTTTGCATTTTTTGTTTAAGGATGGCTATCCCTTACACACACCCACACTCACGAATGCAGGTACCCATCCACTCCGGATTCCATGGGTGACGATTCTGCTATATCCTTCACTAACTCTGAGGATCTGGTCAATCAAGCCGAGTATGAAGATGACGAAGGTTGTGAAGTACCGGGGGAACTAGCCAGACTTCTACAGCAAGAGGAAAGGGCCATCTTACCGCACGAAGAGTCATTGGAAACTGTCAACTTAGGGACCGAGGAAGACCGGAAGGAGGTGCAAGTGGGTGCCAATCTGGAACCGAGTGTCAAGGAACGCCTGATACAGTTGTTGAATGAGTATGTTGAAATCTTCGCTTGGTCTTATGAAGACATGCCGGGTTTAGACACAGACATCGTGGTTCACCGTCTCCCCACAAGAGAGGATTGTCCACCGATCAAGCAAAAAGTCCACCGAATGAGGCATGACATGTCTGAAAAGATCAAAGCAGAAGTGATGAAGCAATTCGACGCTGGATTTCTGGCTGTTACGTCCTATCCTCAATGGGTCGCTAACATCGTGCCAGTACCTAAGAAGGATGGCAAAGTCAGGATGTGTGTGGACTACCGGGATTTGAACAGGGCCAGCCCCAAAGATGATTTTCCGCTACCTCATATTGACATTTTGATCGACAACACAGCTCAGCATAAAGTGTTTTCCTTCATGGATGGATTCTCGGGCTACAATCAAATCAAAATGGCCCCCAAGGATATAGAGAAAACAACTTTTGTCACGCAATGGGGCACTTTCTGTTACAAGGTGATGTTGTTCGGGCTGAAGAACGCTGGGGCAACTTATCAACGCGCCATGGTAGCTTTGTTTCATGATATGATACATCATGAGATTGAAGTTTACGTAGACGATATGATAGCTCGGTCACAAACAGAGGAGGAGCACCTTGAACATCTAGAAAAGTTGTTTGCCAGGTTGAAAGAATACAAACTCAGGCTGAATCCAAGTAAGTGCACTTTTGGAGTTAGGTCTGGTAAACTTCTAGGATTCATTGTAAGCAACAAAGGCATTGAAGTCGATCCAGCAAAAGTGAAAGCAATACAAGAGATGCCTGCTCCCCGTACTGAAAAGGAGGTTAGAGGGTTCTTGGGGCGCTTGAACTATATTGCCAGATTCATCTCTCATTTGACTTCTACCTGTGAGCCAATTTTCAAACTCTTGAAGAAAGATCAGGTAGTCGAATGGAACGACGATTGCCAAGCTGCTTTTGATAAAATCAAGGAGTATTTACTAGAACCTCCTATTCTGATGCCACCCGTCGAAGGAAGACCATTGATCATGTATCTGACCATCTTGGATAACTCAATGGGGTGTGTTTTGGGCCAGCATGACGATTCTGGTCGAAAAGAGCATGCTATTTATTACCTTAGCAAAAAGTTTACCGACTGTGAGACTCGCTACTCACTGCTCGAGAAAACTTGCTGCGCTTTGGTATGGGCTGCTCGCCGACTAAGACAGTATATGTTGACTCATACCACCTTGTTGATTTCCAAAATGGATCCTATCAAATATATCTTCGAAAAGCCTGCTTTATCTGGAAGAATAGCCAGATGGCAGATGATCCTAATTGAGTATGACATCCAGTACACCACCCAAAAAGCTATAAAAGGGAGTGTACTAGCTGACCATCTGGCTCATCAAGCTATAGAAGATTATCAACCCATGAGATTTGACTTCCCAGACGAAGACATCATGAATTTGGACAACATTGAAGGTAACTGACCGTATGACGGACCCGAAAAGGGATCCCGATGGACCCTGTACTTTGACGGTGCTTCAAACGCACTTGGAAACGGTATCGACGCAGTGCTCATCTCTCCGGAAGGCTGTCACACACCTTTCACGGCCCGACTTTGCTTTAGCTGCACAAACAACATGGCTGAATATGAAGCTTGCATCTTTGGTCTCAAGGCTGCTATAGACTTGGGGATCAAATCTTTGATCGTATTTGGGGACTCGGCTTTGGTTATCAGTCAAATCAAAGGAGATTGGGATACCAAGCATCCTAATCTTATCCCATACAAAGAACATGTCTTGACATTGTTGCCTCATTTCGAGCAAATTACCTTCGAGCATTTCCCGCGAGAAGAGAATCAGCTAGCAGATGCTTTGGCTACAATGTCCTCCATGTTTAAACTCAACTGGGATGACGAGGCTCCCCAAATCACCATCGAGCGAATGGATGAACCGGCACATTGTCACGAGATTAATACCGAAGAAGTAGTGCAACAACCTTGGTTCCATGAAATCAAAAGGTATCTCGAGACTAGAGATTATCCCGAAGGAGCTTCCATAAATGACAAGAAGTTCTTAAGGAAATTCGCTGCTAAATTCTTCCTAAGCAACGGCATCCTTTACAAATGAAGCCATGATTGTGTATTACTCTGATGCGTAGACAAAGCTGAGGCAGAGTTGATTATGACTGATATACACAATGGCACATTTGGCACTCACTTGAGCGGGCACACAATGGCTAAGAAGATCCTAAGGGCAGGCTATTACTGGTCTACCATGGAAGCTGACTGCCACCAACATTCCCGTACTTGCCACAAATGTCAAGTCTACGCTGACAAAGTTCATATCCCTCTGGTCCCTCTCAATGTTCTGACTGCTCCTTGGCCATTTGCAATGTGGGGCATTGACATGATTGGAGAGATCAAGCCCACGGCTTCCAACGGACATTGCTTCATCCTGGTTGCCATTGACTATTTCACCAAATGGGTCGAAGCAGCTTCCTTCGCCTCTGTTACTAAAAATGTGGTTGCCCGCTTCATCAAGCAAAATCTCATATGTCGGTATGGTGTTCCAGACAGGATCATCACAGACAACGGTACAAATCTGAATAACACAATGATCACTGCATTGTGCAAACAGTTCAAGATTTATCATCACAATTCATCTCCCTATCGGCCGAAGATGAACGGTGTTGTTGAAGCTGCGAACAAAAACATTAAGAAGATCATTCAGAAAATGACAGTCACTTACAAAGACTGGCATGAGATGTTACCGTTTGCTCTACACGGATACCGTACGACGACACGTACTTCAACCGGGGCAACCCCATTTTCTTTGGTATATGGCATGGAAGTTGTCCTGCCTATGGAGGTTCAGATTCCTTCTCTAAGGATTATGAAGGACACAGGTTTAAATGAAGATGATTGGATGCAGACCCGACTTGATCAACTCAATTTGATCGACAAGAAGCGACTCGCTTCTATATGCCATGGTCAGACGTATCAAAAACGGATGATCAAGGCCTTCAATAAAAAAGTCAGACGTCAAGTGTATCAAGTCGGAGATCTCGTAATCAAGCGGATTATCTTGCCGCAAAGTGATCCCAGGGGCAAATGGACTCCTACATATGCAGGACCATTTGTGATCAAGAGCATATTTTCTGGTGGTGCAATGATCCTGACCACCATGGACGGCGACGATTTGCCGCACCCTGCGAACGCAGACATAGTCAAAAGATACTACGCATAAAATAACCCGACAAGTCGAAAACCCGAAAGGGCGGCTTGGGCAAAAATGGGCATCCCGGTGAACCGAAAACCCGAAAGGGCGGTTCAGGCAAAAATTAGGGATAAAAACAAAAAAATCTGTACACCCGGCAAGTTGAAAACCCGAAAGGGCGGCTTGGGCAAAAAGGGGTTTCCCGGTGGATCGAAAACCCGAAAGGGCGATTCAGGCAAAAGTTAGGGAATTAAAGCGTATGACTATGTCTCGTCGGATCACTTCAAAGACAATCTCTTCATCAACCAGTTCCAGGTTTCTGATCAATCCAGTCATCGGCATACGGAGCATTGGATGGACAGATATTCAGAGTTGTGAAGGCTATAGCGGAATGGAATCCCACGGAATTATTTCACATAGCCATCTTTATTTTGTATAAATCTTTCAATATTTACGACAAAATCCTCTTACTAGGATGATTGTCTCCTTTGTACAAATATACTCAGAGAAAGTTAATACAAATACTTTTCCCAGAAATTTGTGTCTTTTCCTTGTTCTTTTTCTCTTGCACTAATTGTTTTATTTTGAGAAACGTCCAATGTTTTGTTAAATAGGCATATGCATTTGAACATAATCATTTCCTTATGAATCAAGAAAGATGACTACTGATAGGTTGCAGGTGCAGTTGGATATCTTGATACCCTTTCAAAGGAAACCCCCCAGGAGATTTGGAATCCATATCCCCAGCAAGTCTTGAGGCTTATCCTCAGTAGATTCTGGAAGCTTATCCCCTGCATAGGACGGACGTCTCTCCCGAGCCTTATTCAAGGTTATTCCTCACAAGGGCTTATAACTGGGTTATCCTCAGCTTATTGCCACGGAAGATCGCACTCGCCAAAATTCTTCCTATCCCCAGCGGAGTTCGTCAGAGTTCCCCAACATAGCTTATCAATACAATCCCCAGCCAGAGAATCCTCCGGAACTCAATTCCCCTCAGAACTAAGTTTCAGTATCCCCAGCGGAACCAGACTAGTGAACCTTGTCCCCACAGAGATACTTCCCACCAAACTGAAGATTCTCAGTCTTACCTCCCCAGCATTAGTCTATTAGATTGGAACTCCCCAGTAGAAGTCATCAGGAATTCTCTTCCCCAGCAGCAGCCAAGGAATTATTCTTCCCGGCAGGAGTCAAGATGCTTCTATCTTCAGCCATCGCGGATTCGTCTATCCTTTGCAAGACAGCTCTCCAGCTTACATGCGCATTCATTTACATTCATATCATATGACATACATTGCATCATACATCATGACATTGCATATAACTAACTCTCTACCTTTTCAGGTAAGATCAGTCGACAGACAAAATCATTATCTTCCGAGAGTCTTTCCAGGGATAGTTCAGATGTGACCCAGACATGGCAACATTCTAATGCTTATTCCAGATTCATCCAGATGCAATTTTATACGAGCTCATCATCAGGAAACCCTACACCGGTTCTTCCTCCACCTCCAAGATTTCTGAAAACAGTTCACGGGTTCTCCAAGTAACGGATGTTAACCTATCACTTGTTCAGTTTTCTTTTCAAGACTTCTGAAAACAGTTTATGGATTCTTCCCAACAACGGATGTTAATCTATCGCTTGTTCAGATGCAACTTTTGAAAACATTTTACGGACGCTTCCCAACAACGGATGCTGCTCTATTGCTTATTCAACTCCAAGATTTCTGAAAACAGTTCACGGGTTCTCCAAGTAACGGATGTTAACCTATCACTTGTTCAGTTTCTTCTCAAGACTTCTGAAAACAGTTTATGGATTCTTCCCAACAACGGATGTTAATCTATCGCTTGTTCAGATGCAACTTTTGAAAACAGTTTACGGACGCTTCCCAACAACGGATGCTGCTCTATTGCTTATTCAACTTCAAGATTTCTGAAAACAGTTTACGGATTCTTCCCAACAACGGATGCTAATCTATCGCTTGTTCAAACTCTTCTTAACCTCTGAAAACATTTTACGGATGCCTCCAGATACGGATATCGATCTATTGCTTGTTCAGACCCCTAATTCAGATGTGGTTCAAAACATGGACACCTTTCTAATACTCATTCCAGATGGCATCTTTAAGCCCATCCCCGACAAGTTTCTGTCACTCTTCTAGATGGCATCGTTAAGCCCATCTCCAAATGGCGTCTCTAATCCCATTCCCGCATCCATTGCATTGACAAGTGCAAATTTAAGGGCACTCTAGTGTCCAATCTCCTTTTACCCTCGAGTCACGAAAGGCAAACCTGCCAATCTAACTCTTCGGATTCAAGAAGATTGAACAGGGGAAACTGTTGTACCCCAAAATTTGCCCTCCCATTTCTTATTAATTTCTCATCACCAAGACCCTTGGAGCTCAAGATCCAGTTAGGGTTTCATCTGCTCAAGACTTCTCCTTGCACTGTTGACCCAAATTAGGGTGTGTGTTTGCACAAAGATATTTTGACCAAAAATGCCTAAGATGACTTTCATGCTTCATATTGGACTCCCAAGTTTATCCATACCAAGTTTCAAGTCTTGATTCCAAGTTTTGCCCAGTCAATTGGACAGTTGACCTAGAAATCAGTTGTATTGGGGAAAAAGTCAATTGTGGCCAATTGACAGTCAAATCTCATGAAAATTGACCCACATCCACATTATAAACTCACATGGACCATTTGATCAAGTTTAGATCACAGTTCCACAGGAAATTTGATCAGATCACCAAAAGGGCAAAATGGTCATTTTTAGGGTTTTGACTGCACAAAGGCAGTTTTTGACTGTTTGACCTAGCCAATGGCAAACCAAGCTCATATATGGACTCAAGGACCCCATGGAATTGTCTTGACATGCTCAACAAGTTCAAAAGATCTCAAATACACAAGATTGACAGTTGAATTTCCCAGTCAATTGATCAATTTTGACTGTATACTGAAAAGTCAAACTTTGACTTTTTGGTCAAAATCAAGAGTCAAGATTCATTTTTCATCAAAACATGCCAAATCATGAAACTTGTTCACCAAGAAACCAAGAATTGCAAATTAGGGTTTGAAATGAAGATTTTTCATAACTTCGAATTTTTCTAAGTTATAAAAAACCCTAATTTTTTCCCAACTTTGCCCCACTTTCTCACCAAGATTCATTTGGATTCAAACAAAAGTCAAAACATGAAAGTTGTAGCCTATTGCATAATCTACAACTTTGATTCACAAAGTTTTCCCAAAAGAAGCTTGTAGCTCAAGTTACAATTTTTGGAACAAGGGTACCAAACCATTCTTAACTTAGTGAAAATTTGACCTATTTTAGGCAAGGTTTTTACCTAACTTCAAGACCATTTTTCACATACTTCCACTTGGAATTTCAATTTTCATTTCAAATATGGATTGTAGTACACATTCCAAGCTTTCCAAAATGTCCAAGAACTCATCAAACAACCTCATGGTTAGGGAGAATCGATTTTGGCAAGTTGGGCAAAAGTCACTTTTGTTCTTGACCAAGACATGTTCATACACATTACCATTTTCAAGTCAGCTTGGTTTATGCTACATTACAGGCCTCTAATCCCATTTGCACTCAATAATTTAATGCATACTCATTGTGCCAAAGCCTTATTTTGTGTGTCCAAACATTATTTGCAAGATTAAGCCATTTTTAGATAAAGCATAATATCCATTTTTGAAAAGTTAAACTTTATGTCAAAGTTGCAAATCAGCAAGTACATTTGAAATCTCTTTGGCACAAGTTTAGGACTAATCACACTGATCAATGCCAAGGTTTGCAGCACATTAGGGGGGCCTCTAGCTGTCTAAAACTCAAGTGGACATTTGCTTGCTTAAGTGTGAAGAAAGCTAGCATAACACAAGACAACTTTCATCTCAGCACAAAAAAGCTTAAGCAAATACTTTGTACACTTCCTAAACATCCATCCTAAGCTAGAACACGAGCTAACCAAGTCCCAAACACTCTCACTCACAAAATCACCATTGAACTGCACAAAAACAGGGCCTACTTTAGTTTGAGTTCCAACTCTCATCCCTTTCATGCATTCTTGCTAAAACCACATCAAACACACCCCACAATATCCCTTGAAGCTAATCCAAACCTCAAACACGACCTGTAACATTCCCAGGCAACACCACCATTTTCATTTTCTTGTTTTGCAGCTGAAGTTCCATAGCTCGATTCAAAAGGTTTCAAGACAAAGTAAAGCTTGGAATAGCATCCCTGGACATCAAGGAAGCTGTACCAATCATCACCTTGCTCTGAAAGTACCTCCATCATCAGATACAACTTCAACTAAACAGGTATATTCTTGAACTTCTAACTCTTAATGCAGGCATTGTTAGCTCTAAGTTTGTGAATAAGAAGTGTTCTACTCATGCCCCTGAAACTGTACATACCTTTACTTTTCATTTATTTTGCATATGCTGTGAGAATTTAAGGTCTGAATATTGATAAAAAGTTAGGTTAAGATTTGGGAATGATAAAATTCTCTCTCATTTCTGAGAGTTAGGAGGAGTTCTTTACATATTCAGAATCGTGATTCAATGCTTAACATTTTTGGTGTTGTAAGTTTGTGCAAAAAGTCAAAGAATCCAGGTGTTTGAACCAGTGTTCCAAGCGCGCGTTTTTGTCACAGTTCTGGCCAGAGGTTTAAGAAGAACCTATTGGGCTGGGCTTGTACTATATTTCTTATTTGCACCATGTTATTACTTTCACACCCCCTGAGACCATTTTGTTTGTTTTAATGATTTTTTGACTTTTCCTTTTTTTATTCTGATTTATTTATTTTTGATAAAAGTATTAAAAACATAAAAAATATTTTTTACACCATTTTTATATTTTTTAGGCATTTATTTGATTATATTGATATTTGTATGTAAATAAGTACATAATATTATTATTTAGAATAAATAGAAAAAATAATGTAAACACATTTTATTTTCATTTTTATTTTGATTTATCTTCTGAAAATATGTTATATAAAATATACTTTTTTTTATATAAATATTAAATATTATTATTATATATATATAATACATATTTAGAAAATAATACAAATATATATATTTATTAGAATATTTAGGACAAAAATACAAAAATACATACATTTTTTTCTTTTATTAATATTTGACCTCAAAAAATACTTTGTTATAAATATACTTCATTTTTATTTTATTTTTGTATATAATAAAAAAATACTTGTACATATTAAATAATTAATATATTTACTTAATAAATTAGGGTTTTGCCCTTAAAACACAAAAACTCCAAAAAATAATACTTTTTTTATTTTGATTATTTGACATATAAAAAATACCTTTTTCATACATATAAAAACCCTTTTGCATCTTGCATATTTATTTTATTTCCATTTAATTTGTGCAATTGATTATCTTGTAAATAATTCCAAATTGATGTAATAGCTATGTTTAAATTCCTTGTCAAATACCCCCCATTTGAACATTTGTACCCCCCTTCCCATATTGTGTTGTAATAGTTTAGAACTTTATTTTTCGCACTTTAATGCTTTCTAAATATACCATGTTAGAATTAGGGTTTGTATGCAAATAAAAAGAACAAAAATAGTTTGACCTAATTTCCAGATAATCAAGCATGAAAATGGACAACACCAATCACACTTGCACCCCTAGGGTATTCCACTTGTTGCCTTCAATAATGGGCCATATTGCATGTTAGGTCTCTTTGGGTAAAACAAACAATTCAAATGATCATAGTCCCTCGATGACGCTTTCGAAAAGTTGCCTAAAATGATCAAGTCCCTTTCAAGGAAAAATTGCCCAAAGATACTTAATACCATTGCAATTATGGTCTAAATGATGACCCGTGCCCGTCCCTTTTACATCCTAACACAAGATTATCCACCAAATGCAATGGTGGAACAAAATTGTTAAAAGGGTTAAAACATAACAAAAATCTTTGAGAACTTTAGGGTAGATAGCTCTTAAGTACTTGTCAACTTGCAAAATAAAAACACTTGCCTATTTTTCAAATCACACTTTCAAAACAAACTTTCAAAAAACCTTGAAACATCTTTTCAAAAAGATAAACACCTTTTGTAAAACATTCGAGTAAAGAATTGTTACAAGGGTAGCCTAGACAAGGCATATTTTTCCAAACATTTTAAAAGCCACACACAAAGTACCATTTCAAACAATTGAAAACCAAGGTAAGTTGATCTAAGCAAGTACCTAAGAGCCCATGGATAACCATGGATAGAAAGGGTGCTAATACCTTCCCTTTCTATAATCTACTCCCCGAACCCAAGAAAATATCTCAAAGGTTTTTGCTGTGCTTTTTAAACCTTTCCTTAGGATAAAATAAAAAGTCGGTGGCGACTCTTGCTCAACCGAAACATTTGCGAAAACAAACGCAAAACCATAGTCAGTTCTCCCGCCGTATCACAAATGGTTATTGGGGGATTTCAGCAGGTTGAGGACTTGTGGTGAGTTTACTGGTTTTTTGCTTTGGATATTTAGGTTTGATGTTGTTTACAGGTTATGGCCTATGGCCTTTTGTGCTTACAGTTTTGATGGACTGGTTTGTGTCTTTAGGCCATCACAGGTTTAGAACCCTGCTTTACTGGTTTTTGGATATCAGTTTAGGCTTGTATGTTTAGGTCTTGGCTTCGGTTGAGGCTATGGCTTTGTGGTATGCTGAGTTTGTATTTTTGGGTTCTGTTTTGGTTGAAGCAGTTTGAAAGGTTTTTATTGCAGGTAAGTCTTTGGCAGGTGAAGCTTAGTGTGAGGTTTTGACAGCAGGCTTTCGGACAAGTGAGTTTTTTGTTTAGGCTCCTAAGCTTTGAGGCTTGTACACGGTTTTTGTGTTGAAGCTGGACAGTTCAGGCTTTATGCTACAGGTTTTATGGCTTCAGCAGGTTCTTTGTGTTGAAGCTGGACAGTTCAGGCTTGCTCTGAGTTATCTTTTTCTTGACAGTTTTGTTTGTATTCTGGTTTCTTAATATCTCTGCCCCCTACTCTACTGTTTTATTGCAATCTCTTTTATATATTTTCTTTCTCAAGCCTAAAGCCAATAAGCCCATTCTTTTTTCTCTCTTCTTCTCTCTCTAGTACAGTTAAAACATTAAATAATGTTTATGTTTGTACACCTTTCTGAAAAGGCACTGCTGGAAAATGATGCATTTGACTATGCTTGCAATATTGTTTTTTTAACCTGCATACTTTCTTTCTTCAGCTTTCCTGCATCTTTGTGACAGTACTGAGTAGCCTTTTGTTTGATATTTTGATATCTTTCCATATTTTGGACATTTTGACAGATTTTTGGATAGTTTGAATGTGAACTCAGTTTGGACTCTTGACTTGGTTTAGGCCATTCAGTTTGGTCTTGGACTTTGTAGTTTGTTTGGCAATTTTGAAATTATGCAGTAGGTTTGACAAAAATTTGAATTTGTGCATTTCAACTTTGTGCATTCATGTTTAGCAAGCATTATCCATCCCTCTCTGTGAACCGGGAGAAATCCCGTGATTTGCAGAGAGGGCTAACTGATTCCAGTCAGTTGCCTTTAATGATGAGCCCAAATTAACTGTCTGCCTTTAATTATTTATCTGCTTCTGACTTTTTCTTCTTTTCTTTGCAGATAAAAAATCAAATAGCCACAAATGGATGATGAAGAATTTGAAGACTTAGGAATTTAGGATAGTTTATTTCAATTTTAATTATTGTAACTATCATTGTTATAAATACTTTGTAAATAAATACTTGTATTTAAATAACAATTGTAACAAATATTTAAAGATGAATAAAAATTCCTTTTAACCAATTAATTCTTTTTATTCTTTTCAATTGTTTATTTATTATTTATAATTCTTTAAATTATAATAATTGAAAATAAATTCCAACCATTTAACTCAGAATAATAAATAATCCATAAACGTCCGGCATCTTGAATAATCAAAGCAATGCACCGTCAAATCATACATGCCCAAATGTCTTTTCTTCTCACTGATTTAGTCAAACATTGCAAACTCAGTCCGAATGCCTCAGTCCATATCTCGGAATAACTTGAAAAGCACTGTAGAATTTAAATCTTTCTGAGAGATCTGCGCACAAACCCTAGTTCCTGATCAAATGCCAAAGAAGCGTTCGCCTGATCAAAGTTGAGCCAAAATCAACCAAACCCTAAACCAACTGTTTGAATTGTTCCAGAGCCATGAAAATCAATGAAAATCCTCATTTTGTCTGACTGACGAGAAAAGTATGTTTGACCGATTCTTGAGCCAATCTGAAAAATCAGGAAAAGCCTGAAAATGTGATTTATTGTGGAAAAATACGAGGGCAAATTTTGGGGTACAATAGTTGCCCCTGTTCAATCTTCTTGAACCTGAAGAGTTAGATTGGCAAGTTTGCCTTTCGCGACTCGAGGGTAAAAGGAGATTGGACACTAGAGTGCCCATAAAATTTGCACTCGGCGATGTGATGGTAGAGGGAATGGGCTTACAGATGCCATTTGGTGATGGGCTTAACGATGCCATCTAGGGATGTGACCGAATCTTGTCGGGGGATGGGCTTAAAGATGCCATCTGGAAATGTTGAACTGTCTGTCCTTGGTGAGTGGACGAGTATCAGAAAGGTAACCATGTTTTGTAACATCTCTGAACTGGGGGTCTGAACAAGCGATAGATTGACATCCATGTTTGGAGAATCCGTAAACTGTTTTCAGAAGTTGGAGTTGAATAAGCAATAGAGCAGCATCCGTCGTTGGGGAAGCGTCCGTAAACTGTTTTCAAAAGTTGCATCTGATCAAGTGATAGATTAACATCCGCAGTTGGGAAGAATCTGTAAACTGTTTTCAGAAGTCTTGAATTTGAAGCTTACTAATTCTTATCCTGAAAAAGGGTAAGGTATTAGCTGAAACACGAAGCCATGTTGCATGAAATGCATGATGCAATGTATGTTATATTAATGTTTATGATCTGAATGTGATGAATGCCTATGTAAGCTGATGAGCTGTCCTGCTGAGGATAGACGAATCCTGGACGGCTGAAGATAAAATAATCTTGACTACTGCCGGGGAAAATAATTCCTTGATTGCTGCTGGGTAGGGCAAGAATCCTTTGATTGTTGAAAATGAGAAGTCCCGGGACCACTGTTGGGGAATCATGAGCTTGGGTTGTATGCCAATCTACTGGGGAATTCCTGTCTTGAGGAGATCTTCACTGGAGAATATTCGAATATTCTGTGAGGAACTGAGAATGGTTCTTCATTCTGCTAATGCTTAACTGTTATCTGGTCGATCTCCAGGCTTTCACAGAAGTTTGTACTGTCATCTGGTCGTAATCCAGGCTTCACAATAGCTTGCTAAGCTGCTATCCGGTCAAATCCGGGCTTCACGGCTTTGGTTAGAGGTATACTACTATCTGGTCGATTCTAGGCTTCGTAGTATTCTTGACTGTTGTCTGGTCGAAATACAGGCTTCACAGAAGTTTGTATTGTTAACTGGTCGTAATCCAGGCTTCACGATAACCTGATAAGCTGCTATCCGGTCAAATCCGGGCTTTACGGCTTGTGTTGAAGATATACCACAATCTGGTCGATTCCAAGCTTCGTAGTATTCTTGACTGTTGTCTGGTCATAATCCAGGCTTGGCGATTGTCTGACACTGTTATTCGGTCGCAGTCCGGCCTTCACAATATGCTGTAGAGATTAAGATGTTATCCGGTCGAGTCCGGGCTTCATAACTTGAATTCAGGAGATCGCATTATCTGGTCGTAATCCAGGCTTTGCGGTAATCTGACATTGTTATCCGGTCGTAGTCCGGTCTTCACAATGACTTGTAGGGATTAAGATGTTATCCGGTCGAATCCGGGTTTCATAGCGTGCTCTGAGGGGATACCACTATCTGGTCACAATCCAGGCTTTGCGATAGCTTGACATTGTTATCCGGTCGTAGTCCGGTCTTCACAATGTACTGTAGCGATCAAGATACTATCCGGTCAAATCCGGGCTTCATAACTTGAATTTTGTGAGAATTTGATCTTCGGCGACTGTAGCTTCTAACAGGTGATGAAGGAGTTTGTGAACGAATGATCAATCTGAGATGTAACTTCTTCTGGAGAATAAATCCTGGACACATGTTGGGGAAATAAACCCATAATGGAAGAACTCTGGGGTTACTGAGGATGAGAAATCCTTGTTGTCTGCTAACTGCTTGGGGAACAAGATCTTCACTGGTTGAGGGATCTTGGGACCACTGCCGGGGCTCGGAGCTTCTTGCAGGGTGAGAGAATTCTGATGATCTCTTCTAGAGAGTTCAGAACCTGGTAGACTTACGCTGGAGAGGTATGACTGTAAATCTTCGGTCTGGTGGGAAATGTCTCTGTGGGGAGAATGTTTACTGGTCTAATTCCACTAGGGATTGATAGTTAGAAATTTTAGCTCCGCTGGGGATCTGGAACTTATCTATGAGGGGAACTAAGTTCTGAAAGGCTCTCTGGCTGGGGAGATCAGCTTTGAGAAAGCTCTTGTTCTGCTGAGGGTCCTGGAGTTTAACTCTGTTCGGGGAATCCTTGTGAAAGGGCATTGAGATATCTATCCGTACCTTCTACCTATCAATAATCATATTTTCCTGATTTGTAAGGAAATGATTATGTTCAAGTGCATATGCCTACTTAACAAAACATTGGACGTTTCTCGAGTAAACATAAGTGCAAAAGGAAAAAGGGAAAACAAAGCAAATTTATGCATTTGGAAAAGTATTTGTATTAACTTTTTATGGGCATCTTTGTACAAAGGAGACAGGCATCCTAGTAAGAGGATGTTGCCATAAAAATTGAAAATTTTATACAAAATAAGGATGGCTATGTGAAATGACTCCATGGGATTCCATTCTGCTATAGCCTTTACAACTCTGAATATTTGCCCGTTCAATGCTTCGTCTGCCGGTGACTGAATTAACCAGAAGCTTGGAGCTGGTTGATGAAGAGATTATCCTTAAAGTGATCCGACGAGACATAGTCATACGCCTTAATTCCCTAACTTTTGCCTGAATCGCCCTTTCGGGTTTTCGATCCACCGGGAAACCCCTTTTTGCCCAAGCCGCCCTTTCGGGTTCTCGACTTGCCGGGTGTACAGATTTTTTTTGTTTTATCCCTAATTTTTTCCTGAACTGCCCTTTCGGGTTTTCGGTTCACCGGGATGCCCATTTTTGCCCAAGTCGCCCTTTCGGGTTTTCGACTTGTCGGGTTATTTCATGCGTAGTATTTTTTGACTATGTCTGTGTTCGCAGGGTGCGGCAGATCGTCATCGTCCATGGTGGTCAGAATCATTGCACCACCAGAAAATATGTTCTTGATTACAAATGGTCCTTCATAAGTAGGAGTCCATTTGCCCCTGGGATCACTTTGCGGAAAGATAATTCGCTTGATCACGAGATCTCCGACTTGATATACTTGACGTCTGACTTTCTTGTTGAAAGCCTTGATCATCCGTTTTTGGTACGTCTGACCATGGCAAACAGCAGCGAGTCGCTTCTCATCGATCAAATTGAGTTGATCAAGTCGGGTCTGAATCCAATCGTCTTCATTCAAACCTGCGTCTTTCATAATTCTTAAGGAAGGAATCTGAACTTCCATGGGCAGGACAGCTTCCATGCCGTATACCAGAGAAAATGGGGTTGCCCCGGTTGAAGTACGTGTTGTGGTACGATATCCGTGCAGAGCAAACGGTAGCATCTCATGCCAGTCCTTGTAAGTGACCATCATTTTCTGAATGATCTTCTTAATGTTTTTGTTCGCAGCTTCAATAGCACCGTTCATCTTCGGTCGATAGGGAGATAAATTGTGATGATAAATCTTGAACTGTTCGCATAGAGCGGTGATCATAGTATTATTCAGATTGGTTCCGTTGTCTGTAATGATCCTGTCAGGGACACCGTACCGGCATATGAGGTTTTGCTTGATGAAGCGGGCAACCACATTCTTTGTAACAGAGGCGAAGGAAGCCGCTTCGACCCATTTGGTGAAATAGTCAATGGCGACCAGGATGAAGCGATGTCCATTGGATGCAGTGGGCTTGATCTCTCCAATCATGTCAATGCTCCACATTGCGAATGGCCACGGAGCTGTCAGCACGTTGAGAGGAACCGGAGGAATGTGCATGTTATCGGCGTAAATTTGGCATTTATGGCGGGTACGGGAGTGTTGATGGCAATCAGCTTCCATGGTTGACCAGTAGTAGCCTGCCCTTAGGATCTTCTTAGCCATCGTGTGTCCACTCAAGTGGGTGCCGAACGCACCGCTGTGTATCTCAGTCATTATCAATTCCGCCTCAGCTTTGTCCACACATCAGAGTAAAACACAATTATGGTTGCGTTTGTAGAGGATGCCATTGCTCAGGAAGAACTTGGCAGCAAACTTCCTTAGGAACTTCTTGTCATTTACTGAAGCTCCTTCGGGATATTCTCTAGTCTGGAGATACCTTTTGATTTCATGGAACCAGGGTTGTTCCACTACTTCTTCGGTATTAATCTCGTGACAATGTGCAGGTTCATCCATTCGCTCGATGGTTATTTGTGGAGCCTCGTTATCCCAATTAAGTTTAAACATGGAAGACATTGTAGCCAGAGCATCTTCTAGCTGATTCTCTTCTCGCGGGAAATGCTCGAAGGTGATTTGCTCGAAATGAGGCAACAATGTCAAGACATGTTCTTTGTATGGGATAAGATTGGGATGTTTGGTATCCCACTCTCCTTTGATTTGACTGATAACCAAAGCCGAGTCCCCAAATACGATCAAAGATTTGATTCCCAAGTCTATAGCAGCCTTGAGACCAAAAATGCAAGCTTCATATTCAGCCATGTTGTTGGTGCAGCTGAAGCAGAGTCGGGCCGTGAAAGGCGTGTGGCAACCTTCCGGGGAAATGAGTACCGCACCGATACCGTTTTCGAGTGCATTCGAAGCACCATCAAAGTACAGGGTCCATCGGGATCCCTTTTCAGGTCCGTCATACGGTCCATTACCTTCAATGTTGTCCAAATTCATGATGTCCTCGTCTGGGAAGTCAAATCTCATGGATTGATAATCTTCGATAGCTTGATGAGCTAGATGGTCAGCTAGTACACTCCCCTTTATGGCTTTCTGAGTGGTGTACTGGATGCCATACTCAGTTAAAATCATTTGCCATCTAGCTATTCTTCCAGATAAAGCAAGCTTTTCGAAGATATACTTGATAGGATCCATTTTGGAAATCAACAGAGTGGTATGAGTCAACATATACTATCTTAGTCGGCGAGCAGCCCATACCAAAGCGCAGCAAGTTTTCTCGAGCAGTGAGTAGCGAGTCTCACAGTCGGTAAACTTTTTGCTAAGGTAATAAATAGCATGCTCTTTTCGACCAGACTCGTCATGCTGGCCCAAAACACACCCCATTGAGTTATCCAGGACGGTCAGATACATGATCAATGGTCTTCCTTCGACGGGTGGCATCAGAATAGGAGGTTCTAGCAAATACTCCTTGATCTTATCAAAAGCAGCTTGGCAATCATCGTTCCATTCGACTACCTGATCTTTCTTTAATAGTTTGAAGATGGGCTCGCAAGTAGAAGTCAGATGAGAGATGAATCTGGCAATATAGTTCAGGCGCCCCAAGAATCCTCTAACCTCCTTTTCAGTGCGGGGAGCAGGCATCTCTTGTATTGCTTTCACTTTTGCTGGATCGACCTCAATGCCTTTGTTGCTGACAATAAACCCTAGAAGTTTACCAGACCTAACTCCAAAAGTGCATTTACTTGGATTCAGCCTGAGTTTGTATTCTTTCAACCTGGCAAACAGCTTCTGCAAATGTTCAAGGTGTTCCTCCTCTGTTTGTGATCGAGCTATCATGTCGTCTACGTAAACTTCGATCTCATGGTGTATCATATCATGAAATAAAGCTACCATGGCGCGTTGATAAGTTTCCCCTGCGTTCTTCAATCCGAACGGCATTACCTTGTAACAGAAGGTACCCCATTGTGTAACAAAGGTTGTTTTCTCCATGTCCTCGGGGGCCATTTTAATCTGGTTTTAGCCCGAGAATCCATCCATGAAGGAAAACACTTTATGCTGAGTTGTGTTGTCAATCAAAATGTCGATGTGCGGTAGCGGAAAATCATCTTTAGGACTAGCCCTATTCAAGTCCCGGTAGTCCACACACATTCGGACCTTGCCGTCTTTTTTAGGTACTGGCACGATGTTAGCAACTCATTGTGGATAGGATGTAACAGCCAGAAAACCAGCGTTGAATTGCTTCATCACTTCTGCTTTAATCTTCTCAGACATGTCGGGCCTCATTCGGCGGACTTTTTGTTTGATCGGTGGATAATCTTCTCTTGTAGGGAGACAGTGAACCACGATGTCTGTGTCTAAACCCGGCATGTCTTCATAAGACCAGGCGAAGATTTCAACATACTCATTTAACAGCTGTATCAAGCGTTCCTTGACACTTGGCTCCAGATGGGCACCCACTTGTACTTCCTTCCGGTCTTCCTCTGTTCCTAAGTTGACGGTTTCCAACAACTCTTCGTGAGGCAAGATGGCCCTTTCTTCTTGCTGTAGAAGTCTGGCTAGCTCCCCCGGTACTTCACAATCTTCGTCATCTTCATACTCAGCCTGATTGACCAGATCTTCAGAGTTATTGAAGGACATAGCAGAATAGTCACCCATAGAATCCAGAGTGGATGGGTACCTGCATTTATGAGTGTGGGTGTGTGTAAGGGATAGCCATCCTTAAACAAACAAAAATGCAAAAAGGAAAGAAAATGAACACAGCAGTTTATTAATGAAAAACGTCCAATGAATCATTAAACATGGCATATGGATATGAAGATAATCAAAACCCTTACAAATGGACCTACATGCCCCGGGCAAGGCATGAGGTGAAAAAGTAGTGTACGGATTGTTCAAGAGTAAATATTACAAATCAACAGGAAATGTTTGACATATAATTACTGATTAATAAAAGTAATGGGGACAAAGTCTTTTGCCTCCCAGTTGCGTAGTCCTCTATCGACAGTCGGGTAGATCCAATCTTCAATGTTGGCTTCTTCGTCTTCACCTTCCAGAGCATTGATTCCATAAGGAAAAATCTTGATGGGCGCTCTTTCAACCTTCGAACGGCGCATAGCTTTCTGTCCCGCAGCAATGAAACCTAATCCAAACTTGTCCGTTTTATGAGGAATATCTGGCAACTGACCCCATATTGAGTTCTTCCCTTCCTTCAATGCAGCTTTCGCGTCTTTTAGAGATGCCATCCTGGCCATCTGCTTTGGTACCTCAGCTACCACTTTTTCTACTGCCACTTCAGGAGAGACTTCCTCGAAGTGCTGGAATGGTGTTTCAATGAATTCTCCTTCCACCTCTACATACCGAAAGGAGTTCAAGTGGCTGATCATATATTCCTCTTCGCCGTGCATGGTTATGATCCTTCCTTTGACAGGGTACTTCAACATTTGATGTAAGGAGGAGGTAATTGCCCCAGTGTTATGTATCCACGGCCTTCCCAGTAAGCAAGAGTATGACGGACGGATGTCCATCATATAGAATGTTGAGGGGAGTACTTCTGTGCCAACCTTAATGGGAATGTCTACCTCTCCGTGTACCATTCTATTCGACCCGTCAAATTCCCTTACAATGATATTACTTGGCCTCAACTCCAAGCCTTCACAATCTAAACGGTCAAGAGCCTTCTTGGGCAGCACGTTCAGAGAAGAACCAGTGTCGACCAGAACATGGGCCAGAGTAGTTCCTTGGCATTCTACTGACACATGTAATGCGTCGTTGTGTTTCCTTCCTTTTGAGGTCAGGTCTGCATCAGAGAAACCTAAACCGTTGTCTGCTATAAGACTGGCTACACAGTCTTGGAATTGGTTGACAGAGGTTTCCTGAGGGACATGGGCTGTCTTTAGGAATTTGATCAATGCTTTGGCATGCGCCTCAGAACAAAGCAGTAATGCTAACATGGAGATCTTCGAGGGGGTTTGCCCTAGTTGCTCTACCACGTCATAATCACTCTTTTTAATTATCTTCAGGATCTCCTCCATCTCTTTCTTAGAGGTCTCCGGGATGACCAAGGGTTGAACCCTCATCCGGACGAGCTCATCTTGGGTCCCTTTACCTTTATCAGCAGAAGTAGGAGGAACAATAACAGTTTCTTCAATCAACGGAGTTTCGGCGGAAAGTCTTATTGGTGCAGGATTAACTTTGGCAGCAGCTGAGGGTCCAAAGGCTGCCTTTGGGGGGGCAATCTCTGGAGAAAATATTCTCCCGCTTCGGGTGATCTTGCTTGTACCAGCAATGTTTCCAATGTTGGCCTCTTCTTCATCAGAGCTTTCTTCGGTCACTTCGACTTGTTTAACACCATGGTAATAGATGTCTCCACCGTAATTCCATGGTATTTACTTGTCAGAACTGTAGGGGACTGGCCCAGGCATAGTTATTTTCAATGGAACAATCTTTGTGGCTGATGTAATCTTAACAGGCTTTCTGACGGCCTTGGAAAGATTGGCGTGAATGGTGATAATTGAGACATCTTCAGTAGGGGTTGGAATAGCAGGAACCTTTTCAAACAGAATTTATTGACTGTCCATCAGGCCTTGGATGCCTTTCTTCAGTGATGAGCAGTCAAACGGCAGAGAGTAACAACAGTAGCAGTCTTCTTCGCATCCCGGGAAAATCCCGGCTCTTAGCAGATTCAACTTGGTGGTTAACAGTGGAGTCCTCAGGTCATTAACATCAGAAACATACAAATCTTCTTCGATAGCATGGACATTTCGACCGTGCTTCGGCATCGGAGCAGATATCACGTTTGGCTTCTCTGGAGCGTCGAACTCCACCTCTTTTGCATCTATCAAGTCTTGGATTTTATTTTTTAGCGCCCAATAATCGTTTGTGTCATGTCTGACGCTATCGGAATGGTAGGCGCATTTGGCATTGGGATGATAGTGCGGTGAAGCAGTATTCACAGTCTTCGGTGCTTCCCTAATCTTGGTGAGATTCAAATTCAGCAGATGTGGGAGAACCTGCGCAGGTGTCATATTGATGCGGGTAAATTGCCGTGGTGGCCGTTCTGCCCATTGCTGTTTAGGTCTGGACTGGTTACTGCGAGGTTGATCGTTTGATGGATTCTGGATCATTACGGCCCCCACAGTCGACCGACGCTCACTCCTTCTTGCTCCTCTCTGAGAATACACAACAGCCGTTTCCTTCTTCATCGGAAATGATTTCTTAACCGTAGTAGATGCAGAGGCATCCTTCTGAATTTTCCCATTCTTGATACCGGCTTCTACCCGCTCACCAGTCAGGATTAATTCGGTAAACCCTGTGGAGGAGCTACCGATCAGATGATTAAAGAATGGACCAGACAAGGTCCCCAGAAACATATCAACAAGCTCTCTATCAGACAGAGGTGGCTGCACTCTCCCGGCCAGATCGCGCCACTTCTGGGCATATTCCTTGAACCCTTCACCTGAGGCCATCCCCATACTCTATAGCTGAGTACGGGTTAGTGCCAGGTCGGAGTTATATTGATATTGGTGATAAAAAGCAGCTGCAAGATCCTCCCAACTATGTACCTCTGATCTCTCAAGGTTGTAGAACCAATCTAGCTGTGTGCCAGACAGGCTATCCTGAAAGAAATGTACCCAAAGGTTTCGGTCAGATGTGTGAGGTTGGATTCTTCGGACGTATGACCTTAGATGCATCTTTGGGCAAGATAGCCCATCATATCTTGCAAAAACTGGCACTTTAAACTTCGGGGGGATCACAATTCCGGCGATTAATCCCAAATCTTCGAAATCTAAACCTGGAACTCTCTGCAGCTCCATAGCTGCCAACCTGTCCTCCAAACTCTTGTACTTGTCATCGGCCGGCGGGTATTGTTGTTTTGAGTAGTCTTCGTCTTCTTCCGCCTCTTCCTCTTCAACTTCGGATTCAGACGGTATCGCGGCCCCTTTTCCTTTACTGGTTCCCTCTTCAGATGTAGGGGGAAATTCAAGGACCCTTCTGGCTTCACCTTCAAACCTTTTTCCCAGGGTAGCCACCCCGACTCTCTTCTTCTTTTTCTTCACTTTCTCCTTGTTCCCGAGCATGGCTTTTAGATCTTCCTGGCCCTTTGCCAAGGTCATCAGAAGATGTTGAAATTGTGAGTTCTGAGACTGTAGATCTTTGACCGTTTGTTCGAGATCCATCTTACTGAAATAAACAGCAGAAAGATAAGGAAACCTGGTGTGGAGACCTGCTTATGCACATGATGAATGATATGTTTATTTATGCAATGCATTCAAGGATTTAGAAATTCACAATTGTTGCAGACAAAAAGAACACACGTCATATTAAGAAGAAATTTTGTTAGTACATAAATGCCCCATGGGCCAAATATTACAAAAACTTCTCATGGTAAAAAGACGTTGCACATCCTTTTTGGCGCGATGTAGGTGTTAAGGGTCTCTTCCTCGTGGAGTCGGCGGGTAAGTTCCAAAACCTTCTTCTCGCTGGCGTAGAAGCTGGCTTCAAAAGTATCCCTTTCTTCCCTGAGTTAGATCCAACTCTTCTGCATCTCCTCCCATGTCGTTGGCATGTCAGGATACAAGACGGTGTAGGGAACCTCTCCTTCCTTAACGGGCTCCTTAATCACAGGGAGAACATGAGGGTAAGGCATCATTAGACTCTGGGCTCGGGTTCGGACCCACTTGAGATAAGGCTCAAGAGGGATGGAATTTTTGTGCCCCAGTGTCTTGCTGTCTACCTTGTTAGGCATCCTCCAAGCTCTGATGAACCTTTGACGGAGTCCTTGCGCATCGTTGTCAAAGTCAAAAACTATGTCAGGAATCAACTTGTCATGAGGGCCATCCCTCCGTGCATATCCAAACTGCCTCAAAGCCAGACAAGGGTTGTAGGTAATTCCCCCTCTAATGTCAAGTAATGGAACATTAGGGAACTCTCTACAACGATCGACGATGATGACACTTTCTCTGGACCGAGAACACCAGTGTACATCAGAGTGAGTGAGAGTCATCAACCGTTGTGACAACCTTAGGCCTTGGTCATTCTTCAAAACAGACTGTGGAAGGTGCGAAATAAACCACCTGGCAAGGAGAGGAGTACAGCACATGAGAACACCTCTCTTTCTCATTGTTCGTGTGTAAAATGAGTGGAGGATGTCCCCAAGCAATGTTGGTATGGGATTCCTGGATAAGAAGATCTTAACGGCGTTGCCATCTATAAGCTGGTCAGGATTTGGGAACAAGACTAACCCGTAAATGAGGAGCGCCACAATTTCTTCAAAGGCTTGTAGATCCAAGGAGTTCCAACACTCTTGTGCCTTTTCAAACAAGAATTTTGCCAAGAAGCCTTTGACACCGCTTCTAGTTTCCCAATGCCCCTTGATGTCGGATGGTTGCAAGTGTAGTGCTTGAGCAATGTCTTTAGGCTTTGGATCCTTTTCCGTACCGTTGAAAGGTAGTTGATTAAGGATAGGAATCCTCAGGATTTGAGAAAATTCCTCCAAAGTGGACACCAACTGGTAATCGGGGAAAGTGAAACAGTGGTGAAGGGGGTCAAAGAACTGGAACAAAACCTTCATCATGTCTTCTTCAATGCTGGTGTTGACTAGGCTGAGCAGTCTACCATGTCTTTCACTGAAGGGAGAGCTTTCGGGAATTCTGGATGTGAGCTCCTTGAGTTGGGGAGAGATTCTCACAAGGTTGACTTGGATAGTTTTCCTGCGAGGAATTTCCATGACCTACAAAACAAAAACAAATGTGAAGATCCAAACCCTTGAAATGGTTAGTGTATGCATATGATGCTTTATGATGTTCATGATGTATGCACAAACATATGTACAGGCAAATCACACAAAACCCTAGTTTCAGGCTTGCATGGGTTTCATAGGTAAGTACCCTCTTGAGTGTAGTTGGCTTAAAACCTGTCCTATAAATAGTAACCGGGTTCTAAGGAGCTCAATATCATTGGATTGTTTTCAATGTTCATTGTTTTGGTTTAGCCACTTAACTAGCGACCAAAATATTCCAAGAAAACAACCCTCAATGAGTGTAGTATCGAGTATCTACCAACTTCGGACTGCACCAAAGCCGGTCATCTCACTACCCCTAATAAAAGGACAAGATGGTCAAGTAAGGTTCTAGGTCATTAGTGCTTAGTGACATCACTCAGCGGCCCCGTACTCTCCTTGATTGAACTCAAGGGTTACCGGTACTCACAAATATGTCGCACTAATATAGCTATTGCTTCAACCGTGTCGGTATACCCCGCACAGTTTCCACAACGTATTGCTATTTATGAATGTTTCCCAAATTCGGGTGTAGGATTTCAAGCCCAAACAGGAGAACCACAAAGATAAAGCAAACAAAGCAAACAATTAATCATGCAAGAGGGTGATCTAAAAACCCTAAGGTAACCCCACTTTTAAATTTATCTCCAGCAGAGTCTCCAGTTCTGTGATACGGTGGGAGAACTGACTTGGGTTTTTGCGTTTGTTTTCGCACTTGTTCGGTTTAGCAAGAGTCGCCACCGACTTTTTATTTTTATCCTAAAGGAAAGGTTAAAAAGCACAGGAAAAACCTTTTTGAGATGTTTCGTGGGTTCGGGGGGTAGATTATGAAAAGGGAAGGTACTAGCACCCTTTTCATCCATGGTTATCCATGGGCTCTTAGTTACTTGGTTTTAGATCACTTGCCTTGATTTTTGATTGCTTGAAAATGGTGCGTATATGTGTGTGTTTTGAAAAATGTTTTTGAAATAGACGCCTTTGTTTCGGCAACCATTGTAATGACTCGTGTTTAAGTATATACAACGGTGTGTATCTTTTCGAAAAGATGTTTCAAAATGTTTTTGGAAGTTTGTTTTGAAAGTGTTTGTGAAGTGGGGTTTTGAAAAGGAGGCAAGTGTTTTTGCAAGATTGATCCCAAGTAACTAAGAGTTTTGTCTACCCCTATTGTACTCAAAGGTTTTCTCTATGTTTTCAACCCCTTTTTAACAATTTTGTTCCACCATTGAATTTGGTGGACAATCTTGCGTTTAGGATGTGATCGGGACAGGCGCGGGTCATCGTATGGACCATGAATGCAATGGTACCAAGTGTCTTTGGCAATTTTGCTTGAAGGGACTATGATCATTTTGATAGGCAACTTTCGAAAGCGTCATCGAGGGACTTATGATCATTTGAATTGTTTTGCCAAAGAAACTCGACGTGCAAGCATGGCCCATTTTGGAAGGCAACATGTGGGATTACCCTAGGGGGTGCAAGTGCGATTGTGTATTGATTTCATATATTTGTCTTGTATTAGGTTATCTAGCGTTTGATTTTATGCACATACAAACCCTAGGTCTAACCATGGTACATTTGAAAGCGATAAATTGCGGGAATTTAAAGTCTACGCTATTACAAAATAGTATCCGGGAGTGGGGGTACAAGTATACACAAATGGGGATGAGACTTAAATAATTACAACCAAATCGAATTGCGATCAAATGTAATATGTATCATGTATAGCAATGTATAAGAATAGCAAATGTATAATGTATCAATGTAAGTGTGTAAGTATAAGTGTATATGTAATTTATTTACAAGTTGAGAAATGTTGATGTATCATTAAGCATATGTTCTTGTTTTGAATTTTGGTTAAGTATGTACACAGAAAGTTTTCTTTTAGAAAAAAGAAAAGTATTATCTTAAGAAAATTAACATTTCATGTATAAAAATTTTAATTAAAGAAAGTGTAAGTTTAATTGTAATTTTATATGTTTCAATGTTTTTATGGACAAAGTCTTAATTAAGAAAGAAATATTTTAATTTTAAGGAAAGAAAAGTATTATGTACTAATGAATTAATGTATTTTAATACAAGAGTTTTAATTTAAAAAAAAAAGAAAAAAATAATGTTTGTATATAACAATTAATAATAAAAAGGGTTGTTAATTTATTTATCAAAACAAAAAAAGGTCTTACATTAGTTTAAACTAAAAAATAAAATGTCGGTTTAAGAGTATTTTAAAAAAAAGGGAAAGAATATACAAAATGGGCCTGAAAGGGTTTGGCCCAAACTAAATGAAAATAAGAAGAAAAAAAGAAAATAGGGGGTGAGGAGTGCAAAACATGATGGGCTCAGGCGTTTCTGTGGGGCAAGGCCCAGGTTTATCTTAACGACATTTTAGGGTTATTGATTTTGTTTGCATTTGGGGAAGCTAGGGTTTGATACAGCAAGGCGCCGTTCATCGTTTCTTCGTTCGTCTTCGTTCCTTTTCGTTCTCTTGGCCATGGATTTTTGAACAGCATCCTTCTCGCCCAAGCCACCAGCGCCACCATCTATGTCCTCTTCTCCCTACGAACTGCTCGGTGATATGGTACGAAGGTGATGATCTCGCTCTCTTAATGCGTTAGGGTTTTAAACTTGTATGTTTTTACTTTTCGTCCATTGACTCTGTTTCTTATGTATTGTGGTTCACATGATGTTTTAAAAAAAGGGAAAAATAGTACTACCTTTTGGAGGAGACAGGGGAGGAATGAGGGTGGAGGTGCTCAGGCGGCTTGACGGCGAGGAGAAAGCGCTGATGAGCTTTTGCTTCTTGGTAACTTTATTCTTTTTACCTCTTTAGGTTTAATGATGAGTAACTGAAAACCTTTTGTATCGCCTCTTTTCTTCTTCTTGCTCTTTCACTGTATGCTGAATATGCTTGATGCCTTGAAACGCTTGCCTTGCAATCTTCTTTTTCTCTTCTTCCTCTTTGGCTTGCTGAGTATGCTTTGATGGTTTTATTGCCCTGTGATGAATCACAATTCTGAGGGCTTAGAGTTTTGACTGGAATTTGTGGATGTTTGGTTCGAGTTGCCTTGACGATATTTGTTGATAATATGCTTGAATGTTATGTTTGGTAGCCCAATGATGAATTACAGTTCTGAGGGCTCTTTGTGTTGGTTTGGAAACTAGTTTGGGGAAAGCTTTGACGATGTTGTTATTAAAGGCTTTAGGCAGGTTTTGATATTGAATGGTTATTGGGGGTTTCAGCAGGTTGAGGACTTGTGGTGAGTTTACTGGTTTTTTGCTTTGGATATTTAGGTTTGATGTTGTTTACAGGTTATGGCCTATGGCCTTTTTTGCTTACAGTTTTGATGGACTGGTTTGTGTCTTTAGGCCATCACAGGTTTAGAACCCTGCTTTACTGGTTTTTGGATATCAGTTTAGGCTTGTATGTTTAGGTCTTGGCTTCGGTTGAGGCTATGGCTTTGTGGTATGCTGAGTTTGTATTTTTGGGTTCTGTTTTGGTTGAAGCAGTTTGAAAGGTTTTTATTGCAGGTAAGGCTTTGGCAGGTGAAGCTTAGTGTGAGGTTTTGACAGCAGGCTTTTGGACAAGTGAGTTTTTTGTTTAGGCTCCTAAGCTTTGAGGCTTGTACACGGTTTTTGTGTTGAAGTTGTACAGTTCAGGCTTTATGCTACAGGTTTTATGGCTTCAGCAGGTTCTTTGTGTTGAATCTGGATAGTTCAGGCTTGCTCTGAGTTATCTTTTTCTTGACAGTTTTGTTTGTATTCTGGTTTCTTAATATCTTTGCCCCCTGCTCTACTGTTTTATTGCAGTCTCTTTTATATATTTTCTTTCTCAAGCCTAAAGCCAGTAAGCCCATTCTTTTTTCTCTCTTCTTCTCTCTCTAGTACAGTTAAAACATTAAATAATGTTTATGTTTGTACACCTTTCTGAAAAGGCACTGCTGGAAAATGATGCATTTCACTATGCTTGCAATATTGTTTTTTTTAACCTGCATACTTTCTTTCTTCAGCTTTCCTGCATCTTTGTGACAGTACTGAGTAGCCTTTTGTTTGATATCTTGATATCTTTCCATATTTTGGACATTTTGACAGCTTTTTGGATAGTTTGAATGTGAACTCAGTTTGGACTCTTGACTTGGTTTAGGCCATTCAGTTTGGTCTTGGACTTTGTAGTTTGTTTGGCAATTTTGAAATTATGCAGTAGGTTTGACAAAAATTTGAATTTGTGCATTTCAACTTTGTGCATTCATGTTTAGCAAGCATTATCCATCCCTCTCTGTGAACCGGGAGAAATCCCGTGATTTGCAGAGAGGGCTAACTGATTCCAGTCAGTTGCCTTTAATGATGAGCCCAAATTAACTGTCTGCCTTTAATTATTTATCTGCTTCTGACTTTTTCTTCTTTTCTTTGCAGATAAAAAATCAAATAGCCACAAATGGAGGATGAAGAATTTGAAGACTTAGGAATTTAGGATAGTTTATTTCAATTTTAATTATTGTAACTATCATTGTTATAAATACTTTGTAAATAAATACTTGTATTTAAATAACAATTGTAACAAATATTTAAAGATGAATAAAAATTCCTTTTAACCAATTAATTCTTTTTATTCTTTTCAATTGTTTATTTATTATTTATAATTCTTTAAATTATAATAATTGAAAATAAATTCCAACCATTTAACTCAGAATAATAAATAATCCATAAACGTCCGGCATCTTGAATAATCAAAGCAATGCACCTTCAAATCATACATGCCCAAATGTCTTTTCTTCTCACTGATTTAGTCAAACATTGCAAACTCAGTCCGAATGCCTCAGTCCATATCTCGGAATAACTTGAAAAGCACTGTAGAATTTAAATCTTTCTGAGAGATCTGCGCACAAACCCTAGTTCCTGATCAAATGCCAAAGAAGCGTTCGCCTGATCAAAGTTGAGCCAAAATCAACCAAACCCTAAACCAACTGTTTGAATTGTTCCAGAGCCATGAAAATCAATGAAAATCCTCATTTTGTCTGACTGACGAGAAAAGTATGTTTGACCGATTCTTGAGCCAATCTGAAAAATCAGGAAAAGCCTGAAAATGTGATTTATTGTGGAAAAATACGAGGGCAAATTTTGGGGTACAACAGATACGATAATGAATTTGCATCAGGACTTTTCTTCCCCTGTACCTGCTAGAGAAATTACCCACGGAGGCTTTATGGATGTTAATCAGGATGATAAGTCTTCTATTGATAAACAAATGATAAGATGACGAGACGTAGTCGTATGCCTCAAATCCCTAACTTTTGCCTGGACTGCCCTTTCGGGTTTTCAGTCCACCGAGATACCCTTTTTTGCTCAAGCCGTCTTTTCAAGTGTTTGACTTGCTGGGTGAACATATCTTTTTTGTTTTTATCCCTAATTTTTTCCCGAACCCTTTTGGTTCGTCGGGATGCCTTTATTTTTGCCTAGGCCAGTCAACCTAGCGGGTCTTTGTTCATGCGTAGTATTTTCCGACTATGTCCATGTTCACCGGGTACGGAGAATTGTCACTGTCCATAGTAGTAAGTGTTGCCACACTAGCAGAAGATGTTTGTTTAATCATACAGGATTCGTTGTGTGAATTCATGCCCAATGCCCCAAGTGATTCAGATGGAGATCTGCCCCTGGCTATTTGGCATCTTTGAGAGATTCCTTGAATCATGACTTGACTTCCCCAGATGATGGACAATGATCATGCCGTGCCCCCTTTGTTGGAAGTGTTTTTCCACTTGAGGTGATCCTTTTTATTGAGAAGGTTTTTGTTCACTAGATATTTGTCATGCGAATTTCTCTGCTGTTGAACAAATAGTCATATGCAAAAAATGTTATTTTAAGAATGAAAAGCTTATGTCTGTCTTGAAGTTTGAAAATTCATTTTTTAGTAAAACAAGTTTTTTTTTTTGTAAAAGTGTGATGTCAACTCAGGATTTATAGCAAACCTTATAGGAGTCAGGATACCTTTTGTAACAATATGCTTTTGAACTAACCCATGATTCAGCTAGTACTTTTAAGGTTTAAAACGTGGCGTGGTTCACGGTTTAAGAAACAAAGGATAAATGCTCAAATTTTATTTGTACCCACTTGTTCTTCGTGATGTTCTTCGATCCTATGCTCAATTAATTGTGCATTTAGATCCCGTTTGAGTCTTTGCTCTGATATTCCAGTGATGGTTCGAATACTGACGGTTTATTTCGAATAGGCATTCATTTTTTTGTTGAGGGTTTGTAGGACCTCTTTCTTTCTGATTTTATTATCCTTGTATTTTGCCTGAACTATTTCTTTTTGTGATTACAATCAGCGGGATGCCCCCGTTTTTTCCTAAGTCTCCTTCATAGGTTTTTACTTAATGGGCTTTTATTTCGAGAGATAATGATTGCCTGTCTTGACGATTATAGGGAACCATCACCGTCTTTTGTTTTGGAAGGACGTCTTTGATGCCATTCATTGTGCACCTGGATTAACTGAGAAAACTACCCTGCCCCAGGTTGTGATTAAGGGTTTTAATTTGTGTGAAAGAAAAAATCCTACTTCTTTGGCTCAAAGGGGTTGACTAGGGATTATCTTCCTTATAACTCCATTGTTTTGGATTTGAAACAAAGCATGTACATTGTCAACGGGGTCTGTTCAAAATCATATTGTAGAGATTGTGGTATCATTTTCGTCATCCTCCCTCTAAAGGCTTACAGTTTTTAAGTCGAGAGTTGAATATCACGAAAAGGAAATATAAAGCAATTTAAGCATAATGAAAACAAATTAATTCAAGACAGACATGTGTAATGCATTGATGAAATAGTAAAGTTTGACATGACAATAATTGTTCGAATAAGCAAAGAAAATACAACTTCAGAATTCAAATGAATAAAAAAGCTTTCAATCCAAGCCATGTTTTGGCAAGGGAGCAGTGATCACATTAGGAGTCTCAGGAGGGTCGAATTCGATCTCCTTGGCGTCAATCATATTCTGAATCTTGTATTTCAGCGCCCAACAATCGTTAGTATCGTGCCCCGGGCTACCAGAATGATAAGCACACCTTACATTCGGGTTGTAGTTAGGAGAAGAAGTCTTAGGGTTCGGATGAGGGTTTATCATCGTAATCAGATCCATCTTCAACATGTATTGAAATTCTTGTGACAATGGCATGTCGATTTGGGTGAACTACCTTTGAGGTCTTTCCACCCTTGACTGATTGCTTGGTTGTTGTGGTCTTTGTGTGCGTGCCGAACTAGAGATCAACACTGCCCCCACAGATTGGTGGTAGTCTGCCTTGCTATGCCTCTTCTGGTCGTGCACAACATTTGCTTCCCTCTTGCCACCAAATGACTTCTTCTCTGTACTTGAAGAGGTATTTTTATGGATCTTACCACTCTGGATCCCAGGTTCTACTCTTTCTCCAGTCAGAATTAGCTCGGTGAAACCTGCTGACGAGCTACCGATCAAATGATTAAAGAATGTACCAGATAGCGTCCCCAGAAACATATCAACCAACTCCCTATCAGATAACGGTGGTTGGACTCTTCCCGCCAAGTCTCTCCACTTCTGGGCATAGTCTTTAAAGCCTTCACTTGCCCCCATGGACATACTCTGGAGTTGAGTACGAGTAGGAGCAAAGTCGGCATTGTATTGATACTGCTTATAGAAAGCAGCAGCCAGATCTTCCCAATTTCGGACATTGGCTCTCTCCAGTTGATAGAACCATTCAAGCTGAGTCCCTGATAGACTATCTTGAAAGAAATGAACCCAAAAATTTCTATCAGCGGTGTGGAGCTGGATCTTTCTGACATAAGAGCGGAGATGGAGTTTTGGGAAGGACACCCCATCATACTTTGCAAAAATTGGAGCTTTGAAATTCTGCGGGATTACCACTCCCAACACCAATCCCAATTCTTTGAAATCCAACCCAGGTATCCTCTGGACCCCCATAGCACTCAAGCGATCTTCCAACTGCTTATATATATCCTCAGTAAGAGGATATTGCTCATCATTATAGTCGGTATCATTGTCAAAAACTGCAGGACTGGGGTCCTTCTCCCTTGTCTCTTCTTCTTGATTCTCCCCTTTCTTAGATGAAGAGGTCAGACCGGCTTGTTTCTTCAACGTCCCTCTAAACCTTTTACCTATATTCAGAATACCGGCAACCTTCTTCTTTTTCTTTTTCTCTTTCAGGATGAGGGCTTTCAGATCCTCCTGCCCTTTTTCAGATTTATGAACATTTGTTGGAATTGGGCGTTCTGTGCCTGAAGGTCCTTGATGCTTTGTTCGGAAGACATTTCTGCTGAAATAAATAGCGAAGAAGATGAGAAACCTATAATGGTACCTGTAATGATGTGTATGATATGCATGCAATGTTTTCAAGGATCTCGCGGGGTAAACAAGAAACTGTTAGAATTTGATTGCAGCTTGATTGAAGAAACTTCGTGTCGTTGAGAGTCCTTCTTCAAGAGTCAAGCTCACCATATTGAGTGGGTCATAGCCCCTGACTCAAGATCCTTTGACAACATTGGCTAGAGGAGAATAAATCCCCTTGCCCCTTGCTAGACGTTTGGTTCTCCATGACCTACATCACAGACCCTTGAGATCCTTGAAATGGTTAGTATGATATGCCATGTTTATGATGTCATGATGTTATGATTATATTGAGAAATCACAGGTATAACAAGCACAAACAAATCACACTAAGTTCTTAGGTTTAAGGCTTGCCTGAGTTTAAGGTAGTACCCTCTTGAAGTTGGATTGGTTCAACATGTCCTATAAATAGTAACCGGGTTCTAAGGGATCTCAATATCACTGACCATCCTTTATCGGGCATTGTTACAACTCAAGCAATCTTTTCTTACAGTCCAAATATCCCGAAAGTCTGATCTCAATGAGCGTAGCATCGAGTATCAACCAATCCTCAGCTTTATACCGAGGCCGGCTATCTCACTACTTTCTAATGGCCAAGTTTGTCCAACTAAGGTTCTAAGGTCTGTTAGTGCTTCAAGATACCACGCAGCGGCCCCGTATTCTTCTCGTTTCCCCACGAAGGATACCGGTTACAACCAAAGTGTCACACCAACACAACCATCGCTTAAACCATATCGGTCTATGTCATACAGTCTCTACAATCTATTGTTGTTTACCTAAAGAGTGTCCCCAGATCCGGGTGTAGGATCTATAATAACCCAAGCAAAACCCTTTAAGAGTAAAGCAAGCAAACAAGAAAGCAATTTTTTAAATGACCTAGATCCTAAGGTAAACCCCACTTTATAATCTCCCCAGCAGAGTCGCCAGTTCTATGATACGGTGGCTGAACCGACTGTTATACTGGTTTGCGTTTTTTGTTCGCAAAATGTCGCGGTAAGCAAGAGTCGCCACCGACTTTTATTTTATCCAATCAGGAAAAGGAAAAAGAACCAAAAAAACCTTTTTTCGAGAATATTTTGAGTACGGGGGGTAGATTATAGAAAGGGAAGGTTTTAGCGCCCTTTCTATCCATGGTTTTCCATGGGCTCTTAGGTACTTTCTCATTTTTAAATTGCTTGTGTGTGCTTTGTTTTGAAAAGTTTTGTTTTACTTCATTTTAACCCTTGTTTTTGTCCTCAAGAGTGTTACGAAGTTGTTTTTGAAAACTTTGTTTGGGAAAGTGTTGGTGTGAAAAAGATTTGTTTGTTTGGGCAAGTACCTAGGAACTAATCTACCTACTCGAAAAAAGTCTGTTTGTTTTCCTTTTAGACAATGCTATCCCATTATTGAGAAATAGGTAGCACCGTTGTTGGAGTTTTAAAGTGACGTTCGAAGGGACGAAATGGTCACTGAAGGCAACATGTAAGGATACCTTAGCATTTCGAAGGGACTGTCATCATATATTCGTAGACAACACCGAAGGACAAGATCATTTCTCATAGGAAACTCGACGAACATTAAGGGACTATGATCTTTATGATGACTTTTAGATTGAGGGTCTTTTGCTAAGATATCACTACGTTCGAGGGACACGACCATTATTTCCGAGGCAACCAAGTGAGGCAAACCCTAGGAGTGAGCATGTGCGAGTGTAATTTTCAGTTAATTTATCTTTGCATATTTAGGGTTTTCTACCGTATTAATTTTCAGTTTGTCTTTTCATACAATCCTATTAACATACATCTAAGCCGTTTATAGTTTGCGGAATTAAAAGTAAGAAAGTTTAAAGTCATAGCTATTACAAAGCTTTTGCAGATACATAATTATTTTGGACTGAAAATAAAATGGCGGAATTTAAACCCTAATTACTATTACAACCTCGAAACAGTTACAATAATAATAAAAGGAAATTAAAAAATGTGCGCGGCGAATTAAATGCGAGAATAATTTAGGAAACCTAAAAAATCTAATTGAAAAAAGATTTAGGTTAGTTTTTTTTTGAGAAAAATTAATTAGGTTATGTACAAATTAAAACCCTAATTTCTAATTAATTTAAATTATAAAAAAGGAATTAAATTTTCCCTAAATTAAATTAAACTAATTAATTAAGGAAATAAAATATTTTTATGAAAACAATGATTTTTATGTTTTTTTTATAATTTTTTGATTAAATAAAAAAATAATGATTTTTTTGGTGTTATTTTAATAAAGGAAAATAATTAGTAAAACAATTAAAAAAATTAAAATAGAAAAGAAAAGAATGGGCATGTGTTGTGCCAGCCTGAGAGTGCACCATAGTCCTTCATTGTTTTAGGCGTTGGATCTGAATTATTGATACATCCAATGGCCAAATGATGGTAGCGCATGGTAGGCATTTTGGATGATGATGCATTGAATCTGTAGAAACAAAGTAAGAAAACAAAATTTGCTGGGATGGTTAGTTGTATATATAATAACATAAATAAAATATAAAGGAAATAAAATGGTCTTTCCCAAACGCGCGCGTGATTCAAATCACCCAATAGGATTCTGCCACCTAATTGTCTTCTTCCCCATAACTGTTGTTTTTTGCCACACTTTTACCTACAGTCGTTTCCGTCACTAAAGGCTATAATGACGAATTTTGTTCGTAGCCATAAACCTGTAAAAATTCAAAAAAACACAGCACAAGCAGAATAAATTCAAACCAAAGACATGGATCAATGGAAAATCATCTTCTAAGCATGATAGTACCTCTGATTTTGTCCAATTTTGCCTCTATATGGAATTCCCAATTTGGGATCTCAAAACCCTAACAATGGCATCGTGCCATTCCTGTACTTAAACTTCAATCAAACCAATCAAAAACATTGCAAATATGATAGCAAGCATGGATACATGATCAAAATATGTTTATGATGGATAAATCATTGAAAACGAATCTTGAAAAAAAGATGCAAACTGTGGCACTGTGAGGTGTGATTTCTGAAAGTTTTAAGGCTTGAGGATGATTGAAATGGCTTCAGAACACGTCCAGGAACATATTGTTGGCTTTGGAATTACTTGAAACGACCTATGGAAGAGAATACAGTCTGCACTTTTTCTTCCAAAATTTGTAATTTCTTCCCCTTGTTTTCATGACCTCAAACCCTTTTTTATGCTTTGGAAATGTTGTGTATATATCATAGAATGATTTACGTCAAAAAAAACTGATCATATCTTTGCAAATTAAGGAGATATGATTTCATTCTTTGCCTTGTATGATCTATTTCCAAAATAGACCAAACTAAGATCTTTTCCAATAAATTAGCTCTTGCACGAATATTTTGATTTGCTAGCTGTTCATGGACTCATAATATGTTCATAAAATCAAATCTTTGATTTTATTTGATTATTCTACTATTTAAATTGATTTATTTTGATTTAAATGGATAAAAAATAAAAATAAATAATAAAAATAATAAAATAATAGGTGGATAAGCTCAAGGGTCGTGGGCCATCTTAGGAACAAGTTTCAAACAAGAAAACACGGGCCCATTTGGAAAAAAAAGTCATTTTGATCAATGTTGACTTCATGCACATTTCCAAAACTTGGTCAATTTTGACAATACATATCTCCCTCAATTTTAACCCTAAGAGGGTGTTCTTGGACATTTTAGAAAGCTTAGGATGTCCCCTAAACAAACCTTTTAGTTTCATCTCAATTGGGTCTTCCATGTTCATGTAAGAAGCTTTTACCCAAAAGGTGTTTTTGTTGACTTTTCAAAAGGACCTATAATGTAGAAATTCATATCTTTTTATGATTGCATATTTTGAAATTTTAGGATGAAGATGAGTTGTAGGTAATTTCATCCTCTTCAAAATTAGCCTTGGATGGAAAATTTATGATAAAGTATGAGGAAGTTATGCTTGGTCAAATTTTGGTTGACTTTTCCTAAGAAACCCTAATTTAGCAACTTTTGAGTTTTGATGAATTTGGAGAATTCCTTGAAGAATCATGATCAACCCTTGATCAAATGATGGATATCACTTCAAAATGTTGATTTTTACCCAAAATATTGAAGTTTGACTGTTTGTGGGCCATAGTTGACTTTTGACCTAATATAGTCGATTCCCAAGCATTTTAGCAGTTAACTGAGCAAACTTCTTGTGCAAGGCATGAAACTTGACATGTAGGGTCTTGAGAACATACTAAGACCATGGAGAGCATATGAGGCCTTTGTGGTACACCCATATTGATGAAAATGGGAACCCTAATTTGAAATACACTGCCTTAGGAGAGAGTTTGTCTGGTCAACTCTTAGGCAACCTTGAGCAAATTGAGGATCTCTAGGAGTATGTATTGAGTAAAATGAGAGGGAAAATTTTGAGGTACAACACTATGGAGTGCCCTTTGAGATGTTCACTGATCATAAGAGCCTAAAATATCTCTTCGATTAGAAAGAACTCAATACGCGTCAGAGGATATGGATGGAATACCTTAAGGATTATGATTTTGATCTAAAGTATCATCCTAGAAAGAACTATCCAATCCATTGAAGACATGTTAATGGCGTTCTTTCTAGAAGGTGGTGGCAATTGGAAGGATCACATAGCTTTGGTAGAATTTGCATATAAAAACAGTTACCATGTGAGTATCGGGATGGGACCATACTAAGCTTTGTATGGAAGGAAGTGTTGATCACCCTTGTGTTTTTCAAAAGTAGGTGAAAGAGGAATTCTTGGACCTGAGATAATTCAAGAGACAACGGAAAAGATCAAGATGATCTAAAAAAGATGAAGAAAGTGCAAGATCGTCAAAAGAGTTATGCGGATAAGAGAAGGAGACGCTTAGAGTTTGACGAAGGGGGTCACGTGTTTTTGAAAGTTACTCCAAGATTGATGTTGAAAAGACTGTTCAAGACACACAAATTTAGTCTGAGGTATGTGGGACCTTACCATATTGTGAGACAAATATGTGAGGTTGCATATCAGTTGGTGTTTCCTCCTTCACTATCCAAATTACATGGTGTGTTCCATGTATCTCAGCTTCAAAAGTTTGTGCCAGATTCATTTCACCATATCCTTCTGGATACAATCAAAGTGGAACCAGAACTTTCTTTCCAACTGCAACCTAACTGCATTTTGGAGTATGTTGTTGCACCCCAAAATTTTCCCTCATATCTTTCTTTTATCTGGCTTAAGCTTCTCATTTTATCAGCATACCATATGTGCATTCATAAAGCATCTTTGGTTCAAGATAAAAAATATTAATGTTTCACAATGGTTTGAAGTGTACATATACAATAAAGGTTGATTTCTTCTGGTTCTTATGATTCTTCTTCAAACAGTTAAGTGTGGAATTGGGGATTTTGAGTATGGTTATCCTGGATGTCCTTCTCCTCAAGCTACAAGGCTATTAGGGTTTATTTCCCTATGTGTGATCAAAGTCGGGATTTCTCATCTGTTGTGCTTTAATTCAAAATTATTGGTTAGTGTTCTGGACTGGGCCCGACAGGCCCAAAAGCATTGCAAAGGCCCAGTCCAAATGGACCTACAAGGGCCACGCCGACCAAAGAGCACGACTGTGCCCGACGGGTAGTCGCAGGCTCGACAGCACACCTCCAGCTCGACATGCTGCGGTCCAGCACCACATCCTGAGGTCCAGCTCGACATTACCTCGAGCACCCCATCTAGGGCAGACTCAGTCCACTGTTCCCCCAACGATACCCCGAAAAGACCGCGTCTCCGTCCGCCCGCACTTAACGCAGAACATCCAGGAAGGGGACCACGTGCGGGTCCCCACTACGCACGTAGAACCTGGCAGTTCCTCCATTGGGCCAAACCTGCCCGGCCCAATGAAGGAACCTTGGCCCAGCGCTGGGGACTATAAATACCCTCTGCTTCCAGAGGGTCAGGTATTCATCATTCTAACCTTACACTTGCTATTATCTGCTCGTACTCCTACTTACTTCAGCATCGGAGTGCCTTGCAGGTACCCCCCCCCCCCCCCCCACTTCGTTCAAAAAGCTTTCTGCTCGGAGCCAGCCGTGACGGTCCATTTCTGATCAGGTCAGATCAGTGGCGCCGTCTGTGGGAAACTAGCTTCCCCGTCTAACGAACAACTCAAAAGACCAAAAGCTCAATTCAACTACTTGTCATGGCTGATCCAGCCCGCGACGAGCAGAACGTCCGTATCACCGACACCAATAACGGCACGATGGACAAAAACGGGCATCTCGACAACGTCGTCAATCCCGTCAACACCGCTCCTGCAACCACCGTCCTCGGAACTTCCTCACACAGGGATGGAGCCTCCTCATCATCCTCCCCACTCCCGCCACCACTCGAGGACGGCCCGGTAGCTCTCGCTCGTTACAGAGCTGCCCGATTCCACGAAGTCCCAGTTCCCGCCGGGGCAGATGCCACGACTCAGGCACTGTTCGCGGCCATCAATCAGACAAACTATCTCATCTTCGCCCAAGGAGAAAGACTAAGGGCACTTGAAGATGATCGACAACCCCCGAGGAGGCATCGGAGGCCACATTCTCCACCTCCTCGGGTCACAGAAGTTCGACACCCTTCTCCCCCACGGAGACACTACAGGGAGAACTCCAGGAGCCCCTCTCCCCGGCCAAAGCAGAAGCGGCCCTACTATGAGAGACAGCCCGCCATCCCTGCCGGAGAACCCAGTCACGACCCGGTAAAGCACGACAAGAGGCACGCCGGGGACGGACGTGTGACATTCAACCACCGAGCATCACGCTCGAGGGAAACTTAGCACGACCACCGTGCCAGACAACACTACAGGCCCCCGTCTCTTTCTCCGGAGAGGAGCGACGAGGACGACCTTCGCGGTCCCCTGTTGCAGGCCATCATGGATGCACCCATCCCCCCGGGCATGGAGAAGCCCCCACATCTGAAGGAGTATGACGGAGTTCCGGACCCGGTCGACCACATTGACGGGTTCGAAGCCATGCTCCACTATCATAATGTCGGGGGGCCCATCAAGTGTCGTCTTTTCCCCACGACTCTCAGGAAGGCGGCCATGGACTGGTATAAAGGACTCGCCCCAGGCTCAATCACGTCGTGGCGGAACCTGAAGAACCAGTTCATCAGTTCCTTCACAGCTTCTCGGCGCCATCCGAAGACCGAGGCGGCCCTCGAGGCCATCATCCAAAGACAGGATGAAACCTTGAGGGAGTTCATCAACCGCTTCAACCGAGAAGCCATACAGGTCCCCTGCGCGGACCATATGAAAAGATACTTGCTGGAGAGGGGTCTCCTCCCCGGCACAAAATTTAGAAAGGTTGTGGGTATTGAGCCACCTCCGACTTTTGATGCCCTCCTCGACAAGGCCCGAGCATACATGGACTACGAGGAGAGGGAAGCTGCCAACAGGGCCCGAGACTCCAGGGCTCGAGGTCCTAACAACAGCAGCAGCTCACGACAAGAGGCTCCTCCCCAACGTACCGGGGAGAAAAGGAAAGAAGATCGACCCCGGGAAGTCCGGGAACAAAGGGGCCCCTCGGGCCGTTTCACCGAGTACACTCCGCTCACAGCTTCCCGCGAGCGTATTTTAGCGGAGTGTGCCAGTACAGATTTCAGAGACGGTGGCGTCAAGCGTCCCCGACCTACTCCCGCCAAGCCAGGGGCGGATAAAAATAAGTACTGTCAATACCATAGGAGTCATGGTCATTTGACAGAGGACTGCGTCCACCTCAAGGACGCCATTGAAACCCTCATCAAGGGAGGGAGGCTCGCGCAGTACAGGCGAAGCGATGCTCCCCGTCGTGACGCCCATGAAACCATGGAGCCCGAAGAAGACGCCCGACCATCAGACGAGTCGGTGCCTATCCAGACCGCCTTCTCGGTAACCAGGCCCGAGGATTTCGACATTCCCGAGCTCCTGCAGGAGCCGCTGACAACGCACAGCAGGTGGGAATACTTTCCTTCCGCCATGGTCATCAACGGGGGCAGGTTCAACGACCTCACCATCAATTCAGCTAAGAGGAAGTTGGACGAGCTGGTTGACATATCTCCCCCGCAAACTGTAACGTTTGAAAGGGTGAAGGGCAGGTCAGAGCCCATCACCTTCTACCTAGAAGAACTCCCCGGCGGAGCCCCGAACGCGGTCATCCCCTTACTGATAAGGGCAAAGATGGCCAATTTTGACGTGCATCGCATCCTGGTCGACGAAGGGAGTTCCGTCGACGTGATGTACAGCCAGCTATTCCGGACCTTACAACTGGACGACTCACATCTCTCTCCGTATGTGGGGTCGGATCTACAAGGCTTCAACGGCTCGACTTCCAAACCTTGGGGTTATGTCGAGCTCCTGGTTACGTTCGGCGAGGGAACGGCTACAAGACAAGTTAAGGTCCGATTCCTCGTCATTGACTGCCCGTCTCTATACAATTGCATCTTGGGGAGACCGACACTGGCAGAGCTGACAGCGGTGCCCTCGACTGTCCATCTGAAAATGAAGTTCTACACCAAAAGGGCACGGGTAGCCACCATCCAAGGAGACCTGGCCGCTTCCCGCAGGTGCTTCAACGCTGCTTCAAAGGGACGGGATACCGTCGACATAGGGACCAGGCCCGCCAAAAGGACAAAACAGGAGCCCGACAGGAAAGCATCCCCCGAGGAAGAAGTCCAGAAGGCTCCACCAAAGGTCGACTCCATAGCCCTCGACGCCCGCTTCGATCAGGACGAGCCATCCAGCAGCGAGCAAATCCCACTCCGACCAATTCCGGACGGGGATTTTGAACTCGTCCCCCTCGGTACAGACCCGACCAAGGGAGTAAAGATTGGTAAGGACCTCCCCGACTTGGTCAGGAAGCAAATCAAGGCCTGTCTGCGCGAGAATGCTGATCTCTTCACCTGGAGCGCTGCAGAGATGCCCGGACTCGACCCTGAGGTCGCCTGTCACCACCTCGCCATTGATCCAGCCGCCAAGGCCGTAGTACAACGTAGGCGTAGGCAGTCTCCAGAAAAAACGGAGGCTGTTGAAAAATCTGTAAAAGACCTCCTAGAGGCAAATTTTATTTCTGAAGCCCGGTATTCCACCTGGCTGTCAAATGTTGTACTTGTGAAAAAGAATAATGGAAAATGGAGAATGTGCGTTGACTACACTGATCTCAACCGGGCTTGCCCGAAAGATGCTTTCCCCTTACCTAACATAGACATGCTGTTCGACAACTCGGCCGGCTACAAAACTTTGTCGTTCATGGACGCCTACTCGGGATATAACCAAATCCCAATGGCTCTGGGCGACAAACACTGCACGACATTCATGACCAGCTCGGGCAACTATTACTACAACGTAATGCCCTTCGGACTGAAAAACGCCGGAGCAACTTACCAACGTATGATGAACAGAGTTTTCAACAAACAGATCGGCGACATGCTCGAGGTATATATGGACGACATGATCGTCAAATCCTGAGCAGACACCGATCACGCAGCTCATCTCAAGACAGTCTTCGCCCAAGCAAGACAGTGCAAAATGAGGTTCAACCCCGAGAAATGCACGTTCAGGGTTAAGGCAGGAAAATTCCTTGGATTCTATCTAACAGAACGAGGGATTGAAGCAAACCCCGACAAATGTCGGGCATTCTCCGACCTCCCAACACCGATGTCGAAGAAGTCGATACAAATCATGAACGGCATGCTTACGTCACTATCCCGCTTCGTCGCGAAGTCCGCTCAGCACGCCTCCCCTTCTTCAAACTCCTTCGAAAGGAAGCAACCTTCGAATGGAACGAGGAATGCGAGCACGCACTTCGCCATCTGAAGTAGAGCCTGTCTCAGCCGCCCGTGCTGTCTCGACCAGACGATGGGGAACCGCTGTACTTATACTTGGCCGTTTCAAACGAAGCCATCAGCGCGGCCCTTGTCCGCGAAACCCCCAACGGGCAGAAACCTGTCTACTTCACGAGCAAAGCCTTACAAGGGCCCGAAAGCAGATATCAGCAGATCGAAAAGGTTGCTCTGGCCCTCGTCAACGCTGCGAGGAGGCTCAGACACTACTTTCTAGCCCACACCATCTTTGTGCGAACCGATCAGCCGGTGAGGCAACTCCTGGGTCGGCCAGATATGGCGGGCAGGATGCTGAAGTGGTCCTTGGAACTCTCCGAATTCGACATTCAATACGAAAGCAGGAAAGCCCTGAAAGCACAGGCCTTGGCCGACTTTGTCGCGGAGATGACCACTCACGACCTTCCCCCTGGGAAGGAACACAAGTGGACCATCTTCGTCGACGGAGCATCCAGCTCGTCCGGTAGCGGCGCAGGAATCCTCCTGGAAAACGAAGAAGGCGTAGTAATCAAGCACTCCTTAGTTCTCTCCTTCCCGACGTCAAACAACCAGGCAGAATACGAAGCCCTGCTCGCGGGACTGAGACTAGCCGAGGACCTGGGAGCCCGCGAGGTACAAAAACGACAACCTCATCGAGTATTTGAACTTAGTCAAAAAACACATGACAAAGTTCGTACGAGCAAAAATTTCTCATGTTCCCCGCGAGCAAAACACGAGGGCAGACATATTGTCCAAACTTGCGAGCACGCGAAAGAAGGGCGGAAATAAATCCGTCATCCAGGAATCTCTAGCACGTCCAAGCATCGAACCACCCTCGACTACAGTCGAGATCCATGCCATCGGGGATGCCACGTCCTGGATGACCCCGGTTTATAATTTCCTGACAAAAGGAGAACTCCCGTCGAACCAGGCCGAAGCTGCCATTATCAAACGACGAGCATGTTCCTACGTGGTTCTCGAGCAGAAACTGTACCGAAGAGGATTCTCCATCCCCCTCCTGAAATGCATCGACGAGTCCACCATCCCCGACGTACTACGGGAGATACACGAAGGGATCAACGCCCAGCACATAGGCGGTAAATCCTTAGCGCGGAAAGCCCTTCGAGCAGGATACTACTGGCCGACGATGCAACAGGATGCCAAGGAACACGTAAAAAAATGTGACAAGTGCCAGAAGCACGGGGATATGCACCTCGCCCCCCCCGCACGAGCTGAGCATATTGTCGTCCCCGTGGTCGTTCGCCTGGTGGGGCATGGACATCCTCGGGCCCTTCGTACAAGGAACCTACCAGAACAAATTTCTCATCGTCGCCGTGGATTACTTCACAAAATGGATCGAGGCCGAGGCCCTCGCGAAAATCACCTCGCACAATATCCTCCGTTTCTACAAAATAAACGTCCTCTCCAGGTTCGGAATTCCGCAGGTCCTGGTGACCGACAACGGTACCCAGTTCACCGACCACGGGTTCCAGGACTTCGTCACCAAACTGGGGACAAAACAACATTTCACATCAGTCGAGCACCCTCAGACCAACGGGCAAGCCGAAGCCGCGAACAGAGTCATCCTCCAAGGGCTCAAACGTCGGCTCGGCGAAGCCAAGAGAGGATGGGTCGAGGAACTCCACAGCGTCTTGTGGGCATACCGCACCACACCCCACTCAATGACGGGTGAGACACCATTTCGACTGACATATGGCACCGAGGCTGTCATCCCGGTCGAAATCATGGAACCATCCCGACGAATGGAGGACCCCCTCGACGAAGAAATGAACGACGAAGCACTAAGGGATGAACTCGACCTGGTCGAGGAAATCCGATCGGGTGCAGCCCTGCGCGAAGCCACCCTAAAACAACGAGTGGCTCTACACCACAACGACAAGGTCATCAAGCGCGAGTTCAAAATCGGCAGCCTGGTATTACGCAGGAACCAGAAAGATTCCCGCGGAGGGAAGCTGGCCGCGAACTGGGAAGGACCTTATCGCGTCCACGGCACCACGGGTACCGGGGCGTACTACCTCGAGCAATTAGACGGAGAGCCATTACCACGACCCTAGAACGCTGCTAAGCTAAAGCAGTACTACAGTTAGAAACTATCAACACCTGGGACCCTCGACCAACGACACTCGCGCTCGGTCAACGAGGAAAAACGTCCGAATTTGTATAAAGGCTAAGGTACAAGCCCGACATACGGCCAAATCGCACAGCATCGCACGGCAAACGATAACGATTGATAGTGCCCGACGTGGACAGCTATACCGAGCACCACCGTCGTTGTACCCATAAGGCAGAACACCCAGCTCGCGATGGGCAGTTCACGCCAAGGGCGAATAGTCCCTACCGGGCTTCACGCCCGACTGAGCAACTTCGCTCCAAATGCCCGACAAGTCGTCAAGAATGACGGGCCATCTAAAAGGTTCAAAGGGAAGTCTCTCCCCTCGAGCACAACACTTAGGTGACTCCGGCCAGCGAAAGAGTGCCGGGCACGTATACAAACGGAAGGCGGGCATACTCGCTCGCCAAATCACAGCCACTTACGGGCACGCCTCGGGCCCATAACTTAAGCTAAAATTTTATGCAAATATATAAGATTTCAAGCAAGGGCAAAACATTCAAAATGTAAAACAACATTCAGATAAAAATGCCCAAAGGCGACAAAGCAATTATAAACCGACCAAGAAGGCCGGCGATGTTCGTAACGTACAACAGACGGGCACGCAGGCCCAAAGAATACAAATGTCAAAGGCCCGCAGGCCCGCTATCCTAGTCAGGTTTCCCTAGAACCATCATTGTCGACGCCGGGAGAGTCGGGCGGAGGAACGATCACGCCATCCACGATCTGATGTGTGTGGCCGATACCCTCAGTGACCAGACCAGGGTTTAACAAGGAGAGTTGACCGACTGCGGAGTCGAACCCCTCCTCCAGAGCACCGACGCAATCTGCCTCGAGGAGCCGGATATGGGCGACCAGCTCCGATCGACTCCTCAAAGCCGCTATGTCCTCCGGCTCGTCCTCGACAGGTTGCATGGCAGCGTTCATTTCCTCGATCTGCTGGGCCAAGCGTCCGACTTCGGCCCCCAGACGATCCCTGTCTGCCCGGAGAAGCTCCCCCTCCTCGGCCAACTTCCCCGACTTTTCCTTCTCCAGGGTCAACAACTCCCTCTCAGCATCCAGCATCGCCGTCTGCTCGCGGAACATCTCCTTGGAGCGTTCCAGAGCGGTCTTCAACTTCCGCGAGCTCGAGGTAAGGGCCGCTTTCTCCTGCTCGAGTTCTTCGATACGGACAGGATCCCCCCCTTCCTCGGATAGCACCAGGGCCATCTCGGCCATTTTCATCAGCCCGTCCATGCTGGCGGCCAGATACATCTTCCGATCCTCTTTGCTCATCCTTTTTATAGCTTCAGCCTCGTCGGCAACCACTGTCAGAGGGAATCTCTCGAAGAAGCCCTCCTCTTTGAAGCAAGGGGGGAACGCGAAAGACCTAACAGCACTGGCGTCCTCGCCAACAGTCAGACCACTTTCCACCTGGGTCCTCTTCCTCTGCATCAGGACGGCACTAGGGTCGACCTCTTCAACTTCTAGGGTCCCATCCGACGCGGCCCCCGAGCTTGGCGGCGAGTCCACCCTCACCGGCTGAGGAGCACTTGGACTGTGTGGCGGGCCCATCCTCGTCGCCTGGGGGGCCTTCACGACCCTCCTACCTCGCTTCTGGTCGCAAGACAATTTCAAAAGCCTTTCCCGTCGACCGACCATCGAACCTGCACAAAATAAAAGATGGGTTAGTATCGAGCAAGCTCATAAATAAATGACGAGCAAAGAAATTCAAGCAATAAACAACCTAGCAGACGGGCAGCCTGCCTGTACGTCTGGCACTCCACGAGCGCCTTAGTATCAATCGGCCGGGACTCAAACGTTGGGTAACCATCTGCGTCCAAGATATCGTCCCCTCCCTCGTAGCCCACTAGGCAGGGTGGAAGCTATCGACAAACCGACAAAGTGTGGCGTACGCCTCCTCGTCCTCCGAGCACATGTCCCCAGCAGCAGTATGGTAGTAACCAGTCCCGTGCTCGTAGTGCCGGAACATCCAGTGCACAGGGAACTTTGCCGTACGGGCCAACACAGGATTCCCATCGTCGCCCAAAACCGCCTCCCCGTCATCATCGCTTAGGGGCTCCTCCTCCTCGTAAATAGATCCTAAAGCAGAGGTGGTAACTGGCCGCACAACGTACCACTTGTCTTTAAAACCCCTTACGGAGTCCATATACATTTTGAAGAGTCTCCTCGATTGCTTCAAGGAGACCCAACTATGTTTCCCTCCACGAGACTGGCGCTGCAGATGAAAAATCCGGAAGAAGAGCGGTATGGTCGCCCCGATCCTCAGATAGCGACACGTCAGCTCAAACGCCCGGATGAAGGCGAGTGAGTTTGGATGTAGCTGGGACGGGGCCAGCTCCAGGTGAGTGAAGACCCCGACCTGGAAATCAGTGAAGGGCAGCTGCAGCCCAAGATCTTTGAACGCGATCTCGTACATCGCGAAGCTATATTCTGGATACACCGAGCAGATCCTTGAACGGGAAGACGGGCGCATGACAACGAAATTCTTTTGGAAGTCGGGCTGGCCCTGGCCCGCTTCAAGGACAGCATATGGATTTCGGTCGCCCCGGCTGTAGATCGACGTGATCCCTCGGGGCTCGGCGCCCACCCAATCCAGCAAAGGGTCGTCAATAGTATCGATCAAGCTGACCGACTCATCAGCACTTTGTTCTTCACGGTCGTGGCGCCCGAAGGAGCACGGCTCGTCCGCCATGGTTACCTGCAGAGCACGGGAAACCAGTCAATAGGGCACGAAGCCATACGCTCGACAAACCACGTCGTCCCATGCACGACCACATAGTCAGTTTACACGAGTGGTTGCCTTCCCGACATCCTGAAACTCGATGTGTTCTTCTTCAAACCAACTATGTGGCCACTCTCCAACATGTCGACCCAAGGAATGAGCATGGCGAGCCACATCATGAGGCTTACGGCCAAGACCATGAACATACCGGACGCGATCATGAATCAGGCGCCCTGGATCATGAAGACCCCGGGCAGCGCTGAGGTTTATCACCTAAAACTATGAATATGCCGACCACAAACATGCGTTTGCCGGTCCTAAGCATGAATATGTCGAGCTAAGTATGAGTTTACCGGGCTAATCCCACGCGCACAGTCCCTAAGACATCTACAAACACCAAAAATAATGCATTTCAACAGGAAAATGAAGAAGATAAACCACTTACTTGGATCAAAAAGTAGGATTCGGCTACGGAGTAGAAGAATCTGTGACAGAAGATCGCGACTGGGAAAAATCTGGAAGAGCAACAGCAGAGAGAGCACAAAGAATAGAAACGTGTTATGGGGCCCAAGGTTCCTATTTATAGTGATGACGTGGAATACCAAACGTCACCTCGGGAAACCACGGAGTCTCTCTCCCCGACGCGCTGCTCTCAACGCAATGATGACCCTATCCCCATAGGGTGGCGACACAGTTCCCGAAAGGTACCTCGTATGCTCGACAGACGCGCCCCGGTGAGGATCCTCCAGGTATCCACCGCGGAAGATGTCCCCGAGCACGGCGCGAGGAGGCCCTCGAGGGTCTGCACCTCTGCCCCGATCACGAGACCTCGATGAGGAAACGACCTGAGTTCAAGCCATGGCTCCTCACAAAGGAACCACGACTTGGGGGGCTCCTGTTCTGGACTGGGCCCGACAGGCCCAAAAGCATTGCAAAGGCCCAGTCCAAATGGACCTACAAGGGCCACGCCGACCAAAGAGCACGACTGTGCCCGACGGGTAGTCGCAGGCTCGACAGCACACCTCCAGCTCGACATGCTGCGGTCCAGCACCACATCCTGAGGTCCAGCTCGACATTACCTCGAGCACCCCATCTAGGGCAGACTCAGTCCACTGTTCCCCCAATGATACCCCGAAAAGACCGCGTCTTCGTCCGCCCGCACTTCATGCAGAACATCCAGGAAGGGGACCACGTGCGGGTCCCCACTACGCACGTAGAACCTGGCAGTTCCTCCATTGGGCCAAACCTGCCCGGCCCAATGAAGGAACCTTGGCCCAGCGCTCGGGGCTATAAATACCCTCTGCTTCCAGAGGGTCAGGTATTCATCATTCTAACCTTACACTTGCTATTATTTGCTCGTACTCCTACTTACTTCAGCATCAGAGTGCCTTGCAGGTACCCCCCCCCCCCCACTTCGTTCAAAAAGCTTTCTGCTCGGAGCCAGCCGTGACAGTCCATTTCTGATCAGGTCAGATCAGTTAGGTTTTCTTCAAAGTACTTTAATAGGGAATCTTGTGAATCCTAAACATTAACTTTATCTCTGAATCTTAAGTTCTACATTCTTCAAAGTTTTCCTCAAGACGTGACTTATAATTTTAGGCATGATTCTCTCAAGCCTCATTTCTCGTTATCTGATCATCAGAAGCTCAAGTTCATTGGCCATTTGCAAGAAATGTTCATCATGATGCACCGAACGCGCGAAAAGGTCAAAGTCACAAAAGTCAAAGTTTTTTGGGATTACAATCGATCTTAGTTATAATCCATGATTTATAATTCAAATTATTAAATTATTTAGTCATTTTGATTCAGTCGTCTGATTAACTTTGATATTTTGTCTTTAAAATCAATTTAAATTTCAAGTCATAACCATATTCGATTTTTATTGAATTTTAACAAAATTTAATTAAAATTTAATTTGGTCATTTAATTGGTCATTGTGATTTGTTTCTTTTTTTTCAATTTTAATTTTGATTTGGTCTTTAGGTTTAATTCTATTTGAAATATTCTTTTAAGTTGAATTATTAATTAAACCAAAATCAATTTAAAAATCTTTTTTTAATTATTATTCCATTTTATTCAATATTGAATTTTTATTTATTTTCTTTTTTCATTTAGCTTTTTGTTACTAACAACCTTTTGTTTTTGTCTTATTATCGTTAGTATTATTATTTAGTTATATCTAAAATAAATGAAAAAAAAAAATCAAGAAGGTAGGACCACAAAAAGGATTCTCACGGTTTGAGTAAATATTAGTTATTTTCTTTGAAGCACGTGGCCTCGACAGCGAGACGAAATGCACGGAGGCTTGAAGTCAGAATCGGAGTTTGAGACGAACTCAAAGGTGAGAGATGATGGAGAGCGTCGTTGTGGTTCGCGATGAGAAGGAATCTGCCTGAAGTCCACGGTGGCTGACGAGAAGTTGAGCGCTGTTTGAATCGGTCAGAAAAGATAAGTTCGGCCGCCACTGTGTTTTCACAATTCATCAACTTACTATCTTTAATTTAGTATGTGATATGAGCATGAATAGTAAATAATATAGCTGATTAAAAATCAGAAATTTGGAATATGTTGAATTGGAAGTTGATAGTGATTTTAGATCCTCATAGGCCTTCTTGCGATATTACTCCCTTACCTAGGTCCATATATTTTTTTATTCTTGAAACTAAATGCCGAAAAACAAAAACCCTTGTTGGGATCTCTTGATTGGGCCTTGTGCCACATTTCCTTCCACACCACCTGATGCCAGCTCACACCCCATGCTTCCTTTAATTTGTTTTCTTCTTTAATTTTAGTTTAAAATTTGTTTTTCTTAATTGATTGTTTTTGTGTGATTTTTCTTCACGATGTTACTTTCTTTCCACATGACAAAATGATAAAAAGATAGAATATGATTTTATTTCCTTTTGATTTCTAATCGATTTGCATAATAAAATCACAAAAATATATTAGAATATAATTTATTTCTTTTCTTCAATTTCCTTACATGAGAAAATGATCATAAAAATATTAGAGTTTATTTCTTGTATTTTTGAGTATTAATTGTTTGGTTGATTATGCCATGATCTTTTGTTACTTCTTGATGAAATTTTGTGATTGATTCTTGATGATAGATGAGTAAGTGTTCACTTCTCAGATGATGTTTTCTTACTTTGAACTCATGTTTAAGTGTTTGTTGCTTGATTGAGGTGTTCACCTCCTTTTGCTTTTAAAGTGTTTACTTCTTAGCTTGTGAGATTGTCATGTTTCCCATAGGATCCTTTAGTTCCTTCTTGGTTAAGATTGACCTAAATAGACCTTAGGTTTGGAATCCATGTATGACAACATTAGGTAGAATTCCCTTGATCCCAACTTTATGTCCATATTGCATGACAACAAGTAGGATTAAGATTCCCTTTTTGTTAGTCTTTTCTCTTTTGCATTCATTATAAAACTAAAACTTATTTTCTTCTTCAAACTCTCAAAAACACTTAAGAATTAATGATGAGAATCACACTTCCACAAGCCTTAAGCAGTGGAAAAGGATGAGCAGGTGCATTCCCTACCTCATTTTTTCTTTCATTCATAGTCTTTTGTGTGGTTCAAATCACAAACTCTTTTCACAAACAAGTGGAGAAGTAGTTGATGTCCTTCCATTAAGATTTGTTGGCTATTATTCACAACAAAACACTCAACCAACATTTGTCATTCAATAAAGGAAACAAAAGGTTACCAACGAGTCAAAAATCGCGCTTTCAATCTTCATCTTGGTAACTTACATTCCAAGTAATCCCAACAACTATGTAACTGCATTCCAAACAAATACGCACTGTATATTCCATTTCCTGACCAAGCAAATGTTTTAAAAGACGCAAACCATCTGGTTAACCTGGATTAAATAATCATGAGTATCTTACATGACAGTCTTAAATTCTATCTCTTATCCCAAACAACCATGCCTTGAGATCAAACACTGTCTTTTCAGTAAACTTGAGAAAGCATGAAAACCTGTGAAAGCCAATTGGATCTTTGAGAATTAATTTCTTTTGAGAATTGCAAGAAAAACCCTAATTGCTGGTTTACTGCCACAGAAGAAAATCTGTCTGATCGATTCTTGAACCAACTTGAATATCTGAGAAACCTTAGGGTTGTGTTTTCTATGAAAAATGGGAGGGCAAATTTTGGGGTACAACAGCTGCCCCTGTTCAATCTTCTTGAACTTGAAGAGTTAGATTAGCGAGTTTTGACGTTCGTGACTCGAAGGTAAAAGATGATTGGACACTAGAGTGCCCATAAATTTGCACTCGTCAAAATGTGGTTGAGGGAATGGGCTTAAAGATGCCATTTGAAGAGTATGTTAGAATCTTGTTGGAGATGGGCTTGTAGATGCCATCCAAGAATATTTGTTGTAAATCAAAAGAATAAGTATCAGAATGGTGTCCGTATTTGGAACGTATCTGAACTGTATCTGTACTTGAATCCGAATAAGCGACATAATGGCTTCTGTATCTGGACTGTATCTGTAGGAAGAAACTGAATAAGCGACATAATGTCTTCTGTGTCTGGAGCGTATCTGAACTGTATCTGAAATTGGAATCTGAATGAGTAACAGAATGACTTCCGTGTCTGGAGTGTATCTGTAATGTATCTGAATAAGTATCAGAGTGACAACCGTGTCTGGAGCGTATCTGTATTGTATCATGAAATTGAAATTCGAATGAGTAACAGAATAACTTCTGTGTCTGGAGTGTATCTGTATTGTATCTGAAATTGAAATCTGAATGAGTAACAGAATGACTTCTGTGTCTGGAGTGCATCTGTACTGTATCTGAATAAGTATCAGAATGGCAACCGTGTCTGAAGCGTATCTATATTGTATCATGAAATTGAAATCCGAATGAGTAACAGAATAACTTTCGTGTCTGGAGTGTATTTGTACTATATCTGAATAAGTATCAGAATGGCAACCGTGTCTGGAGTGTATCTGAACTGTATCATGAAATTGAAATCCGAATGAGTAACAGAATAGCTTCCGTGTCTGGAGTGTATATGTACTGTATCTGAATGAGAGATCTGAATGAGTAATAGAATGACTTTCCGTGTCTGGAGTATATCTTTACTGTATCTGAAATCTTTGAATACTTGTTAAAGATAGTTGTTAATCTTATCCTAAAAAGGGTAAAATGTTAGCTGAAACACAAAGTTATATTGCATGAAATGTATGATGTAATAAATGTGTTTTATCCATGTTTATGATATATGAATGTAATGTATGCGCATGTAAGCTGATTCGTTGCATTGCTGAGGAAAATAAATCCTTGACTGCTGCCGGGGAAAATAAATCCTTGACTGCTGAGGATTGTGAGAGTAATGCCAAATACTTCTTGAGGAATCCGCTTGGGGAATCTAGAGAATTTTAATGACTTCTACTGGGGATTATTGACGGGAGTCTTTGTTCTGTCGAGAAGCAATAAAAACTCCGTGGGGAAAAGGTTTATCCTGTAGTGAAAACTCTGTGGGGAAAAGCTTATTCCGCTGGGGAGTTCAGAAGTTTCGGTCGTCTGCCACTCTACTGGGGAGTTACCCTAGGTTGGGGAGAAACAAAAGTCAACCATTATCTGGTTCATTTTTAGGCTTCAAGACAAACTTGCTGGGGGAACCTGGAGAAACTGGATGATTTTCGCTGTGGGTTGATAGTTTGAAGTTTCGGCTTCGCTGAGGATTGGTGGTTGGTAGTCTCAGCTCTACTGGGGATCTGTAGTTCAAGGTTTTGGCTCTGCTGGGGATTTGTATGAAGTGTTGTAAGGATTGCTCATGGAATAGCCTAAAGACGTTTTCCTAATCTTTCAACCTGTCAGTAATTGTTCTTTTTCATCCTGTTTATTTGTAAACAGTAATTATGTTCAAATGCATATGTTCATTAATGAATCATTGGACGTTTTTGCAAATAAAACACAAGTGTAAAGAAAAAGGCAAATAGTTTTCTATACTTTGAAAGAGATATCTTTGTATTTACTTTGAATAAGTATTTTGTACAAAGGAGACAAATATCCTAGTAAGAGGATGGTGTCATAAATAAGAAAAATTTACAAAGAAAGATGGCTATGTGTGAAAAAATCCCATGGGGTTTCCATTCTGCTATAGCCTTCGTATCTATGAATATCTTATCCGTCTGTTGCTTCATCCGAAGATGATTGAATTGATCAGAAGCTCCGAGTTTGTCTGTGAAGAGATTGTCCTTAAAGTGATCCGACGAGACATAGTCATACGCTTTAATTCCCTAACTTTTGCTTGGATCGCCCTTTCGGGTTTTCAGTCCACCGGGAAACCCTTTTTTGCCCAAGTCGCCCTTTCGGGTTTTCAACTTGCCGGGTGTACAGATTTTTTTTGTTTTATTCCTAATTTTTGCCCGAACCTTTTGGTTCGCCGGGATGCCCTTGTTTTGCCTAGGTGTGTCAACCTAGCGGGTCTCTTATGCGTAGTATCTTTTGACTATGTCTGCATTCGCAGGGTGCGGCAGATCGTCGCCATCCATGGTGGTTAAAATCATTGCCCCACCAGAAAAGATATTCTTGATTACAAATGGTCCTTCATAGGTAGGATTCCATTTGCCCCTGGGATCACTTTGTGGCAAGATGATGCGCTTGATCACAAGATCTCCAACTTGATACACTTGGCGTCTGACTTTCTTGTTGAAAGCTTTGATCATCCGTTTTTGATACGTCTGACCATGGCAAACAACAGTAAGTCTCTTTTCGTCAATTAAATTCAACTGATCAAGTCGGGTTTGGATCCAATCGTCTTCACTCAAACCTGCATCCTTCATGATTCTCAAAGAGGGGATCTGGACCTCAATAGGTAGAACAGCCTCCATACCATATACCAAAGAATAGGGTGTTGCCCCAGTTGATGTGCGAGCCGTGGTACGGTACCCGTGGAGAGCAAACGGTAGCATCTTATTCCAGTCCTTGTAGGTGACTGTCATTTTTTGTATGATCTTTTTAATGTTTTTGTTCGCAGCTTCGACTGCACCATTCATCTTTGGCCGATAGGAAGATGAATTGTGATGTTGAATTTTGAACTGTTCGCACAAGGCGGTGATCATAGTATTGTTAAGGTTTGTACCGTTATTCAGTGGTAATCCTTTTAGGGATACCATACCGACAAATAAGGTTCTGCTTGATGAAGCGGGCAACAACATTCTTAGTAACGGATGCGAAGGAAGCTGCTTCGACCCACTTTGTGAAGTAATCAATGGCCACCAGAATGAAGCGGTGTCCATTGGATGATGTAGGCTTGATCTCTCCAATCATGTCAATTCCCCACATAACGAAGGGCCAAGGAGATGTTAAGACATTTAGAGGAACCAGAGGCACGTGCACCTTATCTGCATAGATTTGACATTTATGACAAGTCCAGGAGTGTTGATAGCAGTCTGCTTCCATGGTAGACCAGTAATAGCCTGCCCGGAGAATCTTCTTTGCCATCGTATGCCCGCTAGAGTGAGTGCCGAAGGTACCTTCATGCAATTCGGCCATAATCCTTTCAGCTTCAATCTTGTCCACACAACGGAGTAGAATATAATCATGATTGCGCTTGTACATGATGCTATTACTTAGGAAGAACTTAGTTGAGAATCTCCTTAAGAACTTTTTGTCATTGACTGAAGCTCCTTCAGGATATTCTTGAACCTCGAGATACCTTTTGACTTCATGAAACCAAGGCTGGTCCACTACTTCTTCGGTATTAATCTCGTGACAATGCGCTGGTTCGTCCATTCGTTCAATGGTGATCCGGGGAGCCTCGTTATCCCAATTAAGTTTAAACATGGACGACATTGTAGCTAGAGCATTTTCTAGTTGATTTTCTTCTCGCGGGAAGTGCTTGAAGGTAATCTGCTCGAAATGTGGTAACAATGTCAAGACATGTTCTTTGTAAGGGATGAGGTTTGGATGCTTAGTATCCCATTCTCCTTTGATCTGACTGATGACCAAAGCTGAATCTCCAAACACAACCAAAGATTTGATTCCCAGGTCTATGGCAGCCTTGAGTCCAAAAATGCACGCTTCATACTCTGTCATGTTGTTCGTACAGTTGAAGTAAAGTCTGGCTGTAAAAGGAGTATGGCATCCTTCTGGGGATATGAGTACCGTGCCGATACCGTTACCAAGCGCATTGGAGGCACCATCAAAGTACAGGGTCCATCGGGATCCTTGTTCAGGTCCGTCATATGGTCTGAAATCTCCAATGTTGTCCAATGTCATGATGTCTTCGTAAGGGAAGTCAAACTTCATGGATTGGTAATCTTCAACAGCTTGATGAGCCAGATGGTCAACTAGCACACTCCCCTTTATAGCTTTTTGGGTTGTGTACTGTATATCGTATTCGGTCAGGATCATCTGCCATCTAGCTATTCTTCCAGACAAAGCAGGCTTCTCAAAGATGTATTTGATCGGATCTATCTTAGATATCAGCAAAGTGGTATGAGTCAACATATACTGCCTTAGTCGGCGAGCAACCCATACCAATGCGCAACAAGTTTTCTCGAGCAGTGAATATCTAGTTTCACAATCAGTAAACTTTTTGCTAAGGTAATAAATGGCATGCTCTTTTAGGCCAGACTCGTCATACTGCCCCAGTACGCACCCCATTGAATTCTCTAGGACGGTCAGATACATGATTAGCGGTCTTCCCTCGACGGGTGGCATAAAGATAGGAGGCTCTAGTAAATACTCCTTGATTTTATCGAAAGAAATTTGACAGTCATCATTCCATCTAACTACCTGATCTTTCTTCAACAACTTAAAGATTGGTTCACAAGTAGATGTTAGGTGATAAATGAACCTAGAAATGTAGTTTAGGCGTCCCAAGAAACCTCTGACTTCCTTCTCAGTGCGAGGAACAGGCATTTCTTGTATAGCTTTGACTTTGGCAGGATCAACCTCGATGCCTTTGTTGCTGACAATGAAACCCAAGAGTTTACCGGAACGGACTCCGAATGTGCACTTGTTTGGGTTCAATCTGAGCTTGTACTCCTTCAACCTGAAAAACAACTTTTGTAAGTGATCAAGGTGTTCTTCTTTAGTTTGTGATCGGGCTATCATGTCATCTACGTAGAACTCTATCTCATGATGTATCATATCATGAAACAAAGCTACCATGGCGCGTTGATAGGTTGCCCCGATATTCTTCAGTCCGAATGACATCACTTTGTAGAAGAACGTACCCCACTGTGTAACAAAAGTAGTTTTCTCCATGTCCTCATGTGCCATTTTGATCTGGTTATAGCCTGAGAATCCATCCATGAAAGAAAATACTTTGTGATGGGCTGTATTGTCAACCAGGATGTCGATATGTGGTAGTGGAAAATCATCTTTAGGGCTGACCCTGTTTAAGTCTCTATAATCCATGCACATCCGTACCTTTCCGTCTTTTTTAGGCACAGGAACCATGTTAGCAACCCATTATGGATAGAAAGTAACAGTCAGAAACCCAACATTGTACTGTTTCATAACTTCTGCTTTGATCTTCTCTGACATGTCAGGTCTCATGCGGCGGACTTTTTGTTTCACTGGTGGACAATCTTCTCTTGTGGGTAGACGGTGTACCACAATGTCTGTATCAAGTCCCGACATGTCTTCGTATGACCAGGCAAAAATCTCAACATATTCATGCAACAACTGAATTAGGCGCTCCTTGACACTCGGCTCTAGATTGACACCCACTCTGATTTCCTTTCTGTCATCCTCAGTTCCCAAGTTGATTGTATCCAACTGCTCTTCATGAGGCAGAATAGCCATTTCCTCTTGTTGTAGAAGTCTAGCCAATTCCCCGGGCACCTCACAATCTTCCTCACCTTCGTATTCGGCTTGGTAGATCAGATCTTCAGAGTCACTGAAAGCTATAACAGTATCGTTACCCATGGGATCCAGAATGGAAGAGTACCTGCATTTGTGAGCGTGGGTGTGTGTAAGGGTATAGCCATCTTAAAACAACAAAATGTAAAAGAAAGACAATGAACACAAAAGTTTGTATGAAAAACGTCCATGATTCATTGAAATGGCATATGAAAATGAAATAAGAACCCTTACAAATGGACCATTGTGCCTCGGGTAAGACACAAGGTTGAAAAAGTACAAATTGTTTGTGAGTTATTACAGATCCAACAGAAGTGGAAAATATAAATTATTGCGGTATGAAAGTAATCAGAACAAAGTCTTTTGCTTCCCAGTTGCACAGTCCTCCGCTGACAGTAGGAAATATCCAATCTTCCAAGCTGCCCTCTTCTTCACCGTCCTCTAGTGCATTAACCCCTTGGTGACTGATCTTCACAGGTGGCCCTCCGGCACGGGCGCGGCGCACGACCTTCTAAGAAGTTGAGGTGAACCCCAAGCCGAACTTGTCTGATTTGAAAGGAAAGTCTGGAAGCTGCCCCCAGATTGTGGATCCTCCCTCTTCAATCCATGTCTTTGCATCCTTGAGAGATGACATCCGAGGCGGAGGTCTGGTAATCATGGGTACAGAGGACACTGTCTTAGTCGCCGCTATCTCCTGAGCTACCTCTTCAAAATGCTGGAAAGGAGTTTCGATGAATTCGCCATCCAATTCTACATAACGGAAAGAATTCAGATGACTGATCATGTATTCTTCTTCTCCATGAACAATTATGATTTTCCCTTGGACAGGGTACTTGAGCATTTGATGCAGAGTAGAAGTGACAACTCCAGTATGGTGGATCCAAGGTCTTCCCAACATGCAAGAATAAGAAGGACGAATGTCCATCACATAGAATGTGGAGTTGAAGGTTTCAGTTCCCACCTTAATCGGGATGTCCACCTCCCCGTGGACCATCCTTTTAGAACCATCAAAGGCTCTGACAATTATATTGCTGGGTTTCAGGGTTAAGCCTTCACAATCCAGTCTATCCAAGGCTTTCTTCGGCAAGACGTTCAAAGACGAACCAGTGTCTACCAGTACGTATGCTAGGGTTGTCCCTCTACATTCCACCGAGACATGCAAAGCATCATTATGTTTTCTCCCTTTCGAAGTTAAATCTGCATCGGAGAATCCTAGACCATTGTCAGCTGTTAAACTAGCCACACATTCCTGGAACTGATCAGCGGAGGTTTCTTGTGGCACGTGGGCCGTCTTCAAAAATCTTATCAGAGCCTTAGCATGAGCTTCTGATTAAAGCAACAGGGCCAACATGGAGATCTTTGAGGGGGTTTGCTCCAGCTGTTCCACCATATCATAATCGCTTTTCTTGATTATTTTCAAAATTTCCTCCATTTCTTTTTGAGAGGTTTCAGGGATGATCAACGGCTGAGCCCTCGTCTTGACAGGCTCTTCTTGGATCCCTTTCCCTCGAACATCAGTAGCAGCAGAGGGGATAACCATGGGGTTTTTGACTTCTTCTATGATTGGTGTACTGACATATATGTTTACTTGTGTAGAGATAATCTTAGGAGCAGCTGAGGGTCCAAAAATTGCCTTTGGAGGGGAAATCTTTGGAGAAAAGATTCTTCCACTACGGGTAACTTTGCTTGTTCCGGCAATGTTACTGATGTCGGAATTGTCTTCTTCAGAACTCTCTTCCTCGACAGTCTGTTCAATCTGTTTGACACCATGGTAGTAGATTTCTCCACCATAATTCCACGGTACTGATTTGTCGGACTTGTACGGGACTGGCCCGGGCATGGTTATCTTCAAAGGTGCATCCTTCGGAGCGGATGTAATCCTAACAGGTCTTTTAGGGACCTTGGAAGGATTGACGAATATGGTTATTATTGAAAAATCATTAATAGGAGTTAATAAAATAAGAGTCTTCTCAAATAGGATTTCTTGGTTATCAATTAGGCGTTGGATGCCTATCTTTAACAATGGACAGTGGGTTAATGAGGATGAACAAAGGTGACAATCTTATTCACAACCTGGGAAAACCCCAGCCTTCAACAAATTTAACTTGATTATAGGGAGCAGAGTTATCAAATCATCTACAGTAGCAACAAACAAATCCTTCTCAACAGCATGGGCGTTGTGGCCGTGCCTTGGTATTGGAGAAGAAATAACATTGGGTTTTCAGGTGCGTCAAATTCAACTTCTTTAGCATCTATCAAATCCTGAATTTTATTCTTCAGGGCCCAACAATTGTCAGTGTCGTGCCCTGGGCTCTCCGAATGGTAAGCGCACCTGGCGTTCAGATGGTAATATGGAGAAGTAGTGTTAGGATTTTTAGGGGCCTCTTTCAGCATGGCCAAATTCAACTTCAGAAGATGTGGTAGGACTTGAGCGGGAGTCGTGTTTATCTTGGTGAATTGCCGTACAGGCCTTTCCACCCTTTGCTGGTTATTTCTCGGTTGGCCATTTCTTGGCTGGTTGTTTCTTGACTGGTCTGATGCAGACTTTTGAATCATAACAGCCCCCACCGCTGGCCGCCACTCAACTCTTCCTTGACCCCTCTGAGAGTAGACAACTGATACTTCCTTCTTTCCCGTGAAAGGTTTTCTGATGGCAGCAGAAGTAGATGCATCTTTTTGAATTTTCCCGTTTTTTATACCGGCCTCCACTCTTTCTCCGGTTAGAATCAAATCAGTGAACCCAACAGATGAACTTCCAATCAGGTGATTGAAGAAAGGACTTGACAGGGTACCCAGGAACATGTCTACTAGCTCCCTCTCAGATAGAGGTGGTTGCACCCTTCCAGCTAAATCCCTCCACTTTTGGGCGTAGTCTTTGAATCCTTCATTGGACACCATGGCCATACTCTGGAGTTGAGTACGGGTTGGTGCCAAGTCGGTGTTGTATTGATACTATTTATAGAAGGCGGCTGCCAAGTCTTCCCAATTATGCACATCAGACCTCTCCAACTGGTAGAACCAATCAAGCTGCGTTCCTGACAAATTGTCCTGGAAAAAGTGGACCCACAAATCTTTGTCAGCAAAATTTGGTTGAATTTCCCTGACATAAGATCGTAGGTGCATCTTGGGACAAAACACCCCATCGTACTTGGTAAATAGAGGTACTTTAAACTTAGGCGGGATTACAATTCCGGATACCAGCCCCAACTCCTCAAAGTCCAGCCCCGGTACTCTCTGCACTTCCATAGCAGCTAGACGCTCTTCCAAGTTTTTGTATTTGTCATCGGCCGGAGGGTATTGTTGTTAAGAGTAGTCCTCATCTTCCTCTTCTTCTGCTTCAGAATCAGATGGCACTGCCGTTCCTTTTACTTTTCCTTTCCCCTCTTCAGATGTTGATGGGAATTCCAAAGTTCGTCTGGCTTGTCCTTCAAACCTTCTGCCCATGACAACCACACCGACTCGCTTCTTCTTCTTTTTCTCTTTCTCTTTCTCTAGCAGAGTCTTGAGCTCCTCCTGCCCCTTGGCTAAGGTCAAGAGTAACTGTTGAAATTGTGAATTCTGAGCTTGTAAGTCTTTGACCGTTTGTTCTAGATCCATCTTGCTGTAATAAACAACAGAGAGATGAGGAAACTTGGTGTGAAGACCTGCTTATGCATATGATGAATGATATGTATTCATGCAATGCTTTCAAGGATTCAGGAATTCAAATTTGTTTTAAACAAAAAAATTAACACACATCATATTAAATAAAACCTAGTTTGAATACATCAGGCCTCCTTGGGCTTACAAAGAAAGAAACTAAAAACAGCAAAATTCTCAAGACAAAAAGACCGAACACATCCTTTTTGGAGCAATGTAAGTATTCAGATTCTTCTCTTCATGAAGCAGCTTGGTGAGCTCCAGAACCTTCTTCTCACTGGCATAGTACTGGGTTTCAAAGGTGTCTCTCTCTTCCTTCAACTGAATACAGGCTTTCTGCAGGTCTTCGAGAGAGGTAGGCATGTCAGGATGAAGAATGGTGTATGGGACGTCTCCTTCAATAACAGGCTCAATGATGACAGGGAGGATGGAAGGGTAAGGCATTAAGATACTCTGGGCACGAGCCCGTACCCACTTAAGATAAGGCTCGAGAGGGATAGAGTTTTTATGTCCCAAAGTTCTACTGTCCACTTTGTTCACCATTCCCCAAGCACATGTAAACCTCTGGCGGTAACCTTGGTCTTCTTTGTCATAGTCAAAAACTAGACCTCAGATGAGCATCTCATGAGGGCCGTCCCTTCGGGCATACCCAAATTGCCGAAGAGCTAAACACGGGTTGTAGATGATACCTCCCCTAATACCTAACAGAGGTACATTATGGAACTCACCACAGCGGTCGATGATAGAGATATCTTCCAAGGATCTTGAGCACCAACAGATATTAGAGTGGGTGAGAGACATCATCCTTTGAGACCAAGTCAATCTTTGCTCGTTCTTCAATGCTGACCAAGGAAGGTGTGAAGTGAACCACTTAGCGAGTAGGGGTATACAACACAAAAGGGTACCTCTTTTCTTCATGGTACGGGTATGAAGACAATGCAAGATGTCTCCTAGCAAGGTGGGTATAGGATTGCGAGAGAGAAAGACTTTGATGGCATTAACGTCTATGAATTGTTCCTAATTAGGAAACAGAACCAAACCATAAATGAGGAGAGCTAACACGTCTTCGAAAGCTTGGAAATCCATGTCATCTCAGAATGAACGAGCTTTTTCCAACATAAACTTAGCTAAAAATCCTTTAACCCCACTTCTTGTCTCCCAATTGGCTGTGACGTCGGCCCTCTTCACATGTAAAGCTTCGGCGATAACTTCAGGTTTTGGAATCCCTTCTATACCGATGAACGGTATCTGATTAAGCACGGGCACCCCTAAGAGTAGAGAGAACTCTTCCAATGTAGGTACCAACTGATAGTCTGGAAAAGTGAAACAATGATGTACGGGATCAAAGAATTGGAATAGTACACACATCATCTCTTCTTGGAAGTTGGATGTAGCCAAACTGAGGAGTCGACCATACTTCTTGGTGAAAGGAGAATCCCCGGGCACTCTTGAGGCCAACTCTTGAAGTTGAGGATGGGCTTTCACAAAGCTGATTCAGATGGTGTTTCTTTGGAGAGAATTCATTTCCTACAAAACAAAAACAAAGATAAATTTCTAAATCCTTGAAATGGTTAGTGAGCACGCATATGATGTTGATGATGTTTATGTACAAGCAAACATATATACACACAACAAACAGATCCCTATGTTTCAGGCTTGCATGAGTTTGTAGGTAAGTACCCTATTGAGGTTTTAGTTGGCTCAACCTATCTTAGAAGTAATGATCGGATTCTAAATGATCTCAATATCACCGACCTTTCTTTTAGGCATTGTCTCAGCTCAATCAATCTTTTCTTGCGGTCGAGATATCCCAAAAGTCTAGCATCAATGAGTGTAGTATCGAGTGTCAACCAATTTTCAGCTTTACACCGAAATCGATTACCTCACTATGTCCTAATGGCCAAGTTTGTTCAATTAGGGTTCTAAGGTTAATTAGTGCTTCACGATGCCACTCAGCGGCCCCGTATTCTCCTTGATTCACCACGAGGGATACCGGTACACACAAATGCGTCACACTAACATAGCCATTGTTTCAACCATATCGGTCTATGCCGTACAGTCTCCACAATCTATTGCTATTTACCTAAAAAGGTGCCCCAAATCCGGGTGGAGGATCAAAGCAAGCCCAATACAAAGAACTGAATATAAAGCACACAAATCAAATAATGAAAGCGAGTAAAGGTGATCTAACCCTAAGGTAACCCCACTTTTTATTTTTCTCCTCAGCAGAGTCGTCAGTTCTGTGATACGGTGGGAGAACTGACTTGATGTTTTGCATTTCGTTCGCACTTGTGCGGTTAGCAAGAGTCACCACCGACTTTTCTTTTATCCAAAAGGAAAGGTAAAAAAGCACAGGAAAGACCTTTCGAGATTATTTCTCGGGTTCGGGGGTACAATTGTTACAAATAGGGATGAATCAAATGAAATAGCAATGTCCAAATATCAAACAATACAACCAAATCGAATTTTTGTGCGATTTAATTAAAACTATAAAAATCCATGAGATAATATTAACAAAATATGAAATGTTAAGTATTTACATGAAAAGAGAAAAATAAAACCTATTCTAAAAAATTGATTAAATTAAAATCTTTATTATTTTTTGTATTTTTATTAATTATATAAATAAATTTAAAGAAAGAAAACAAACTAAGTTAATTTTTTTGATGTCTTATTAAATGTAAAAAAAAAGTTTATATAAAAAAAAGAAAATGATAACAATTAATTTTCAAGACTTAAATCAAATGTATGAAAATGTATTTTATACTTTAATTAGTAATTTTGTTAACAAATAAAAAATGTAAAGGAAAACAAATTAAACAAAAAAAATGCAATGGGCTTTAAGTGGTTGAGATGTGAGGCCCAAGGAAAGGATGTTATTGCTGTAATCAGAAGGAAAAAAATCAAGCCAAAGGGGAGGGGTGTGTTAGCAAGCGAATGGGCCTTAGGGATATTTGAACAAAACAGGCCCAAGGTCCCTAACTTAGCATAATTGTTTGATTAAGGGAAACCAAACGAAATTAGGGTTCTTGACCCTTTTGCTCACAGCGGCGTCGCTCATCTTCTTCGTCTAACTCTGTTCATCTTCTCATTTGTATTCATCTCTAAATCTCTCACTAACCATCCCTGACTCAATTTCGCGAACAAAATCGCTCATGCCGTCTCTATCTCACCATGGCTCGTATACCCTTGAAAACCCTAATTTCAGATTTGACCCTAAGGGGGAAAAATCGGAATCATCTGATCTTCCCCCCAGCTCTCTGTTTCCGGAACAGTTATCCTCGCCTCCCTAATCAAATACTAATGACATTCTTGGAAAAAGGGTGAGATTTTGTCGTTCTTTAAAGCTTAACAATTTCATTGGTTTTCTAGTTCATGTTTCTGCTAATTAACTTGCTCTTTTTTGAATGCATGACAATATATGATTATGGAAGATTTGGAAAGAGAGGGAAACCCTACCTGTTGAAGCACTTTCTGCGAAATGGAAAGGGGACGGCGAGATGATGACCGTGTTCCTTGGTGGCCAGAGCTTGTGAGGGAGGAGATGAGGATGGAGATCTTGCTTTTCTGACTTGGATTCCTTTTGATAGGTAACCGTTTTCTTATTGTTTTTGTTGAATGATAAGGGTGTTGTTTTTCTGGATTTTGTGATATTTGGGATTTGAATGCTTGGGACTTGTTGCAATTTTGAGATTTCTGGTTTTTGATTTGTGGATTTATTGATGTTTAGTTAACAGGTTTTGGTTATAGGTTTGGTATTTGAGAGTTTTTTATGGTAGTTTGAGACTTGAGATTTTTTGTTTAACAGTTTTGAGGTTTCTGCTGCGTTTTTAGCTTGATACTTGGTTTCTAGGTTTTTGACTTTGAAAGGTTTTTGAAGGTTATTGATTTGGTCCCCGCTGTTTGAGATTTGTTTTGGTTATGGTTCAAATTTGGGTTTGACAATTTTGTGGAGGTTTGAGGTTTGACAGTTTGCTGATGGTTTTTTGAGGCTTGACAGTTTGCTGATTGTTTTTGAGGCTTGACAGTTGTTTTTGATATTTGGCTTAGTATGTTTTGTTGATGGGTTGCAGGTTTGTGAGTTTGTTGATGGTTTGGGAATTTTACTGGTTTTTTCAGTTTGTGAAATTATATTTTGGATTTTTGATGCTTGGACAATTTGTTATAGGTTTGACGAGCTTGTTACAGGTTTGTGACTTGTTTTGAGGTTGGGTGTTGTTTCTGCTTGGCTTGAGATCAGGTTTGGTTGATGGCAGTTTGAGACTTAAGATTTTTTGTTTGACAGTTTTTGGAGGTTTTGTGATGATTCTTGTTGTTGGTTTTGGTGTTTGGCTTTGTTACAGTTTTGAGAGTTTTATCAGTTTAAGATTTTGCTACTGTAACAAGTTACAGGTTTGGTATTTGTGGGATGCTTGGGATATTTGGATTTTGGTTTTGTTTGACAGTATTTTTGACTTGAGAGTTTTTCTGGTTTTTTGGGTTTGAAATGTTTGACAGGTTTGATGAATTTTGTGATGGTTTTAGGTTTTTAAGGCTTTTTAGACTTTGACAGTTTGATAATATTTCTCTGTCTCTTGCTTGAGAGTTGTGTCTACTGTTATATTGGTGTTTCTTTGGTTGAATTCTTATTCAAAATGGTGGGAAAACCACCAAATTTTGAATATTTTGGCATATTGTTCTTATGCCATTTTTGTTGCAGTTTTTGTTTTCTAGCAACTTCTATGCAATTGTGACAGTCAAGGAAGCAGGGTTGTGCATCCCTAGGTGACTTCTTTCCTCTCTTCTCTCTCAATGACACTAAGAAAGTCAATTTCTCTTTTGCTTTTTCCTGAAAAGTTTGCAATAAAATGGAAAATGATGAATTGGCTTCTTGAACAAGTTTCTTGCTTGTTTGACTTAGTTTATTATATTGCTATACTTTTGTTTGTTGATGCTGTCTAGCTTATGCTGTTGCCTCGTTTGCATTTTGTATTTCCATACTGCTGTTTGTTTTTGCTGTTTGGGCAATTTTGTTTGGCTTAGTTTGCGCCTTCTGTTTGGTGATGCTGTTTGGGCAATTTGGACAGTTTTGCTGCATTTGTTCTTGTTTGGATAGCTTTGTGGCATTTGGACAGTTTGCTGCATTTGTTCTTGTTTGGATAGCTTTGTGGCATTTGGACAGTTTGCTTGCATTTCTTTTCCTTCTTTTTGTGAACCAAGCAGAATAATCTTCTTGTGATTTGCAAATAGAGAAAATAAATTGTGATGAATTAAAAATGGCGTTCTGATTCCAATTTGCAAACTTTAATGATGAATATCACTTTTTCTTTTGAAAATTCTTGCTTATGCCCAAATAAATTGTACTAATTATTTTTCTGTCTTTTATTTTCATGTGAGCACAATTGGATGTGACAAAGCAGGAGAAGCAAGAAACTCTGTGGCAAGCATGGAAGCAGGGGAACTTCAGTCAACCTTAGGCATAGATCCATTTAGATTTTCTTTGTAATTTAGAAAAACACTCTTGTATTGTATCCAACAATTGTACTAATTTATCTTTTAAATACAATAAGTTGTAAAACATAGAGTATTTAAAAGAACAAATTATTTTGTAACAATGTTTAAAAAAATTGGAGAAAGTCTTATGAAATATTCTGGTGTCAATTGTAACCCTTTACTGACAATAACTTGTAATTTTCTCTTCGCATCCTAACTGATTCTTAAAGATTCCCAATCAAGATATTTAAAACAAAATGCTCCAGTCTGGTAACTTACATTCCAAGTAATCCCAACAACTATGTAACTGCATTCCAAACAAATACGCACTGTATATTCCATTTCCTGACCAAGCAAATGTTTTAAAAGACGCAAATTATCTGGTTAACCTGGATTAAACAATCATGAGTATCTTACATGACAGTCTTAAATTCCATCTCTTGTCCCAAACAACCATGCCTTGAGAACAAACACGATCTTTTCAGTAAACTTGAGAAAGCATGAAAACTTGTGAAAGCCAATTGGCTCTTTGAGAATTCATTTCTTTTGAGAATTGCAAGAAAAACCCTAATTGTTGGTTTACTGCCACAGAAGAAAATTTGTCTGATCGATTCCTGAACCAACTTGAATATCTGAGAAACCTTAGGGTTATGTTTTCTATGAAAAATGGGAGGACAAATTTTGGGGTACAACAACAAGCATGAGTTGTTAACCTCAAAATTATGGGATGTTTCAACATTCTCCCCCTTTTTAAGGATGGAAAATATAAAGGATTTTGTTTTTATATGCATAAGAGCTCCCCCTTGCAAATAATATTTTGATCTTGTTTATAGATCAGTGTATGTGTATTATGCTCCCCTGATTATATGCATTATTTTTAACATAGAAATGTTGGAGAATAATACTTGGCTGACAAAAAACATAGAGTCATATTTCATATATTAAATAGATTATACAGAGAAGCATACAAGATTATATATCTTGTAATAAAAGATGTAGTAAAGCCTAATGGCTATATTGAGCAACATATGAAAAACAAAAGTAAAAGATACCCTACTAAGTTCTTAGAAGAGTGTAGTTAAGGTGATTATAGTAGTTTAACAACTACCATAAAGAATAAGACTTAGAGAATAATGATCATAATAATACTCCCTTATTGTCATCAATAAAAAAGAAGGGGTAATAGGCATATGCCTAATCTCCTACAAAGCTGTTGGATGGATGAAGGAAAGGAAACTCAAAATCAGGAAGAGTTGGAGGGGGGATGTGTGCAAAAGCCTTTGAAAGAAACACAGTTGAGTGCTAATCGAAGAATGCTTGAGTCTTCCTTCCAATGCTGACAATGGCTTTTTGTAATGCAGTAAAATTGTCATGAGTGGAGGAGCCACCAGTTGTTTGATTGTTTGATCAAAATGGTTAAAAAGTGGGAGGAGTTGTTTGTTCAGAGGTATTCAAAAACAAGGATGAGTTGAGAGACCCAAAGGGCTCTAAGGGATTGGTTCCATGTGTCGTGAATCTTTGAGGAGGAGAGTCATATGTGTCATATATTTGAGCAGGAGCAAGATAATCATTTAGAGTGTTAGCAAAGCTTGTTTCACCTCTTGGAGGAGAGGAAAAAAGTGAAAAGGGATTATGAAAGTCTGGGTCATAAAGAGTGGTGGTTGGTGTTAAGCTAGATTCTTAGATATGATTGGGAAACAAGTTAAACACAGTTTCAAGGTTTGGATCAAATCTACTTGGGTAGGCCATAGTTCGGTGGAGGAAAGTATTTGTTGTTGGAGCAAAAGTAAGTCCAAGTTTGCATCTAGAGGAGTTGTTGGTTGATTAAATACTAGGTTAAGGTCAAGGTTTGGCCTAGATGGTGAGAAATGAGATTGCACATGGGATGAGTCAAAGACGGGTGGTTAAGGATAGGTTTGTTCCTATAGAGAGTTTTAAATTTGGAAGGTATCAAAACTGATCACTTTAGTGGAAATAGGAACCACCGTTTGAGGGATAGAAATATTACCTTCAACTTGAGTAGAGTGTTCAATAGGAGAAAAGTTTACAATAGTATTTGGTTCAGGAGTGGTTTCTTGTAAAGCAGGTATGAGAGTAGTAATAGAGTTGGAGGTTTCAAAAGGAATGATGTCAAAATTAAGTGTTTCAGGATGATGTGTTGTTTCTAAAAGTGGTGAATGAGGATGTTCAATTGTAGGGAACACAAGGGATGTTTCAATGTTTTGTGCACTTTCCGAGTTAATAGAGGAAGGGTCCTTGGTTTGAGTACTTGTATGAGGTATTTCTGATATCTTGGTTTTAGTTTTTGAAGCATAAGGAGTTGGTTTACATTTGCATTTTTGAGGTGAGGGAAGGATTTGGACATGCATTTTACTAATTCTATTTCCATGAATAGAACCTTTTCCTTCAAAAGAGGTTTCAGTTTCAAGAGAGATTCCAAAATAAGTAAAAACCAAGGTAAGTAGTTTTCCATAAGGAGAAATACGCCCTTTTTTTATGCGTGTTTCATAAAGTTCAAAATTAAATATCCAAGGTTCAAAGGGATTGGTTCAAGATGTCGTGAATGACAAGGACATCAAACCATGTAAATTTTTCATGGCTACTAGCACGAGGGACAATGTTGTGAACAATCATTTTGTGGATAATACGAGGTAAGGGTTTAAGATTGGATGAAACAAGATCTTTTTCAAGATCGATAAAAAGTTCAAGTAAAACTCGGTCATATTTAGTGTCATAGATAAAGACCCAATATTTGTCAAATAAGTGAATACCAAAGTCAGGGATTTCCAATATTTTGCAAATGAGAGATGTGGTGAGAGTGATGGTTTTACCTTTGAGTGAAGTTGTGAGAACTTCATCAGATTTTTATGGAATTGGAGCGAAATAGAAGCTTCGCACCATCCTTGGGTAAGTGTTGACTTTTAGGGTTAGCATATTTTTCATCCTTGAATAAAGATGAACTCTTCAATATTGTAACCTCTGGTGGTGAAGCTCTCAAAGTGCATGTGTTTTCCAGGAATCACACAAACACCGTGCCATTTTCTATTGAAGAGATGAAGGCTCTCCTTGGTGGAGAAGATGTTGTTTTGAGAGGAATTAATGAGTTGGTCTTTTGGGCATGGTTCGTTTTCTGATTCATTTGAATCATTTGTGTCGAGTTGTGGTACTTTGGATTTCACAAGTATCTTGGATTTTCTGCTTCCATAAGCTTTTGGATGTAGGGTTGGGTTTGGGTTAAGAGATAGAAGTGGTGGAGGAATGGATTTAAGAGGTTGTTCATCCAGGATGAGTTCTTCAGGATGTATCGAAGAAGACATTTTTCAATAAATATGTAGGGAGAGTTGAAGAGATGACGTAGTGGATGTGAAGAAGAATGAATATCATTGTTCTGATCTAATAGAAAACCTAAGCGTGAAGGGAAGAAGTTGAAAGGATGAAGTGCATAATTTTTTTTGAAAAGTTTGAGAAGTGATGTGTGTAACACCCCGTTTTTAATTTAATTATTTTTAATTAAGTAATTATGCGATATGGTACTCTTGATGTATTTTGATGAACGTTGGGATATGTTGTTGTGCTTCGACGAGAGGTGGATTAACTTAGAAATTATAGAAACTAAGGTATTGGGGGTGTATGACTAAAAATGTAGAAAAATAGAGGTGGAAGGAGAATATGGTCTAATAATAATATTATTTGAATTAAAATAATAATTATAGTTTTATAATTATATTATTATTATTTTAATGAGTAAGGGCAAAGTTGGAATAACGATTTAGGGATCTAAGGGGTCATTAGTGGAATAAAATAAGATTGGGAAAAGAAAAGATAATTGAAACGTAGAAACAGAGGCAAAAGGATCATATAAGAGGGAAGAATAGAAATAGGCTAGGGCATGAAGTTTCACCCTAAGAGTCAAGAACTAGCAAACCGAAGGTAAAGGTGGGGTTCCAACTATCTAATAGGTGGTGTAATTGTAGGTAGACGGTGATATTGAAATATTAGGTTTTGGGATAGATTTTTGTGAAATTGATTGTTGAATATGATTGTGAATGATGAAATTGGTGTGATGTTTGTGATAGAATTATTGTGTATGATGTGGGACGATGATTATATGATTTTACATGTTTTAGTATGTGCACAAAAGTGATTTTGGATGAAAAAGGTTTAAATTTAGTAATAGGAAAAATAACATATTTTTGACTCTGTTTGTAGTGTAACCGGGTACGACATAGAGGGTAATCGGTTACCCTATGTAATTTTGGAAAAATTGGGTAAAATGTGAAGGTGTAATCGGTTACTGCATAGGTGGTAACCGGTTACCCAATTGGAGAGAAGCGTGTATTTTTGTATTTTTGGGGTATAACTAATTACCGCTCCTGCAGTAATCGATTACCACTAAACTGACAACACTTTTGAAAACTTGAAAAATTCATAACTTTTGCCTCGAGTGTCCGTTTGACGCACCGTTTAGAACGTTAGAAAGCTAAAAATATTTCTATAATATGGAACTCATTTTTATAACAGTAGCCTATTATTTTATTAGAAGAATTACGATGTGAGTGCATGTTGTATATCTTGTAGTTTGAAATGTTGTAATTGAACGCATAAGTGTTGTATAAATGATGTATAAAGGATTTCAGGTTGTATTGCAGCATGGCGATGTTGTTGTAGGCTTAGAATGGAAAAATGTTGAGGACTCGTATTCTATATTATGTATAGTTGTGTTTTTTCATGTTGCATACATGCATCATTGAGGGGTTATGCCTGTTGTTGGTCTGGATTGGCAAAATGTTGAAGGCTTATGCTATGGCCGGTATTGTCAAATGTTGAGGGATTATACCCTGTCCTTATATGGAAATCTTAGAGAAGGCTTACGTCATGATGGTACCTCATAGATCTTGCATCAATGTCAGTCGTATTTTATTTGTTGAATTGTTAATATAACGATGAAGTTGAGTTGTGTGTTTAAATTATGATGTATGATGGGTGACAATAACTAAGTATGTATTCGTATAATTATTTTGAACTATAATTGATGATTGTTGAACTTGGAACATTGCATGACATATCTGTCATATACTTATGATTACATAACTTATTATATTGTTGAGATATCTCACCCCCTTTTGTTTGAATGTTGTCTCTACGTGGTTAACGTGCTGTCGTACCCCAAATTTGCCCTACCTCGATTATTTTATTTTTCAAGATTAAAATAGAAGAAATATTTAATTAAAGATGGTACAACAGTATCTGATGGCCCATCTTTATCCAAGACTAGGGGTGTATTTTAATTCAGAAAAACGGGGCTTTCTAAATCAGAAAGACTCGTGCATCCGTAAACCTATTTGCAAGGCATGTTGGCCTATGGCCCATGCTATTCGAAAATGAAAAAAATTCAAATAATAGTTAAGTTTTTAATTAATAAAACCAATTTTTAGTGTTAATGTTATTAGTAAAATGGGAAGGATACAATTACAAACTGTAAGCCCATTAAGACTTAACAGCCCATTTGTTGCTGACTTGTTTTAGGAAAAAGTACTATTAAAACTGCCATTATCATTATTTTAATTGAAAAAGTATAATAAGTAATATATATTTCTTTAAGAAAACTTGACATATTTTTTTACTATTGTTATACTTTATTTTAATAATGTTGATGTTAATCATCAAATTTGTTTATTTATTAAAAGTTTTTTATTAAACAATCAATATTGGGTTAGAGGACATTTGGGCCTAGTGGTGTTAAAGAACGTTTTTGCTGTAACAAAAAAATATAATGGAGTTGAATAATTACTGTTGGGCCCAATATTTAGTAAGAAAAAAATAAATAAAATTGTTGGATCTTTTTTAGAAATGCAAAGCCCATTTGAATTAAGAAATTATTTTTACTATAATAAAAAAAAGGGAGGAAACAATGTGGTTGGGCTGAATCCAGTTAAAAATACGCAGGGCCCAATTAACGTTTTCATTTGTTGTTTTGTTGAAACAATTTTTTTTGGGTTATTATATATTGAGGTTTAAAATATTTTATTAAAGATTTGAGAAAAAGACTATTTTGAAAGGGAATTGGGCCAGTTGTATTAAGGATTTTTTTTGCTGTAATGAAAAAACATGCTATTGTGCCGAATTAATAGTTTTTTTCACAAAGCCCAAATGTCTAATAAAACATTAACTGTTCCAATCAAGTTAGATTAGCGCTTGTTTTTTTTGTTGCAATAAACGCCTACTGTTCAAATTCAACTAAATACAAAAACTAAATCTTTTAACAGTCCAAGTCCATAATTTTCTGTTACAAACCTATATTAAAATAAATCCAGAAATCAATTACATTCAATGTTGCAAAATCTGGAAATTACAGTGCATCTAAATATTACACGCAAATCAATTATTATAGAACGAAATCTGGACATCTCAAATCTTTATTACATAATCCAAAAATCAATTGAAATCAATTAACAAACAATCTAATCCCTGACTTGATCCATAAATCCCTAAATCTAAGACAAACGATTTGTAACGGAAATTTCACTAAGGCCCTAGAAATACTAAGAGAAAGAATATACATAGGGGGGTTGAAGAAGACGAAGAAGAAAAGTTGAATAAGAACGGAGCACCGATTGGGGTTTCGATCTCTGAAACCCTAATCGGCCTCACTAGCCGCTTCTTCCGTGCACCATCGTCTTCAATACTCCGCCTCTATTACTTCCCTTTACCGAAATCTACAAAAGAGGAAGAAAGAAGGGATTAATACTGAGCCAGAGAAAGCAATCAGAGAGGATAATCACGGAAAGGGTAAAATCCATAGCTTTTTTTTTTCTTTGGTGTTGGTGTTTGGGGTTTAATTCGTGGTAGTTAGGGGTTTATTTGGGAGCACTGTCGCTGGAGAAGAAAAGTGAAAGAGAGATAGGGTTAGGGAAGTTAGGGTTTGGAAGGAGGAAGAGTGAAAGGGTTACGAGAGGGAGAGGAAGTTGATTTGTTGTAATAACATAATATTTGTAAAAAATGAATAAAAACAAAAGTGTGTTTTCTGTTTGGATTATATACACCGCGCTCATAACAATTATTATATTCCTTCAAATTCTGCCCATGTGATCTTCATCAGACGGCCATAGGCCAAGTCTCACGGTAACACCTGTATAGCCTCACGCATACAATCAACCGGCCTCTCCCTTCAAAAACATGTAATGGGCCAAGCCCGCTGTTTTTCACACCCCCTTCTTCCTGAACTGTTAAGTACGAACAACAACTTGCACCCCCGTGTCCTGAACTCATATTTGGGCCCAACCCAGAATACTTATTAACACCCCTTGTTTTACTCTTTAACTTAAGATTTCACCCCCTTGAATTTAATTTATTTATTTTCTTTTTTTATAATTCATATATATATATATATATATATATATATATATATATATATATATATATATATATATATATATATATATATATATATATATATATATATATATATATATATATATATATATATATATATATATATATATATATATATATATATATATATATATATATATATATATATTATTTATTTATAGTTATTATTATCATCAATATTGATTTTTTATTATTAATATTATATTATAATTATTATCTATTAATTTTATTTTCTATTTACTATTATTATATTTTATTTGTTATGTAAATATTATTTATTGCTTATAAATAATTATATTATTATTTATATATCATGTAAACTATTTTATTCAAAAAATGCATATTATTTTCGTATATTATTTGCATTAAATATTTTTTACCATACATTAATTAAGATTTCTTTGCAATTAATACACAATAAAAAATACTAACCAATCTCAAACTATTTTTCACAATCAATTAAGCTAATCAATTATTTTTGCAAAAGGGTTTCAAATAGATTTTGAGTTACTGTGCATTTAGTCAAAATCTCTGCAATCACTACTCTCGGTCAAAATGCAAGGTGATTCAAAGTACGTTTGCAACCCCTAAAAAACACCAACCCATACTAACTACGAATTGGGACTCTGATTCCTCATAAGAGGATACGTAGGCATATGATCAAAAATCGTAGTGAATTCCCCTATAAAAAATTTAAACCTTTTCCCCTGATAAAATTTAAATCATGTTTCCCCAACATAAACCTAAAACCTAATATCCTTGTGAACAAGGTAGATGAAAGGTGCCTAACACCTTCCTTTCATCTAATGAAGTCCGAAACCTACTGCAAATTAGGGTTTTCTGTTAGATTCCCTTCCCTAGGATAAAAACTAATAGTGGCGGCTCTGATTAAAACCCAGTTGCGACACGTGTAGGTGATTCGCAGTAGACGAGGTTATTCATCATTTATTTTCGAGTCGGCGTCATTCTCTGATACGTAACTCCAGGGGGATGAATGTTTGCTTGTTTTGATTAGTTGTTGTTTTATTTTGAATAATTGTGGGAGTATCATAAACTCTCTTTTATTTAAAATGTTTGTTCATGATGAGTTGAGGATGTTGAAAATAATTATGATTTCCTTTCCGCTGCATTAATAAAGTTGAAGTTTGAGGACCATGATGAAGATGTAGTCGGTTCACCCAAAAGTGTGTTATGTATATATTTATTTATACTTGAGCAATATGTTAAAATATGTGACATCCTATTGTTGGTGTTTGATTTAAAATTTATTTACTTTGATTTGTATTTAATTTGTCGATGGGGAAATAGGGTGTTACAATGTAGGGTGGCACGTGTTGTGCCTTGGAGAAAGGGAAGGAGAGAAAGATGCTACTTTCATTAAATGAGCCGTGTACTTTTAGGGAAAATGATGAGACATAAATGTGAATTAAATTGTGAAATATTTAATGATAAGTGAAGCTGTTGTCAGTGAAGGAATGGAACGTGTGAGTAAACTTTGTGGCCAAGTATTATCTCACATTAATGTTTACTCTTTAGAGAATTAGGCTTCATATTGATTATGAAGTCTTTTCAATATGAGGATTTGCTGAGAAGGGATATGATAACCAATTTTTCTTTTAATAAATTAAACATGTCCTCAACTAAGGGTTTGGTAAAAATGTTATCTAATTGATTTTTTGTGTAAAAAAAAATTAATTCTATGTTACCTTTTTGGACATGGTCTCTAATAAAATGTTGCTTAATTTCAATGTGTTTCGATCGAGAATATTGAATGGGATTTTTGATAGGTTAATAGCACTCGTATTGTCACAAAAATTGGTACCTTTGAGTATTGGAGAGAATAATCCTTTAGTTGGTTTTGAATCCAGATTATTTGTGAGCAACAACTTGCAGCATATACTTATTCAGCTTCATTTGTATATAAGGAAATTTTGTTTTGTTTTTTGCATAACCGGTTAGTTAGGGCATTCCCTAATATTTGACACACACCACTAGTTCTTTTTCTTTCAATTTTGTCACCATCATAGTCATCGTCACAGTATGCTATTAATTCAAAATTTGTACCTTTTTTATACCATATACCAATGTTAGTGGTACCAACAAGATATCCAAAAATTCATTTTACTTATGTGAGATGAGATTCTTTGGGATCTGTTTGAAATCTTGCACAAAGACCTACTAAAAAGACAATGTCAAGTCTACTAACAGTTAAATATAATAATGACTCAATCATACCTCGATATTCTTTTTCAGAGACAGGTGATCCAGTTTCATCTTTGTCTAAACTAGAAGAGGGATGCATAGGTGTGCTCATTATTTTTGCATCCATCGTGCCATATTTTTTAATAGATATTTTATATATTTTCTTGAAAGATGAAAATTCCATTTGATTCTTGTTTGATTTGAAGTCCCAAGAAATATCTTAATTCCCCCATCATTCTCATTTCAAATTCACTTTGCATAGGATTGGAAAAGTCATCACACATTTTTTCATTTGTTGATCCCAAGATAACGTCGCCAACATAAAATTGAACAATTAAAAGATTATTTTCAGGAATTTTTGCAAATAGGGTAGTATCAATTTGTCCTCTTAAGAATTTATTTTTAGGAGAAATATGTTGAGCCTTTCATACCAAGCTCGAGGAGCTTATTTTAGCCCATAGAGAGATTTGGTTAATTTGAAGACATGGTTTGGAAATTTTGAGTTTTCAAAACCAGGGGGTTGTTTAACAAAAATTTCTTCATTTAAGAATCCGTTTAAAAATGCACTTTTAACATCCATTTGAAAGAGTTTGATACATTTGTGAGCAGCATAAGCTAGAAGAATTCACATGGCTTCAAGTCTAGCCACTGGAGTATAGTTTTCATCATAATTAATTCCTTCTTGTTGATTATAACCTTAAGCGACTAGTCTTTCTTTATTTCTTATGATTTTTCCATCTTTATCAAGTTTGTTTCTAAAGATCCACTTAGTTCCAATAATGGTTTTATTTTGAAGATTAGGGACGAGATTCCATACCCGATTTCTTTCAAATTAAGAGAGTTCATCAGTCATAGCTTCAATCCATGAGTTGTCTTTGATTGCATCATTTATACTTTTCGATTCTATTTGAGAAATCATGGCTAGATTGATTGTTTTGTCTTTGAAGAATTGTCTTGTGCGAACCTTATTTGAGGTTTCGCCAATGATAAATTCTTATGGATGATCTGGAATTTATTTCAAACTTTTATGAGGAGTTGGTTTTGAGTCCTCATTGTTGTTTGAAGTAATTTTCTTAGTGTTGAGGATTGGACCGTGTTCTTCTATTTCTTCATCAATCTTATTTTCTATCAAGCAATCATCAAGTTCATCAAATACAACATGCAAACTTTCTTCAACAATATGATTTTTTAAGTTGAATATTTTATATCCTTTTGAGGTGATGGAGTAACCTAAAAATATTCCTTTGTCTGATTTGGAGTCAAATTTCCCCAAATGATCTTTATTGTTTAGAATATAACAAAAACATCCAAAAATTTGAAAGGGAGTTTTGTTTAGAATTTTGCTAATGGTTACTCTATTTAAAATATAGCAAGATGTTTTGATGGCTTCTGCCCTAAAATATTTTTCTATTTTCGATTCATTTATCATGGTTCTTGCCATTTCTTGAAGAATTCTATTTCTTCTTTCTACAACACCATTTTATCGAGGGGTTCTTGGGCAAGAAAAATTATGTGATATCCCACTATCATCAAAAAATTGTTTAAATGAGAGATTTTGAAATTCACCTCTGTGATCGCTTATAACAAATATGATGTTTGAACTTTTCTCATTTTGGACCTTTTTGCAGAAGGTTTTAAAAGCATCAAAGGAGTCATCTTTGTTCTTTAAAAATAACACCCAAGTAAATCTTGAGAAATCATCAACAATAACAAATCCATATTTTTCCCACTAATACTTGCAGTTTTGACAGGACCAAATAAGTCAATGTGAAGAAGTTCAAGAGGTTTAATTGACAATACAATATTTTTTTAATGAAAAATACTTTTAACTTGTTTTCCTTTGACGCAAGCTTCACAAAATGTTAGGAAGTCCTCTTACTAGATTTAGGTAAACCACATATGACCATGGACCGGGTCCAACTTATTTATACCGTTGTGATGTGCTGAGAGGGCCACAAAAGGCATTTCCTTCTAGTAGGTAAACGTTTGCAATCTCGGCATGTCATACACACCTGAGCTACCATTGCAATGTGTTGAGTGGATGTGAAAAGGCGTTTCTAATAGCATGTAAACATTAGTGTGCTTGGTGTGGTGAGGTTCCGATGCTATGTAGGTGTTATACCCAAAAATTTTCCCTCTCTATTTCTCAAGACATTTCTCAAAAAGATTTTCAATGATTCAAGCTTGCACAAGTATCGACTAGATCAAGCCACTCTTCAGCACTGATGCCTCAAATTAGGGTTTGAGTTTTCACAAGGACAGTTGGACTCCTAATACTTCAAATGAATTTCATGGATCACTATGGACCCTCAAGATTGCTGCTGTCAAGTTTCAAAGTCTTAGATCACAAAATCGCTTAGTCAATGGATCAAATGACCTAAAATCAATTGTATTAGAAAAAAGTCAATTGTGGCCAACCTACAGTCAACCTTCAAGATTTTGGACCGATATCAACATTTTGAATTCATATGTACCATTCAATCAATATGGGACCACAATTTTCCAAGAAAATCGTTCAAATTGTCAAAAGGGCAAAATGGTCAAAATTAGGGTTTTGACCGAGAATGGCCAATATTTGATTGTGACCTAGTACATGACTGTTTACAGTGATTTCTGGTAAACAACCGCTAGTCCTCCAAACTATCGAATAAACTTACTGACTGTTATTCAATTTCTCTGGTAACTCGCAGGATCGACTAGATTGATCATAGGACGTGTTGGTCATTATGGTAACTCTCATGATCGAACTGGTATTCATGGTTGGTATTTAGAATGTTGTGTACGTGTTTAACTTATTTCGATTTCTTTATTAGGGATCTAAAGGTGTAATCAAAATAAATGTGCGCGAAACTAAATTGCATGAATAAAGGTCAAATTGTAAAGACATATAAAACTGCATAAAAGACAAGTAAATGACTTCGAAACGTAAAAAACACAGTTAATGTAAAAGATTCGAAATATGAAGAAAGCGTTTAATGCAAGAAAACTGTAAAATGGCTTTAAGTGAAAAAAGTGTTCGAAATATAAAAACTTGAAGATAAAGGCATGAAATGTATAACAGTTTCTGAAATGTAAAGTATTTGAAATGGAAAGAAAGCATTTAAATGTAAGGCATCAGTGAAAAGATTTCGAATAAAAAGACTTTAGATGCAAAAACTTGTAAATGGTATTGATATAAAGATAAAGGAAAGTACTGGAATTGATAAAGAGTTTTCATTAAATCATAAACATGTGGTGTTATCATACGTACATTGCTCTTGCATTCCTTTCCCTAGCCATGTGGTAATTTGAATGTTTACTGAGTTTTTTGTACAATAGATATGACACACGAAATCCTAATGCTAAGACTTCTATTTATACTACTTCGACCATAACGGTCTTGCTATAAGATTCTGCCACGTTCAGAACATGTAGAGCAATGCCTCTCTCTTGCTTCCACGCGTCTTCGAATGCTCCAACGCATAAATTTCAAATTTCGAACATCCCGCTTGCATTTGATTTTCAAATGTTTTGGCATTTCTTCGCTTCGAACGCATTCCTTAGATACAACCTTGTTATCATTTCGAGACTTCTTTGGATATATTCTCATAACTGTCACTCGAAGCTCCAAGCTTTGATATGCTCATTCGAAGCATTGCTTCTACTATTTCGAAACATGACGTTTTGTTTCATTTCGATCGAAACGTCCAATTTGTTTTGCTTCTAATAATATCATCAAAATCTCCAGCCAACAAAATGCCCCTTTAAAATATGTATTTCGATTCCTTTGAGAAATACTTATTTTAAACATATACACAAGATTTTGATGCGACCTTCGAATCACCGTAACATTTATTGCATTTGACTCCAGTCACGTCAATCATAACACTTTTTAGATTCCTTAACCGCCTTGAACCATTTCACAGTATGGTGCAGTTACAAAACAATGATTATCTTTAATCACGCCTATTACCAATGTTAACTTTACGCCACCTCTTCATCAAACCAACCCATGATTACCATGTATCACAACCTTACTCAGTGGATGCTTAAACTTCCACATTATAAAAACCCATCAACTTAGTCTTTTTCTTTTCTTTCCACATTCTGAATCTTTTCTCCTTATTTTCTCACCGAAACCCTAAGCTTTCAACATTCTTCCAACAATGTCTTCTTCTACTTCATCCCAACTAAAAAAGGTTTCCAAAAAGAAAGGAAAGACCGCAGGAACTACAATGGAAAGCAAGGTTGTCACTCACCAAGGTCAATCTGTTCTTGTTCCCCAGATGATCTCAAAAGAGAAAGAAATGCTTTATGCATCCCAGGTACTTATTCCTACCACCGCTGCTGGCAAGAGGTTAGCTTTAATGGGCCCTCTTATTGTTTTTGAAATTTTAAAAGACACTAGAAATTTTTTCCCAGTTTGCTATAATTTCAAACCCCTGTTTAATAAAATGGACGCCCCTAAGGCAATAGAATCTTCTGGCTCAAACACCGTGGAAAATCCAATTGTTCCTCCTAAGGACCCTTTTGTATTAGACTATGTAAAGAGTAACTTCAAACCGTTTCGATCTTGCCCCACCTCTGACACTGCTTATCAAAACTGGTTCAATAAGGTAGAAGCTAAGAAATCCCAGCAATGGGAAGAATTAGGTATCTACAACTTGATTAAGCTGTCGAAGCCAGGTTTTACTTACAGCCACCCATTGTTATTCGCGTCCCTCTATTTCTGGGACAGTACTTATAATACTTTCCATCTCCCTGGTGGAATGATTACCCCTACCTTCTTTGACATAGCGGCCATCACTGGGCTATCACCAGTAGGAGAAACATATATCCCTGACAACAAAGAACATTCGAGTATAATCGACTTCGAAGTCAAACTAGCAAGCTTTTCAAAGTTTATCAGCCACTACCATGCTGAAGGAGACAGTGTGTCTGATGTAGAACACATTGCTTTCCTTACCTTATGGCTGTCAAGATATGTCTTTTGCAGCAGATCCCTACAGGTAGCCAGTAGGTTTATTCCTCTAGATAGAGATTTGCACGAGAATCGGAGAGTGTGCTTGAGCGAATTGCTACTAGTTGATCTTTATGAAAGCCTAAGGTCAGCTGTTTCGAGTCTAAAATCTCACACCTCCAAGAATATCCTACTAGCTGGCCCTTTCTGGTTGCTTCAGTTATGGCTAAATGCCATGTTCGAACCTTCATTGTCAACTGCCAACACCATTGCTGAACAAGACCCTGAAACAACGGATAGAATAATCGAAGGAACTAGGCTGCGAAGACTAACCCCAAATGATGATAAGGATGACTTCAAAGTCCTATTCTCAAAATACATCATGATATTCTCCAAGAGGCATAAGTTCGAAGAGACCATGGCGCCTTTTGCTTCAAGGGCTCATGGACCTTCATGGTTCACCATGGCTCTCTCAGAAGCTGTCAAGAGCAAAGAGATTCAAGATGTATGGAGAGCCTTTTTGCTACCCAGACTAATCTCTTCAAGAATAACTCCTGCCAAGAATCAGATTTTCCTTTTCGCTTATCAGCCCAATTTTGTTTCGAGACAGTTTGGCTTGTGCCAACTAATTCCTGAACCCTTATTTCAAACTGAAAGTGCCATTACCTCTGGGCGAACTTTCAAGGCACGAGAAGCCAAACTACAGCAAGAACAATACCAAGGCTTTGCCCAGTTTGAGCTAATAACTTTCGAACCTACCCACCTTACAGCAAAGGGGTTTCTGGAATGGTGGACAAAGTTTTATCAGACTTATATGTTCGATACTCTTACTATTCAGCAGAAACTAACTGATGCCTTCGATGTGCAGGTACCATCCAAGAAAGGTATGTTCACTCATGCCAAAGAGATTAAAGCTTTTCAAAATTATTTCGAAACTACTTATGATCCCACACACTTGGAATCCACTGTGCATCAAGCGGCTGAGACCTTGAAGGAAAAATTCAAACAAAAAGTTTCTAAGTTAAAACTTCCTTCAGGGTTGTCACCTGAGGATAGGTATAGGTTGGCATTCGAAATGCATCCACCTAAATTTCCTAGATTACCTTCCTCAGAATTGGCTCTGGCTTGGTTTCCTCCATACCCTTGGTGGTTCACTTGCAAAGAAATGTTCAAACATCTTCAAAAGAAACCAAAGCCATCTGAGACTGTGACATGGGCTCGACACTGGCTCCACGATTTCCCAGGACATCTTTCCTATGACCTTTCTGCCATGTCGATTAAATCTGATCAAGGCACAGGTGCGAATGCTTGGGAAAATCCCAAACGTTTTTCATTTTCCATATCTTTAACTTTTGCTTTAATTGTTTCGATTTTCAGCCATCATGATAAAGACAGCTGCCTCAAAGTCGAAAGAAGGGAGCGCCTCTCAAGCCTCTATCGAAACCACTGACAATGTGACTCCATCCGAAACAATAACCATTGCTGCAACAACAACAACAACAACAACAACAACAATACCAACAATAACCAGTGTTCCAACTCCACAGGTAATCACTTAGCCTTGATGTTTCGAATTCACTAATGTTTCATGATTTTCATCTAACTCTTTGTTTAAATCTTTTCAGACCAACAAACTTCCGCCTACCACTCCAAAGAAGCGAAAATCAAACACCACTGGGGAAGACCCCAAGGCTGGAGGAAACTTACCAGCTGCTTCAAAGAAGAAGCAGAAGAAGGATATTTCAAAAAGTGCTGTACCAACTAGTGTCTCTGGACTCGATTCCAGGGATGCTGCTCCCTCACCTAAATCCAAACTTCCATCTTCGACCTCCAACGTAATGTTGGAACGCATAGCTAGCAACCTCTCCTCCGAGAGTCCACAGGTAATCTGAACTTTAAACCTTTGACAAAATAATTATTCATTACCTTGGTGCATGCTTTTAATATTCTTTTGCTTCTTGCAGGATATTTTAAATCCAGCTTTTACCACTTCGACCTCACCATCAAAAGCTGCTGCTCCGATCAACTCCTCTCCTCAAGGAGACTCCAGCAACCTTGTACAGAACAAAGGTTCCTCCAATATGGCGGTCCTGGCTGGGGCTTCTGAGCAGCAAGATGATCAAAGTACTTCTCTTCCTCTAAAAGAAACAAATGAAGCAACGCTTCATGAATCTGCAGAGGCTTCACAAAGAACTTCTCTCCAAAAGTCCCCTCTCGAAACCCTTCAAGAGGACCCAAAGGACGCTCACGCTGAAGGAGAGAAAGCTGATTATGGTCAAAGAAACGAAGAATCTGCAGAAGAAGAGTCTGAGGAGGAGGATGCCAACGATGGTTCGACTGCTGGGACAGAGTCCAATGCAAATAGCAACGAAAAAGAAGACATCGAAGTGGTGGACTTGGATGACGATGAAGAAGATAATGAGCACGAAATGAATGAAGGGGATGGTGACACAACCAATCAACCCATGGAAGTCGAAGTGGACGTGACTCCCCTGCGTGTGGAACTCCCTCAACCGTCTTTGTCTCGAATGACTGACGAGGAGCTTGCACTCCTGAGACGAAATGACCCTATTGGGTACATGAAGGCGAAGCTGGCTCAAAGGGACATTCCACTTTCTAGGGATGGCACAAGTTCGACTAGCCATCCTCTGCCCACAGATGAAAGAATTGTACTTCTTAACAGGATCAGGAGAACAATTCTTAATGTGGATATATTCGAAGTGCTCAAACAGGATAGCACTGCTTGCTACACTATGAAGGAGTTGCTTACAAAAGTCAACCTTGCTACCTGCTCCTTTCCAGTTAGTACTATCTTGTTTGATCTTCAATCTTTGCTGGACAACGTAACTGGTTACCTTCTCCAAGATGAATCTGCTGCCAGAAAGGTTCAAGAAAAACACACTGCAATGGATGCTGCTTATGAACAAGCTTCGAAACTCTCTCAAGAAGTTGAGGATCAAGCTATGCATCTAAAGCAAGCAATAACTGATTATGAGGCTCGAGCTGAGTCCATCCTTCTCTGGGAAAGGCAAATTCAGGAACTTCAACAGAAGGTTAAAGAGGCTAAAGAACAACAAATAGCCTTCGAAACTAATACTGCTGGTAACCAATTCGAAGAGCTTCTCAACCAGGGGCTTGCAGAAATGGAAATTGCAGAACAACTCAAGGGAGAAGTGGCAACCTTGGAGGGAGCCAGGCGTTTTGCTCAACAGAGACTTGAATCTTTTCGAAGTACCTTCAACAGATTGAAAAATAATTCTTATTTCTAAATTTCAGTGTTCATTTGATTACGATTTGGTTTTTTATATGTAATATTCGAACAACGCCATTTTGGCATCTCATCTTGCCATTTTGGCATTTTTATAATATTTTGGTTACATTGTTACTATTCGAATCTCCTGCAGGCGTGGCTTATATTTCTTTAAATATTTCCCATTAACCTTTAGGATACGCTTATCATCCATCAGCTCTTCGATTTCATATGCATTGTTTGAGAATATTTTTAATATTCGAAAAGGTCCTTCCCAACGAGGTGACCATTTACCTAGTGTTTTATTTTTCTTGTCCATGGGCAATATGACTTTCCAGACTAAGTCATTAATAATGAATGCTTTTCTTTTCACCTTTTTTTTATATGTCCTGGCCACTATTTCTTTTTGTCTCATCAAGATTTCCAATGCATGTAATCTAACTTCGTCCAACTCAACTAATTCATTCATCATCATCTCCCAATATAATGCAGCTAGGAATTCGTTTTGTCTTTGAATTCGAACTGATTGTAGATGAATTTCTACTGGCAGCACTGCATCATGACCAAATGTGAGTTGGAAAGGCGTAGTGTTAGTAGCTTCCTTAGGAGATGTTCTACAGGCCCATAGTATTTGGTCCAAAGTTTTGTGCCAGTTTCTTGGCTTTTTACCAATATGTTTCTTGATTAACCCTATTATCACTTTATTGGCTGCTTCGACTTGACCATTTGCTTGAGCATAATATGACGTTGATGTTAGTAACCTAAACCCCATCTCTTGGGCAAATCCCTGCATCTTTCTATCAGTAAACACAGAGCTTTGATCTGTGGTTATGCTCTCTGGAAATCCGAACCTATAGATAATGTGCTTTTGTATAAACTCAATAATAGCCTCTTAATCAGCAACTATTAATGGTATAGCTTCGATCCACTTGGTAAAATAATCTATTCCTACCAAGATATATTTATGTCCTTTAGACGAAGCAGGATTTATTTCTCCTATCAAATCCAATGCCCATCCTCTAAATGGCCATGGTTTGATGATTGAATGCAACTCACTTGCAGGGGCATGTTGAATCCCTGCATGCTTCTGACATTCCTCACATCCTTTAGCAAAGTCTATACAATCTTTGAGCATGCTAGGCCAATACATGCCGAATCGAAATAACATCCATTTCATTTTATGACCTGCTTGATGTGCCCCACATGCCCCATTGTGGACTTCTGACAATGCTAAGTATGCATCACTTTCTCCTAGGCATTTCAATAATACACCCTCTTGGGTATTTTTGAACAATTCGTTCCCCATGAGGAGATATGATAATGCTCTGCATTTTGTCTTTCTATCCACATTCAGAGTTGGGTTTGCTAAATAACTCACCAGTGGACTTCGCCAATCTGCATCTGATAAAGTGTTTATGGCTAATATTTCGAATCCCTGTTTCTCAGCATATCCCAATTTCATACTTTCTAGATCTGATGGTATGAATCTAGTAGCCATAACTCTACCCCTTAATTCAACTAAATCCTCAAAGTTCCTGACAGAAACTTTATAACCCGAAGCCAATTGTGCTAAGTCATTTGCTTCTTGGTTCTCTATTCTTGGTATGTGTTGAATATCCATGTATTAAAATTTCCTAAGTAGCCTGTTGACTATGACGAAGTATATCATCAAGTTTTCCTTTATGCATTTATACTCCTTTGTTATTTGCTTGACCACTAATTCTGAGTCTCCTTTAATTTCGACTCTAGTTGCCCCCAATTCCAACAAAGCTTCAAGTCCAACAATGAGCACTTCATACTCAGCTTCGTTGTTCAAGCAACGAGGGCCATCTAATTTATACTTGAATTTTGTTGGAATTCCTTCAGGAGAAATTAGAAGGACTCCAACACCACTTCCGTTCCTGTGGGTTGAACCATCAAAGTACAATTTCCATGGTTGCATTTCGACGTAACTCATGACAGTCTGCTCAACCAATGAATGGTCCACAATGAAATCAGAAATCACTTGGCCTTTCACAACTTTTAAAGGCATGAAAGTCAAAGAATATTCTGTTAAGGCTAAAGCCCATTTGCCAACTCTGCTATGCATTATTGGTTTTGAAAGCATATGTTTAATGACATCGAAATGAGATGAAACATAAACATCAACAGGCTTTATATAATACTTGAGTTTCATACAAGAGAAATACAAACAGAGACATAGCTTTTCTAAATTGCTATATCTGGTCTCTGCATCATTTAGTACTCTACTTAAATAGTATATGGCTCTTTCGATACCATTGCTATCTTCTTGTGCTAACATACTACCTATACTAACTTCAGAGGCAGATATGTACAATCTCATGGGCTTCCCCCATGAAGGTGGAGACAAGATAGGAGGCTGAGAGAGGTATCTTTTTATCCTGTCAAATGCCTCCTGATGGGCTTCGTTCCATTCGAAGGCTTGGCCTTGCTTTAGACGAAGAAACAGAGAGAAGGCTTGGGTTCTTCCACTCGGATTCGAAATGAATCTTCTGAGGAAGTTAATCTCCCCTAGCAGAGATTGCAGCTCCCTTTTTGACGTAGGTGCTTTCGTCTCCATTATGGCTTTGGTTTTGTTCTGGTTGATCTCAATCCCTTTCTTGTGAACCACAAAACCAAGGAAATCTCCAGCCTGCACAAAAAATGCACATTTAAGGGGATTCATCTTTAAGCCATGTTTTCTCATTCGTTCGAATGATTGGCTCAAATGATGCAAATGTGTTTCTGCAGATATAGATTTGATGACTATATCATCAATATACACCTGCATAAAGGTTTCAATGAAATCATGAAAAATCAAATTCATTGCCCTTTGATAAGTTGCCCCAGCGTTCTTTAAACCAAAAGGCATCACCACCCATTCGTAGGTGCCTAAGGCTCCTGGGCAACTAAATGCTGTCTTGGCAACATCTTCTTCAGCAATAAAAATCTGATTATACCCAGAGTATCCATCTAACATACTCAAGTATTCGAACCCTGCAGCAGAGTCTACTAGCATTTCTGCCACAGGCATGGAGTACTCATCCTTAGGGGTTGCAGTGTTTAAATCCCTAAAATCTATGCAAATTCTTAAAGAACCATTTTTCTTAATAATAGGTACTATATTTGCTAACCATTCGACGTACCTTGTGGTTCTGATGAATTTGCAACGCAGCAACCTTTCGATCTCCGCTTTAATCTTTGTGAGAACCGTTGGTGCGAATCTTCTGGGAGTTTGTTTGATGGGCTTCTTGCCATCTTTGATTGGCAGTCTGTGTTCGACTAACTCCCTCTTTAAACCAGGAATTTCGTCATAATCCCATGCGAAGCAATCTTTGTTTTTCTCGAGGACTTCGATTACTTCCTGCTTGAGGCCTGGGCTAAGTTTTGCACTTATGTAGGTTATTCTTTTCGTGTTTTCATCCCCTAAGTTGACTTCTTCGAGTGGATCCTGCGCCAACATTTTGGCACCTGAGTCTACGGGGTCCCTTTCGAAGCCTAAGGGTTCTTTATCGTAGATGGCGTCCAACCTTTGATCCATCTCAAGTTCTTTAAAGGGCGAGCATTTCGAGCCATCCCCACTTATTTCGTTCATCTTTACAGCTAATTTATTTATTTCAGCCTCTAAGGTCGCCTTTGATTCGTTCTCAGCCATATAGGCCGAAATCCTTTCAAAAAAGGTGGACTCAGTCATGGATAAGGTTGTCGAAGTCCTAGCCTGCTGGCCGTCTTTGTATAGTACTTTCGACTCCCTATTCTTCACTAATTATTCTTCTATCCCAGTATAGGCCATCATGGCGAAGGGTCATGTAGTAGTGGGCGTTTCTGGTTTCGTTGATCTCCTCATTTAGAACACAGGGAGCAATCTTTGCCAGATGTTTGTCATAATTCCTTTTGTCAACTAAATTGACTGTTGACATGAAGTAACTCTGGTCTGCTTCAATGTTTTCCACGATCCCATATTCTCTCCATAGGACTAATCGCTGATGCATTGACGAAGGAACTGCCCCTACGCCATGGATCCACTCCCTTCCCAGCAATAAGTTGTAGTTGGCCTTGGCTTCGATCACCATAAACATGGTGGGCCTACAGCTTGAGCCTATTGTCAAGTCCAACTGAACCACTCCCAGTGTTTTACCCACTTTCCCTTCATAATTGGATAGAACCATATTGTGGGGCTTGATGTCTCCTTCGCGGATCTCTAATCTTTTCAGCATGAAGTGGGGTATCAAATTGACTGCAGCACCCCCATCCACTAGAACCTTATTCACGCCATGGGCACCAACTTTTGCCCGAATAAATTGTGGCTTAAGATGGTTCTTCATAGCTGGTTCTGGACGTTCGAAGAACGCGTTCTGCTCCTCGACAGCCCCATTGTCCATCACATAGTAGCACACATGCCTATGCTTCATCAAATCTATGGTATCTTCTTCCTCATATTCATCAATTTCAGTTTCCTGTCCAAATTCACAGGGAAGCACAAATACCACGTTGCAGTTTAGGTTGAACGAAGACTCCCCCTCTGACTCGAAGTTATCCATTATCATATCTTCGTCTTCTTCTGGGCCTGGAGTGTATTCCTTTGGTTCATCCAGTTGTACTTCAGAAAAAAGCCTCCTATTAACTGGGGGTTTGTCTTCAGTTTGATTTTTTGGTGTGGGTTTGTTGGTGCTAGATTCACCTTGGTTCTTTGTTGAAGTTACCCCTTTATTTGCCACAACTTCTCTCTCAGCCTTTCGAATCCTCTGCTGCCTTCGCCACTGGGATCTCGACATGGGGTTCCTCCCTTTGTAGTTCTCTAATCTTACCTCTTCCCTTTTTGCTATGTTGAATTTCCTCCTGTATGTCATAGCATGGCGTGCATTTCGTTCGGTGTTTCTCCATCTGTCTTTGCCTTTGTCATTTCTGACTTGCAGCCATCTGTCGGTTGGTACTTCAGCAGGGAGTTTGAGCGTCACTCTTCGAGCAACCTTGGGATGAGGACTATCAGGCCTTCATTGTTTGTGTCTGCTATTGAAACGTGGGCCCATCTGAACATTTTCTTGATGGTTCCAGCAAGGGGCGAAGGGAATCGTTTCGAAGGCTCTGGCCATGCTTTGGTCATACACAGCAGAACACCTTGGGCATATCAAACACTTGGTTGCCCCTTTGTAGCAGCGAAACACAAATTCCAGCAAACTTTCTCCAGCCTTAGGATAACACCTGAATAGCTGGTTATCCTGGCGCCAATTGTTGCCAGTTCGAGCCCTCTGTACCCTCTCGAAGTTCGCAGCGATTCTCTGATTGCAGAGGATGCTGCACCTAGGGCACAGTATTATTCCTGTATCTCCCTTGTGGCACGTCATGAGGTAATCCTTGAGACTAGCATCTCCAGCATGATTATCCTCCATTTTATACTTCTCTTTTTCTAAGTATCTTTCTACCTCCTCCATCTCAGAGCGAGGCCTCTCCATATCCACCATGTTTACCTCAACATCTTCCCCCTTAGCTTCATCATTTCCCCATCCTGTGGGCTTTATATCTTCAATGTGGACTTTTGAACTCTTTGGGGCAGAATATTTGACCAAATAGTCAAATTTTCCACTGGGTTCCCCTAAAGTGTCCCATATTTCTTTATGAGGGGAAGTTGGCTTCGTGATTTGGACTTTCTCCAATTCCAGCCTCAGGCCTTCAGTGACCTGTGTCAATTCTTGGTTTTGATTTTCCTGGCCTTCAGTAGCCTAGATTTCTTTTGCAACAGCTAAAGGTGCTGCTTCAATCGAAGTCTCTGGTTGCTTCTGGACGTCTTCAGTGACCTCCTTATCGACTTCGACTATCACCCAGCTTTCGTTTTCAGTACCTTTCTCTCCTATTGGGGCATCAATTTGGTCAACTTCCACCATGTTAATCTCTCCAACGCATGCAGGCTCGGAGTAGTTAGTGTCTGCGACGTCCAAGGGATATTTGTCCACTTTCATCTTTGCTTTATCAGCAAACTTCAGTCTGCCATCTTTGATTGCATTCTGAATTAGGTCCCTGAAAAGAAAACACTGTGAGGTTTTATGGCCTAGGAAACTATGATATTTGCAAAATCCTCTCTTCTTTCTTTGATCTAAAGGAGGTATTTTGACATTTGATGGCACAATGAGTTGGCCATCTTTGACAAGTAAATCAAAAATCTTGTCACATTTAGTGACATCGAAGGTATAAACCTTCTTTGGGAATTTGTCACTTTTCTCATTTTCAACAATCTCTTTCCCTTTTGTGGGAACTAATAATTTGCAGGAGTAGGGTGGTGCCTGTTTTAATTCAGCGAGGTCGATTTCGACCTCTTCGAATTCGAATTCAGGATAATCTTCTGCTTCCTCAGTTCCAACATAGGAGATCCTTTCCTTCTTATTATTTTTAAAGACTCTGGCCTTTTCGGCCTTTAGCCTTTCGACCTGTCGAACCCTGTCGGCTAACTGAGCCATGTCCCTCAAATATTGAGTGTCTAGTTTCTTTCGAATAGAGTAATCCAAGCCACCAGCGGCCATTTCGACTAACTCATGTTCAGGCACCACTGTGTAACATCTGGATTTCAAAAGCCTAAATCTATTCAGATAATCATCTATGGGTTCAGTGAACTTTCTCTTGACACTGGCTAATTCCTTCAAGCTTATTTTTGACTATCCCATGTAAAACTGTTCATGGAATAATCTTTCCAAAAGAGCCCAAGTATCAATGGACCCAGGGGGCAAAGTGGTGAACCATGTGAAGGCGTTTTTAGTCAGGGAACTTGGGAAGTATTTGATCTGGAGGTCTTCATTATTGGCTATATCTCCCGCTTTGGTTAGATATCTGGCTATATGTTCGACTGTTGACTCATTGGTATCCCCAGCGAACTTTGTAAATTTAGGGACTTTATATCCCCGTGGTAAATCAGTATGCATTATGCAATCTAATATAGGAGAAGCATAATTTGGCCTTCTAATTCCTGTGTTGAGGCCATTCTGGGCCATGACTCTCTCTATCATGGTGGTTAAATTGTTCTCTGCCAAGATGTTATCGTTTCGAATTCTATGAACGACAGCATCAGCATCTTGATTTCGACCCACCATGACAACCCCCCTAGGTTGTTCTTCTCGAAACTCTGGGACATCCAGCCTTTCGACCCTTGCCCATGGTTCCATAATTTCTCTCTGTGGGCCTGGGATCATTGGGGCTTCTAGCCTTTGTGCCCTTGCCCCCAAGTTAACTTCTTCTCTAGGTGGTCTATAAGTTGGGTCGTTAGCAACTTGTTCCATAACAGGCATGTTTGCTTGAACCCCCGCCTGATTCTGCCTATGCCTCTCTGGGGGAGCAAAGAAATCTGCTATTCGACTCATGTTATCTGCGTTTTCTCTGTTTGTCACAGTCACATTTTGTACTATTAGGGCAAATATTTCCTGCATAGTTTGTGCTAATACCCCTATCATATTATGGTTACTGTCATCCATCAATTGCCTAAAAGCCAACTGGTTTTCTGTGGTTAAAATAGGCATTGTGCTATAACCCACTGACCCTTGGTTATTTGTCATAAACTGATTCGCCCCAGACCCAGACCCCAATTGTGGTGATGAATTCGATGTGGAATTGTGTAAACCTGCCATAAAAGATGTTGGCATTCCATAAGAGGAATTTCTGGTTCTATTACCATCGAAACCGGGTGGTCTAGTTAGTGGAGTGGCGAAATGGGTTTGTGTCCTTGATGGTGGAACAAATCCCCCGGGATAACCAATGGTTCCAGTATTTCCTAAGATCGAACTATTAGTTGATATGCCACTTACTCCATTAGTGGCTATATTACTGGTAGAAGATGCAACAGACTGTGCATTCGAAGGGATCACATTAGACGTTCCCATCGAAGCGGATACATTAGTGCCTGTTGTATGTGGGGCATTTTGTTCCCCTTGTTGATTGTCAGAATTAGACATCTTGTTCAAACGTTTTCTTCTGGATAAGGGTTGGTTGCTGTTGGTTATTTTACCACTTCTCAAGTTCATAAAACAACAAACTTCTTAGGTTCCAACGTTTTTATAATGGTTACGTCTCAACAATCTTTATTTCTGTTCTAAATTCCGTAATGTCCAACGATGGGTCCCACCGGGTGTGCCAATTTGTTTACAGTGATTTCTGGTAAACAACCGCTAGTCCTCCAAACTATCGAATAAACTTACTGACTGTTATTCAATTTCTCTGGTAACTCGCAGGATCGACTAGATTGATCCTAGGACGTGTTGGTCATTATGGTAACTCTCATGATCGAACTGGTATTCATGGTTGGTATTTAGAATGTTGTGTAGGTGTTTAACTTATTTCGATTTCTCTATTAGGGATCTAAAGGTGTAATCAAAATAAATGTGCGTGAAACTAAATTGCATGAATAAAGGTCAATTGTAAAGATATATAAAACTGCATAAAAGACAAGTAAATGACTTCGAAACTTAAAAAACACAATTAATGTAAAAGATTCGAAATATGAAGAAAGCGTTTAATGCAAGAAAACTGTAAAATGGCTTTAAGTGAAAAAAGTGTTCGAAAGATAAAAACTTGAAGATAAAGGCATGAAATGTATAACAGTTTCTGAAATGTAAAGTATTTGAAATGGAAGGAAAGCATTTAAATGTAAGGCATCAGTGAAAAGATTTCGAATAAAAAGACTTTAGATGCAAAAACTTGTAAATGGTATTGATATAAAGATAAAGGAAAGTACTGGAATTGATAAAGAGTTTTCATTAAATCATAAACATGTGGTGTTATCATACGTACATTGCTCTTGCATTCCTTTCCCTAGCCATGTGGTAATTTGAATGTTTACTGAGTTTTTTGTACAATAGATATGACACACGAAATCCTAATGCTAAGACTTCTATTTATACTACTTCGACCATAACGGTCTTGCAATAAGATTCTGCCACGTTCAGAACATGCAGAGAAATGCCTCTCTCTTGCTTCCACGCGTCTTCGAATGCTCCAGCGCATAAATTTCAAATTTCGAACATCCCGCTTGCATTTGATTTTCAAATGTTTTGGCATTTCTTCGCTTCGAACGCATTCCTTAGATACAGACTTGTTATCATTTCGAGACTTCTTTGGATATATTCTCATAACTGTCACTCGAAGCTCCAAGCTTTGATATGCTCATTCGAAGCATTGCTTCTACTATTTCGAAACATGACGTTTTGTTTCATTTCGATCGAAACGTCCAATTTGTTTTGCTTCTAATAATATCATCAAAATCTTCAGCCAACAATGACTTATTGGTTTGAAACATTGATTTCAAGGATCCAAATACGTCATATTGACCTAATCTCATATTTCAATTCATCTCCCGAGATCAGTGGATTGATAGACAAAATTCAGTCAACTGGTAGAAAAGTCAATTGTACACTAAAAAGGCAAACTTTGACTTTTGATCAAAATTGAGTCCCAAAAATCACATTTCATCAAGACATTTAAAAAATGAAATTTGATCATCAAAAATCAAGAGAGTTAAAAATTCAACTTTAAAAGAGTTGGAAATTTTTTCTAAGTATTTTTTATACTTGTTAATTTCATTGCTCCATGACATCTTTTCACCATAATTCAAAATAATTCAAGATGTTACAAATAATTCAAGTTATTACAAGACTGCATTTTTTTAAGTTAGAATTTGTTAAGTTACAAATCCTAAAGCCTTGTCATGTTTGAACTTTTCCCTTTGACCAAATCCACAAAAACAACCCTGCTATGCTCTCGCAGTCTGCTCCAAAACCTGCAACGCTGCCCTGAAAATCTGCATCATATGAGTCACATGTTTGCACCAAATTAGCGTATAAGAGCTTCTCCTAAAAAGGCTATGAAACAACATACCCAAAAAGTTTACAAACTCATTTGTTTCCCTCCCAAACTTCAGCCAACTTCATCTACAAATAAACTGTTTTCATAACACACAAAAGGGAGCTTTTGGAGAAAAAGAGAGGCTGGTTTTTAGAGAGAGAATAAAGAGTTTTAAAAAATCAAACAGAACTTTTCTTGTAACTTCTGCTCATACCCATCTCTATTGTCATTTACAAAAACAGAACCTCAACCCATTATCCCATCTTGCAAACACTCTCATAAACCAGCTAAACATTTCATATCACATAGAGATTATTCAAGCACAAGAATAGTTTTTGTAGTGACCTTATCTTCACCTTCTAAACAAAAGACAGTATTGTAAAACTTGATAGTTTGGAGTTTGGTTCAACAACTTTCAATATAGAAGGAGGTTTAACATCTCTTTGGAGGTTCATTAAAGTCCACACAACATCTTGGAAAGTGTTCAGACTCAAAACATAAAGTGCAGTTTTAAGGTAAGTCTTCTTGACTTCGCATTTCCCATACATCATCTTTGGTTCATTTGTGAAGATAGAATGTAGTAATCACTGCCCTTTGAAGTTAACTGTTTACTTGCTTTTCATTTTTATGAATTATATGTTGAAAACTGACTGATACATGCAAAAGAATGATGATTGAGGCAAAAAATGGTGGCATGAGTCGACACATACCTACATGGGTCGACTCATTCTAGTGACAAAACAGGGTATGAGTAGACACATGGCCTTATGCATCGACTCATACAGTTATCCAGGCCCTAAAACAGAATGATGAAAGGTGCATGAGTTGACACAAAATGTGTATGTGTCGACACAAACAGGTGCATGAGTCGACACATCCTATTATGCATCGACTCATACTGAGTTGATTTTATTTTACAGGAGCAAGAAGAGTTATGTGTCGATGCATAGCAGAATTGTGTCGACATATAATAGTTCAAAATGTAATTTTTCTTTCTTCTTGCACTGTCTTTACATTTTTTCACAGATATTCTTCATTACTGTCCAGCTATTCGATATGGTTGTAATAATTATACATCTACTTCATCCCCATTTGTAAATTGTACCCCCACTCCCCTAATGATGTAATAGCGTATGATTTTAATTTTCACAAATTTATCGCTTTTCATATAATTGTTAGTAATTAGGGTGTGTATGGAAAGATAAAATCAACGGTTAGAAAGCCCTAATCTCAAAGACAATGCATGTAATCAAACACACTATTCACACGTGTACCTCTAGGGTAACCATGCTTGTTGCCTAGAAAAATAGTCACGTCCCTTGAATATGGGTGCTTTAGAAATGACCCTCAATAAAAAAGATCGTAGTCCCTCGATGAACCTTCGTTATTACCGTCGGTAAAATGATCTTAGTCCCTATGAAAATTGCTAAAGTGTCTCATAAGTTTCCTTCCATGACTATACGTTTGACCCATGCTTGTCCCTTCACATCCAATGATGGGGCTTCTTATCAATCAATGGTAAGGTAGCAACATCTAAAGGAGAAAAAAAAGAACAAAGACCTTTTAAGTAGGTAGGACACTCGTAGTTGCTTGCTCACAAACTAAAACCATCTCCACACTCACACTTTCAAAATATCTTCAAAAGCAAACATCTCTTTGAACTATTTTCAAAACCAACACTTTGTATGCATTCTTATAGAGACGAGAATCATTACAAAGTTTTCCACAACAAAGGCGTTTTCAAAATATTTTCAAACTTACACCAATCACAAACACATCTCAAACAACACATTTTCAAAGTGATCAAGCAACTAAGAGCCCGTAGATAACTACAGATGAAAATGGTGCTAACACCTTCCCTTTTCATAACCTACCCCCCGAACTCAAGAAAATATCTCGAAAGGTCTTTCCTGTTCTTTTCACCCTTTCCTTTATTGGATAAAATAAAATTCAGTGGCGACTCTGCTATCCGTAAAATTTGCAATAAAACGCAAACAACCCAAGTCAGTTCTCCCACCATATCATAGAACTGGTGACTCTGCTGGGGAAGATCTTAAAAGTTGGGTTACCTTAGAGCTAGATCACATTTAAGTTCTTTTATTGTTTGACTTGCTTGCTTTACATTTATGGGTCCTTGTTTGGGTTTGTATTGTTCCTCTACCCAGATCGGGGAACACCATTAGGTAAGTAGCAATAGATTGTGGAAACTGTGCGGGGTATATCGACATGGTTGAAGCAATGGCTACGTTAGTGTGAGACATTTGTTTGCACCGGTAGCCCTTGAGTCTATTCAAGGAGAATACGGGGCCACTGTGTGGTGTTATGAAGCACTAACTGACCTTAGAACCTTTAATTGAATAACTTGGACATTAGGAAGTAGTGAGATATCCGGCTTTTGTGCAGTCCAAAGTTGGTTGATACTCGATACTACACTCATTGAGATTGGAATTTCGGGATATTTCGGTCGCCAATAAAGAGGCTTGCGCTGAAACAATGCTCGATGAAGAAAGATCAGTGATGTTGAGATTCCCTAGAACCCGATTACTTTCCAGGACAAGTTGAACCAACTAAACTTCAAGAGGGTACTTACCTGTAAACCCCATGCAAGCCTAAACCTAAGGACTTGTTTGCTTCCTTATTTGTATATGTGTACTTGTACATAAAAATCATGACATCATACCATAGCATTTTCAATAACCATTTCAAGGGTCTCAAGGGCCTGTGATGTAGGGTTGTATCGAACCAGACGTCTATCAAGGGGAAAGAGGATTTACTTTCCTCTATCCAAATGTTGTCAAAAAGCCAAAGAGTCAAGGGCTATGACCTATTTGACATGGTGAGCTTGATTCTTGTAGAAGGACAATCAACGATACGAAGTTCTTCAATCAAAGTTGTAATCAAAGTTCAACTTCTGACATTTTCATATGTTTACCCCGCGAGATCCTTGAAAACATTCCATCAGCATAACATGCATCATACTATAAGCAGGTTTCCCGACACAGGTTTCCTCATCTCTTTACTATTATTTCAGTATAAGATGGCTCTAGAACAAACCGTCAAGGACCTACAGGCTCAACACGCTCAGTTCTAAGAGACCCTCCTCAACTTGGCTAAGGGACAACAAGAAATGATGGCACTCCTTATCACCAAGAAAAAGACTAAGAAGAGGGTTGTCATCCTCAACATGGGAAGAAGGTTCAAGGGTCCTGCCCGACTATCTCAAATAGAAGATGCTTCTTCTGAGGAAGAATACAATCAAGAAGAGGAAGTTAGAAGCACTAGAGATGGGGGTGGAGATAACCAAGCTACTGAAGAAGGAGACTATTCTCAGGAGCAGTATCCACCGAGGATGAAAAATATAAATAACTTGAAGACTGACTAAAGGCTGTAGAGATCCAAGTTGTGCCTGGCTTGGACTTTGGAGACTTGGGTTTGGTACTTGGGGTAGTCATTCCCAATAAATTCAAGATCCCTATCTTTGCCAAGTATGACGGGGTCTCTTTTCCTAAGATGTATCTGAGATCTTATGTCCGCAAGATTCAGCCACACACCACTGATCAGAAGTTATGGGTTCACTTTTTCCAAGAAAGCTTATCTGGAGCACAATTGGAGTGGTTCTATCAACTTGAGAGGAATAATATCCACACCTGGGAAGATCTAGCTACTGCTTTCTATAAGCAGTACCAATACAACACTGATCTTGCACCAACTCGTGTGCAGTTGCAGAATATGACTACGGGCTCAAATGAAGGATTTAAAGAGTATGCCCAAAAATGGAGGGACCTAGCCAGAAGGGTTCAACCTCCTTTTTCGGACAGGGAGCTGGTTGATATCTTTATGGGAACTTTGACAAGACGTTTCTTCAATTACCTAATCAGAAGCTCTTCGGCTGGGTTCACCGAGATGATTCTAATTGGGGAACAAGTTGAAAATGGAATAAGAAGTGAAAAGATCCAAATGGCTGCATTTCCTGATACTCAGAAAAAGCCATACAATGGGAAGAAAGAGTCCAATACTGCATATGGCCAGAATGAACATGATAGAGGTAACCACAACCAATTTGTGGGAGCTGTGCTAATCTCTAATCCTACCCTTGTGCAACAACATCAATAGGGGAACCAACATAAGAAGGTCACACCTAAGAGACAGTTCACCAAAATTAACATGTCACTGGCTCAAGCTTTACAAAACATGTTGAAGGCAGAGTTGATTACGTTAAAGGCTCCTCTTTGGAATCCCAATACTTCTGCTCCTAGTTACCATCCCAATGAAAGGTGTGCATACCATTCTGATAGTCTTCGACATAATACAAATGTTTGTTGGGCTATGAAGAAAAAAATTCAATATATGATTGATGCCAAGGAGATTAAGTTCGACCTTCCTGGACTCCCAACGTGGTCACTGCTCCCATGCCAAATCATTGAGAGCGTTCAATTTATTTTGAATTTTCATTTGTAATTTCTTTATTTTCTTAAACACTTATCTATTATGTCAAACTTTGTTTTCATTAATGCATTGCATATGTTTGTCTTGAATTAATCCATTCATTTCCACTATATTCAAACTGTGTTTTTTTTATTCCCTTTTTTTGATATTTAACTCTCGTTAAAAGTTGCAAGCCTTTAGAAGGAGGATGACGAAAACGATACCATAATATCATACAATATGCTTTTGGACAAACTTTGCTGATGATATACAGGCGTTCTTTCAATTCCTAAACAGTGAAGTTATAAGGAAGATAATCCCTAGTCAACCTCTTTGAGCCAAAGAAGTAGGAGTTTTCTCTTTCGCACAAATTGAAACCTTTAATCAGAACCTGTGGCAGGGTAATTTCTCAGTTAATTCAAAAATGCATTCAGTCGTAAGCTTTCACTTCATACACAACGAGTGAAATCAAAAACATCCTTTTGAATCAAAAGCCGGTGATGGTTCCCCATAAAATAGGCAGTCATTATCTCTCAAAGGAAAAGCCCACTGAGTCAAAACCAATGAAGGAGACTTAAGGAAAACTGGGGCATCCCGCTGGCTGTAATCTCACAACAAAAACAGTCAGGAAAAATTAGGGATACTAGATAAAAAAATGAGGTCACTACAAATCCTCGACAACATGAAAGATGTTACAAAAATTACTGCTTTCTCAAATAATCTTCCAAGTATCCGAACCATCACCAAAATATCATTCCAGATTCAATAGGAATTCAAACGTACAATTTAATGAGTCTAAGACTGTAGAACATCACGAAGAACGGGTGGGTACAAATAAAACTTTGAGCCTTATCCTTTGTTTCTTAAACTCTGAACCATGCCACATTACAACCCCTTAAAAGTCCTAATTGAAGCATGAGTTAGTTCGAAAGCATACTGTTATAAAAAGTATCCTGACTCCTGTAAGGCTCACTGTAAATCTTGAGTCAAATTCATATTCTTACAAAATTCATTTGTCTGCTAAAAATGCATTTTCAAAACTTCAAGACAAACATAAACTTTTCATTGTTTGAATATCGCTGTTTGCATATGGCTAATTGTTTGACAACGAAGAAATTTGTACGATGAATATCCAATGAACATAAATTTTCTCAAATGAACAGAATCACTTCAAATCCAATGACAAAATCTCCATGGTCAAGGGGCAGGACATGTTACTGTCCAACTCGTCTGGGGCAGTCAAGTCAAGATTCCAAGAAATCTCTCATAAAGTCCTGAATAGCCAGGGGCAGGTCTTAATTCGAATCACTTGGGGCATTGAACATGAATTCCAATAAAGTGTCACGTACGTCCAAGCAAACATTTTCTGGCAGTGCTACAACACTTACTACTATGGACAATGACAAATCCTCACGGAGTCCCTTTCATAAGTTGATCCCTAGTGAAGTCGCCAGAGCCACCTCTATAAGATTATCCCCACATAATAATCTTCACGGATAAGGGTCCAAATCCTACAAGGCCAAATTCGTGGATATCTCCACATAATTATCCCTACAAAGTTGGATTCATGCAATCCCCATCCGGAGTTCCAATCTCTCGAAAACACTCTCCCCAGCTGAGTTAGTCCAAAAAGAAGAAGCTTTTTGGAATTCTACCTAAAGAACTCACTTCCTCAGCAGGTCGTCAAAATTTTTTCTTCAACATGGTTTATTTCCCCAACAAAATACAAATCTCCCAACTTGAGTTGACCTCTCAGACTATTACAAATCAATGGGAAAAACCCCTTAATCCCCGATAGAGTCATTGTAATCTCCAACGGAGTCGTTACTATCACCAGAGGTTACTGTAAAGCCTGGGACCCGACCAGATAACAGTTAAACTCAAGTTTGAGTTGCTGTAAAGCCTGGAATCTGACCAGATAGAAGTTTAACTTCTTCAATTACCACGAAGCCTGGAATCCGACCAGATAACAGTTAATTTCATTTTCCCTAGTAAGTTGTTGCGAAGCCTGGGATCCAACCAGATAACAATTAACTTTATTATTCCCAACAAGTTGAGAACTTCCATTCTCTTCAATCAAGAGATAACTCCCTAGTAGAGAAACGGACAACTGAAACTCCTGAACTCTTTTCCTCAAGCAGAAATCAACACACTCCACAGAGTTTCCCTCAAACAAAATCAATGTCCCCCAGCGGAGTTCTCCTCAAACAACAACAAACAGGAATCCCCAGTGGAAACATTCTAAACAAGGTTTAAAGATGTGCATACTCTTCATCCCCAACAACATTCCATGATTTAACTTCCCGAAGCTCCCCAGCACTTGTCAAGGATATATTTTCTGAGGCAAAGATACACTTCAACAACATTTCACATTTCATACATCATAGCATACGCATACGAAATGCATATAGCATTCTCATTCATTCTGAGAGCATCATTTTACATACATCATACCCTTGCACGAAACTAACTTTATCTTTTCAGGCTGGTTCCCGAACAGGTATATCTCATCCACAGTCTATCGTCTGTCAAATACAATCAGCCAAAGATTCTCTTCTAGAAACGGTTCAGATACGATCCAAAGATGGATGTTATTCTGATACTTATTCCATATTTTCTCCTTGATACAATTCATATACGATCCAGAGATGAATGTCATTCTGACACTTATTCTAGATTCACTATAGAAATGGTTCAGATACGATCCAGATACGGATGACATTCTGATACTTATTCCAGATTCACTCTAGAAACAATCCAGATATGATCCAGAGACGGATGTCATTCTAATACTTATTCCAGATTCTCTTCTAGATACAATCCGGAGATGGATGTCATTCTGATACTTATTTCAGATTCTCTTCTAGATACAGTCCAGATTCGATCCAGAGACGAATGTCATTCTGATACTTATCCCAGATTCTCTTCTAGATACAGTACAATGCGATCCAGAGATGGATGTCATTCTGATACTTATTCTAGATTCTCTTCTAGATACAGTCCAGATACGATCCAGAGACGAATGACATTCTGATACTTGTTCCAAATTCACTCTAGAAACGGTTCAGATACGATCCAGATACGGATGACATTCTGATACTTATTCCAAATTCACTTTAGAAACGATTTAGATACGATCCAGATACGGATGATATTATGATACTTATTCTAGATTCACTCTAGAAATGGTTCAAATATGATCCTACGGATGACATTCTGATACTTATTCCAGATTCACTTTAGAAATGGTTCAGATACGATCCAGATATGGATGTCATTCTAATACTTATTCCAAATTCTTTCAAATACAGTTCAGATACGATCCAGATATGGATGTTATTCTGACACTCATTCGATGCATCTTTCAAATACATATCAGATACGATCCAGATGCGAATGTCATTCTAATACTTATTCCATATTCTTTCGAATACAGTTCAGATACGATCCAAATGCGGGTGTCATTCTGACACTCATTCAATACGTCTTTCAAATACAGTTCAAATACAATCCAAATGCAAATTTCAATCTGACACTCATTCAGTACAGCTCTCAAACACAATTCAGATATGATCTAGATGCGGATGTCATTCTGACACTCATTCAACACATTTCTCAAATACAATTCAGATACAATCCAAATGCGGATATCATTCTGACACTCATTCAGTACATCTTTCAGATAGAAGTCAAATACGATCTAGTTATGGATATTATTTTGAAAATTTTCTAAGTTTAGAAATTTTGACTTTTCAAAATGAAATCTTGACTTTTGATTTCTTGATGAACAAGTTTCATATTTTGACATGTCTTGATGAATTATGATCTTTGATACTTGATTTTGATCAAAAAGTCAAAGTTTGACTTTTCAGTGTATAGTTGACTTTTCATCAGTTGATTGAAATTCATTTGTCAATCAATTAATCTTGAGAGGTGTTTTGAGCCATGCCATTAGGTAAAAATTAAGTATTTTAAACCTTGAGATCATAAATTAAACTAATAAATCATTTGCTAGGTCAAAAATCAGAAATTGCACCTTCTCAGTCAAAACCCTAATTTTGACCATTTTGCCCTTTTGATGGTCTGATCAAATTTCTTGAGGAATTGTGTTCCAAACTTGATAAAATGACATATATGAATTCGTAACGTTGATATGGACCAAAAATTATGAAGTTTTACTGTAAATTGACCATAGTTGACTTTTTCCCCAATACTACTGATTTTAGGTCAAGTGATCAATTGACTGAACAAAAATGTGATTCAAGACTTGAAACTTGACATGAGAAATCTTGAAGGTCCAAAATGATCCATGAAAGTCATATGGGGCATTAAAAGTTCATTTGTCCTTGTGCAAAATCAAACCCTAATTTTCAGTTATCAGTGCTTAAGGAGGTGTCTTGAGCTGATCATCCCTTGTGCAGTCTTGAATCAAAGGAGATCTTGTGAGAGATTACTTGAGAAATGAGAGGGAAAATTTTGGGATACAACAGCTGCCCATATTCAATCTTCTTAAACCTGAAGAGTTAGATTGGCGAATCCACCATTCGTGACTTGAAGGTGGAAGATGATTGAACACTAGAGTGCCCAGAAATTTGCCTTCGAAGATGGATTGAGAACGGGCTTATAGATGCCATTTGGAGGAATGATGGTAAATACTGGAAGAAGTATCAACACAAATCTTTGGTCGATTTATACTAAAACTTGATGTTTTACCTATGGAAAAAGGGTTAGTTAAACGCAGATGTATGCATGATGTTCACAAGATGTGGTATTATGCTAAATGCATTTAGTATGTATATGCTATGATGTATGAATGTGGGATGCATATTTGTCTGGGAAAATAAATCCCTGACTACTGCTGTAGAATTCTGAATCCCGGGTTGCTGTTGGGGATTATCTCTTGAATGTCAGCTGTTATCTGGTCGGATCCAGGCTTCACAACTTGCCAAGGATGAGGAAGTCAAATGTTATCTGGTTGGATCTAGGCTTCACGGTAACTTACTGGAGAAGAATAAATTAACTGTTATTTGGTTTGATTCCAGGCTTTGCAGAAAATTTCTTGGGGAGAATGAAGTTAGGTTGTTATCTGGTCAGATTCCAGGTTGCATAACAACTTGCTGGGGATAAGGAAGTTAACTGTTATCTGGTCGGACTCCAGGATTTGTAGTAACTTGCTAAAAATGATGAATTTGAACTGATATCTGGTCGGATCCAGGATTTATAGTAACTTGAAGTGGTAACTACTATCTGGTCGGGTCCATACTTCATAGTTTTTTTGAAAAGTTATACTATTATTTGGTCGGGTCTAGGCTTCATAGTGTCTTGCTGGGGATTGTAGTTAGTTGTCATCTGGTCGGAATCCAGGCTTCACAATAGCTTGCTTGAATAGACAAAATTGAACTGATATCTGGTCGGATCCAGATTTCACAGCTTTTGAGATGGATGAAGTTAATTGCTATCTGTTCAGATCCAGACTTCACAATAAACTTGTATGAAGAGATAGAGTTGAACTGATATCTAGTCGGATCCAGGCTTTATAGTAACTTTCTTGGAACTTAGTTGTTATCTGGTCAGATTCCAGGTTTTATAATGAACCTTTTGATGGAAATTATTATCTGGTCGTATCCAGGCTTCACAATAACTTGCTTGAAAAGGTGAAGTTGAAAACTGATATCTGGTCGGATCCAGGCTTTAACGTAACTTGTTGGGGTAGAGGCAAACTCTAATGGGGAAAAGAAATTAAACCCTAGTGTGGTTGAGTCCAGGTTCTTTAATGTATCAAAGGGTTAAACTATTATCTAGTCAGGTCCAGGTTCCATAGTATTGGAAAGTTGTATTATTATCTGGTCGGGGCCAGGCTTCATAGTAGCTTGAAAATTATACTATCATTTGGTCGGGTTCAGGCTTCATAGTATCTTTTAGAGATAGTAAAGGTTTTGTTGATGACTTTACTGTGGATTAGGGGTTGTGGCCCTCTGATTTGTAATAGTCTAAAAGGAAAACTCAAGCTGGAGAGGTTAAACTCAGCTGGGGAAGACAGGCTTAGGTGGGGAGGATAGACTATGCCGGGGGAATTTTGCTGTTCGTTAATTGTTGTTTGTTGGGGAAATAAACCATGTTGATGAATACTTGATGAACTTCTGACGAGATGAGTTCTTTGAGGAAGAGATCCACAAGGCTTCTACTTGTAGGATCAACCTAGCTTGGGAGAGAGTTATCAAGAGATTGAGACTCTGGTTGGAGATCAACTTATGCAAAGAGACTTTGTGGGAAACTTCATTGAGGATTGGTTTATTGTAGCCGTCTTATGGGAATGATGTTAATGAAATAGCTCTGTGGGGATATTCCATATACATTAAAGAGATGCTTGTTACTGCTTAGCAGAACACATGTGCCAAATAGTTTTAATTATGTTCATATGCATATGTTCGTTCAATTTTAGTCATTGGACCTTTTTGCATTCAAAATCAAAACAGAAAGTTTGCACTTCAAAGTAAATTTGTATTGATATTTTGCCCATGAATAGGCGTTTTTTTGTATAAAGAGACGGAGATCCTAGTAAGAGGAAATCGTCGAAAGGAAAAATAAAGATTGAAAACAAAAACAACTATCCAAGTGGAAATAATCTCATTGCATTCCAACTATACTATTGCCCTAATGTCTTTGAATGCCCATTGGCGTTTACAGAAGTTGATTGGATTGATCTTGGAACGTTTAAACTCGGACCTTATTGACGATTCCACGGGACATAGTCATACGCTTTCAATCCTTAAATTTTTCCTGGACCGCCCTTTCGGGTTTTAAGCCCACCAGGATACCCATTTTTACCCAAGTCTCCCTTTCGGGTTTTCAACTTGTCGGGTGTACAATCTTTTGCATATATCCCTAATTTTTCCCAAACCTTTTGGTTTGTTGGGATGCCCTTATTTTGCCTAAGTGTGTCAACCTAGCGGGTCTCTTACGCGTAGTACTTTTTAACTATGTTCGCATTTATATGATGTGGGAAATCTTCACCATCCATGGTAGTCAGCATCATGGCACCGCCAGAGAACACTCTCTTGACAACAAATGGCCCTTCGTAGGTGGGAGTCCATTTTCCCCTGGGGTCGCCTTGCGACAAAATGATGTGCTTTATCACCAAGTCACCAGCTTGATATACTCGAGGCTTGATCTTTTTGTTGAAAGCCTTGATCATATGTTTTTGGCACGTCGGACCATGACAAACAACATCCAGTCGCTTTTTGTCGATCAAGTTCAACTGATCCAGTCTTGTCTGAATCCACTCGTCTTCGCCTAGACCTTCTTCATTCATAATCCTTAGTGAGGGAATCTGAACTTCCACAGGTAAAACAGCTTCCATGCCATAGACCAAAGAAAAGGGAGTTGCCCCAGTTGATGTTCTAGTTGAAGTACGATAGCCATGTAGAGCAAACGGTAACATCTCATGCCAATCCTTATAGGTTACTACCATCTTCTGCATAATCTTCTTAATGTTTTCGTTGGCCGCTTCGACTGCGCCATTCATTTTAGGTCTATATGGAAAAGAATTGTGATGCTTGATTTTGAACTGAGTGTAAAGTTCGGTAATCATAACATTGTTGAGGTTAGTCTCATTGCCGGTGATGATCCTTTCGGGGATACCATAGAGGTAGATGAGGTTATGTTTGATGAATCTGGCTACCACATTCTTTGTGATTGAGGCAAATGAGGCAGCTTCGACCCATTTGGTGAAATAATCAATAGCAACCAGAATGAAGCGATGTCCATTGGAAGAAGTGGGCTTAATCTCCCCAATCATGTCAATGCCCCACATTGAAAATGGCCAGAGTGGTCATGACGTTCAGAGGGATAAGAGGCACATGGACCTTGTCAGCATAGATTTGGAATTTGAGACAAGCCCTTGAATGTTGATGGTAATCGGTCTCCATCATTGACCAATAGTAGCCAGCTCTCAGGATCTTCTTGGCCATCATATGTCCGCTTGAGTGAGTACCAAAGAGACCATCGTGCATGTCTTACATAATTTCCTCTTCCTCCTTCTTGTCCACACATCAGAGTAGAGTAGAGTCATGGTTGCGCTTGTACAAAATTCTGTTACTTAGGAAGAATTTGGCTGAAAATCTTCGTAAGAACTTTTTATCATTGTTTGATGCTCCCTCGGGATACTCTTGTGCTTCAAGATATCTCATCACCTCATGGTACCATGGCTTTTGTGTGTCAGTGCCAAGCTCACAGCAGTGTGCAGGTTCGTCGAATCTCTCAATCGTAATCATAGGGGCTTCGTTGTCCCATCTGACCTTGAACATAGAAGACATGGTTACCAAGGCGTCAACCAACTAATTTTCTTCCCTAGGGAAGTGTTCAAAGGTGATCTCTTCGAAGTAGGGAATCAGGGATAGCACAAGTTCCTTGTAAGGGATGAGATTAGGGTGCTTAGTGTCCCAATCTCCTTTTACTTGGCTAATCACTAGAGTGGAATCCCCATACACGTTCAAATGCTTGATCCTCAAATCAATGGCAGCTTTCATACCCAAAATGCATGCTTCGTACTCGACCATATTGTTCGTTCAATTGAAGCATAATATGACAGTGAAAGGAGTGTGGAAACCTTCAGGGGAGATAATCATAGCACCAATTCCGTTACCCAAAGCGTTGGAAGCCCCACCGAAGACCATATTCCATCAAGATTCTTGTTCAGGTCCGTCATACGGTCCAGGTTTTGCACAGTCGGTTACTAGCATGATGTTCTCATTCGGGAAGTCAAAGTTCATAGACTGATAATCATCAACAGCTTGATGGGCCAAATGATCTGCTAGCACACTTCCTTTGATGGCCTTTTCTGTTGTGTATTGAATGTCGTACTTAGTCAAGATCATTTTCCATCTGGGTACCCGTCCAAAAAGAGCAGGTTTCTCGAAGATGTACTTGGTTGGGTCCATATTAGAAATCAACAGAGTGGTATGAGTCAACATATACTGTCTTAGCTGGTGAGCAGCCCATGCCAGAGCGCAACAAGTTTTCTCGAGCAGTGAATATTTGGTTTCACAGTTGGTAAACTTTTTGCTCAGGTAGTAAATAACATGCTCTTTTCGGCTAGACTTGTCATATTCGCCCAAAGCACACCCCATAGAGTTCTCTAGTACTGTCAAGTACATGATCAAGGGTCTTCCTTCAACTGGAGGCATGAGAACAGGAGGCTCTTGTAGATATTCTTTGATTTTGTCGAAGGCAGCTTGGCATTCATCATTTCATCTGACTACTTGATCTTTCTTAAAGAGTTTGAAGATTGACTCACAAGTAGCAGTCAAGTGAGATATGAAACGGGCGATGTAATTCAGACGACCCAAGAATCCTCTAACTTCCTTTTCAGAATGAGGGACTGAAATTTCTTGGATGGCATTTACCTTGGCAGGATCGACTTCAATTCCTTTACCGCTGACAACAAAACCTAGAAGCTTTCCAGATCATACTCCAAATGTGCACTTGTTAGGGTTCAACCTTAACTTGTACTTTTTCAACCTCTTGAATAGTTTGTACAGGTGATCGATATGTTCCTCTTCAGTTTGAGATATGGAAATCATATCATCCACATAGACCTCTATTTCATGATGAATCATATCATGAAATAAAGCTACCATAGCCCTTTGATATGTTGCCCCTGCATTCTTCAATCCGAACGGAATGACCATGTAGAAAAAGTTTCCCCGTTGCATAATGAAAGTTGTCTTCTCCATGTCTTCGGGAGCCATCCTGATCTGGGTATAGCCCGAGAAACCGTCCATGAAAGAGAAGACTTTATGCTGAGCAGTATTATCGACCAAGACGTCAATGTGTGGTAGAGGGAAGTAATCCTTGGGGCTTGCCCTATTCAGATCCCTATAATCTATGCACATACGAACATTTCCGTCTTTCTTCGATACTGGCACCACATTGGTAACCGATTGGGGATAGGATGTTACAGCTAGGAACCCTGCATCAAATTGTTTCATCATTTCAGCTTTTATCTTTTCAGATATGCAAGGCCTCATGCGACAAACTTTTTGTTTGACAGGAGGATAATCTTCCTTCGCCGGTAGACGATGAACTACGATGTCGGTATCCAACCCTGGCATATATTCATATGACCAAGCAAACACTTCCACATAGTCATGAAACATCTAAACCAATCTTCTCTTGACACTGCTTTCCAGGTTAACGCCGATCTTGACTTCTTTCTTGTCTGTCTCAGTACCCATATTGAAGACATCAAGTAACTCTTCGTGCGGCTGAATAACTTTTTCCTCTTGTAATAGAAGTTTGGCTAGTTCTCTCGATATTTCATAATCTTCCTCGCCTTCGTCTTCGGCTTGGTTAATTGGGTATTCGCAGTCATAGTCGACAATAGTAGAGTCATTGGCAATAAGATCCAGAATGGACGAGGACCTGCAAGAGTGTGTGTGTGTGTGTGTGTGTGTGTGCATGTAAGATACATGGCTATTTTGAAAAATGCATTTGAATAAAAAGAAAGACAATGAGCATAAAGATTTGAATGCAAAAGAGTCCAATGGTTTATATTGAATGATCTTATGATTAGATGAACATAAATAAAACCCTTGACAAATGGACCACAGTGCCCCGGGCTAGGCACATGGCATAAAATTCATTGTTTAAATATTACAGACAAAATGTTCTTGAATTAATAAACAACAATAAACAAGTAGATTACTCCTCAATAAAGGAGATGGGCACGAAGTCCTTTGCATGCCAATTCTTTAGCTCCGTTGTAGTAGGATACACCCAATCTTCAAATGCAGCTTCATCATCTGAATCACCCACAATGTTAACTTCATGGCTTCCAATACGGAGAGGTGGATTTCCTGCACGAGCACGCCTCACTTCCTTCTGAGCCTTGATGGTGAAACACAAACCAAACTTGTCCGCTTTAAATGGGATCTCGAGGAGTTTCCCTCAAGTATCACAACTTTCTTCTTCAACTGCAACACAAGCATCTTTGACTAAAACCATCTTCAGCACAGCCTTGGCAGCTTTGGACATATCAGAGGAACATTTGGTAGCAGCGAACATTGGTGGCATAACTTCAAAGGCTTGACACAGAGTCTCTATGAACTCTCCATCCATCTCCACGTATTTGAAAGAGTTAAGGTGGCTTATCATAAACTCTTCCTCTCCACAAACAGTGACAATTCTTCCTTTTATCGGATACTTGAGTTTTTGATGGAGAGTTGACGTTACTGCCCCATCTTTATGGATCCAAGGGAGACCCAACAAACAAGAATAGGCAGGACGAATATCCATGATGTAGAAGGTGGAATTGAAAATTTGTGAGCCCACCTTGATGGGAAGATCTACCTCTCCATGAATTGTTCTTTTTGATCCATCGAAGGCTCTCACAATAATATCACTGGGTTTCAGAACTAAACCTTCACAGTTTAGATGGTCTAACGCCCCCTTGGGTAGTACGTTTAATGAAGAACCAATATAAACCAGAACATGTGCTATGGTGGTCCCCTTGCACTCGACAGAAACATGTAGAGCTTTATTGTGGTTCTTCTCAAGCGGTGTTAGATCGGCATCTGAGAAACCCAAACCATTATCAGCTGTCAAGCTTGCCACGCAATTCTCAAACTGGTCTGTTGTGGTCTTATGAGGGACATGATCCTTCTTCATGAATTTGATTAATGCCCGAGCATTGGCATCAGAACAGAGTAGCAATGACAACATAGAAATCTTAGAAGAGGTTTGCTCCAACTGTTCCACAATCTTGAAGTCGCTCCTTTTTATAATCTTTAGGATCTCTTCCATTTCACAAGCGGAAGGTTTGCCATCAGCAACATCCTTTGTGGGTATTTCTGTCACGACATGTTCAACAACCTTCTCTTTCCTTCTTGTGTCAGTACTTGGCCTAGCAGCAGTGATTCAGACGGGTTCCTTTGTAACAACTGGTGGTGAGATGTTGGGTGAAAAGGTTCTCCCAATTTGGGTTACCTTAATTGAGCCAGTTATGTTACCAATATCATCAGCTCTGTCTTCTTCGATCCAAGCGTCTTATTTTATCCCATGGTAAAACACCTCAGCACCATAGTTCCATGGCACTGCCTTGTTTGAAGAGTAGGGAATTGGTTCGAGATTGGTAATTATTAGAGGAGAAATAACTGGTTCATTTGAAATCCTGATAGAACCTTTGGAGGATATCCTAAGAGGCTTGTTTGAGATGGTTATAATGGAGAGATCTTCACATTTATTAGTCAAACTTTTGGCAGGTGGAGTCTTCTCAAATCGAATTTCATGGCTATCCATCAGGCGTTGAATGCCTTCCTTCAGCCCTTCGCATCCATTAAGTTGTTTGGCACAACAAACACAGTCTTTCACACAGCCAGGGAAAATCCCGACTTTCAACAGATTCTTTTTGATGATATTCAGCAGAGTAGTCAAGTCTTCAACAGAAGCAACAAAAATTGTATCTTCAATAGCATTAACACCTTTGCCATGATTTTGCATAGGTGTGGTGATTACATTCGGAGTCGGAGGAGGATAAATTTCAATAGTCTTGTTATCGATCAAATCCTGAATTTTATTCTTCAAGGCCTAACATTGGTCAGTCTCATGCTCGGGGCTACTTGAGTGGTAAGCACATTTAGCGTTCGAATTATACTTTGGTGAAGAGGTATCTGGATTGGCGGGAGGATCGCACAATGTGACCAAATTAGCCTTTAGTAAGTGTTGTAAGGCTTGGGATAGTGACATTCCTATCCCTGTGAATTGTCTTCTCGGAGTTTCAAAACATTGATGATTTGCAGATGGTCTTTGAGCAGGAGTTGGATTGGAGATTCAGACAACATTAACAGATTGGCGGTCATCCTTCTTGGCACGGGCCCTTTCCCCGTACACAACATTGATTTCTTTTTTTGCAGCAAAAGGTTTCTTTACAGCATTGGAAGTGGAGGCAGATGCCATGGAAATCTTCCCACTTTTGATGCCGCTTTCAACTCTTTCACCGATTAAGATCAGCTCAGTGAAACCGGAAGAAGAACAGCCAACCAACAAGTTAAAGAATGGACCAGATAAAGTGCCCATAAACATGTCAATGTGCTCCCTATCAGTCAAAGGTGTTTGAAACCTTCTGGAAAGGTCTCTCCACTTTTGTGTGTATTCTTTAAATCCTTCATTCTTCCCCATTGTCATATCTTGCAACTGAACTCTTGTTGGCGCCATGTCGGTGTTATACTGGTACTGATGGTAGAAAGTGGTGGCTAAGTCCTCCCATGTATTGATACGGGAACCATCTAACTGATAAAACCATTCTAGCTGCGTCCCGGCCAAGCTTTCTTGAAAAAAGTGAACCCAGAGTTTCTTATCAGTAGTGTGTGGCTGTATCTTGCGCATATAAGATTTCAGGTGAAGTTTTGGACAAGAAACTCCATTGTACTTTGCGAAGACTGGTATTTTGAATTTGTGGGGAATTACAACCCCGAAGATCAAACCCAAATCATCAAAATCTAAATCGGGGACGGCTTGGATTTCGATGGCCTTCAATCTGTCTTCGAGTTGCTTGTACTTGACATCAGCGGGCGGATACTGCTCTTCAAAATAAGCATCCTCATAAGACGCTTGATCATCGATGCACCCAGCCTAGGTACTTCTAGCTTCTCCAATCTGATTCTCATCTTCCTCAGATGAGTCTTCCACTATCGAGATCTGACAGACTGACTCCTTGAACCTTCTACCCATATTGACCAGAGCTTTCCTCTTGGGCTTCTTCTTGGCTTCCAGCAATGCCATCATATCTTGTTGCCCCTTGGCTAGGGCCAGTAAAGTCTCTTAGAATTGAGAGTTTAATGCCTAAAGATCCTTCACTGTTTTCTCTAGATCTATCTTGCTAAAATAAACAGCAGAAAGATAAGGAAACCTGTTGTGTGAAAACCTGTCATGTTATGATGCATGGAAAATGTATATGCAAATGATTTCAAGGATTTATGAAATTTCAATTTGTATGGACAAAAGACTGAACAAACATTAATTTTCATTAATTAATTTAAAATGATAACATCATGCCTCTTGGTCTTACAAAATAACTCTCTAAGATAAAAAGAATGAACACATCCTCTTCGGCGCAAGGTAGGTATTCACACTTTGCTCTTCTTGTAGCTGTTTTATAAGCTCCAAGACTCTCTTCTCACTAGCGTAGAATTGAGCTTCGAAAGTATATCGTTCTTCCTTTAGCTGAGTCCAGCCTTTTTTCAAGTCTTTGAGAGAAGTTGGCATGTCGATATGGAGGACAGTGTACGAGACATCTCCTTCAACCACAGGTTCCATAATAACTGGTAAGATGGAGGGATAAGGCATCACAAGTTTCTGAGCACGAGCTCGTACCCACCTAAGATAAGGCTAAAGGGGAATGGAATTCTTGTGTCCCAGCGTCTTAATATCCACTTTGCTCACCATCCTCCAAGCTCGTATAAACCTCTGACAGTAACTTTGATCTTTGTTCTCGTAGTCGAATACCACTCCTTGGATGAGCATCTCATGTGGACCATCTCTTCGAGCGTAACCAAACTGTCGTAAGGCTAGGCAAGGGTTGTAAGTGATACCTTCCCTAATGCCAAGCAAAGGGACATTAGGGAATCCCCCACAACGGTCGACGATAGTAACGTTCTCCAAGGATTGAGAACACCAATGAACATCTAAATGTCTGAGCATCATCAACCTATGGGACCACCTCAAACCTTGCTCGTTCTTCAACATAGATCGGGGAAGATGCTAGATAAACCATCTTGCCAAGAGAGGAGTGCAACACATGAGGATCCCTCTCTTCCTCATAGTGCGAGAGTGAAAAGAATGTAGGATATCTCCCAACAAAGTAGGCACTGGATTGCGAGACATGAAGATTTTGACAGCATTTACATCTATGAGTTGGTCAAGGTTTGGAAACAAAACCATCCCATAGATGAGAAGGGCCACAATTTCTTCAAAAGCTTGTAAGTCCAAGGAGCTCCAACAATCTTGAGCTTTCTTAAACAAGAACTTGGATAAGAAACCTTTGACACCACTCCTTGTTTCCCAATTAGTTGTGACATCAGATTGTTGCAAGTGTAGTGCTTGGGCAATCTCTTCAGGTTTTGGATCTCTTTCTGTACCGTTGAAGGGTAGTTGATTAAGAATGGGAATCCTCAAGAGTTGTGAGAATTCTTCTAGAGTAGGTACAAGCTGATAATCAGGAAAAGTGAAGCAATGTTGTAGAGGATCAAAGAATTGGAAAAGCACCTTCATCATATCTTCATCAGTGTTGGAGGTAACCAAGTTTAGGAGGCGACCGTGTCTTTCGGTGAATGAAGAATTTTCAGGGACCCTTGATGCTAACTCTTTGAGTTGAGGAGTAATTCTCACGAGATTGACTTGGATAGTGTTCCGGCAGAGGGAATCCATGTCATACAAAACAGAACAAAGATAAATCCTAAAAATCCTTAAAATGGTTAGTGAGAATAAGTATGATGTTATGATGTTTATGATGTTATGTACAAGTAAGTATATACAAACAAGGCAAACAAGTCCTTAGGTTTAGTATTGCATGGAGTCTCATAGGTAAGTACCCTCTTGAAGTTTAGTTGGCTCAAACCTGTCCTAGAAATAGTAATCGGGTTCTAAGGGGTCTCAATATCACTGATCTGTCTTATCAGGCATTGTTTCAGCGTAAGCCTCTTTCACAGCGACCGAAATATCCCGAGAATTCAGATCTCAATGAGTGTAGTATCGAGTATCAACCAACTTCGAACTGCACCAAAGCCGGTTATCTCACTACGTCCTAATGGCCAAGTTGGTCAAGTAAAAATTATAAAGTCAGTTAGTGCTTCATGACACCAAAGAGCGGCCCTGTATTCTCCTTGACTACTCAAGAGCTACCGGTACCCACAAATGTGCCACACTAATGTAACTATTGCTTAGACCATGTCGGTATACCCCGCACAGTTTCCACAACGTATTACTACTTACCTATAAGGTATCCCAAATCCGGGTAGAGGATTAAAACAAACCCAAACAAGGAACCAAATGTAAAGCAATCAAGTCAAACAATGAAAGCAAATAAAGGTGATCTAGCCCTAAGGTAACCCCAATTTTAAATTTATCCCCAGCAGAGTCGCCAGTTCTGTGATACGGTGGGAGAACTGGCTTGGGATGTTTTTCATTTTATCGCAAATGTTGCGGTTAGCAAGAGTCGCCATCGACTTTTCTTTTATCCAAAAGGAAAGGCTGAAAAGAACAGGAAAGACCTTTGAGATTATTTCTTGAATTTGGGGGGTAGATTATGAAAAGGAAAGGTGTTAGCAGCCTTTCCATCCATAGTAATCTATGGGCTCTTAGTTGCTTGCTAGATCACTTGCTTTTGTTTGAAAAAATGTGCTTTGTGTGTTTTTTGAAAGTATTTTGAAAAGACTCCTTCGTTTAGGCAAACTTTGTAATAGTTCTCGTTCGTAAGAACGTATACAAAGTGTTGGACTTTTGAAAATGTTTCATGTTTTGAAAGTGTTTGGTGTTTGTTTTGAAAAATTAGCAAGGATGTTTGTTTTGAAAATGAGCAAGCAACTAGGAACAATCTACCTACTCAAAAGTCTTTGTTCATTTCTTCCTCTCCTTTGTTATTGCTATCTTACCATTAATTGGTAAGAAGCCTTATCTTTGGATGTAAAGGGACGAGCGTGCTTCATTGTATAGTCATGATATCAATGTTGTGAGATATCTTAGCATTTCTCTTTGAGGGACTAAGATCGTTTTGAAAGGCAACATTGATAACGTCATCGAGGGACTATGATCTTGTATTTTTGATTTGCTTTTGCTAAGATATCCCACATGCTCAACATGGCCATTTTTTAGGCAACAAGTGGAGTTAACCTTAAGGGTGTAAGTGTGCAAGTGTGTTTGATTTACATGCATTGTTTATCTTGATTTAGGGTTTGCTACTTGTTGATTTTAGTCTTGCCATACAAACCCTAATTACTAGCATTTATATAAAGCGATAAATTATGGAAAGTAAAATTACTACTCTATTACATCATTAGGGGAGGGGGTATATAAATTTACAAATGGGGATTTGCAAGAAAATTAAACCTAATTATCTATTACAACCATATTGAATAATATACAAGAATTGAAAAGAAAATGCAAGAATGTAAATGAAAAAAGAAATGATTTTTGTTTGGATTTTATGAAAGGGTTTAGTTTTGACCTAATTAAGAAAATGATTAATAAAAATTAAATTAAATTAAACTTAAATTAATTAAGGAAAGAAAATAAGTTAAAACATTTTTTAGGGTTTTTTATATGGAAGGTTTTAAGTTAATAAAAATAATATGAAATTAATTAATTAAAAGAAACCTAAATTCTAAGTTGATTTTAGATAAAAGAGAAAAATAATAATTAAACCTAAATCTAAATATTAATTATTTAAGAAAAATAAATTAGTTTGTTAAGAAAATGTTTTTGTTCTTTTTTGTTTTATAAAGAAAGTAAATAAATAAGTGTGAAAATAATAAAAAAATATTTTTGGATTTTTTAATAATAAAAATAATAATAATAATAATAATAATAATAATAATAATAATAATAATAATAAAAAATAATAATAATAATAAAATAAAACTGAAATAAAATAAAAAAAACAAAAAAAAAACAAAAAAAAACAAAAAAAAATAAAAAAAGAAAGTTTGGGCCAAGTGTATGAAAATAGGCAGGGGGTTAAAAGTCAGCAAAAATGACTAATCCCATTGTTGGAGGCTCAGCGCTGGTGTTGGCTCCTAAATTCGACACCTTTGTTTCAATTGATGACAGCCATTAAAAGATGAAAGATGCTTTCGACTGGCTAAGCCTGTCGAAGTGCCCGTCGAAAGATGGCCGAATCCTTAGAAGATTTCTTCCAAGGAAGAGGGCTGATTGCCTTCAACGTCGAAGGAGTTTTCGTCGAAGACGTCTCTTGACGAACGTGTTCGATGGTCCAGAGTGGAGCAGTTTGAAATTCAAAGCTTTGGAGGGAAAACGGTTTCCAGCAGTTACTACGTGCGAACGTGCAAGGATCTGGAGCGTCGAGCATGGAGAACGTGACAAGTGGCTTGATCTCGAAGCAGTGTAACTGCCCGACGGTTACTTGGAATGTTTTTGTATAAATAGGAGTAGACGTGTAGTTTCTCGCGTGTGTTCACAATAGATACATAGTCACTCATTTAGATTCAAGTACCCAGTGTGAGCGAACGAATTGTTGAGAAATGTATGTGTGAAACACCAATTTACTAATTCAAGTCATTTACTTTTCCAGTATTTTACATGCTTTTTCCCTTTAAGATTCCTGTCGAACCTTTACATTCAACCCTCGTTTATTTTACCAAGCCTTTTCCTTTATGCAATTTACTTTAAACAATTTACTTAAAGCCTTATCCACATTAATTAAACTTCAAAATCAACCTATGTCCATAGGATCAATCTGATCGATCCTGCGAGTAACCAAATAAGTAACCATTTGGAGGATCAGCGGTTGTTTACCAAATCCCCAGGTAAACAAATTGGCACACCTGGTGGGACTGTGTGTTGATTGTTGAAAAATCTCATCTTTTCGAGTTGTATGTTATTGAGGAGTGGTAGAATATACACCAACGATAATAATACTGCCAGAAGAAGGGAAGAAATGGCGAATCCGCCAAACAACAATGAAATCCCACAAACGAGTGTGGGAGCAACGGTTAATATGACCGTTAGTGAAGCGACGAATGTTGGTTCGATGCCAGCAGTGTCAGTCACAACCACAGGGCCAATAACTTCGTTAACAGGCCCCAGAATGACTTTGGGAACTCCCCCTCCAAGGGGAAATACTGGCCCAAGGCCAGTGGTTCCCCCAGGATTTATTCCATTCTATGGTATGCCAACTTCTGAATTGGCAAGCCTGACGAATGCTGCGTCCACTTATTCAGACCCTTTCGTGAGTGCCACTTCGCCACTCCAAGGCTCTGGAGTAGGCATGGCGAATAGAAATAGGACCCAACTCTTAGGAGGAACGTCCCAAGTAGCCCATGGCCTTACAAATGCCTCGACAGCAGTCTTGAGGCAACAGATGGACGAAAGCAACCATGATATGGTGCAAATGTTGGCACAAACTTTGAGTACAGTGCTAAATCCTCTAATACAAAATACTACTCAGTCGAATCAGCAAGTTACAGCGCAAATGACGCGTTTGGCTGACTTCTTTGGAGTACCCCCACCTATTCGACAGCCCCAAAGGGCGCAAATAAGAGGAAATCAGGGGATATTTGTAGAGGAAGAAACCACCATTAATCAGGCCCAACAGCCTGTAGAACAACCTGTCGAAGAACCTAGGGTAATAGCCCCAGAGGTTAGGTTAGTTAACAGAAACCAAAATGCTGACGAAGTGGTTCAGCATGTCCAATACCAAAACATGGGGTTGGAAAACAATCTGGCAACCATGATCGAAAGGATCATGACTCAGAATGGAATGAACATGGGCTTTCGAAGGCCCAACTTTACATCTCCATTGTCAGAATATGTGTTACAAACTGACTTACCCCCTAGAACCAAAGTCCCCAAATTTACTAAGTTCTCTGGGGACACGACAGAGTCTACTGTCGAGCATGTGGCTAGGTATTTGATCGAAGCAGGAGACATTTCAAATAATGAAAACCTAAGAATCAAATACTTCCCAAGTTCCTTAACCAAGAACGCTTTTACTTGGTTTACAACTCTCCCCCCCAATTCGATCCACCATTGGACCCAATTGGAAAGATTGTTCCATGAACAATTCTATATGGGGCAAACCAAGATAAGCCTGAAAGAACTGGCGAGTGTGAAGAGACGTTTCACTGAACCTATAGACGAATATCTGAATAGGTTTAGGTTGCTTAAGGCGAGATGTTTTACACAAGTGCCAGAACATGAGCTGGTCGAAATGGCCGCAGGCGGTTTAGACTATTCCATTAGGAAGAAGCTAGATACCCAGTACCTAAGAGACATGGCCCAACTGGCCGATAGAGTTCGACAAGTCGAACGCCTTAAAGCTGAAAAAGCTAAGGCAACAAAAACTCACAAGAGAGAGAGAATAGCTTACGTTGAGATGGATGACGAAGAGCTAGAATCCTTCGACGATACTTTAGCTGTCGAGGAAGGAGAAGTCGATTTAGCAGAACTGAAACAAGGGCCTCCATACTCTTGTAAACAGTTAGTCCCCTCAAATGGGAAAAATCCCATTGGTCCAGACAAGACCAATGATAGGTTTCCAAAAAAGACTTATAGTTTTGACATCACAAAATGTGACGAAATATTCGACTTGCTAGTTAAAGATGGCCAAATGATAGTACCCCCTGGGGTAAAAGTGCCTCCTCTTGATCAAAGAAAGAAGAGAGGTTTTTGCAAATATCATAATTTTCTGGGCCATAAAACTTCTCAATGTTTTCTTTTCAGGAATCTTGTACAAGACGCTATTGAGGAAGGGAGATTAAAGTTTGCTGACAAATCCCCCATGGCTGTCGACTCCAATCCAATGAAGGCTGAAGCCCACTATGCAGAACCCTCTGAGGTGAACATGATAGAGGCTACCAAGATCCAGCCGAAGAAGCCAGGCATTAACATGGTCGAAGTCTCTAAGGACCACATCAACATGCCAATTTTTGGCAGTTTTTCTGGAAACTTATCCAGGAAGACAATTGAGGCTGTCCAGAAAGCGGTCGAAGATCCAAAGTCGAAGACTGCTGAAGTACAAACAACTGGACCAAGGCCCAGTTCCCACTTGGCCACTGTTCAAGGCCAGACGGAGAAACTGGAGACACAAATGAAACAACTAACTCTTGCTACTAAGGATACCATGAACATCAACATGGTTGAACTTTCTGACCCTAAAGCTTCAGAAGAAGCCATAAGGCAAGAGCAGGCAAATAAAACGGCTTTCCCTAAGGAAAACGAAAACTTGGCAGATTTTTTACAAAGATGCCAGAAGAAGAAATCAGAGGTCATGCTATGTCCAAGATGTAGTTCCATCTTTGATAAAAAAGCTGCTGAGCACATCCAAGGAGTGAGAGCAGCGAACAAGAGAAGGGAGAATTCCGACCTTCGACATGATCCCAGAAGGGGTTCTAATCAAGACAAGAGGCCCTCGACTTTTAGGCCTCCAACAAATGTACCAGTAGACACTTGGTACAAAACATCTGGCCGGAAAAGGCCAAGTGAAGACAAATGGCATTCTTTCGAAGTGCCAAGAGGTTCCTCTTTAATCCAGAAGAAAGACCCTCAAGTTGCTGCACCCAAGGTTGCTCAAGTGTCCAGCAACTACAAGGGAAAAAATCCTATGTCGAGATCCCAATGGAGGAGGTATCAAAGAAGGCGAAAAGCTGAAAGAGAGGCCGCCAACGAACCTAAGGCTGAAACTAGTTCGAATGTGCCTCAAAGGAAACAAAGAAAGCCTCTTGAGAGAGAACCAGTTACCAACAGGCTAGTTTGGCCTAACCAGAGCGAAGTCGAAGACGACGATGATGCTGAGTCCGACGATACCCTGGACATAATGGTGAACGTTGTTTCAATGCTGCCTAGGGAATTCAATCGACAAGTAGAAGTCGAAACCAGTGACTGGGAGATGGAACAAGAAATGGCCAGACACAGGCCAGTGTGCTATTTTGTCATGGACAATGGCACTACAGAAGAACAAAATGGCTTCTTCGAGCCACCCACAGAGGCGATGAAGAATCACCTCAAACCTTTGTTCATAAGGGCTAAGCTCGAAGAGACCACTGTGAACAAGATATTGGTCGACTGTGGGGCCACTATCAATATTATCCCTCATTCTGTGCTAATAAAGATTGGCAAAAGGGATGAAGAAATAAAACCTCACAATATGGTCCTGTCCAACTATGAGGGAGGCATTGGGACCACCATGGGAGTGATCCAGCTCGACATAAAAGTTGGGTCGATCCTTCGACCAACAATGTTCATGGTCATTTCAGCCAAACCTAACTACAACCTTTTGTTAGGTCGTGAGTGGATACATGGTGTAGGTGCTGTGCCTTCATCGATGCATCAAAGACTGCTTCTATGGCGCCCAGATGGGTTGGTCGAAAACATAGAGGCTGATCAGAGTTACTACCTTGGCGAAGTAAACCACTTGGGTGTAACAGATTTCGACAAAAACTTGGCTCACATAGGGCCATGTCCAGCTCCTGATTTCGATATGGCGCCAGCGCCAAACACCTTTTGTTCCCTATACCTGCATCCTGAGCATGGTTTCCAATGGGACAGAGAGGACGTGTCACACATAGAATTCAGCGGGCTAACTGGTATCCAACCAACTGGTTGGGGAAGTGAATTCAGTGATAATGACTGAGTCACAATCTCTGAAGCGAATTTCGGCCTATGTGGCTGAAACCAAGATGATAACGGCTCTCGAAGCCGAAGTAAAATACATGGCCACCAAGGCCGCCAATGACCAAGCACTACCTTCTGCAGGTCCTGGAAAAGATTTCGACCCAGAGCCACCAGATATAGGTCCTGGAAAAGATTTCGACCCAGAGCCACCAGATATAGGTCCTGGAAAAGATTTTGACCCAGAACCTCCTGATATCTCGACAGAAGGAATGCAGGAACAGAGGCTCGACGCGATCTATGACGATGAGCCTCTGGGCTTCGAAAAGGATCCCTTGGCGAACAACATTAAGATGTTAGCACAAGACCCTTTAGAAGAAATCAACTTAGGCGAAGGATCAGAGAATAGGCCAACCTACATCAGCGCCAAAATTGATCCAGAACTTAGGTTAGAAGTAATCCAATTGCTGAAAGAGTTTAAAGACTGTTTTGCATGGGATTATGACGAAATGCCTGGTCTCGACAGAGGATTGGTAGAACTTCAGTTGCCAATCAAACCTGGAAAGAAGCCAATCAAGCAAAATCCAAGACGCTTCGCTCCAGAAATCTTGTCGAAGATCAAAACGGAGGTCGAAAGACTTCTGAAATGCAAATTCATCCGTGTTACAAGGTATGTCGAATGGATTGCAAATATTGTGCCAGTAATTAAGAAAAATGGCACATTAAGGGTATGCATAGATTTCAGAGATCTGAATGCTGCCACCCCCAAAGATGAATATCCAATGCCTGTGGCGGAAATGCTAGTCGATTCTGCCGCTGGCTACGAATACCTGAGTATGCTCGATGGTTATTCAGGATATAATCAAATTTTCATTGCTGAAGAGGATGTGTCGAAAACAGCTTTTCGATGTCCTGGGGCCTTAGGCACTTACGAATGGGTAGTGATGCCTTTTGGCCTAAAGAACGCTGGGGCAACGTACCAGCGAGCAATGAATACTATCTTCCATGATTTTATTAACACGTTTATGCAAGTTTATATTGATGATATTGTTATAAAATCTGTTTCCAGGAAGAGTCACATTGACCACCTTCGACAATCATTCGAAAGAATGAGAGAACATGGTCTGAAGATGAACCCTTTGAAGTGTGCGTTCTGTGTAAAAGCTGGAGATTTCTTGGGCTTCGTTGTCCACAAGAAAGGGATCGAAATCAATCAGAACAAGACGAAGGCAATTTTGGAAGCGAAAGCGCCATCGAATAAGAAGGAATTGCAATCTCTCTTAGGCAAGATAAATTTCTTGAGAAGGTTTATATCTAACCTAAGTGGGAAATCTCAGGCCTTTTCACCCTTGCTTCGACTGAATAAGGAGGGGTTCGAATGGGGGCAAGAGCAACAAGAAGCCTTCGACAAAATCAAAGGGTACCTCACTAAGCCACCTATTTTGGTGCCTCCTTGTAGCAATAGGAGTATGAGATTGTACATAGCTGCATCTGACAAAACTCTGGGAAGTATGTTAGCCCAAGAGGATGAGAATGGAGTCGAAAGACCCATTTATTATCTCAGTCGAGTTTTGAATGATGCAGAAACTAGATATAGCGAAGTTGAAAAATTGTGTCTATGTCTGTATTTTTCTTGTACAAAGCTCAAACAATATATAAAACCAGTTGATGTTTATGTTTCGTCTCATTTTGATGTTTTCAAATATATGTTGTCGAAACCTATCTTGCATAGTCGAATTGGCAAGTGGGCATTAGCATTGACTGAATACTCCTTGACCTTTATGCCTCTTAAGGCAGTAAAAGGACAAGTGGTTGCAGACTTCATAGTCGACCACTCTATTCAAGTCGAGAATATTAATTATGTGGAGATAGAACCTTGGAAATTCTACTTCGATGGTTCCAGCCATAAAAATGGAACAGGAGTAGGAGTCTTACTTATTTCTCCAGATAAAATTCCAACAACATTCAAGTACCAAATCGAAGGTTCTTGTTCGAACAATGAGGCTGAGTATGAAGCTCTAATTACTGGCCTTGAAATATTGTTGGAATTGGGGGCAACTCGAGTCGAAATAATGGGAGACTCAGAGTTAGTCATCAAGCAAGTCACAAAGGAGTATAAATGCATAAGAGAAAATCTCATTATGTACTTCGTGATTGCAAATCGTTTATTGAAACAATTTGAAAGTGTCAATATTCGACACATACCCAGAGTCGAAAATCAAATAGCCAATGACTTGGCACAGATTGCATCTGGGTATAAAATTTCAAAAATGAGATTACAAAGAGCAATCGAAGTTCGAGAGAAGATAAGAGCGACTTGTCTATCACCAACAGACTTGGAATCAACAAGGTTAGGATACGCTGATCACTCAAACTTCGAGATTTCGTTCATTGACAATTTGTCAGACCAGGATTGGAGGAAACCCATTGTGGACTATCTTCAAAATCCAGGAGCTCCGACAGAACGAAAAACAAAATACAGGGCGTTGAGTTTTGTACTCATGGGTAATGAGTTATTCAAGAAGACGCCTGAAGGGGTGTTGCTGAAATGTTTAAGTGAAACTGAAGCATACATAGCCCTTTCGACTACGCATGCTGGGGCATGTGGGGCTCACCAGGCAGGCCATAAGATGAAATGGTTGTTGTTTCGACAAGGACTATATTGGCCCACTATGCTGAAAGATTGTGTTGAGTTCGCCAAAGGTTGCCAAGAGTGTCAAGTTCATACAGGCATCCAGCACGTACCAGCAAGCGAACTTCACTCGATAGTGAAGCCTTGGCCCTTTCGAGGATGGGCGTTGGATCTTATTGGAGAGATTCGACCAGCATCATCAAAGAGTCAGAAATACATATTGGTAGGCATTGATTATTTTACTAAGTGGATCGAAGCTGTCCCTTTAGTCAATGTAGACCAAGAAAATGTCATTGAATTTATTCAAAAGAACATTATATTTAGGTATGGAATCCCTGAGACAATAACAACTGATCAAGGTTCAGTTTTCACTGGTCGAAAGATGCAGGAATTTGCTCAGGAAACAGGTTTCAAACTTTTAACATCCACGCCTTACTATGCACAGGCGAATGGTCAAGTCGAAGCAGCTAACAAAGTGGTAATTGGCTTGATAAAGAAGCATGTTGGGAAGAAACCAAAGAATTGGCATAAGACGTTAGACCAGATTTTATGGGCTTGTCGAACGTCCCCAAAAGAAGCCACTGGTACAACACCATATAGGCTAACTTTTGGCCATGATGCAGTATTGCCAGCAGAAATTTGTCTTCAATCTGCAAGAGTTCAGAGGCATTATGATATTCCTTCTGAGGTTTATTGGAACATGATGTTAGATGAATTGGTGGATTTAGACGAAGAGAGATTACACGCTCTCGACTTGCTCAGGCTTCAGAAGAAAAGAGTCGAAGACTCTTATAATAGAAAGGTAAAACCTAAGGCATTTTTGCCCGAAGATTTAGTTTGGAAGGTAATTCTTCCCATGGATCGACGGGATCGAAGCATGGGGAAATGGTCACCCAAATGGGAAGGACCCTTCAGAGTTATCCAAATTTTTTCTGGTGGAGCCTATGAAGTCGAAGAGATAAGTGGTGATAAAAGACTCTTGAGAGTAAATGGTAAATATTTGAAAAAATACAAGCCTATACTTCAAGAGATAAAAATAAAATAATGAACTGAATTAACCATAGAAATGCCAAAATGGAAATGTTTATTAATTTCTGCCAAAATGGCAATTGTTGTCGAAAGTGATTACAGAAGATGATTACAAAAGAGAATCAAAAAGAAAGAGAATTCTTAAGTCGAAGATACTTGGCATGCTGCAAATCCAACCTCTTCTTGCACCAAGATTTTTCTTGCTCCAGTTTGGCAATTTGAGCGTCGAGGCTTTGGGCCCTCTCAGCGAACTCCAGGCCTTGCTTGACCTCAGTCTGGCTCTCAGCGTCTGGGATGGTCGAAAGAATTTCCTCCTGGAGCACAGTGTTGGCGTTTATCTTCGCCTCTATCTCTGCAATTTGTGCTCGGAAGGAGACATTCTCTCGCTCAATAGCATCGAACCTTTCCTGTGCTGACGCTTTTTGTTTCGACAACTCGGCAATTCGAGAAGTCGAACTTGAGACAGCAGTCCACGCAGATAGGCTCTTGCCATGCAACGTTTCGAGCTGACTGTTGAAAGTTCGTTGGCGCCGGTAATCCGCTGAGACTTGGTCAATCATAGAATGTAATTCCATGATTAAGTCTGAGATTTCTGGAGCTACAGCATCGAAATCAACAGCATTCAAAACCTCTTTTAAGCAAGATGGAGCAGTGGGGTCTCCCTCTAAAGCCTTCATTAAATCTCTCTTGAAGAACTGGGCCTTGACCTTCGCCAACGCATCATCAAGAGGAGAAGTCTCAGTAGATTTCCCTGACAGAGTAGGAATTTCTTGACTAGTGTCAGAAGAACTCTTACTCTCGACGATTGCATTGAGGTAGCTGATAGGGTCAGTTCGTTTCAAGATTTCCAAGTCTTCTTTCGACCTATGCTTTGAGGAGGTGACCCTTGCCATAGCATTATCTTGGACTGGAGGCTGTTGAATGCTGAGTGCCTCGTTTGGTTGTTCTTCGACTTGAACTGAGGCGGTACTAGCGTCGACTCGTGGTTCTTCGTTAACTTCACCTTGGGGTCTTTCGCCAGCGTCATTCTGTGGTTCTTCGCTGGCGTCATCCTGGTGTTCTTCGCCAGTACCACCTTCATGTTCTTCGACAACAGCGTCTTGATTCTCTTCGCCATTGCCTTGGTCTCTTCCTTCAGGATTCTCTTCTGACGACAAGACCACCACAGGAACCTTTTCTGGCTGTGTTTCCTCCGCCATAGGTTCTTCAGTTGTCTTCTCCACTGTTTCAGCATTGGCCTCATGCTCAGTGTGGGCTTCGTCATTGCCCAAATCTTGCACCTGAGGCCTGCTGAGGTCAGCAGATTCCAGAGTTTCTGAAGTCCTTGGTGGGGAACTTCCAGTAGTTTCCTGAAAAAGAGGAAGAGGACAAATCTTCAGATGTCGAAAGAGATATAATCAAATACTGGTATTTATGCCTAAGTTATAAGGAGGGTCCAATAGATTACCTGTGGATTGGCTTCAGCCCCAGGGCTGGAATTATCACTTTCGACAGGCTGGGTGACTAGAGCGTTCAGTTCCTCCTCAGTTGGTTCTTCGATGACCACTGCAGGTGGCCTAGGCTTCCTCACACCAACTTTTATTCTGACGGTTCGACCTTCAGGAGCTGGAGTAGGAACAGAAGCGTCCTTTGTTAACTTTCGCCTCTTTAAGGGGGAAGGAGGAGAATCACTTTCTTCATCACTCCCCGATTCGATCACAAATGCTGCCCTTTTCTTGGGCGAAGGGGCCTATAAAACCAATAGGAATTCGATTGAATAATTACGTCGAAAATAAAAAACCGAAAGCCAGAATGAAAATAAAGAAAATCTGGTTACCGATGCAGGAGGCCTCCTCGAAGAGCCTTCCCCCTGTTGGTTGCCTGTTGTCTTCGCCGGCGCTATAGTCTTCGCCGGCGGTGGAGGTTTTGTCGAAGGGACCCCTCCTTGTGGGCCTCCTGTAGCCTTCTTGACCAAGGGTTTTCGAACAACTGGAAGCGAAAAGGAAAGTTAACAAGCTAACAGTCGAAGAGAAAGATAAAAAGTAATGTGAGAGTATGAACTTACATTTCTTTACTTTGTCAAATACGAGGACAAAAGACTTCTGCAACTCTGCTGTGAAGTCCTTCTCGTCGAAGAAGTACTCAGCGTAATAGCTTCCCCACCATTCTTCAAAAGATGGCGAACAAAGGAAGTTAAGCTGGTAGTTGAACAGCGAGAGGATGGTTCGACCAGCATATCTCCCAATATGCCTGGTAGCAGCTTCTTCTGTATAATCGTTGCAGAAGTACAACATTGACTTCTCTCTTGGAAAAATGGGAGAAGGCAAGGTTTGGATGATACCAAACTGGCGAGATACCAGGTTTGGTTGATAGGCCAGCAGACTCAGATGAGTCTTAGAACTTTTAAATCGAAGAGGCATAATCCTTGGAGTAAGGAATGCCTCCCACAGTATGGTGTGTTCATCAACATTGGGACCACTCGACTCCTTGGGATGTGGCCTTGTGAACCAAGCTGGCCCCACCTTTCGCTGAGCGAATGGAGCCATAGTCGAAACAAATTCCTTCCTTCGGGCGAACATCAGCACGAAGTTAGTGAAGGTTTGTTGGAACTCTAGCCCATCTTCCACAGGTGTCAGTAGAGCCAGCCTAATCCCTTCGATACGTCTATTAGCTATCGCTGAGGCTTGTTCATTTATCTGAGTCTTCTTGGGTAAGAAAGACTCGAAAGTGGCGTTAAGCCACAGTTGAAGTAACCAGAAAGGCCCAGCGAGTAGCAGACTGTTCCTATCTTCGATATGCTTCAAAAGAGTAACCCCATTGCTGATGGAGTCATAAAGACTGGCCAGAATTAGTTCTGCCAGACAGATGTTCTGACGGCGATGCAGTTGGGTGGCCAGGGTGACCATCTTTTTGGTCACTTGCAGGGACTTCGAACAGAACACGAAGCGAGTTAGCCATAAGGCTAGAAACGCTATGTGTTCAACGTCGGACACTGTGTCTGTCGACTTGTCATGAAAGTGGTTGATAAAGGTGGTGAATGTTGGCTTCGTCTCAGAAAAGCCAATTTGGTCCTCCGACATCTCTTCCGGGTCGAAGTAATCTCCGGTTGGTCGAAGTCCAGTGATGGCTGCTACGTCGAAGAGTGTGGGAGTTAACATCCCACATGGAAGGTGAAAGGTGAAGTGAGAGTTATCCCAGAACAGCATCGAAGCTATAAGCATCTCTGGGGAGTAGTTTAAACCTGTCTTCGACAGCATTATTAGGTCAAAGATGCCCATCTCCTTCCAGACTGGAGTTTGATGTTTTTCCAGCTTTGTTAGCCAAGCAACATAGTCCTGGGTGAGATTAGGGCAAGACCTAAAAACTCTAACACTTCTATTGAAGAAACGAAGGTCGATCTTCTCGTGTGTGGGGTCTTCGTTGTCTTCCGGATCCTTCTTAGCACAAGCTACTGGCTTGAGTTTCTCGACAATGGGAAAGTAGCTCTTGATCTTCAGAGCTTCAGAGATGCTGGGGTTCATGGGTCCAGCCATTGCGAAGATTTGGTTGGAGTATCCAACCGGAATCATCAAGTGACGCGAGTAAGCGTCGCGAACGGAGATATCAGATGGTTCAGGGACCCTTCGTTTCCCTGTAGCGTTCACTACCGGAGCGGTTACAAAAACCTTGGGCTTAGCAAGTTGTTCAGTTGGTGCGTTAGTCTTGGGGGCAGTTGAAGCAGAAGCCATTGTTGAGGATGAAGATGAAGTTGGAAAAGGAAGAGTTTTTCTGCAAAGAGAAACAAGTTTGCAAGAAAGCAAGGGAGTTTGAGAGATTGTTTGCGTGAAAAGTCCCACAATGGGATGTTCACTACTATTTATAGTAGTGGGAGAAATTCCCAATAACGAGGGCATTAAATGTCATTTAATGCTGCAGGGAGTAGTGGGACGCGTGGCAGCATCCTGTTGTTTTGGCCGTTTCTGCAGAAACAGAGAGACGCAGCGTGCGTCCTCGTTTTTTGAATTTGTCATAATGACAAATTATGAAGTGATGTTTTGGTTCTGCACGCCGTACTGACAGTGACGTCCTAGGATCAAATCAATGATGGTTTCTTGGGATTGCCAATAGTTGGTAAAAAGCAACAAAAAGTGCACAAGTTAACTTGTGACTCAGCGTGGACAAACAGGTGTCGAATGGCGTTTTCAAAGAATGCCTTTTTCTTTCAAGAGTCGAAATAAGGCATTCTTGGGGGGCAATTTGTTGGCTCCTAAATTCGACACCTTTGTTTCAATTGATGACAGCCATTAAAAGATGAAAGATGCTTTCGACTGGCTAAGCCTGTCGAAGTGCCCGTCGAAAGATGGCCGAATCCTTAGAAGATTTCTTCCAAGGAAGAGGGCTGATTGCCTTCGACGTCGAAGGAGTTTTCGTCGAAGACGTCTCTTGACGAACGTGTTCGATGGTCCAGAGTGGAGCAGTTTGAAATTCAAAGCTTTGGAGGGAAAACGGTTTCCAGCAGTTACTACGTGCGAACGTGCAAGGATCTGGAGCGTCGAGCATGGAGAACGTGACAAGTGGCTTGATCTCGAAGCAGTGTAACTGCCCGACGGTTACTTGGAATGTTTTTGTATAAATAGGAGTAGACGTGTAGTTTCTCGCGTGTGTTCACAATAGATACATAGTCACTCATTTAGATTCAAGTACCCAGTGTGAGCGAACGAATTGTTGAGAAATGTATGTGTGAAACACCAATTTACTAATTCAAGTCATTTACTTTTCCAGTATTTTACATGCTTTTTCCCTTTAAGATTCCTGTCGAACCTTTACATTCAACCCTCGTTTATTTTACCAAGCCTTTTCCTTTATGCAATTTACTTTAAACAATTTACTTAAAGCCTTATCCACATTAATTAAACTTCAAAATCAACCTATGTCCATAGGATCAATCTGATCGATCCTGCGAGTAACCAAATAAGTAACCATTTGGAGGATCAGCGGTTGTTTACCAAATCCCCAGGTAAACAGCTGGTTGTTGCAAAAAAAAGAAAGAAAATGCTGAAAAAACAAAACAAAAGGTAGCGCTGGGTGTTGAACCCAAGACCCTCATCATACACGCGCGCTACCTTTTCCACTGGGGTGGCTGTACATCTGGTAACATAAACAAAACAAAAAATACATAACACAAGTCATGTCCTGAATATGACTTCATCTTCAACCTCCAGCCTGAACATCTTTAACTTCACCATTTCTCAACAAAAATGAAAGATGCAAACATGAAAGTTGCTCCATTTTTCGATACGAATCCAACCATATAAATATCATAAGCTATAAATCAAAGATGAATGAGAATTTCTAAAAGTACCAAATTCTGACCTAACTTTTTTCAGAGATTCAAACCTAAAATTCTCTAAGCTCAATCAATATAAATGAAATCTATGGATATGTACAGTTTCAGGGTAATGATGTCTATATTTTATCTTCACAAATACAAGCCTAACAATGCCTAAATGAGAAGATAGAAGTTCAGAAAATGTACCTCAAAACTAGAAATTGTGAAATGATTTTGAGCTGCTTTCAAGGAGTTGTGATGATCATGTTAGCTTCCTCAAGTTCCCAGGAAGCTAATGCAATGCTTACTTGATGCTGAGAGTGTTTGAATCATGCTAGAGAAGTCAAGGTGCACGCTCTGTTTTTTAGTTATGGAAGTTGATGAAGATGATGTTACAGCCGTGTAATAGGGTGTGGGATTGTTTGTAGATGATGTTTAGGAACTTTTAGAAGTGAAAAGCCAAGAAACGCACGAGTGGATTCTGAGTTTGGAGTTTTTGGTCAGAATGTGCAACAATGGTGGTTTGTTATGCAGTTATGAGTTTGGGAGAGTTTGGGAGCTTGTGTATTCGTGTCTTATGTTGCAATAGACTTGTATAATTATAAACAAAAGGTATTAGGGTTTCAAGTTAACAGATCTGTGAGATATAGAGTTATGGATATGTTACTTAATTTTGAAGAAAAGTGGAAAACATGGTTTCAAGGCATAGTACAGGCATAATATGAGTTTATTGGAGGCTCTAGACATGTTTCTTTTATCTTTGACATTGCTTGTACAAATGAAACAAGTTGGGAGCTCTATGCATTGACTTTTGCAATAAAGCTTGCTTTTCCAAAATGGAAGTGTTACCTTTGTGCCATTAATGGAATAACCATTTGAACAATGCCTCAAATGCTTGGATCAAAGATCTAACAGTTATGTAAACACTTAATTATGGAGTGAAAGGAAAGTTAGAAGCCTGCAAAGTAAATATTATGCAGCCTAGCACGGATTTGGTTCATGTGTTCATCAAGAAATGGCTTGTAATTCAAGTTTGAAACCCTAACTTCTTGCCTTCGATTCTCCTAGCTCAAGTATGATCTCAATGAGTTATTGGATATTTTGGAAATCTTATAACATCCTCTACAACCTCTATGTTTGACATCTTTGAAGATTCATCTTGGAACTATGTGAAAAATTTCCATGAAGTTAGGTCAAAATCCTGCCTAAACTAAGACAAAATTTCACTAAGTTTTCAAGTTTCATGAGCATGTCTTCTTAAAATCATAACTTGAAATCCATGAATTTATAGAAAATGTTGTGTTCTACAATGTTTTAGATATCATTGAGATCTACAACTTTCATGTCGTAAGTTTCCTTTGAATCATCTTGCATCATGGTGGAAATTTGGCTCAAAGTTATGAAAAAAAAGTGAATTTCCAACACTTAGAAAAATTTCCAAGTTTAGAAATTTTGACTTTTCAAAATGAAATCTTGACTTTTGATTTCTTGATGAAAAAGTTTCATATTTTGACATGTCTTGATGAACTATGACCTTTGATACTTGATTTTGACCAAAAAGTCAAAATTTGACTTTTCAGTATACAGTTGACTTTTCATCAATTGACTAAAATTCATCTGTCAATCAATTAATCTTGAGAGATGTTTTGATCCATTCCATTAGGTCAAAATGAAGTATTTGAAACCTTGAGATCATAACTTAAACCAATCAATCATTTTCTAGGTCAAAAATCAGAAATTGCACCTTCTCAATAAAAACCCTAATTTTGACCATTTTGCCCTTTTGATGGTCTGATCAAATTTCTTGAGGAATTATGGTCCAAACTTGATTAAATTACATATATGAGTTTATAATGTTGATATGGACCAAAAATTATGAAGTTTGACTGTAAATTGACCATAGTTTACTTTTCCCCCAATACAACTGATTTTAGGTCAACTGATCAATTGACTGAGCAAAAATGTGATTCAAGACTTGAAACTTGACATGAGCAATCTTGAGGGCCTAAAATGATCCATGAAAGTCATATGGGACATTAAAAGTCCATTTATCCTTGTGCAAAATCAAACCCTAATTTTCAGTTATCAGTGCTTGAGGAGGTGTTTTTAGCTGATCAACCCTTGTGCAGTCTTAAATTAAAGGACATCTTGTGAGAGATTACGTAAGAAATGAGAGGGCAAATTTTGGGGTACAAAAATACCCAAAAATTTCAAAAATTAATTTGTTTCCCTCCCAAAATTCTACCAACTTCATCTACAAATAATCTGTTTTCATAACACACAAAGGGGAGCTTTTGGAGAAAAAGAGAGGCTGATTTTTAGAGAGAGAACAGAGAGTTTTGAAAAATCAAACAAAACTTTTCTTGTAACTTCTTCTCATACCCATCTTTATTGTCATTTACAAAAACAGAACCTCAACCCATTATCCCATCTTGCAAACACTCCCCAAAACAAGCTAAACATTTCATATCACATAGAGATTGTTCAAGCACAAGAACAGTTTTTGCAGTGCCGTTATCTTCACCTTCTAAATAAAACACAGTATTGTATAACTTGACAGTTTGGAGTTTGGTCCAACAACTTTCAATACAGAAGGAGGTTCAACAGCTTTTTGGAGGTTCATTAAAGTCCACACAATATCTTGAAAAGTGTTCAAACTCAAAACATAAAGTGAAGTTTCAAGGTAAGTCTTCTTGACTTCGCATTTCCCATACATCATCTTTGGTTCATTTGTGAAGATAGAATGTAGTAATCACTGTCCTTTGAAGTTAACCATTTACTTTTTGTTCATTTTTATCAATTATATGTTAAAAACTGACTGATACATGCAAAAGAATGATGATTGAGGAAAAAAACTGCAGCATGAGTTAACACATACCCACATGGGTCGACTCATTCTAGTGACAAAACAGGGTATGAGTCGACACATGGTCTTATGCATCGACTCATACTATTATCCAGGCCCCAAAACATAAGGATTAAAGGTGCATGAGTCGATACAAAACGCATATGTATCAACACATACAGGTGCATGAGACACATCCCATTATGCATCGATTCATACTGAGTTGATTTTGTTTTACATGAGCAAGAAGAGTTACGTGTTGATGCATATCAGCATTGTGTCGACACATAATAGTTAAAAATGCAATTTTTCTTTCTTTTTACTGTCTTTACATTTTTTCACAGATTGTCTTCATTACTGTCTAGCTATTCGATATGGTTGTAATAATTAGACATCTACTTCATCCCTATTTGTAAATTTTACCCCCACTCCCCTAATGATGTAATAGCGTAGGATTTTAATTTCCGAAAATTTATCGCTTTTTATATAATTGTTAGTAATTAGGGTGTGTATGGCAAGATAAAATCAACTGTTAGAAAACCTTAATCTCAAAGACAATGCATGCAATCATATACACTATTCACACATGCACCTCTAGGGTAACCTCGCTTGTTGCCTCGGAAAATAATCATGTCCCTCGAATATGGGCGCTTTAGCAAAGTCCCTCGATAAAAAAGATCGTAGTCCCTCGATGACCCTTCAATATTTCCTTTGGTAAAACGATCTTAGTCCCTACAAAAATTGCTAAAGTGTCTCATAAGTTGCCTTCTATGACTATATGTTTGACCCATGCTCATTCCTTCACATCCAATGATGGGGCTTCTTATCAATCAATGGTAAGGTAGCAACATCTAAAGGAGGAGGAAAATAACAAATACCTTTTGAGTAGGTAGGACGCTCGTAGTTGCTTGCTCACAAACTAAAACCATCTCCACACTCACACTTTCAAAACATCTTCAAAAGAAAACATCTCTTTGAACTATTTTCAAAACCAACACTTTGTATGCATTCTTATAGAGACGAGAATCATTACAAAGTTTGCCGCAATAAAGGCGTTTTCAAAATATTTTCAAACTTACACCAATCACAAACACATCTCAAACAACTTATTTTCAAAGTGATCAAGCAACTAAGAGCCCGTAGATAATTACGAATGAAAAGGGTGCTAACACCTTCCCTTTTCATAACCTACCCCCCGAACTCAAGAAAATATCTCGAAAGTTCTTTCCTGATCTTTTCACTCTTTCCTTTATTGGATAAAAGAAAAAGTCGATGGCGAATCTTGTTATCCGCAACATTTGCAATAAAACGCAAACAACCCAAGTCAATTCTCCCACCGTATCACAGTAGGCAACATCACTTTGGAGTTACTTGCCTCTAGTGATGCCACATAGGAAATATCACAAGGCTTTCACCCGATAGGCTTGTGTAGTCATTACGACATATTTAAACTAATGATCCACACATTTGCGTATGGATGATTGATGGGGTTGTGACACTACACAGGCAACGTCACTTCGATTTTCTCATCATAGATGAAAGTTCACTTAGGATTTATCTGATTCAAATGTGCACGTGCAAGTCTCTTGACGGTTATGCACAAGAGATAACCCATCGAGGGTTTGGTTGTGTGGCCTAGGTAGACAAGCAAAAATAGGAGTATTCAAAACCAAACCGATCCAATAGAAAACCACAAAACTGAACCGAACCAAATCAACATGTATCATGCATATATTTTATCATTTTCTTTGCATGATATTTATTAATTTACAAATCATAAAAAATAAAATATTATTCATTTATAAATACTATTTTTTCACAAAATATATTTTATCGTATTCTTTGTATAATATTTATTTAAGAATGCAATCTTATGTATATCATTCTTTAGATTTAGATAAAATTATAATACATAATTTTATGTATCAAATTATAAACTTATTTTGACAATTATAATTTTTTTTATGGTAATGTATGAACGATTAAATGCAAAATTATATTTTTCTCTATATGTGTATGTATTTCTCAATAATTTTTTTGTAAAAAACTGAACCAATCAAACTAATCCAAACCACATTAGTTTGGTTTGGTTTGGTTTTATTTTTAAAATCCAACTGAACCAAATCGAACAACACGTTTTTTATTGTAGTTTAGGTGATTTTTCACTTCAAAACCGTCCAAACCGCACCGCGAACACCCCTAGGCATAACTTACTTCTGAATTCCTTGTACACGAGTACAAGTCTGCATACTTGCTTGCATTTTAGCTGTGTGCCTGATTGTTTGGTTAATCTCATTGGTTAGTCAAGGGACTTCTAATGCAGATGGTATCCTTGTTGTGCATTTGTATCAGACCGTGAGAAAACCCCAGATCCATGGAGGATCTGTTCGGTTGTATGTACCTTGTAAAATCGAGTGAACCATTAAGATAGGGAGACTCACTGAGATTTAGTAATCTCACCCATTCAAAATGTTATCTTTTCAGGTTGTTTGAGGCAGGACAAAGACAAGGGTAAGATGGCTTAGCTTGCGGCGATGTTTCCTGACTATGTTCTACTACTTCTTTTTGGATCTTTCCGCTTATGTAATTTTGGCATTATGTATTAGTACATTTTAGGATTGTATCTTTTGGCTATGATATTTTCAAATTTTGTTTTATATACTGATACTTATCCAATTTCGTAATTTATATATGATATTCATGTACCTTTATGATACCATACACATATTATCATAGACATATATGTGTGGGGTGTTACACTATATCAAGTAGCGCAACGGTTAAGCATTATAATTTAGAACAAGAGGTTGAGTGCCAATTTTTATAATTAAAATATATTATTTTAAAAAGTGCCACAATATTATATGATGGACTCGAACCCACATATTGTAGATTTTGAACTAACATATTTACCACTTGAACAACCATGAACCTTAAAGAATAAAAAGTTTATTTATAGTTATTGAAATCATAAATTCTTCGGCCAACGTTAAACAGTTAAATATTTTTATAATAAACTTTGCAATATAAATAAATAATTAATTAAATATAAAAAATATATTATTAAAATATTTCTAAATAATTTTTTTTAATTTTTGTGTTATTTATAATTTTAATAAAATGATTTTTTGATTAGGATCTATTTTAAAAATTGGAACCAAATCTTTAAATTTTTTGAGACGAGGAATTAAAATCAAGAAGAGGAATTATAAAATCTAATGAATAGTATGTTGCCATGTCATTTGTGTGATTTTAACGAACTCTACTTTTGTGCTACGTATCATTATTCTTTAAAAACATTCAATTTGTATAAATTCACATTTAATTAAAATTAAATTTGAATACGTTGAAATAAGCATGTACTAATTCAATTTTCGTTGTATCATAATCGGATGAATGCGCACTAACATGAAAGATAAATTATTTCATTAAATTTCATCAATAAAATTCAAAGGGTTTCCAAAGTTTTAAAGGCAACTCTTATTTGCGTATTATTCATAAACGTGTATTGCATAATACAATAACAATATTAATGACAACAACACTGGTTATCTGCGGTGAAAATATTACAAAAACCACGATTCTTATAACCCATATCAAAGCAAAATTTATTGCACTTTTCGACATCTCTACAATCCCCATGACAGAGATATGGATCTTTCCAACTAGTTGTGAAACCTGTGACAAAAATAAAGTTAAAACAAGGGAATAAACCACCAAAATGACTTTAACAAAAAAATTATTATTGATCTTTGATACATTTGTCTTCTAAATTTTATAAATATTTAAAATTTATAAGATATGAATTGTTCAATCTTACTCATCTAAAAAAATCAAGGTTTTTCTATTTTTGAAAAACTAAGACGAAAAAAAGAAGAGAAAACAATGTCTAAAATATAACTACAGATATAAATCAAACTTGTTCCTATTACCTGAAAGCAAAATAAAAATAATGTAAAAAGTCAAGTAAAATATGAGAGACCATCATTGTGTAGGATTAATTTCACCTTATATTTTATTTCTTGTTAGATGAATGAAGCACTAGTATGTTTATTATACACATGTATATATATTGGAATCAATAAGTATTTAAAGAAATTCAAATTCTTATTTAACTTTTTTGTTATACTAGTAAACTATTTCATTCAAGCGATCGTATTCATCTACAAATATCAAGGTTTTTTTGGTATTGAAATACTAAGAGAAAAAAAAAAGAGAAAACAATATTTAAAATGTAATTAAAAAGATAAAATCAAACTTGTTTCAATTACCTGAAAGCAAAATGAAAATAATGCAAAAAGTCAAGCAAATACGAGAGATCATTGTGTAAGATTAATTTCGCCTTATACTTTATTTCTTGTTAGATGAAGGATGTACTAACATGTGTATTATACACATGTATATATATTAGAATTAATGAGTATTTAAAGAAAGTTAAATTCACATTTAACTTTTTTTGTTTGACTAGTAAAACATTTGATGAGAGAGAAAAAAAACAAATTCTTTGGCTTAAATTCACTTAATATTTTATTTCTTGTTAGCTAAAAGACATACAAACATCTTTATTATAATTATATACATGTAGGGTCCCGTTTAAGAGAGACACAATAAAATTAAAGACCGAATAAAATATATGTATCATATATTATTTTAATAGAGTCTTTAATGACACAATATGATAAGTTAATCCTTAAACTTATCCTATCTTACCTCACTAATTCAAATTTTTTATCAAAAATTTGAGTTGGATTAGGGTCCGACAGGATAGGATAAGAAAAAAATTAACTAATATATCCCTATAAAATATAATTTAAAATAAAAAATTAAATATAATAAAATATAAATAAATATTCATTTAATCAAAATTAAAAAAGTCTTAATAGTTTATAAATATTTATAATATTATCATATTTGGTATCCTATGTGAATCAAATATATGATAAGATGATTTTTATCTTGTCTTTATCATATCATATCCTTATCCTAACTTATATTATATCATATCTTTATTATATGCTACGCACCAGACAAACCTATTTATTAAAAACAATATGTATTTAAGGAAATTCAAATTAACATTTAACCTTTTTTTTACTTATAAACTATTTCATTCAAGAGAGTAAAAAAGAAAGATCAATTTCTTTATTTTAATTTCATCTTATATTTTATTTCTTATTATATGAAGGACGGTCAAACATATTTATTATATATATAAATATATATTGGAAACAATAAGTATTTAAGGAAAGTCAAATTCACATTAACTTTTTTTTTTATTAGTAAACGATTCAAAAGAAGAAAAAACGTAAAAATCAATTTTTTTTAATTTTACTTTTATATTTTATTTTTTGTTAGATGAAGGACGTATAACATGTTTATTATAAACATGTATATATACTCTGGAAACAATAAATATTTAATTAAATTTTTTTTTATTGGTAAACCATTTCATTCAAGAGAGAAACAAATTATTTTACATGTTTATTAAAAATAATTTTTATAAAAAATTATTCAAAACACCTTTAATTTTAAATGATTTTTTAAAATTGTGATATTTAAAAGAAACAGGGTCGGCCATTTACCGGCGCAACCAGCTATATAGCAATGAGCGTGGGAGTACGCTTCGCCGCATGAGAAGAAGACAGTGTCAATATTATAAAATTAAAGGCTGGTATAGTTATCACTTATCATCACAAATCTGTTTTTTAACCAAAATATAATAATATCAAGAAGCCTACTTTATAAGGGTACCCATCATAAAAACCTTGTCCTATACCTATGCATTCATATATTTCATATATTCGTCATATATTTCATATATTCGTCATCCGTTTCTTTTTATTTGTCTTATTCAGAGGGTACAAAAAATAATAATAAAATCAAGATCTCGGTGACTGTCTTTAAAAATGGATACCAAAGGGAACAACTTATCCACGTCAATGCATCAAACATGTCTGAAATCAAAGCCACAAAAGGGAAATAATATTCTGAAGACTTTCTCAAGCTTTATCAAGCAAAGGTGGATGGTTTCAAGAGTAGACATTTGCAGGCGCACCTAGAAGATTTATTTCCCTTTGCTTAATTTCATGTAAACAAGTCTTAGTTTAAGATTGTAATATTCTTCAATATCTAGATTATGTTACCTTCAATAAAGGCGTTTTGTTTCCACATCTCGTATTCATATCTATTTTTTAAGCTGGTCACCGAATAAAAAGAGAGAAGCATGTACCCAAATGAATAAGACATTTAAAACAAGTAAACATTACATGTTCATAATCATACGTATGCATGCATTTATAAACACCCGCATATCACATCAAAACTCATTTTTTTCAAAAAAATCTCTCTAGTTAAACCATTGATAGAAGAAGATCACCACCTCCTTGGCCTCCATATCAAACAAGGGCCTTCCAACAAAAAGCAATGGAGCATATCGAGGAAACTCAGGCTGCATTCAAAGAGGATCTCGACCAAGTAAAGGGTGATGTAAGTTCAATGAAAGGAGATCTGAGTTAAGTTCTCCTAGCTTTGAAGAACATCATTAACAGGTGGGATTAGATTCCCAGGGTAGCTTTCAAAGAAGTAGCCCAAATAATTGGTTGTAAAATCAAGCTTCTCAAATGCACTGTTGTTTTGATAAAGACAAACCATTTTTGACAATAAGTTAAAGATTATTGATCAAGCTAAAAGCATCTGTGGATGAAGTCTTTGGTTCAAGCACTTAGAAAATTTCAAGGTATAATGATAATACTTACTTTGAACTTAAGACATAGATGCTCAATGGTTAAAAGAAATATTTTATGTTGTCCAACTTTTACTCAAGTTTTCTAAGCAAAAATTCATTTTTTACTTGGGTGCAATCGATTTGTATATTGGTGCAATCGATTGCATGCTTCAATTTTTCAAAACATTAGCTACTGTTTCTAAGTGCAACCGATTTGCATGTTTGTGCAATCGATTGCTCTTAATCAATTTTTTCTACTGACTTCAAGTGCAATCGACTTACACACTTGTGCAATCAATTGCTCACTCAAAATATTTGAATTTCTAGTTGTTAAAACCCCGTGCAGTCGATTTACACAAGGGTGCAATCAATTGCATACTGAACAATTTTGAAAAACAGCAGCTTTACTCATGACTGTTCATAACACCATTTCATGGAAACCTTTCACTCAATCTTGGCAATTGTTCATGATTCATTTGCAGAATTATATGCTGTTTCAAAAGGGTGCTATGAACATATAAATACTCATTTTCAAAATCATTTTAAGCACCTCTTCCAATCATATTTTTATGAATTTTCAAAAATCAAACTCAAGCTTTTATACACTTTCATACACAAGTTTTCTGCACACTTTCACATATTATCAACCAGAAAACTTTGAGCATTATATATCTTGAGTCATTGCATACTATTGTTATTGGAAGAGAAGATCAATTCATTGATAAAATCACTCAAAGTGATCATTGCTACTCAAACTCACTCAAATCAAATATTGCTATATACTTGCTTATTTTTCAGAATTGTTGAAAATAAGTTAAAGTGGTTTTGTAATCTTGTTTTTCGAGGATTGTTGGATACAAGTAAAGTCACTTTAAGAGGATTGTTCTCATTGTTGACATAGTGAAAATACAAGAGGATTATTCTTGGTCCAAGAGGATTGTTCTTGGTTTTGAGTAGTTCTTGTTTAAGTTTTCCATAATAAGGAAATCTCTTTCATGTTGAAAGGGGATTTGAGTACTCTCGGACTGTGAGGGGAACCAGGATATATTACTTGTGTCTATTTATTTTTCTTCACTTTACTATTTCATAAACTCACCATAAACCAGAAAAATAATATCCATCATCACTAAAACCAGAAAAATTTTAAAGCAACTAATTCACCCCCCCCCCCCCCCCCTCCCCCCTCTCTTAGGTGCACTTCGTACTTACATTGGTGCATCAAGCAGTCACCAACTAAGAAAAGAGGCCGAAGCAGGAATTCAAAAGTCTGCCATGGCCCAATAAGAGACCAGAGAAGCTGAAACTAAAGGGTTTGTCCCACCTCCATCAAAATCAGGGGTATCACATACCCTACAAATTTCAATTAACAATGCAGACAACTACTTGGACCTGTAATACGAAGACCATGACCCAGAGGATGCCAACCAGGCACCCTTAAAAATGACTGGTACTCAGGATGTTGATAGTTCACTGAAGATGAATCAGTACAAAGCTATGGAAGAAAGATTGAAAGTCGTAGAGGGTTTTGATGCCTTCGAGGTAGACGCTCTCAAAATGGGCCTATTTCCTGATGTGGTAATTTTGCTGAAGTTCAAAGTATCTAACTTTGAAAAATACAAGGGGCTCACCTATCCAAGAAATAATTTGCACATGTATTGCAGGAAGATGCATGCCCATGCCCACGATTAGAAGCTGATGATTCACTATTTTCAAGATAGCCTGAGTGGGGCGTCTTTAGACTAGTATATGCAATTGGAGCAAACACATATTCGAACTTAGGCAGATCTTTCTAATGCGGTCTTAAACCATTACAAATATAACCTGGACATAGCACCTACCCGCATGCAACTCCAGAATATGTCCTAGAAGAAAGAAGAGTCCTTCAAAGAGTATGCTCAGAGGTGGAGAGAGATGGCATCCCGTGTGCAACTTCCGATGTTGGAAAAGGAGCTAGTAGACATGTTCGTGGGAACCTTGTAAGGGTTGCATTATGATAAGATGGTTGGAAGTATCTCTTCGAGATTCGCAGATCTAGTGACTATCGGAGAAAGAATCGATACTGGAATAAAGAATGGGAAAATAACAGGGGGACCATCAAATACCCCTACCATTCAAAAAGGCCTGTTTCAAACTATCCCAAAGGAAAAGAGGGAGAAATTAATGATGTAGCCTCACAACCAAGGGCACAACAACCATTAATGATTCCACAAGGGAAGCAGCAAGGCAGAAGGCCGCAAAGAAATTTTGATCCACTTCCGATGCCACCCAGTCACTTATTACAACACCCGGTCAAGGCATTCTTGGTGGAAATTAAGCCTCTAGCTCCTCCAGTCGGGCCACTCCCGCGAAGGTACAATGCCGACGCCAGATGCGAATACCATGCTAACTCTCCAGCGCACACCATAGAGCAATGTTGAGCATTCAAGCATAAAGTTTAGGATTTGCTAGAATCTAAAGACTTAACTTTAGAGAAGCCCAACATCAAATCAAACCATATGCCTCCGCACGGTGGACCAATAATAAATGAAATCAAAGTAGTCACTGGCTTTGGGGCAAGCAAACGAGCAAAAACCCCGATAAACTTGCTGAAGGAATACTTGTTCGAATGTGAATTCTTGTTGGAACATAATGAAGCCTTGGAAAGAACTCTACAAATGCTAGTAGACCAGGGGATAGTCCAATTCGGACCATACCCTAAAGAAAATATGTATCTACTCTGAAGGGTAAAGCATATTTTCCTTCGATCTAAGAGACCTTTATCAACAAGGGAATAGAGCACCGCGGACATGTGACAATGATATCCAACAAGGTCAACACCAAAAAAGAAACTAACTTAATCCGAGAATGCGCCTCAAGAGAAGAACTCAAAAGCTGGACTGCCGTGGAGATTCCCAAGATCTTTTTCTTTCCTAAGTAATTTTTCTTGTTTTTGAAAGAACCTATGTCAAGCCCGAGGCATAGGGGTTGCTTGTAAGGGTTCCCCCATTTTGTTTAAGACAATATTTATAATTAATAAAAGTTATATTTTGTTTTAAATTAAGATCCTTGTTTTTCTCTCGCATTTATTCCTTAAAATTAAAAAATGGCAATACTTTCTTTGCATATGCATTTTCAAAAGTTCATATACTAAAATCTGCACCAAAACATGATAAAGGTGCATATCTATGCTCAAAACCACCGATAATGCTACTGCTGTGATCCAATATAATTTTGATGCTCCCATCAACCAAGCTAAAGAGGAAGATGATGAAGATCTTGAAATTTCTGAAGAAGTGGCAATGGAAATAGGACAAAAGGCTAACAGCATACAACCATATCAAGGGGCTATTAAGACCATTAATCTGGAACAAGGGAAGATCCTAAAGAAATCAAGCTAGGGGTATTGCTAGAGTAGAGTGTCAAATAAAGGCTGATCAAATTATTGCATTTATCTGCTTGGTCCTACAGAAACATGCCAAGGTTAGATACAGACATTGTGGTGTACAAACCACCTCTCAAAGAAGGTTGTTCGCCAGTTAGGCAAAAATAAGTGACTGCGAAATACCAAGACCTGACAAAGGATCCGATTCAGGGGCACGTTGGGAACTCACGTTCGACAGAGCTTCAAATGCACTGGGGCACAATATAGGGGCGGTTTTGACTTCTCCAATGAATTATCACAAGCCCTATACTGCAAGGTTGTGTTTTGACTGTACTAACAACATTGCCGAGTACGAAATTGCATACTGGGACTGGAAGCTGCCACTGATCTAAGAATTAAACACCTCGGAGTATTTAGGAGACTTCACACCAATCAACGGAAAATGGGATGCTAAACATCCAAAACTGAATCCTTATCGGGGTCATGTTTTAAAGTTTGATGTGAAATTTACAGAGATCACTTTCAATCACATCCTATGAGAAGAAAATCAAATGGCAGGCGCCCTGGAAACTCTATCAGCTATGTTCAAAGTAACTTGGCCAAACCACGGACCACGCATCATAATCAGACACTTTGAAGATCCCACAAATTGCCTTGACATTGAAGAAGGACTGGATAACAAGCCTTGGTTTTACGACATCAAGGAATACCTCGAAAAACAAGAATATCTAGAAAATCCCTCTATCATTGACAAACAAATTCTACGAAAATTAGCCTCGAAATTCTTTCTGAATAACGGTGTACTGCACAAGAGGAACTACAACATAATCTAGTGTTCAAGAAGATTTTGCTGCCTCGACTCGATTCACGTGTTAAATGGACACCCAACTATGAAGGTTTATACGTAGTCAAAACAAAATTCTCTGGTGGTGGTCTTATCTTCACAATAATGGATGGGGAAGAACTACCGCATCCGGAAAATTCAGACGCAGTCAAAAAATACTATGTATAAAAAGCTCACTAAGTTCGAACCCTAAACGGGGGACTTAGGAAAAAAGGAGCGTCCCGGTGGATCGAAAATCGTAAAGGGTGATCCAGGCAAAAATTAGGGGCATATAAACAAAAAAATTATCCCCGTGGATTGAAAACCCGAAAGGGAAATCCAGGCAAAAATTAGGGATTTCATACAAAGAAATAAAGAACAAAAAGATTGCGACTAAGAACCACGAAGGGAGAGGTGGATTTGAATCATACAACTCAGAAGCAAAGGAGATAGGAGCCATTAAAAGGACATTGGGGAAACAACAGTAACAATTATCATTTTCAATTCCAGTTATAGTTTTAAAAATTTCTGTAATTACCTCTTTTAAGGAATTACATCTGGTAATTTCTCCTATTCAGAGGCATAATCAATAAAACATTTCACTTTTTGTTTTCACCTTTCAAATTGTGTTTTTTCTTTTCTCATACTTGTTTGCAAAATACTACGATTATTGCTTGTGAATATTGTTTTGAAATCATTTCGGGGAATTAACAAATAAAAGCATTTTACAAAACATTAAAAAAACATTTTGGTTAGAAAAACATCAAAAGAAAATCCACGTCTATGTCTATACACATGTCTACTCCCGCGTCTACGCTCACAACACAAAAGTCTGCATCCAGCACATACGTCTACACCCATGCCCGCACTTACAACATAAAAGTCTACGCATATGCCAAATACACATGTCCACACCTACGTCTACGCCTACGCTTGCACGTACAACACAAACGTCTACGCCTACGCTTGCACGTACAACACAAACGTCTACGCCTACGCCTGCACCTCTAACATAAGAAAAATAAAAAAATTGCTAATATTATTCGCCGCGTTCAAATCAAATTCAACAAGGCTACGACAACACAACATTCAACGCCAGGGAATTGGTAATTCAAAACCAATAGTTTAAAGGAGAGAATGCCATAAACAATCTTCATAACATTTCAAGGCATACACGCATTTTACATACACAGACATTACACACACATTTTTCATACATACAAACATTCAATACACATACGCTCAAGGTTCCACACATCATACATCATACATACACAGGGTTCCATCTCAATATCAGACATTGTGACACGGTGGCAGAACTGACTGTTATACTGGTTTTGCATTTGTGTTCGCAAATGTTGCGGTAAGCAAGAGTCGCCACCGACTTTTCTTTTATCCAAATTAAGGAAAGGGTGAGAAGAACAGAAAAATACCTTTTCGAGAATTTTCTGATTAAGGGGGGTAGATTATGGAAAGGGAAGGTGTTAGCACCCTTTCCAACCATAGTTTTCTACGGCCTCTTAGATGCTTAGCTCATTTTTGAAATACCTTTGTGCTTTTGTGTGATTTTGAAAAGTATTTTGAAAATTCCTTAGTGCGGCGATTCGCTTTATGATAACTCTTGTATCAGTCCTCAAGAGTGTTGATAAAGCGTTTTTTGAAAGTGTTTTTGAAATGTCTTGTGTAAATGTAAAAGTTTGTTTTGAGCAATCATTTAAGAGCTATCTACTTTTACTCAAAAATTTTCGTTCTTTTACTCCTATCCTTTAGACAGTGATATCCTACTATTAGTGAGTAGGTAGCCCTATCATTGGATGTTTGAGAGACATTCGAAGGTACGTACAATTATAAAGGCAACATATGGAGATTATTTAGCAAATTTGTTTAAGGGACTAGATCATTTACCGAAACGCAACACTATAGGGTCATCGAGGGACTATGATCTTTTGATTTAAGGGCCTTTGCTAAAGCGTCCCCATTTTCGAGGGACATGACTATTTTATTTTCCAAAAGGCAACTAAAGTGGGCGTACCCTAGAGGTGTATATGTGCAAGTGATTCAATTCGGTTCATTTATCTTTGTTATTAGGTTTGCTAGCGCTTTGTTTCCAGTCTTTCTATACAAGCCTAATTACTAACAGTTAATATTTTACAGAAATTTAAAGTGCGGGAATCGTAAATCCTACGCTATTACAAGGCTTTAGGGGAGGGGGTATTTACACGTCCAAAAGCTTGGAAGGAAAATAAAGAAAAAAAAGCAGTAAAAGCCCTAGCTTAATCTATTACATACAGTCAGCAGATACATTAATATAAAAAATAGGCGAAAATAAATAACACGTGTGAAATGGAAAGAGACGTCTAAAACCCTAAAAAAAAATCTAAGTAAAAGAAAATATTTGGTTTTTGTTTATTCTAAGAAAATACTTAAATTAAATATAAATTTAATTAACAAGAATAAATACTAAATGAATTTAAACCTAATTCTAATATTTTTGTATTTTATTAAAAAAATATTGGATGAAATAAATCTAATTCTAATTGATTTTAAATTGATAAAATAAAGTCAAAATAAATAATTTAATTAATTTACAAAATTAAAAATTAACTTAAGAAAACCTAAGTCTATTTTTTTTTTATGATTTGATAAAACAGGATTTAAAAGTGAAATATAAAACAAATAAAAAAAGCTAAAAAGAAAAAATTAAAAGATCAAGTTGAGCCTGATAGACAAAGCAAATAGGGGGTGCGCTGGAATTTGTTAGGCCCATGTATGAGGGAGCCCAGAGGCTGCATGGATCCAGTGAGAGGATCCTTTGAATGTCCATGATGGGGGTGCATATTTGATGCACTTGGATCTGGCTGCGTTGACATTGGAAGGCATGGATCTTATGGCCTATGGTGTGCATGTATAGTCTAGCTGCACTAGATCTGCAAAGAAGAAATGGAAAAATAATATGCAAGAGGCAGGGGTCGAATCCCTAACCTCTCACACACGCAACGCCTTAACACTCACACACCCAACCGTTAGGACGACTTTACATCCGTTAATATGTACACAAAGAATGTATATAATATAAAATAAGTCCAAATACTGATTTGTCACGAACGCACTCCAGTGGGGTCCAGGTGTTTGAATGGACCAATCATTGCACCCCTTTTTTCCAGCCTCAGTCAGCGCCAGTCAAGCCATCGGAGGTGGTGGATCCAGTCATCCCCTCCAGTTGGCCAAAACCCCAAACCTGCGAAATTTCAAGAAAACAAGCATGGAAATAACCCTATTGAACTAATTAGACCCTTGCGAACACGATGGCACGGTTGGTTTGTCCTGTAGAGGCTTGTATTTTGAGATACGAAGCTTGGTAGAAGCTTTTCCCTAACAATGGAAAAGCTTCATCCATACATTAAATCAACCATGTGATGGCTCTAAACATGCATAATCATCAGTATAAACATGAATATGCACATGGAAATCATTTATCTTGCATAGTAAAAAGTTTCTAGTTCAAGGAAATATACCAAACCGGTGACACTCAGAGGAGAGATCATGGGCACGTTTTTACTTGATCGAGGGTTGGAATAAACTCCTGGAAACCTTAGGGTGATAATGGAACGCCTGGAATGGACTGAGTATGGATGGATCAGTGGTTTCGAGTTTGAAAACTTTATGGATTTTTTTTTGCAATTTTTATGGTTTCTTTAGGCAGTGTGTATGCATGCATAATACTTGCACATGGCTTGTATATATATAGTAGAGGAGGGTGCAAGGTTGTAAGGAAATAATCCAAGGCATTAAGGTCATGTTTAAATCCATTATTCTCATTTTAAAAAATTTCCAAAACTTGAGATTTCATGCCATGTTGGGACTTGGATGTACTTGGACACTTCTTGCACGAATTTATGGGCTTCTAGGCAAGACAAAACATCAGTCCCAATGCCAAAGCCCATCTCTATTTATCTTGTACAATTTATTTTATATTTATTTGAAATAGATCAAAATAAATATTGACAAAATAAATAAAAATTATAAGGAAATGTAAAATTGAGATTAGAGGTCCCCTACAAGGTTAGGAAGATGTTTGAAGTCCAAGAAATTAAGCCATTGACCTAAAAGTTTAAGTTTGCTCAATTCACAATTCTTGAAATTTTCAAAATTTTCCCAACTTGGGCAAGCCATAACTTTCTCAATTTTTATATCATGATGATGATATAGGACTTTTTGGAAATCCCAATATGTCTACTTCAATCCTGCTTTTGATCAATTTTGCATTTGAATAATTTATCTGTATGTAAAAGGTCTTGGCAACAAGTGTCTTTTGTTGACTTTCTGAAAATGACCTGTAATGTATGAGCTTTTATCTTTCAAATGGTTCATTTCTTGAACTTGAGGGAAAAATAGAAGTTGAAGGGAATTGGATTCTCTTCAAAATTAGATTTGGTTGGGGAAAATGGATGAAGTATATGAAAGTTATGCCTGGTCAAAGTTCAGTTGATTTTTCCTATAGAAACCCTAATTTAGCAATTCTTGACTTTTGATAGATTAGGAGAATTTATTGAGGAATCATGATCAACCCTTGATAAAATGATGGATATAACTTCAAAATGTTGATGTTTACCAAAAATCTTGAAGTTTGACTGTACATTGGTCACATTTGACTTTTGACCTAGTACAGTTGATTTTCAAGCATTTGAGCAATTGACTAAGTAAACTTGTAGTGTAAGGCATGAAATTTGTCATGGACAATATTGAAGACATATTAGGACCATGGAAAACATTTAAGACCTTTGAAGCTCACATATCTTGGTGAAAAGTGAAACCCTAATTAGAAGTTCATTTCTTAGGAGGAGAATTTTTCTAGTCAATTCTTGGTCATCCTTGAGCAATTGGGAACCTCAATGAGCATGTCTTGAGTAAAAAAATGGGAGGGAAAATTTTGGGGTACAACAAACATCATACACATGTATCATACAACAAACTAACAATCTCACCCTCGATTCAATCATCTAAAGGGTCAATTAACAAAACACTTCTCCTACGATTCAACCCGTCACCTAAGTCTCCATGATGTGACGCGTTCAGCCCATCACCTAAGTCTCCACGTAGTGACGTGTTCAGTTCATTACCTAAGTCTCCATACATTAATGCACGACGCTTGGTGTGATACGGTGGGAGAACTGACTTGAGGTTTTGCGTTTGTGTTTGCAAATGTTTCGGTTTAGCAAGAGTCACCACCGACTTTTTATTTTATCCTAAGGAAAGGTCAAAAAGCACAGGAAAGACCTTTGAGATGTTTTCTTGGATTCGGGGAGTAGATTATGAAAAGGGAAGGTGCAAGCACCATTTTCATCCATGGTTATCCATGGGCTCTTAGTTACTTGTTTAGATCACTTGCTTTTGCTTTTCAATTGTTTGAAATGGTGCTTTATGTGTGGTTTTGAAAGATGTTTTGAAAAGAGGCCATCATTGTGGCAACCTTTGTAATGATTCTTGTTTGAATGTATACAAAGGTGTTTTTGTCTTTTGAAAAGATTTCAATGTTTGAAAGTTTGATTTGAGAAATTTTTTGAAATTGTGTTGTGAAGTGTGTTTGAAAATAGCAAGGATGTTTTTGCAAGTTTTGATCAAGTAACTAAGAGCTATCTACCCTATTTTACTCAAAGATCTCTCCTAATGTTTTTTTAAACCTTTTGACAGTGTCATTTCACCATTGCATTTGGTGAACAATCTTGTGTTAGGATGTTAAACGGGACAGGCGTGGGTCATCGTATAGACCATGATAGCAATTGTGTCAAATATTTTGGCAAATTTTTGAGGGACTTGATCATTTTTGTTTAGGCAACCAAGATAGCGTCATCGAGGGACTATGATCTTTTGTTTTGTTTTTATTTTGCCAAAGTACCCAACGTACATAACATGACCCATTTTTGAAGGCAACAAGTGGGTTTTAACCCTAGGGGTGCAAGTGTGTATTGTGTTTGATTTTCATGCATTTTTGTCTTTGATTAGGTCAAGCTACTTGTTGATTTTGATTTTTGCATACAAACCCTAATTCTCTAATCATGGCATAATTGAAAGCGTAAAGTGCGATAATTAAAAGGGCTAAGCTATTACAACATGATTATGGGGATGGGGGTACAATCTTTGAATGGGGGTATTTGAAAGGAAATATAAACCCTAATTTACTATTACATCCAAATTGAATTCAAATGCATAAATAATAAATGGACAATATTTAAATAAACAAAATAAATAAATATATCAAATGAAATGAAATATGCAAAAAAGGTTTTTGTTTACTTATGTATGTAAAAATATTTAATGTGAAAAATAAAGAAATAAATAAAAAGATTTATTTTTATTAGGTAAAGGGTAAAACCCTAATTTTCTTTAAGAAAATAAATATGTTAATTATTTTATTTATATACAATAAAAATAAAATATTATATGTAAAAAAGTAAAAAAAGGTATTTATTAAGTATATTTAATAATAAAAACTAAAGTGTAATATTTTATATTTTTATGCTAAAATATCTAATAAAGTATGATTTATATATTATTTATAAGTTTTAATAAATAAGATAAAAGTATTTAAATTATTTTCTATAAAAATAAAATGAAAAATAAATGTGAAAAAAATTATGAAAATATTTTTGAGCATTCTTTATATTTGGGAATAAATAAATAAAGTCAGAAATGAAAATAAAAATTCAAAAATATAAAAGTACAAGAAATTGGGCCAGGGGGTGCAAAAAGAAAAAGGGGGGTGTCAAAAGCAGCCAGGCCAAGCCCAACCCAAAACTTCACCTTCAACCTCTGGCTTTTGAAAAAACGCGCGCGTGCCCTGTACAAACTACCAGATCCTGTATACGAGCTCTATTGCAAAAACACATAACATCAAACTTGTAGAGAATTTCAAGACGATTCCAACCATATAAATAACTTGTCTTAACTCTCAAACACCAGAGAGAATTTCTCTGGCCCTAAAATCTGACCTAGTTTTTTCAGTATGTTCATGGATGAAATTCTCTTAGCATGCTTAATATAAATGAAAACTGAGCATATGTACAACTTCATGGCAATGAATACTACATTTTTTATTCACAAACCTAAAGCTAAATGTTCCTAAATAGAGAGATAGGAAGTGGAGAAAAACCTATTTCAGATGACTTCGTGTAGGGAAATGTAGTGCTTTTCAACAAGGCTTGAGATGTCTGGGAGCTTGCTTGAACTTCACTTGACCTTCTCTAATAGCCTGCTTGTCTTGAATGTCCTTGAATCAGCCTATAGAACTCAACCTGCACAAGCTCAAAATGAAAATGGCAAACACTGTAAATGAAGTTACAGTTGGTGTTTGAGGTTTGGGATAGCTTGGATGAGTTGAATGGAAGGTGTTTGAAGTAACTTGGGGCAAAACGCACAAGCCAAATGAGCTATGGAACTCAAGTTGCATGTTCTGTCCTATTTTGCAAAGGGAATGTGATTTCTGACTATGGGGAATTTAGAGGCTCTAGTAATCGTGTTTCTGGCTCAGAGGAGTGTGAGAAAGATGTTCAAACTGTTTGCATAAGCTTATTTTGGCTGGTGTTCAAGTTCTAAGGTTTTGGACAAATTTCTTGTTTTTGAAGTAAAATGTGGAAGTGATTGGAGCAGGCCTGTACAGGCTATCCTTATGCTTGCATACTTTGCTCTTGGCCCCTCCAACTTGTGGATTTGATCAGCTGCAAAAGATTTGGATCAATGCTCAAGAAATCAGTTTTGACATAAAGCATGATTTAAGCAAAAATGGAAATTTGCCTTTTTCTACTTAGGGCTTAATTTTGTGTACAATGTCCAAATGACCAAAAAAAAAAGCTTAGACTGATGGATTTGCATTTAATTATGGATTGTGAAGTGGTTTAGAGGCCTGTAAACTAGTGTAAGGCACGCTGACTTGAAATTGCAACTTGCATGAACATGAATATGCCATGGATGAAAAGTGAGTTTTTGCCAACTTCAAGCCTTCAATTCTCCCTAACCACAAATGTATTTGAGGAGTTCTTAGACAATTTGGAAAGCTTGCAACATGATCTATAATACATATGTGAAATGAAACTTGAGATTCCAAGTGGAACTATGTGAAAAATGGCCAAGAAGATAGGTCAAAATCCTGCCTAAACTAGGGCAAAATTTCACTAAGTTAAAAGTTTTAGGGACCCTTGTTCCAAAAATCATAGCTTGAGATCCAAGCTTCTTTTGAGAAAACTTTGTGAATCAAAGTTGTATACGTTGTGGAGGACTACAACTTTCATGTTGGAAGTTTTGTTTGAATCCAATTGCATCATGGTGAAAAAGTGGGGCAAAGTTAGGAAAAATTAAGAAAATTTCATAACTTAGAAAAATTCTAAGTTATGAAAATTTTCAACTTTAAACCCTAATTTGCAATTTTGGGTTCCTTGATGAACAAGTTTCATGTTTTGACACATCTTGATGAAAAATGACCCTTGGCTCTTGATTTTGACCAAAAAGTCAAAGTTTGACTTTTCAGTGTACAGTCAAATTTTGATTAGTTGACTGAAAAATTCATCTGTCAATCCAATGTAATTGAGGTCTTTTGAACTTGTTGAATAGGTAAAGATGATTTACATTGAGTCCTTGAGTTCATGCTTGAACCCAATTTGCCATTTGGCTAGGTCAAAAGTTAGAAATTGCCTTTGTATAGTCAAAACCCTAAAATGACCATTTTGCCCTTTTGGTGATCTGATCAAATTTCTTGTGGAGTTGTGGTCCAAACTTGATCAAATGGTTCATGTGAGTTCATAATATTTATGTGGGTCAAAATTCATGAGGTTTGACTGTAAATTGGCCACAGTTGACTTTCCCCCCAATACAACTGATTTCTAGGTCAACTGTCCAATTGACTGGGCAAAATTTTGATTCAAGGATTGAAACTTGGTATGGACAAGCTTATGAGTCCAATATGGAGTATGAAAGTCAATTTGAGCATTGAAGGTCCAAAAATCACTGTGCAAACTCAAACCCTAATTTAGGTCATCAGTGCAAGGAGATGTCTTGAGCAGAGCAAACCCTAGCTTGATCTTGAGTCCAAAGAGACTTGTGATGAGAAATGTTGATAAAAAGAGAGGGAAAATTTTGGGGTACAATATTTTCCCCTGTTCAATCTTCTTGAACCTGAAGAGTTAGATTGGCAAGTTTGCCTTTCGTGACTCGAAGGTAAAAGAGGATTGGACACTAGAGTGTCCGTAAATTTGCACTCGTCAAAATGTAGCTGAGGGAATGGACTTAAAGATGCCATTTGGAGATGGTAGAATCTTGTAGGAGATGGGTTTAAAGATGCCATCCAAAACTTGTTTGTTGAAAATCAAGAGAATGAACACCAGATGGGTATCCGTATTCGGAACGTATATGAGTTGTATCTGGAGATTAGATTCGTATGAGCAAAGGAATGGCGTCCGTGTCTGGAGCGTATCCAAGCTGTAAATGTATTTGATTCTTGAACGAATATCAGAATGACTGCCATGTCTAAATTGTATCTATATTCTGAATGGGTGACAGAGAAATATCTGTGGATGGAGCATCTCTGTGCTGGGGATAAATTCCGAATGAGTGAAAAAATGGAAACTGTGTCTGAAGCGTATCTGGACTGTATCTGAAGTTGAGATCTGTATGAGTAGCATAATGACTTCCGTGTCTGGAGTGTATCCGTATTGTAACTGGGATCTGGATAAGTGACAAAATGACTTCTGTGTCTGAAGTGTATCTGAACTTGAAGTTGATAGTTGAATCTGAATGAGAAATAGAATGGCTTCCGTGTCTGGAGCGTATCTAGTCTGTATCTGATTGTTGAAGTCTGAATGAGTAATAGAATGACCGCCGTGTCTAGGGTGTATCCCTACTGTATCTTGACTTGAAATTCTGAATGAATAATAGAATGAACGTCGTGTCTGGGGTGTATCCCTACTGTATCTTAACTTGAAATTCTGGATGAGTAATAGAATGACCTCCGTGTCTGGGGTGTATCCCTACTGTATCTTGACTTGAAATTCTGAATGAGTAATAGAATGACTGCCGTGTCTGGGGTCTATCCATACTGTATCAGTTTCATCGAATATTTGTTAAAGATAGCCTTTTAATCTTATCCTGAAAGGGTAAAATGTTAGCTAGAACACAAAGTTATGTTGCATGCCATGTATGATGCAATAAAATGTGTTCTATAAACGTTCATGATATATGAATGTAATGTATGCGCATGTAAGTTGATTAGCTGTCTTGCTGAGGAAAATAAATCCTTGATAGCTAAAGATAATGAAATCTTTGACTGCTGCCGGGGAAAGTAAATCCTTGACCGATGCTGCGGATTCCAAAAATCTTTGATTGCTGAAGATGAGAAATCCTTTGGACTACTGCTGATGATTGAAGATTCTTGGTAACTTGTGGAGAATTGAGAATCCTCTATGACTTTCCTAGGGAATAAGGAAAACTCTGATGATCTCCACTGGGGGAATTAAAATTTGGAAGGCTCCAACTGGAGAAATGAGAACAAGAAATTTTCGTTCTTTTGGGAAATAACTATGTGGGGAGAATGCTTATTCTGCCAGGGAAATCAGGAGTTTGGTTTGTATGGAAATCTACTGGGGATTCCTGTTTTGTGGAAAAATCCGTTGGGAATCGGGGGAAGTTGGACAGTATTCCACCGGGGTTTAAGATTTGAAGTTTTGGACTCCGCTGGGGAAGAAAGTTTAGAGTATTCTGGCTCTGCTGGGGATAAAGAGTTTGAAAACTTAGTTCTGATGGTGATATGTATTTAATTCCGCTGAGGATTTTGAACCTTAACTCCGCTGGGGATATATATTTCAAGGTTTTAGCTCTGTTGAGGATCTGAATGACATATTGTAGGGGATTTCTTCTAGAATAGCCTAAAGACGTTTCCCTATGCTTTCGACCTATCAGTAATTATCCTTTCTTATTCTGTTTTATTTGCAAGCATTGATTATATTCAAATGCATATGCTCATTTAACAAACCATTGGACGTTTTCAAAAAAGAAAGGAAAGGCAAACAAATTTCTGCACTTTGAAGTATCTTCGTATTAACTTTTATAAGTATTTTTGTACAAAGGAGACAAACATCCTAGTAAGAGAATGTTGTCTAAAAATTGAGAAAATTTTTATACAAAGAAAGATGGCTATGTGTAACAATTCCATGGGGTTCCCATTTTTCTATAGCCTTCACAACTCTGAGTATCTTGTCCATTCGTTGCTTCGTCTGCAGATGATTGGATTGATCAGAAGCTTGGAGTATTGGTCGTGAAGAGATCGTCCTTAAAGTGATATGATGAGACATAGTCATACGCTTTAATTGCCTAACTTTTGCCTGGACCGCCCTTTCGGGTTTTCGATCCACCAGGAAACCCTTTTTTGCCCAAGTCGCCCTTTCGGTTTTTCAACTTGCCGGGTGTACAGATTTTTTTATTTATCCCTAAGTTTTGCCTGAACCGCCCTTTCGGGTTTTCGATTCACCGGGATGCCCATTTTTCCCAAGTCGCCCTTTCGGGTTTTCAACTTGTCGGGTCGTTTTATACGTAGTATCTTTTGACGATGTCTGCGTTCGCAGGGTGCGGAAGGTCGTCGCCGTCCATGGTGGTCAGAATCATTGCCCCACCAGAAAAGATGTTCTTGATCACAAATGGTCCTTCGTAAGTAGGAGTCCACTTGCCCATGGGATCACTTTGCGGCAAGATGATCCGCTTGATTACAAGATCTCCGACTTGATATACCTGATGCCTGACTTTCTTGTTGAAAGCCTTGATCATCTGTTTTTGATACGTCTGACCATGACAAACAGCAGTAAGTCGTTTCTTGTTAATCAAGTTAAGTTGATCAAGTCGGGTCTGAATCCAATCGTCTTCACTTAAACCAACATCCTTCATAATCCTCAAGGAAGGAATCTGAACTTCCATGGATAAGACAGCCTCCATGCCATATACCAAAGAAAAGGGGGTTGCCCCAGTTGAAGTACGCGTCGTGGTTCAATATTCGTGCAGAGAAAACGGTAACATCTCATGCCAGTCCTTGTATGTGACCGTCATCTTTTGAATGATCTTCTTGATATTTTTGTTCGCAGCTTCAACAACACCGTTCATCTTTGGCCGATAGGGATATAAATTGTGATGTTGGATCTTGAATTGCTCGCACAGAGCGGTGATCACAGTGTTATTCAGGTTTGTACCGTTGTCCGTGATGATCCTGTCGGGGATACCATATTGGCATATGAGGTTCTGCTTGATGAAGCGGGCAACCACATTCTTTGTAACGGAGGCGAAGGAAGCCGCTTCAACCCACTTGGTAAAATAATCAATAGCCACCAAGATGAAGCGATGTCCATTGAATGTCGTAGGCTTAATCTCTCCAATCATGTCGATTCCCCATATCGCGAATGGCCAAGGAGCTGTTGGAACGTTGAGAGGAACTGGAGGAATATGTACCTTGTCAGCATAAACTTGGCATTTGTGACAAGTACGGGAATGTTGATGACAGTCAGCTTCCATAGTAGACCAGTAGTAGCCTGCCCTTATGATATTCTTAGCCATCGTATGCCCGCTTAAGTGGGTTCCAAATGTGCCGCTATATATTTCAGTCATGATCAACTCAGCTTCAACCTTGTCCACATAACGAAGTAGAACACAATCATGGTTGCGCTTATATAAAATACCATTGCTCAGGAAGAACTTGGCAACAAATCTCCTTAAGAACTTTTTGTCATTGACTGAAGCTCCTTCAGGGTATTCTCGAGTCTGGAGATACCTTTTGATTTCATGAAACCAGGGTTGTTCCATTACTTCTTCGATATTAATCTCATGACAGTGTGCAGGTTCGTCCATTCGCTCTATGGTGATTTGGGGAGCGTCATTCTCCCAGTTGAGTTTAAACATGGACGACATTGTAGCCAGAGCATCTGCTAGCTGATTTTCTTCTCGCGGGAAGTGCTCAAAGGTAATCTGCTCGAAATGTGGTAACAATGTCAGGACATGTTCTTTGTATGGGATAAGATTAGGATGTTTAGTGTCCCACTCTCCTTTGATTTGACTGATAACCAAAGCTGAGTCCCCAAACACAATCAGAGATTTGATTCCCAAGTCAATTGCAACCTTGAGACCAAAGATACAAGCTTCATACTCGGTCATGTTGTTGGTGCAGCTGAAGCAGAGTCTAGTAGTGAAAGGTGTATGGCAACCTTCTGGAGAAATAAGTACCACGCCGATACCGTTTCCAGGTGCATTTGAAGCACCATCAAAGTACAGGGTCCATCGGGATCCTTGTTTAGGTCCGTCATATGGTTTGTTACCTTCAATGTTGTCCAATGTCATAATGTCCTCGTCGGGAAAGTCGAATTTCATGGATTGGTAATCTTCGACATCTTGATGAGCTAGATGGTCAGCTAGTACACTCCCCTTTATAGCTTTTTGGGTTGTGTACTGGATATCATACTCAGTCAGGATCATTTGCTATCTAGCGATTCTTCCGGATAAAGCAGGCTTCTCGAAGATGTACTTAATCAGATCCATTTTAGAAATTAGCAAAGTGGTATGTGTCAACATATACTGCCTTAGCCGGCGAGCAGCCCATACCAAAGCGCAACAATTTTTCTCGAGCAGTGAGTAGCGAGTCTCACAGTCGGTAAACTTTTTGCTAAGGTAATAAATAACATGCTCTTTTCGGCCAGACTCGTCATGTTGGCCCAATACGCACCCCATTGAGTTTTCTAAAACAGTCAGATACATGATTAAAGGTCTTCCTTCGACGGGTGGCATCAAGATAGGAGGTTCTAGTAAATACTCCTTGATCTTATCAAAAGCAACTTGACAATCATTGTTCCATTCAACCACCTGATCTTTCTTCAACAGCTTGAAGATTGGCTCGCAAGTAGATGTTAGGTGAGAGATGAACCTTGCAATATAGTTTAAGCGTCCCAAGAAACCTCTAACCTCCTTTTCAGTGCGGGGGGTAGGCATTTCTTGTATAGCTTTGACTTTAGTAGGATCAACCTCGATGCCTTTGTTACTGACGATGAATCCCAAAAGTTTACCGGACTTGACTCTGAAAGTGCACTTGCTAGGGTTCAGTCTGAGCTTATATTCCTTTAACCTGACAAACAACTTTTGCAGATGGTCGAGGTGCTCTTCTTCTGTCTGTGAATGGGCTATCATGTTGTCTACGTAGACTTTAATCTCATGATGTATCATGTCATGAAACAAAGCTACCATGGCTTGCTGATAAGTTGCCCCAGCATTCTTTAGTCCGAATGGCATCACTTTATAGCATAAGGTACCCCATTGTGTAACAAAAGTAGTCTTCTCCATGTCTTCGGGGAAATTTTGATCTGGTTGTATCCCGAGAATCCATCCATGAAGGAAAATACCTTGTGTTGAGCTGTATTGTCAACCAAGATGTCAATGTGTGGTAGTGGAAAATCACCTTTAGGGCTAGCCCTGTTTAGGTCTCTGTAGTCCACACACATTCTGACTTTTCCGTCCTTTTTAGGCATGGGCACAATGTTAGCAACCCATTATGGATAGGAAGTAACAACCAGAAAGCCAACATTGAATTGCTTCATCACTTCAGCTTTGATCTTTTCAGACATGTCGGGCATCATTCAGTGGACTTTTTGTTTGATTGGTGGACAGTCTTCTCTTGTAGGGAGACGGTGAACCACAATATCCGTATCCAATCCCGGCATGTCTTTATAGGACCAGGTGAAGATCTCAACATATTCATTCAACAGCTAAACTAGACGCTTTTTGACACTTGGCTCCAGGTTGGCACCCACTTTAACCTCTTTCTTGTCTTCCTCTGTTCCCAAATTGATAGTCTCTAGCAACTCTTCATGGGGAAGAATAGCCCTTTCCTCTTGTTGCAAAAGTCTAGCTAACTCTCCAGGCACTTCACAGTCTTCATCACCTTCGTACTCGGCATGATTGACCAAATCTTCAGAGTCATCGAAGGCCAAAGAAGAATAGTCACCCATGGAATCCGGAGTGGATGGGTACCTGCATTTTGTGAGTGTGGGTGTGTGTAAGGGATAGCCATCCTTAAACAAAATAAAATGTAAAAGGAAAGAAAATGAACACAACAGTTTATAGATGAAAACGTCCATGATTCATTAAAAATGGCATATGAAAATGAAGAATCAAAACCCTTACAAATGGGCCTATATGCCCAGGGTAAGGCATAAGGTGAAAAGAGTGTACGAATTGTTTAATTATTACAGACCAAACATGAAATTGTTCAAAGATAAATTACTGATTGATGAAAGTGATGGGAATGAAGTATTTTGCCTCCCAGTTGTTTAATCCTCCTTCAATGGTTGGAAAGATCCAATCTTCGAAGTTGCCTTCTTCATCATCATCTTTTAAGGCATGAACTCCATGGTGAGTGATTTTAAAGGGTGGTCCTCTAGCCCAGGAGCGACGCACAACTTTCTGGCCAACGGCAGTGAATCCTAATCCGAACTTGCCTGTCTTGTGAGAAAAATCTGGTAGTTGACCCCACACCGTACTTCCTCCATCCTTGACTACAGCCTCCGCGTCTTTAAGGGATGTCATATGAGACACAGGCTTGGAAATGATAGGCACATCAGTCATTGTATTTGCTACTGCGACTTCAGGAGAAACCTCTTCAAAGTGTTGGAAAGGTGTTTCTATGAATTCACCATCTAACTCCACATATCGGAAAGAGTTAAGGTGACTTATCATATACTCCTCCTCACCATGAACCGTTATGATCTTACCCTGGACCAGATATTTTAGCATTTGGTGTAGAGAAGAAGTGACTGCCCTAGCGTTGTGGATCCATGGCCTTCCCAACAAGCATGAATATGAAGGACGGATGTCCATCACATAAAAAGTAGAGTTGAAAATTTCTGTACCCACTTTGATTGGAATGTCCACTTCTCCGTGAACCATCCTCTTAGAACCGTCGAAGGCTCTAACAACGATGTTACTGGGCTTTAGGGTCAAACCTTAACAGTCCAATCTGTCCAAATCCTTTTTTGGTAGAACATTTAAAGATGAATCGGTATCAACCAGAACATGAGCAAGTGTGGTCCCTCTGCACTCTACTGAGACATGCAACGCCTCGTTATGCTTTCTTCCCTTAGGGGTTAAATCAGCATCAGAGAAACCAAGACCATTATCAGCTATAAGGCTAGCCACGCACTCTTCAAACTGGTCCGCAGAAGTTTCTTGAGGCACGTGTGCCGTCTTTAGAAATTTGATCAAGGCTTTGGCATGAGCCTCGGAGCAGAGTAAGAGAGCCAGCATAGAGATTTTTGAAGGGGTTTGCCCTAGTTTCTCTATGACATCATAGTCGCTCTTCTTAATTATCTTTAAGATTTCTTCCATCTCCTTTTGGGTGGTCTCGAGGATGATCAAAGTCTGAGCCTTCGTCCGGACAGGCACTTCTTGGATCCCCTTACCTTTATCGGTAGTAACAACATAAGGTCTAGCTTCGGGAGCATCAATTTCTTCAATTACTAGACTTTTCCCAGATGGCTTGATAGGTACAGAAGCTATTGAGGGTCCGAAGACTGCCCATGGAGGAGTAATCTCCGGAGAGAAGATTCTTCCGCTACGAGTTATCTTGCTCGTTCCCGCAATATTCCCTACATCAGGGGTTTCTTCCTCAAAATTCTCTTGGACTGATTCGATTTGTTTGGCACCATGGTAGAAGATCTCTCCTCCGTAATTCCATGGTATCGTCTTGTTGGACCTATACAGGATAGGCCCCGACATAGTGATTTTCAGCGGTACAAACTTAGGATCAGGCGTAATCTTAACAGGCCTTTTGCAGGTCTTGGAAAGATTGTCAGAGATGGTGATTATAGCAATGTCATTGATTGAAGTAACAAGGGTAACAGGAGTAACATGAGTGATAGTATCAACAGGAGTCTTTTGAAAGAGGATCTCTTGGGTATGCATCAGGCGTTGGATGCCTGATTTCAACAGTGGGCAATCGGATTGCAGGGTTGAACAGAAGTAACAATCTTTTTCACAGCCTGGGAATATCCCGACTTTCAACAAATTCACTTTAATCATTGGCAACGGAGTCAATAGGTCATCAACAGCGGTAACATGAAGATCTTACACAATGGCATGAACATTATGACCATGCTTTGGCATAGGAGCGGATATCACATTAGGTTTTTCGGGAGCATCAAACTCTACTTCCTTGGCATCTATCAGATCTTGGATCTTGTTCTTAAGAGCCCAACAATTGTTGGTATCATGCCCTACATTGTCCGAGTGGTATGCACATTTTGCATTGGAATGATAATAAGGAGAAGAGGTATTTGGGTTTTTCGGCGCTTCTTTCAAGTTGATAAGGTTCAGCTTTAACAGATGAGGGAGGACTTGAGCCGGTGTCATATTGATTCGGGTGAATTGTCGTTGTGGCCTTTCTACCCTTTGATGATTAGCTCTTGGTTGATTGCTGCAAGGTTGATCGACTGAGGAGTTCTGGATCATCACAGCCCCCACCGTTGGTCGGCGCTCTGTTCTCCCTTGGTTTCTCTGGGTGTGAATAGCAGAAACTTCCTTCTTGGCTTGGAAGGTCTTCTTAATAGCAGTGGAAGCGGAGGCATCCTTCTGAATTTTACCACTCTTAATGCCAGCTTCGACCCTTTCACCGGTCAGAATTAATTCGGTGAACCCTGCAGATGAGCTCCCGATCAAATGATTGAAGAATGGACCCGACATAGTCCCTAAAAACATGTCAACCATCTCTCTATCTGCCAAAGGTGGCTGCACCCTTCCAGCCAAATCCCTCCACTTCTGGGCATACTCCTTAAATCCCTCATTAGAGGCTATACCCATACTCTATAGTTGAGTACGAGTAGGTGCTAAATCTGCATTATATTGGTATTGTCGGTAGAAAGCAGCAGCCAAATCTTCCCAGTTATGGACATCAGATCTCTCAAGTTGATAGAACCAGTCCAATTGCGTACCTGACAAACTATCTTGAAAAAAGTGGACCCAAAGATCCTTATCGGAAGAGTGGGGTTGGATCTTTCTGACGTAGGATCTCAGATGCATCTTTGGACAGGACAAACCATCATACTTAGCACATGTAGGTACTTTGAACTTGGGAGGAATGACGATCCCAGCAACCAACCCTAGTTCTTCGAAATGTAGCTCAGGTACCCTTTGCAACTCCATGGCTGCCAACCGATCCTCAAGATTTTTATACTTATCATCCGTCGGAGGGTATTGCTGTTCGGAGTAATCTTCATCCTCTTCCTCTTCTTCTTCTTCAGCTTCAAATTCGGAGGGCATTGCAACTCCTTTTCCTTTACCAACCCCTTCGTCAGACGTTGAGGGAAATTCCAGAACTCTCTTAGCCTGATGCACAAATCTCCTTCCCATAGTGGTTACCCCAACTCTTTTCTTTTTCTTCCTTTCTGGTTCCTTCTCTTTCTCTAATAGTGCTTTAAGATCCTATTGACCCTTTGCTAAGGTCATGAGGAGTTGTTGGAATTGCGAATTCTGTGCTTGTAGATCTCTAACCGTCTTCTCTAAATCCATCTTACTGAAATAAACAACAAAAAGATAAGGAAACCTGGTGTGAAGACCTTTTTATGCATATGATGAATGATATGTTATTCATGTAATGCATTCAAGGATTCAAAAATTCAAATTCGTTGCAAACAAAAAGAACACACGTCATATTAATAAGAAGAAATTTGTCAGTACATAAATGCCCCATGGGCCAAATATTACAAAATTCTTAATGTAAAAAGGCATTGCGCATCCTCTTTGGTGCGATGTAAGTGTTAAGAGTCTCCACCTCGTGAAGTCGGCAGGTAAGATCCAAAACCTTCTTCTCACTGACATAGAAGCTGGCTTCAAAAGTATTTCGTTCTTCCTTGAGCTGTATCCAACTCTTTTGCAATTCTTCCAATGATGTTGGCATGTCTGGATGTAGGAGGGTGTATGGAACCTCTCTTTCCATGACAGGCTATTTGATCACGGGGAGAATGTGAGGGTAAGGCATCATAAGTCTTTGGGCGTGGGTTCGTACCCACTTGAGATAAGGCTCAAGGGGGATGCAATTCTTGTGCCCCAGTGTCTTACTATCCACCTTGTTGGGCATCCTCCAAGCTCGAATAAACCTTTGTCGAAGTCCTTGAGCGTCATCGTCGAAGTCAAAAACCAAGTCAGGAATCAACATGTCGTGAGGGCCTTTCCTTCGAGCATATCCAAACTGTCTCAGAGCTAAACAGGGGTTGTAGGTAATGCCTCCCCTAATGCCAAGTAATGGGACATTATGGAATTCTCCACAACGATCAATGATGATGACATTTTCTCTGGACCGAGAACACCAATGAACATCAGAATGTGTGAGGGTCATCAACCATTGTAACCACCTGTTGTACCCCAAAATTTGCCCTCCCATATTTCTCAAGACATGTCAAGAATTATCTCCAAGTTGCTCAAGATGGCTCAAAGATTGGACAGTCAAATCACCTCCTAAGGCAGTCAAGTCAAAATTAGGGTTTTCTGTTGCATCAAGGTCCTTACATCCAAATGACCCCAAGTGCTCCCAAATGTTCTAATATGTTCTCAAGTTCATCCATGTCAAATTTCAAGCCTTGCAGAGGGAGTTTGGTCGGTCAATTGCTCAAGAGGCCCAAAAATCGACTATGCTAGGGCAAAAGTCAACTGTGACCCAAATACAGTCAAACCTCAAGATTTTTTGTCAACATTCTCGTTTTGAAGGTTAATTCATCATTTTATCAAGGGTTGATCATGATTCATCAAGGATTTCTCAAGATTCATCAAGATTCAAAAGTTGCTAAATTAGGGTTTTGTAGGAAAAGTCAACTCAACTTTGACCAAGCATAACTTTCTCATACTTTATGATAAATGACCCATCCAAAGCTCATTTTGAATAGGATGAAATTTCCTATAATCCATCTTCACACCCCAAGATCAATAAATTCTCTCACAAAAAGTTACAAATTTGGACATTATAGGTCATTTTTGAAAGTCAACAAAAACACCTTTTTTTCCAAAGCTTATAACTTGCGCATGGAAAATCAAAATGCGATAAGACCAAAAATGTTGGTTACAGGACATCTCAAGGTTTCTAAAAAGTCCAAGAACACCTCCAAAAGTTCAAAATTGAAGAAGTTATGCATTGTTGAAGTTGGACATTTTTCCAAAATGGCCAAAAGTCAACTATCCTCAAAACTCCAATTTTTGACAAAAGGGCCCACTTTTTTCCACTTGATTTGGTCTTGTCATGCCACACACGTGTCCCATACTTAATTTCATGACCTATCATTTATTTTTCTATTTTATTTAATTTTTATTGATTTAATTCATTTTTAATCAATATTAAATCAAATAAAATCTAAAAATGAATGGAATGATATCTTTTTGATCATTGTAGCTTTCAATTATCATGATTCATCAAATCAAATTCGTATCAAGGCTTTTCATGCATAAAAAATCAGATTTGACCTATATTTGGAAACTTGATAATGGTGATCAAAATCAAATCTTCCATCTTCAATGCATATGGACTAAGGCCAAAAGGTTAAGCCTAATTCATTCTATAATACTTGTACAAGGCACACATAGCAAGAACACGCACAAAGCATTGCAGAAACAGCTAGAAGAAATTTGGAAAAAAGCTTGAAAATTTGGAATCTGAAATCCATCTTGGAGCTCGATACAAAGCAAAAGCTTGACATAGCTCTCTTCCCTGACATCCAATGAAGCCATACCAATCAAAATCCAGCCTTGAAGCAGCCTCAAACACACTGTAAGCTCTCTTGAACACGACTCTGAACATGACATCGTGAAACCATTCTCTTGCATCCTTTTGCCAAATCTTTTGTATAATCATGCTTAATGTCAAATTTCTAACATGTCTGCATAATTTAATTTCGTTTTCATGGCCTATAATCATGTACCCGAACCTAGGGTTTTCTTGTGTTGTTTTTAGGCGTTTGAATTATAGGGAAAATTGGGCCAAATAATGGTTACAGGGATGATCAGGTGAAGGAGACGAGTACAATGGTATTCTTAGAATTCGTTTCCATGGCCTAGGGTGAATTTTGGAAGCAAGCTACGAACTTTCCTGTGGATTAAAATCCGCAGGTAAATAACCAGGGGCTTTGTGAAGAAGACTACCAGGCGTCTTCTCCTTACTGGGCAGTTCAAATTGTTAGCACGTTTTTTATTTTTTCCAGGCATAATTAATTATTTGTCATATAATATTTGTTTTCTATGCCAATAACAAAGATGCAGCGTGGTTCAGTTGGTGGAAGCGTGAGTGAGATACCCTTGGGACTTGGGTTCGAATCCCAGGTCCCCCAAAACGCTTTATTCAATTTTTCTTCAGGCGTTCACATGTAGCGCCTAGGATGCAGTCCACCATGCCCCTCAAAGATCCATCTGCAATATGGCTTACAAACCAAATCCAGTGGCCCAGATTGCACACTCATCATACTCCCTGGTCAACAAGCACGCATTGAATCACAAAGGTCAAACAAGGCTGGACGTTCTGGGCCTAAAAAATTGCTGATCATACACCCAGATCAGGCCCAAACCCCCCATTTTGGTTTATTTCTTTTTCTCTTTATATTTCTTTTATTTAATTATTTAGTTAATTATTATTTATTTCACTAACAAATTATTTATTTTCTTAATAACAAAAATCAGAAAACCCAAATAAAAAATAATATTTTTATTAATTTCACTATTTCATTATTTTTGTACATAAACAATAATTAATTTATTTAGTTTTAATTAGGTTTAACATTAATGTTTTTTTGCAATAAATTAAAATTAATATAGAATTAGGGTTTTTAATAACTTTTAATCATTCTTATTTTATTTCTTTAATTATAAAAACTCCAAAAATATTTTCATTTAATTAGTTAATTCAATTTTTAACTTAGACTTAGTTTTTAATTCAAAAAATAACAAAAACACGCTTTCTTTAATAAAAAGGGTCAAAATCCTAAGACACTCTGATTTAATTTTCTCGCGCGTGTATTATTTTTTATCCATATTTCAATATTGTAACTGTTTCGGGAATGTAATAGTTTAACTTAGGATTTTTATTTATCGTTTTTATTTACTTTACGCAATTTAATTTTAAAGGGTTTGTCTTTAGCGATGTAAATACCCGACGCCTTGTAATAGCTTAGATTCAATTTCCCACAATTTAATTTCCGCACAATATTAACTGTTAGATGTTTGATGACTAGGCAATGCATGACAAGATCAATCTTTAACTTAAAATCAACATAGCTCACCATTAACATGTACAGATAAAAAGTAACCGAAATGGCACACTTGCACATGCCACTCTTAGGGTACACCTCACTTGGTTGCCTCGAACATGGTCATTGAGTATAAGAAGTTTTAGAGGTCGCCCTCTTGTCCAAAGATCACAAGTTGCCTCGAAACGGTTGCCTCGGAAAAAATAATATAAGATATTAGGGTTACCGCTAAGGCGTCCTAACATTGCTTTAGTGACCACACGTCCCTTAATCGAAATGACCCTTAAAACACCAACGATAATGCTACCTACTCCTCAATAGTGGGATAGTATTGTCTAAAGGATATTTGTACAGTTTAATTCCTTTTTGAGTAGGTAGATGGTTCTTAAGTACTTGCTCATTCTAAAACAAAACAAAAGTTTTCGCACTTACACCCCTTTCAAACAAAAAAATCTTTTCAAACCCACAAACACAAAGAAAAGCAATTTTTGAAAACACAACGAGCAAGTACCTAAGAGCCCGTGGATAACCACGGATAGAAAGGGTGTTAACACCTTCCCTTTCTATAATCTACCTCCCGAACCCGAGAAATATCTCAAAAAGGAATTTTTCTGTGCTTTTGTCCTTTCCTTGTTGGATAAAATAAATGATGGTGGCGACTCTTGCTTACCGCGACATTTTGCGAAAACAAACGCAAACGCGAACCAGCATTCCAAAAACAGTTAGTTCATTCCCACCGATCACAGAACTGGCGACTCTGCTGGGGATATTATAATAAGTGAGGTGTACCTTAGGATTAGATTATTATGTTTTCAATTGTATGCTTTGTATGCTTTAATGTTGTGGGCTTGTATCGGAGTTCTATAGATCCTAACCCGGATCTGGGGATACCCTTTAGGTAAGTAGCAATAAACTGTAAGGGATCTGTACAGCGTAGACCGATACGGATGAAGCAGTAACTACGTTGGTGTGGCACTTTAGTCTGTACCGATATCCCTTGTGTTGGAACGAGGAGAATATGGGTCTTCTAAGGGGTCATTAAGCACCAACTGAACTTAGAACCTTAAATTGACCAAGTTGGCCATAGAACAGTAGCAGTATGCTACACTCATTGAGACTAAACTCTCGCGATGATTCCGGCCGCAAGAAAAGGTTGCTAAACTGGAATTATGATCGATTGAGGATAGTTAGTGATATTGAGATCCTCTAGAACCCGGTTACTATTTTTGGGAGAGGTTTAAACCATTTGAACTAAAAGAGGGTGGTACCTAAGCTCCATGCCAGCCTAAAATCTAAGGGCTCTCAGTGTGACTTGTGTGCCTTTACCATGTTTGCTTATTGTGGATACTTGTGGTGTGCCTTTATCATGACATCATGACATCATAGCATTACATACATCTTGCATAAGGACTAACCTATTTCAAAGACAAGAGGGTTTCATCTTTGCTCTGTTTTGTAGGTCATCATGATGCCCATGCGTAAGAATACTATCCGGATCAACTTTGTTCAAGTCCCTACCTTGCTTAAAGAGTTGGTTGTCAGGATGCCAGACACTACTTCCTTCATCAGGAGGCATGGTTCTCTTCTCAGTTTGGTCACCTCCAAGTTAGACGAACAGATGATGAGTGTCCTGGTCCAGTTTTATGATCCGCTGTACCATTGCTTCACTTTTCAAGACTATCAGCTGGTTCCTACCCTAGAAGAGTTCTTTGAGCTGCTCGGTATCTCTGTTCTGGAGCAGACCCCATTTACTGGTTGGGAAAAGACTCTTAAGCCTGAAGAGATTGCTGCAGCCCTTCACTTGACCAAAGAGGAGGTAATGGCTAACTGGGAGACTAGAAGTGGAGCTAAGGGTTTTCTGACTAAGTTCTTGGTGAGCAAGGCTAACTACTTCTGGGATAGCCTAGACTTTAAGGCCTTTGAGGACATTTTGGCTCTTCTGATTTATGGTCTAGTATTATTTCCGAATCCTGACACTTTTATTGATATTAATGCCATAAAGATCTTCATTTCTCAGAACCCGGTACCCACTCTCTTGGGTGACATCCTTCATCAGCTCTATGCTCATACTGCCCGAAAGCGGGGAACCTTGATGTGCTGTGCTCCTTTATTGTCAAGGTGGTTTATTTCACACCTCCCTAAGTCAGTGCTGAAGAACAAAGAAGGAATGGGCTGAGCTTATAGGGTGATGTCTCTTTCTCATAATGACATTATCTGGATTCTCAAAGGTATGGATGAGTTGACTGTCATTGATTGCTGTGGAGAGTATCCTAATGTTCCCCTACTAGGAACCCATGGAGGAATTTCTTACAACCCATGCTTAGCTCTCCGCCGGTTTGGAAGAGCTAGAAGAGAAGGACCTCATGAGATGTTGATGCCTCATATGATCTTTGATTTTCAGGGAGATAGCGACGAGCTACGTCGTAGATTCATCAGGGCTTGGGACATAGTTCACCAATCTGATCCACATGAGTTGGGTCCAAAGACTTCTCTGCCAATGGAGCCATATCTCAGATGGGTCGGCATCCGGGCCCAGAAGCTAGGTATGCCATATGAAGCTGTTCGGCCTGTCACCCTTGAAGTTGCTAATGAAGAAGGAGTTCTTCCAACCATTCTCCATCCTTATATGCCCACTGACATTGGGGCACTGAAGAGGTCTTGGATGCAGTTGAGTGATGAACGAGATTCTTATCGGGAGAAGTTCAATGAACAAGAGCAGAAGATACAGAAGCTGACTAGGCAATTGGAGAATGAGCGGATTCTGAATGACTATGTCTGCACTGAGAAGAAGAGACCATGGGAGCATTGATGGACCTTTGATGATTTCCTTTACAGTTTTTATTTACTTTTCAATATTTCCATTCTTGTAACGCCTAAGGGCAGTTTGTTGAACAATTTAAATTTTGAAGTTTTAAATCTAATAAAGTGTGTTTCCTTTCTTGTTTACAAATTTGAATCCCGATTGTCTTTGAAATCATAAATCATACGCATTTCATCCCATGCACTCCATAAACAGGTACCCATTACAGGTCTCTTATCTTCTTCGCTGTTTATTTCAGCAATTATCATATCTGATGAACCTTCAACTGAGCAAGCTATCAAGGCCCTCCAGGCCCAGAATGCCCAATTTTAAGAGCTGGTCGTGAGTCTAGCTAAGGGTCAGTAGGACCTGAAGACCCTGATTCTGAAAGAGAGGAAAAAGAAGAAGAAGAGGACCATCCTGTTTAACACAGGACGCGGGTTTGGAAACAGGCTACAGAATGAAGTTGATCTGACCACCTCATCTGGAGGGAAAGATAGTCCACAGGAAAGGAGGGCTCCTAGCCCTGTGATCTCCGACAACGAGATGGACTACGATGAAGAACAGTATCCTCCTGCTGAGGATAAGTACAAACAGATGGAAGACCGTTTGAGCGCTATGGAAATACAGAAGGTTCCCAGTCTGGATTTCAGAGATCTAGGTCTATCATCTGGGGTGGTGATTCCCCACAAATTCAAGGCACCTGCCTTTGCCAAGTATGATGGAGCTTCCTGTCCAAAGCTGTACCTCCGGTCATATGTGAGGAAGATCCAGCCTTACACCTCTGATAAGAACCTATGGATCCATTTCTTTCAAGACAGTCTCTCAGGGACTCAACTTGAGTGGTTCTATCAGTTGGATGGAGCCAGTATCCGCAGCTGGGAAGATTTGGCTACTGCATTATACAGGCAGTATCAGTATAATTCCGACCTCGCTCCTATGCGTACCCAACTCCAGGGTATGTCAATAGGAATGGGTGAAGGATTCAAAGAGTATGCTTAAAAGTGGAGAGACCTTGCTGGAAGGGTGCAACCACCTTTGGCTGATCGTGAGCTTGTGGACATGTTTCTGGGGACCCTGTCTGGTCCATTCTTTAATCATCTGATTAGAAGCTCTTCAGCTGGGTTTACCGATCTTATTTTGACTGGTGAGAGGATTGAAGCTGGTATTAAGGCTGGGAAGATACATAAGGGTGCCTCATCGAGCATCGAGAAGAAGCCATTTAAGAAAGAGTCCAGTGCTGTCTACAATGCAAGAAGACAGAGTAGACCTGAACACCGCCAAGCTGTCAATGCGGTTGTTATTTCAAAACCGGCTGGTTCTCCTCAGTACAACAATCAACAGAAAGACGAGAGACCTAAGAGGCAATTCACTCGTCTTAGCATGACCTTATCTCAGATTCTGCCACAATTGTTGAAGACTAAACTGGTGACTATAAGGGAACCCCCAAAGAATGCAAATACAATGTCACCAAGGTATAACCCTAATGCCCACTGCGCTTATCACTCTGACAGCCCGGGGCATAATACAGATGATTGTTGGGCATTAAAGAACAAGATACACGACTTAATTGATGCAAAGGAGATTGAGTTCGAGGCGCACGAGAGGCCTAATATTGTGACTGCTCCCATGCCCAAACATGGAGTAAATTCTGTAGAGGAAGACTTGTTTGTAGTTTATGTGGATGACATTGTTACGCCTCTGATGACTGTCAAGAAGAACCTGTTGCTAGCCAATTTATTTCCGGGCTGTGGCAAAGGTTGCCATATGTGTTCTGTTTTACCTACTGGTTGCCCATTCCTGAAGTCAGGTATCCAAAACCTGATGGATAGTAAAGAGATCCTGTTTGAAAAGGTTGTTGTTCCATCCATTCATTCTGAAGAAGTTGCCATCATTACCATTTTCGACAATTCTTCCAAGGCTCCCTCGAGGAAGCCTGTTAGAATTACATCTGTTCTGAAGATCGCACCTGTGGTCATCACCATTCCGGGGCCCATCCCCTACACCTCTGATAAAGCTGTCCCTTGGCATTATGGGGCTGATGTTTATGTTCATGGAATTAAGAAAGAGTTGGATGCTGATACTGGTGTCAGCAATATTACTGGACCTGCAAAAGTCACCCGCAGCGGTAGACTTTTCTCACCTGATATTGCTCCACCAACTGTCCGAAGACCTGTCGTTATTATACCTGCAAGTGTACCCACTGCCATTCCTAATCAAGTTCCTAGTCCTACCCCTGTTGCCGAGTCATCTGACGCTCAGGGCAAAGGGATCATCACTGATGTGCCTGCCCAGACGAAGGCACCAAAGACAATTACTGTTGAAGCTTCCAAAAAGGAGATATTCTGAAGATTATTAAGAAAAGTGATTATAACGTAGTTGAACATCTGGGGCAAACCCCATCCAAGATTTCTATGTTGTCACTATTGCTGTGCTCAGAGGCCCATGCTAAGGCTCTGATTACCTTCCTGAAGACTGCCCACGTGCCACAAGAGACATCAGCTGATCAGTTTACCGATTGTGTGGCCAATTTAACCGCTGATAATGGTTTGGGTTTCTCCGATGCTGATTTGACTGCCAAATGGAAGAACCACAACGATGCCCTGCATGTCTCCATTGAATGCAGGGGCACTACTCTTGCACATGTATTGGTTGATACTGGTTCCTCATTTAACGTCTTGCCCAAGAAAGCTCTAGACCGGTTGGATTGCGAAGGGTTGGAGCTAAAGCCAAGTAACATCATTGTCAGGGCCTTTGATGGGTCTAAAAGGATGGTGCATGGTGAGGTTGATATTCCAATTAAAATTGGTTCTCAGGTCTTCAATTCTACATTCTACGTGATGGACATTCGGCCATCCTACTCTTGTTTGCTGGGTCGTCCATGGATCTATAAACCTAGGGCCGTGACCTCAACGCTTCACCAGAAACTGAAGTACCCGGTTAGAGGGAAGATTGTGGCAGTACAAGGGGAGCAAGAGTATATGGTCAGCCACCTCAACTTGTTCCGATACGTAGAGATGGATGGGGAGTTCATTGAGACCCCATTTCAACACTTTGAAGAAGTGCCCCAGACACTGGCATCAGCTGAGACTGTGGTTGAAGATTCTCCTATGAAGATGGCTTCTTTAAAAGATGCCCGGGTTGTTATTGAGAAGGGTGAGTGTGCAAATTGGGGCCGACTTCCTGATTTTACACAGAAGACTAACAATTTTGGTTTGGGTTTCACTGCAGAAGCTCAAAGGGTTGTTCGAAGTGAAAGGATCGGAAGACCTCCCGTGTTCATCAGCAACTCGGGAGTAAATGCCATTGAAGATGATGTGGAGGAGTCTGAATTCGACAGCTGGATCTATCCTACGACCGACGGTGGACCAAGCAACTGGACAGCAAAGGACTTCATCCCTATTACTTTTGTTACCCAGTAATGAACTTTTTGTTTTGAATTTGTAACAGACATTGTTTTGAAACTTTATGGCCTGGTGTCTTACCCGGGACACCGTTGCTTCATTTGTGAGGGCTTTTGTGTGTCATTTTCATATATCATTAATAAAAGCATTGGACGTCTTTTGCATTTCAAATTTTGTGCTCTTTGTTTTTCTTTATTATATATTGCAAAACAGCTATTTTACACACACTCACATATACAGGTCCACATCCACTCTAGATCTCACTGGTAACGACTCTGTTACTGTCGGTTATGACTTCGAAAATCCGATCAACTTAGCCAAAGACGAAGGTGAAGATGATTGCGAAGTTCCTGGTGAACTTGCAAGACTGTTACTCCAGGAAGAGAGGACCATTCAGCCACATGAAGAGCCGATAGAATCAGTGAACCTGGGTACTGAGACAGACAAGAAGGAAGTCAAGATTGGGGCTAACTTGGAGCTTAGTGTGAAACAACGGTTGATTCAGATGCTGCGTGACTATGTTGATATCTTTGCTTGGTCTTACGAAGATATGCCTGGTTTGGATACTGACATTGTGGTTCATCGCCTGCCTACCAAGGAAGATTGTCCTCTGGTGAAGCAGAAGGTTCGCCGTATGCGCCAAGAGATGTCTGAGAAAATCAAGGCTGAAGTTATGAAACAGTTTGACGCCGGTTTTCTAGCAGTGACCTCTTACCCTCAGTGGGTTGCCAATGTGGTTCCAGTGCCGAAGAAAGACGGTAAGGTTCGAATGTGTGTCGACTACAGGGATCTGAACAGGGCCAGTCCCAAGGATGACTTCCCTCTACCTCATATTGACGTTCTGGTTGACAACCCTGCTCAGCATAAGGTGTTCTCCTTTATGGATGGCTTCTCAGGCTATAATCAGATTAAAATGGTTCCCGAAGACATGGAGAAAACAACCTTTGTTACTCAGTGGGGAACCTTTTGCTACAAGGTCATGCCTTTTGGGTTAAAAAATGCTGGGGCAACATATCAGCGTGCCATGGTTGCTTTGTTTCATGACATGATTCATCATGAGATTGAAGTATACGTTGACGATATGATTGCAAGATCCCAGACTGAAGAAGAACACCTTGACCATCTGCAGAAGCTATTTGACAGGCTGAAGTTGTACAAGTTGAGGTTGAACCCGAACAAGTGCACCTTCGGGGTGAGGTCTGGTAAGCTACTGGGTTTCTTCGTGAGTGACAAAGGTATTCAAGTGGACCCTACCAAAGTAAAAGCTATACAATAAATTCCAGCTCCCAGGACAGAGAAAGAAGTCAGAGGCTTTTTGGGACGTCTGAACTACATTTCCCGATTCATCTCGCACCTAACCGCTACTTGTGAGCCAATCTTCAAGTTACTGAAGAAAGATCAAGTGGTACGTTGGAACGATGAATGCCAATCCTCTTTCGAAAGAATCAAAGAGTATCTCCAAGAGCCACCCATCCTGATGCCACCAGTTGAAGGGAGACCTCTGATCTTATACTTGACAGTACTTGACAACTCAATGGGGTGTGTGCTGGGGCAGCATGACGAGTCTGGCCAAAAAGAGCATGCTATTTATTACCTTAGCAAAAAGTTTACCGACTGTGATACCCGATACTCACTGCTTGAGAAAACTTGCTGCACTTTGGCATGGGCTGCTCGCCGGCTGAGACAGTATATGCTGACTCACACTACTCTGTTGATATCAAAGATGGATCCAATCAAGTATATCTTCGAAAAGCCTGCCTTGTCCGGAAGAATTGCAAGATGGCAGATGATCCTGACTGAGTATGATATCCAGTACACGACTCAAAAAGCAATCAAGGGAAGTGTATTGGTAGACCATTTGGCACATCAGGCAGGGGATGATTACCAGTCTATGAACTTTGAATTCCCGAACGAGAATATCATGGTAGTGACTGATTGTGAGACACCTGGACCGGATGAAGGACCTGAGGAAGGATCCTGATGGTCTATGTACTTTGATGGAGCTTCGAACGCTTTGGGTAATGGCATTGGCGCTGTGATCATATCTCCTAAGGGCTCTCATACTCCGTTTACCGCCCGACTATGTTTCAACTGCACCAACAACATGGCGGAGTATGAAGCATGCATTATGGGTCTTCGAGCAGCAATTGACCTAAGGATTAAGTTTCTAAGTGTCTTCGGAGATTCCGCTCTCGTGATCAGTCAGATCAAAGGCGAGTGGGATACGAAACACCCAAATCTTATTCCTTACAAGGAGTATGTATTGAAATTTCTTCCCCATTTTGAGGAGATAACCTTTGAACACTTCCCTAGAGAGGAGAATCAGTTGGCGGACGCGTTAGCTACGATGTCTTATATGTTCAAAGTCAATTGGGACAACGAGGCTCCCCGAATCATTATTGAAAGATTAGATGAACCTGCACACTGCTGTGATCTTGAGATTGAAGAGGTAACAGAAAAGCCCTGGTTTCACGAAGTAAAAAGGTACCTTGAAGCTCAAGAATACCCCGAGGGTGCATCTGTTAATGATAAGAAATTTCTGAGGAGGTTCGCGATGAAGTTCTTCATCAGCAATGGCATTCTTTAAAAACGTAACCATGATTCAACCTTACTGCGTTGTATGGATAAGACTGAAGCAGACAGGATCATGACGGAGTTACATGAAGGTACTTTCGGGACTCATTCCAGTGGACATACCATGGCAAAGAAAATACTTCGGGCAAGATATTACTGGTCCACAATGGAAGCCGACTGTTATCTGAAGAAGTGAAAAACACAAGAAGGGGGGGTTGAATTGTAAAACTGAAAATCAATGCAATGAACAAGATATTTTTATCCTGGTTCGTTTGATCTCAAACTACTCCAGTCCACCCGTCAAGGTGATTTCGCCTCTCTCCAACGAGTTCTTAATCCACTATATTCAACTGAATATTACAAACTGCTTTAACAACTGCTAAAGCCTTCTTGATGCAAACCACAACCCGGTTTGTCAAGGAAACACTTTCTTACAAAGAAGATAAATCTAGGTGTGTGATTGTTTTCTACAAAACTGTATCACAACTGTGATGTATACACAACTTAAGCTTATGAAACTAGATTGCTAAACAATGATTGAGTAAGGAGATATGTAACGTTTAGCAAACTGAGAGAAAGAAGATTATGATTAGCTTTTAGGCGTGTAAAATGTTGGAGAGCATTAGCCAATTCAATCTTCATAGTCTTGTTTATATAGCACTGAGATTGTTGAACGTTGGAGCAATATTCTTGATTCAATGCTAATAACAAAGTTTCCTTATTGAGCAGATCTTGTCTGGAATGAGGCCGTTGGTAATAATTTGCTTTCAATGCACAGTACCGTTGCTTACTTAATGCATGTTCTGGCTTGGCTCATTCTGACTCTGCTTAACTGCTGATGAACTGTTGTTTTCTTTATCAGAGTGTTGAGCGCAGTTCTGTTCATCAAGCTTCAGCATACACATGAGTTAATCTTCTGATTCTGGTATTCTGATAGCAACTTCTGATGCTGATGTCAAGAACCAATATTCTGATGCTAATTAAGTGTGCTCTTGCTGATACCTATCAGAGTTTCTGCAAAGCAGAACGTAATATTTTTAGGTAGCAAATAGTTCATACATGAATCATATAAATAATATATCTTTTCATTTTGTTATCATCAAAACTTAAACATAGGGTAGTAGATTCAAACTTTGTTCTAACAATCTCCCCCTTTTTGATGATGACAAAAACTAGATATTTTTAATTGAAAATAACGTGAAAAAGTATCAGAGGTAACTAAATGATAAGATGTATCAGAGTAAGAGGTTATCAAAGATAAGGGATAAGAGTTTGAGAGATACTCCCCCTGAATTTATTGCTTCCCTTTTTAATTCCAAGAGTTCTTCAGGATCAGATTTTTTATTGCCTTTCTTTGAACATCAGATTATAAGAGTTTTGACTATCAGAAGCTATAGATCAGCATATCAGAGCAGAGCTTCAGATCAGCGTATCAGAGCTTTTCTTGTCAGAGCTTTGCTTTGGGTCATAGTATCAGAGCTTTAGTCTTCAGAGTATCATGGAGCTTTCTTGTACCTGTAGACTTAAGCAAAACATAAATATTCAAGTATATCAGAGTTAGAATGTTCGAGAATTTCTGTCTTAGAAATCCGTTATTATTTAAAATATCATTCTTGTTCTCCCCATTTTTGTCAGCAATCAAAAAGTATAAGTGATGTGCTAAAACATTTAAGACAGAAAAACTTGTCATATTAAAAGGTTCAGAATCAAACAAAACAGTACAACAGATAATCAAAGAAAACATGAAAATGACATGAATGAAAAACTAAGGTTGGGGAGGAAGGCGTGTGAACAGGTTCTCCAGCATGGCTTTGATCTGATCAGCAGTCTCATTCTGCTTGTGTACCATGCTGACAACTGTGTCTATCTTGCTATCCTGCACATCCATCCTTTCTTTCATCTTCTGGTCATTTTCATCCATCCTTTGCTGCAGACGCATGTCATTCAGCTTCAGCTCTTCCAGAGTCTGCCTGTCCAAGGCAGCTTGAGAAACATCAGAAGCAGGGAGCTTCTGAGAGCTTTCTGCAACATCTTCTGCTTAACTTGCTTCAGCTTGAATAGTCTTGTCTTCTTCTGGTTGCACCTTTGAAGCTAGCTGTTTCTCAGACCATGGCTCACTATCCAGAGGGAGCACGTCTTCCTGTGGCAGCTGACTTTCAACTTCCTTCAGCAGCTTGCTGAAGTTCTGTTGTGCCTGCTCATAGTTGATATCCTGCAACTTGAGGGCTTCAGCACGTACCCAAATTCTGAATTATGACCAGAGCTGGTCAGAGGCAGCTGGGTCAATCATTCCAGGACAGACTTGCTTCAGAGAAGCAATCCACTGCTGCAAACCTGTTTCAAAATTCATAATACCAGAGCCAACATCTGGTTGTTTTGGTTTTGGAATGGCTATTTTATTTTTCAGATCAGCAAGACGGTCAAGGATTGTTAAGTCTATGAAGGTCCTGCTGGGGTTTTCGGTGGTTTGCTTGGGAGCTGTTTGTTTTGGAGATGGAGTGGGAGAATCAGAGATAATGATTGGACTGTTTGGGGTTTTGAGAGTATTTGGTGGTGTAGATTCTGGTGAGGATGGCAGCTGGGCCATTGTGACTGTTGTTCCACATGGCAGCTGGATTGCCAGAGGTGATGGTTGAGGTGAATGAGGTTCAGAAGGTGGAGGAGTTGGAGTTTCAGAGTGATGAAACTCAGGTTGAGGTGATGGTGGATGAATTTCTGGTTGAGGAGAGGGAGACAGAATTGCTGGTTGTGGAGAAGTTGTTGGAAATGCTGGTTGTTCAAGGATAAGAGGTTCTTCTGGAATGGATGAGAGAGGTTGTTGTTTTTCTGGTTCTTCAGCAGCTTGTTGTTGTTCTGGTTGTGGAGAAGGGACAATTTGTGGTTCAGAGTTTGGATTAATGGAGGAGTGATCAGAAGTGTGTTGATCAATGTCAGACAGCACTTTGTCAATTGCTGATGTTGTTGAGATTGTTGGTTTGGGATGTTTGGTTCGGGGTCTTCTGAGTTGTAATGCCTCAGAAGGGTCATCTTCTGGTTCAGTTTCATCTATTGTTGGGATGGGAATTGATATTCTATGAGAGGTTGGAGGTGGAATAGATGCTGGAATAGTAGAAGAATTTAAAACAGAAGCAGCAGATAAATTACCTCTTTTCTTGGGTGTCTGCTGGGATGATCCTTCTGAAGGTGCCTTCCTTTTCTTCGTCTTCTTCAGTGTCACTTCTGGTTGAGGTTGGTGCAGATCTTTGATCTTCAGATTGGGATCTGTACCATCAGCTTTGCACGCGTCCAGATATCTGAGAACTACCACTGGCTTGGATTCTATCTCAGAAAATAAAGGAAAGTCACTCAGTGGGACTCTTCTGCTGGTGATATCAGCAATAGGAGTAGCGCTGGGTTCCTTTTTGATATTCTATATCAACTTCATTTTCTTCAAGTTCTTCGCATTCAGAGGCTTCCCAACCGTTGGTTCAATGGTGCTTAACTCTTGAGCTTCTATCAGATGCTCTATCAGCCTATTCTCAGTCAGAATATCTGATATCAACCTTCTAAAGGGTATCCAATCCCTCTTTGTTCTTTCTTCTTCCCTGGTTTCCTTCACGCTTGTTCTGAGGTGGTTAAACAGAAGATGAGCCAAGTTGATTTTTACCTTCTGATTGATAAAGTAGATCAGAAACTGCTGATCTACATTTATGTAATCAGGGGAACTAGTTGGCTTCCTATGATTAAAACACCCCAGAATTATCTTTGCCCAAACTCTGTGATGATCCTTCAGATCTTTGATCTTGCTACTGGGCACCCCATGGGTGAAAATCCTTTCTGCTATGACGCCCACGTCAGCACATCTCTCAGCCATATCAATACAGCGGACGCCACCGCCACTGTAACCAATTAACCTTGCTATGTGATCCTCAGTGATCACAATCTTCTTCCCCATAATGTAGGAGGTGACTTGATGCGTTGAAGCCGTTGCATGAATCCAGAACTCTTTGACTAACATAGGGAATGTTGGTCCAACCAACCTGTCAAAATACCTTTCCCATTTCTGTGCCCTAACTTCTTCTGTTAAATCAAAACTGTTTTCCTTCAGACTTCCAAAATCAATGATCAATTCAGATAACACTTCAAGATTCTTCACAGGGGTGAGGAGTGTTCTGAATGGCACTTGATACTGTTCAGATGATGCTTTCTTCTGAGAACCTGTAGAAGCACTGCTGGAGGTTGCCATGTTCACACTTAGGGATTTTGAGAAGAACTGAGAAAAAAGAGTTTGCAAGAGATGAACACAGAAAAATGTAGAGAATGCTTGAGAAATAATGAGAAACTGTAAAAGATGAAAGTGAGAGGTTTAACGTGTTTAAATAGGGTTCAGAATATTTTGAAAGAGTAAATGTTTTCAATAGAGAGGAATAAAATCATGATTACGTTTTAAAAACATGATTACTTTCATTTAATGCTTGCTGATTTTGGGGGATTTGAGAAAGATACTTAAAACGGTTACCAGACATGTGTCTCAATGCACCCAATCAGCGTTTTGCCTTCTCAGAAGCGTGCACGCGTTCTGCTTCAGAGATTTGCTGATGATTGGATGACACTTGTTTGATGTAGTGATCAACACGTCTGTCTTTGAGCTTAGACTCTCAGATCTTTAGACTTGCATCTGATACAATCTGCATGTTCTATCTTTCTGAAAAGAGATTGATCAGAAGTTCACAGTAAAACAAATACATTCTGAAGATAAATATATGGAATTAAAACATTTTCACTCTGGGCAGATTTTCATGCTGAGATGTTTCAGAATGAAATTAAACATATCTTCAGAAAGGGGTTTAGTGAAGATATCAGCCCATTGATGGTCTGTATCTATAAATTTTAAGTTCAAAATTCCTTTCTGAATGTAGTCCCTAATGAAGTGATGTTTTATTTCTATATGCTTAGCTCTAGAATGTAAAATAGGATTCTTACTTAAGCAAATAGCAGAAGTATTATCACAGAGTATAGGAATGTTACTCTCAAAAATCTGGAAGTCTTCAAGCTGACTTTTCATCCAGAGCATTTGTGTGCTACATCCTGCTGCTGCTATGTACTCAGCTTCTGCTGTTGATAGCACAATTGTTGATTGCCTTTTGCTGGACCAAGAGATCAGATTTTCTCCCAGAAACTGGCAGCTTCCAGAAGTACTTTTACGCTCCACTCTGTCTCCAGCAAAGTCAGCATCGCAGTAGCCTACTAAACTGTAATCACTAGATTTTCTATAAAACAAACCCAGATTAGTAGTACCTTTCAGATACTTGAAAATTCGCTTAACAGCTGTTAAGTGAGACTCTCTAGGATATGATTGGAATCTAGAACAAATACAAACGCTGAATAATATATCAGGTCTTGAAGCAGTTAGATAAAGGAGAGAACCAATCATACCTCTGTAGACTTTCTGTTCTACATTTTTGCTTACCTCTTCTCTTTCCAGAATGCACGTGGGATGCATTGGAATCTTTGATGGCTTACATTCTGAGAGGTCAAATTTCTTCAGAAGATCTCTGATGTATTTGCTCTGATGAATGTAAGTTCCCTCTGGAGTTTGATTGATCTGAATTCCTAGAAAGAATTTCAGTTCCCCCATGAGGCTCATCTCAAATTCTGCCTGCATACACTTAGCAAATTTTCTTCCAAGAGAAGGATTAGTAGAACCAAAAATAATATCATCAACGTAAATTTTACAGACTAAGATGTCATTCTTAACTGATTTACAAAATAAGGTAGTGTCCACCTTCCCTCTGGTGAATTCATTTTCTAACAGAAAGTTACTTAGCCTTTCATACCAAGCTCTGGGAGCTTGTTTCAGACCATATAGTGACTTCTTTAGTTTGAAAACATGTTCTGGATGTTTTGTATTTTCAAAACCAGGAGGTTGGTGTACATAAACCTCTTCTTCTATATAACCATTTAAGAATGCACTTTTGACATCCATCTGATACAGAGTGATGCCTCTATTAACAGCAAATGAAATTAAAAGTCTGATAGATTCTAACCTGGCGACTGGAGCAAAGGTTTCTGTATAGTCTATCCCCTCTTGCTGACTATAACCTTGTGCAACCAGTCGTGCCTTGTTTCTGATGACTTCACCTTGTTCATTTAGCTTGTTTCTGCAGACCCATCTTGTTCCAATGACGTTGAATCCTTTTGGTCTGGGAACAAGATCCCATACATCATTTCTGGTGAATTGATTCAGCTCTTCTTGCATTGCCAGAATCTAGTCATTATCCAGAAGTGCTTCATCAATAGAAGAAGGTTCAATCAGAGACACAAGTCCCATGAAGGTTTCTTCAGAGTTTCTGAAGCTTGCTCTTGTTCTGATTGGATCTTCCTTTCTTCCTAAGATAGTCTCTTCTGGGTGATCCAAGCTGCTTCTAGGTAATCTCTTCTGAGGTTGATCAGTAGCTGTTGTAGGATTTCTAGCAGTGCTCCTTTCAGACGTTGAAGGAGTGTCTGTGTTGAGAGCTTCTGATGACTTGTCTTCAGAACCTGTAAATTCAATTTCCATACCTGCAAAAACTTCATTCTGCTTTGACTTTTCAGAGTCAAGCTTATCATCAAAACGAACACTGATTGATTCTTCCACAATCTGTGTTTCTGTATTGTATACTCTGTACCCTCTTGAGCGTTCAGAGTATCCTAACATAATACACTTCTGTGCTTTAGAGTCAAACTTGTTCAAATAATTCTTTGTATTTAACATAAAACAGGTACATCCAAATGGATGAAAATATGAAATGTTGGGCTTTCTGTTCTTCCACAATTCATATGGAGTCTTTTCCAGAATAGGTCTTATTGAGATTCTATTCTGAATGTAGCACGCTGTGTTTATCGCCTCTGCCCAGAAGATCTTAGCAACGTTTGTCTCATTGATCATGGTTCTGGCCATTTCTTGCAATGTTCTGTTCTTTCGTTCTACAACTCCATTTTGTTGGGGAGTTCTAGGACAAGAGAAATCATGCAGAATGCCTCTGTCATTAAAGAATGACTCAAAATCTTTGTTTTCAAATTCTCCACCATGATCACTTCTGACTTTAACGATTCTAAGATCCTTTTCATTCTGAACTTGGTTACAGAAGGTAACAAACACAGAGTGTGACTCGTCCTTGTGTCTTAAGAACTTTACCCATGTCCATCTGCTATAGTCATCTACGATTACTAACCCATACTTCTTGCCACTGACTGAAGCAGTTTTAACTGGTCCAAATAAGTCAATGTGCAGAAGTTCTAATGGCTTAGAGGTAGAAACAACATTTTTAGATTTAAAAGAAGGTTTTGCAAACTTGCCTTTCTGACACGCTTCACACAGAGCATCTGAATTGAACTTCAAATCAGGAAGTCCTCTGACCAGATTGAGTTTGTTAATCTGAGATATTCTTCTCATACTAACATGCCCCAATCTTCTGTGCCAGATCCACTGCTCGTTGTTAACAGACAGAAGGCACTTTACATTCTGACTTTTTAGTTCAGAAAGTTTGATTTTGTAAATGTTGTTTTTCCTCTTACCATTAAATAGGATAGTCCCATCTTTCTGACTAACAGCTTTACATGATTTTTGATTAAAGATTATATCATAACCGTTATCACTTAATTGACTTATGGATAACAGATTATGCATTAACCCATCTACTAGCAGAACATTATTAATAGAGGGAAGATTTCCATTACCTACAGTTCCAGAGCCAATTATCTTTCCCTTTGATTGCCTCCAAAGCCAACGTGGCCTCCAGGCTTAAGTTCCAGACTTTGGAACATATGCCTTCTTCCCGTCATGTGTCGCGAGCAGCCAGAGTCCAGGTACCATGACTGGTGTTTTTGACTTGCTGCTAAAGATATCTGCAACATGTATTATTTTATCCTTAGGTACCCAGATTTTCTTGGGTCCTGATTTGTTAGTTTTACCAAAACTCTGGTTGAATTTTGGTTTCACAGAGTACTTACTGCTAGTGTATTTAATATCATGTGTGTGACCATACACAAAATGTGAATTCAGAGGAGTGTGTTTAATGGTTAAGTCCATGACATTCTTTGGTGTAGGAACCTTACCTTGGTATCCTATTCCTTTCCTGCCGTTTCTGCTAACTCCATAGATCATTGAAGACATTTTGCTTCTATCTATGCTTTTAGCAAGGAACTTCTGGAAACTGTGATCACACTCCTTGATGATCTCATCAGCGTTGCTGGGAGTTTCAGAAATTGGTTCCTTCTGAGAGTTTTGTAAAGTTTTTTCTAATTTTGAAATCTTATTTCTCAGCTCAGAATTCTCCAATTTGAGACTCTCAGTCTTATTAGAGTCAGATTCAAGATTCCTTTTCAGGTCTCTGAATTTAACTCTAATTTGCTGATACCTTTACAGAATTTCATTAAGGCTTTCAGCAAGTTCAGCCTTGGTAAAATTAACAGCAAAGTTAGGAAATACCTCTTCAGTGTCTGATTCAGAGTCTGATTCAGAAGCTTCACTATCTTCTGAAATGTTAGCCATGAGAGCTATGTTTGCCCTCTCATCATCTGATTCTGAGTCAGCTTCAGACGAGTCAGAGTCATCCCATGTAGCCATGAGACTTTTCTTCTTTTCTCTTCCAAACTTCTTTTTGGGATTTTCCCTCTGAAGCTTTGGGCAGTCACTCTTGTAGTGTCCTTGCTCATTGCACTCATAACAGATGATGTCCTTGGTGTTTGGCTTTTTTCTACTTGAGGAGCCTTCAGATCTTCTGTATCCAGAGGAGGAATCTGTCCTTCTGTATCTGGAAGAGGACTCGTTCTGATCAGATCTTCTGGGATTCCTGAACTTCCTTTGTCTTTGCTTCCACAGTTGATTTACTCTTCTGGAGAGAAGGGAGCGTTCGTCTTCTTCTGATGAGGATCCATCAGATGTTTCTTCAACTGCCTGCAAAACTTTAGACTCAGATTTTTTGTTAGATTTTAATGCTAAAGGCTTACCTTGCTTCTGAGGCTCGTCAGCTTCTAGCTCTATCTCATGACTTCTGAGGGAGCTGATAAGTTCCTCCAGAGTGATTTTGTTGAGATCTTTTGCTAGCTTCAGAGCTGTAACCATTGGTCTCCACTGCTTGGGTAAACTTCTGATGATTTTCTTGACATGGTCAGCAGTAGAGTATCCTTTGTCCAGAACCTTGAGACCAGCTACCAGAATCTGGAATCTTGAGAACATTGTTTCAATGGGTTCAGATTCTTCCATTTTGAACGCCTCATACTTCTGAATGAGCGCCAGAGCTTTAGTTTCTTTGACCTGAACGTTGCCCTCATGCGTCATTCTGAGTGAGTCAAAAATGTTCTTTGTTGTGTCTCTGTTGGAGATCTTTTCATATTCAGTATAGGAGATGGCGCTGAGAAGGATGGTTTTGGCCTTGTGGTGATTCTTGAAGTCACGCTTTTGTTGGTCAGACATTGTTTTTCTATCAATCTTCTGACTGCTTGCATTCACAGGGTGCGTGTATCCATCTGTCACCATATCCCACAGATCAGCATCATGTGCCAGAAAGAAGCTTTCAATTCTGTCTTTCCAGTAATCAAAGTTTTCTCCATCAAAGACTGGAGGTTTGCCACTGAATCTGTCTCTGTCCTCATGGTTGTCATTGCTGGTGTGAGAATAGTTTCCTGCCATTGTGTTTTTCTGACGCTGGATCTTGTACTGACACGGTTAAGTGTTTTAGCTCAGAACCAGGCGCTCTGATACCAATTGAAGAAGTGAAAAACACAAGAAGGGGGGGTTGAATTGTAAAACTGAAAATCAATGCAATGAACAAGATATTTTTATCCTGGTTCGTTTGATCTCAAACTACTCCAGTCCACCCGTCAAGGTGATTTCGCCTCTCTCCAACGAGGTCTTAATCCACTATATTCAACTGAATATTACAAACTGCTTTAACAACTGCTAAAGCCTTCTTGATGCAAACCACAACCCGGTTTGTCAAGGAAACACTTTCTTACAAAGAAAATAAATCTAGGTGTGTGAATGTTTTCTACAAAACTGTATCACAACCGTGATGTATACACAACTTAAGCTTATGAAACTAGATTGCTAAACAATGATTGAGTAAGGAGATATGTAACGTTTAGCAAACTGAGAGAAAGAAGATTATGATTAGCTTTTAGGCGTGTAAAATGTTGGAGAGCATTAGCCAATTCAATCTTCATAGTCTTGTTTATATAGCACTGAGATTGTTGAACGTTGGAGCAATATTCTTGATTCAATGCTAATAACAAACTTTCCTTATTGAGCAGATCTTGTCTGGAATGAGGCCGTTGGTAATAATTTGCTTTCAATGCACAGTACCGTTGCTTACTTAATGCATGTTCTGGCTTGGCTCATTCTGACTCTCCTTAACTGCTGATGAACTGTTGTTTTCTTTATCAGAGTGTTGAGCGCAATTCTGTTCATCAAGCTTCAGCATACACGTGAGTTAATCTTCTGATTCTGATATTCTGATAGCAACTTCTGATGCTGATGTCAAGAACTAATATTCTGATGCTGATTAAGTGTGCTCTTGCTGATACCTATCAGAGTTTCTGCAAAGCAGTACGTAATATTTTTAGGTAGCAAATAGTTCATACATGAATCATATAAATAATATATATTTTCATTTTGTTATCATCAAAACTTAAACATAGAGTAGTAGATTCAAACTTTGTTCTAACATTATCAGCATTCTTGGACATGTCACAAGTGCCAAGTCTATGCTGATAAGGTGCACATACCTCCAGTTCCTCTGAATGTTTTGACAGCGCCTTGGCCTTTTGCAATGTGGGGCATTGATATGATCGGCGAGATCAGACCTACGGCATCTAACGGGCATCGTTTCATCCTTGTAGCTATTGATTACTTTACGAAGTGGGTTGAAGCAGCTTACTTTGCTACGGTAACCAAGAACGTCGTGGCACGGTTCATTCGGCATAATCTGATCTGTCGATACGAAATACCAGAGAGGATCATTACGGACAATGGTACCAATCTCAACAACAAGATGATCACTGAGCTCTGTGAGCAATTCAAGATACAGCATCACAACTCTTCTCCCTACCGGCCGAAGATGAATGGGGCTGTCGAAGCGGCTAATAAGAATATTAAGAAGATCGTACAGAAGATGACAGTGACATACAAAGACTGGCATGAGATGTTATCATTTTCTCTTCATGGGTACCATACCTCAGCACAGACGTCAAATGGGGCAACACCCTATTCCTTGGTTTATGGCATGGAGGCAGTCTTGCCCATTGAAGTTCAGATACCCTCTCTTCGGATCATGAAGGATGCATGTTTGAGCAAAGATGACTGGATTCAGACTCGGCTTGATCAGCTAAACCTAATCGACGAAAAGAGACTCACTGCTATTTTTCATGGTCAGACGTACCAAAAACGGATGATCAAGGCATTTAACAAGAAAGTCAGACGACAAGAGTATCAAGTTGGGGACCTAGTAATCAAGCGCATTATCTTACCTCAAGGTGATCCCATAGGCAAATGGACCCCTACTTACGAAGGGCCATTTGTGGTTAAGAACATTTTCTCAGGAGGAGCTATGATTCTAACCACCATGGACGGTGACGACCTTCCTCACCCTGTCAATACAGACATAGTGAAAAGATACTACGCTTAATCAAAGACCCGCTAGGTTGACTGGCCTAGGCAAAAATAAGGGCTTCCCGGCGAACCAAAAGGGTTCGGGAAAAATAAGGGATGAAAATGAAAAATCTGTACACCCGACAAGTCGAAAACCTGAAAAGGCGGCTTGGGCAAAAAAGGGTATCCCGGTGGACTGAAAACCCAAAAGGGCGGTCCAGGCAAAAATTAGGGATTAAAGCATAACACTATATCTCATTGGATCACCTTGCATCCAGACTTCGGTATCGACTATCAAGTTCGAACGATACTAATCAATCAGATTCATCTTCAACCAATAGTCAAGTGATGAGATGCTTGAAGATATAAAGGAAATAGCAGAGTTGGAACCCAGTGGGATTATTCACATAGCTGTTTTGTTTTCTTTTCACAAATTGTATAAATTCTATTTGTTGGGCGGCGTTCTCTTACTAGGACGTCAGCCTCTTATACAAAAGCGCATATTTACAGGCAAACATCAAAATCAATACAAATTCATTTTCAGACAAATTTCAAATTGTTTTTCCTTTATCTGTTTTGTTTTGCAAAGAACGTCCAAAGTTTCATTTTTGATATATGCATTTGACATTAATTACTGCTCGTAAATGTTTACATGTGATAACGAGAAAACATATCATATAATTAACATACTTTTTACCGATTTTATATTTCATTAAGTCGTCTAACCCCCGATTATTCCAAGATTATTTGTCTTTTTGCAGGTATAACACTTGTCGACTCAAACCGATGAAAAAGGACAACATGAAGAAGGCTAGATGAAAAAAAAAGAGAAAAAGAATAAAAAAATACAAAGTTTGGGCTTCTGGATCTGTGACGGTCGTCACGTCCCTGTGACGGGCATAACACCCCACAACATAAGGAAACGCTCGTCACACACACCTGACGAGCGTAAGGCACCACTTCAGTGTGTGACGACCGTCACCCACCTGTGACGACCGTCACGCGCGTGAAGGTGGACGTTATGCATGGATTGAAGACGTGGGCGTGAAGGGCAGACTCGTTCTCCCTTTTTCTACTGAATCTCCTATTTTCTTGCCACCACTATTACTGCTCCTACATTTTCTCCACGAAGACTTCATCAAGAATTTAAATTAAACTGCTGATTTTTCCTGCTATATATATGAGTACCAAGGCACAGTTCAAGGGTCGAAGAATTTTACTCAGAGCAAATATTATTTTATTTTACAGTTATTTTCCAATTTGTTTGTTTTGGAATTCTGTTTTCATTTTCTTGTAATTTTCATTCAAAGCCTTAGTTTCTATTTTTAAGTGTTAATTCTTCTTTCAAGAATTAACACGAATTTCTACTGCAAGTCAAGCTCGAAGATTGGATTACTGTATTACCTCAAGATTACTATAGCATCTTTAATTCCAGGTTTTTTTATATTGCAATTATTATTTATTCAGTTTTTATAATATGCCATTTATTGCCATGAATTATATTTTAAACTTTATTGTTGTTAAGTTAATTATGTCTGGCTAAATTATTAATACCGGTATGTGACCGTAAGAACTGAAAGAATTCAATGATACCTTGGCCAAAAATATTTACAAAACAATTTCTGGTTTCCAATTTCCAAGATTAATTTAACTATCCTTGTCACGAGAGTGAGAGGTTAATTAACATGATTTTGCCACGAGAGTGGGAAATTAATTAAGGCAAGAACCTGCATGCGAGAGCTGGGGTTCAACCCAGATAGTGGTAACGAAGCATTGACTTTTAAATACACGAGAGTGTTTTAATAAATTAATTAAATTCAAATTGTTTTCAAAAAGTGTTATTAAATTTAAAGTGCATCCACTAGGTTTAGTAGCATGACTTATTTCATAAACACGAGAGTGTATGTCTCAGGTTTTTAAACAATTAGCTTTTACCGAAATACTTTATAGGTCAAGCGATTCATCGAATTCCCTAAGTCCGATTATCACATACTGGTATAATTAGTACTATTACTTTTAAATTAAACTGTTTCCCCCAAATATCGAATATTCATCGCTTGGTTAGACAAACTGTAGCATTAGATCGTATGCGATTGATCCTCAGTCTCTGTGGGTTCGATAATCTTTTAAAACTTGAACGACTGAACTGTATACTTGCAGTTAGTATCCCGACAGACTTATAAAGTCCCGATCAAAATGCGAAACAAAAGGCAAATTACTGGTAATATCAGAAACAGAGGCAATAAGAATTGTCTGAGCCGTCTAGTTGCTTTGTCCACCAAGGTACCAAGGTAGGTTCAGCTGAAGAATATGACCAAGATACCGTCACTCCCCGCAGGGTAAAACAGTAATGGTAGATCTCCCCAGATGAGACTTGCAACCATGAACGAATCAACAATACTCTCCCCAAGCAGAGTTAATCTACCATCAGCCCTAAAAAGGCTGAGTATCCCCAGAAGGTCTGAATATTCCCCAGCGGAGTATAAAGATATTCCCCAGCAAGTATAAGAGCATCCCCGACAGTCTTAATATTCCTCAATGGAGTATAAGAATGTTCCCCGGTGGAATACCAGATACCCCCAGTGGAGCCATTTCCCCAGCACAGTCTAAAAAAGCTTTCCCAACAGAGTTGGATCATCTTCCCCAGTAGATTCTGGAAGCTTATCCCCTGCAAAGCGCAAATAAATCTCCCCATCCAAATTCAGAAGGTTATCCCCACAAGAGTCTAACTGGGTTATCCTCAGCAAGTTGCAACTGAAAGATCATCCCCAGCAAAGTTCTTTCTTTCCCCGAGCAGGAGTTATATCCTCAATCGATTCTATATCACCAGCAATGGTAATCCATCCCTAGCGGAGTTCACCATTAAAATCCCCAACAGAGTTTATCAGCGGAATCCCCAGCGGAATTATCGTTAAAATCTTCAGCAGAGCATCTCTTCCCCACAGAGTAATTCCCCTCAGAGTAATCTCTTCATCAGTTTATTCCCCAACGGAATCATCTCCTTCTGCAGGCTTATTCTCATAATCACCTTCGTTCACCATCCCCAGCGGAAATGAAGAACTCAACTCTATTCTCCAGCAGCTCCGGGATTTATTTTCCCCAGCTAAAACATTACATGTCCATACATCATGATACATGCATATACGCATCATACCATACAATCTCATTTATTTTGAGAACATCATTGCCTGATACATATCATGCATTGCATACAGCTAACCTTTACCTTTCAGGAAAGATACAATCAAAATTCAAGTCATGAAGCTCGGGTACGACCGGATAGTATCTTGATTTCTACAGCATATTGTGAAGCCCAGATTACGACCGGATAATAATATCAGACTACCACGAAGCCTAGATCACGACCAAATAGTGATATCTCTCAAAAGCAAGCTATGAATCCCAGAGAACGACCGGATAATAGTTTATGCCCCAGTGAGCCGTGAAGCCCGGATTACGACCGAATAGCAGCTCAGTAAGCACCATGAAGCCTGGATTCGACCAGATAGTGGTATATCACAAACACAAGCCGTGAAGCCCGGATCACGATCGGATAACACCTCAACAAGTTATTGTGAAGACTGGATTACAACCAGAAAGCAATACAAGACCTTGAAGTCTGGGTTACGACCAGATAATGGTAGAAGATGTTGTGAAGACTAGATTACGACCAGATAGCAACCAAGAGTACTACGAAGCCTGGATTACGACCAGATAGTGGTATGATACATTGTGAAGACTGGATTACGACTACCAAGCAATGCAAGACCTTGAAGCCTGGATTACGACCGGATAATGGTAGAAGATGTTGTGAAGACTGGATGACGACCAGATAACAACTCAGAGTACTACGAAGCCTGGATTTCAACCAGATAGTGGTATGATACTTTGTGAAGCCTGGATTACGACCAGATAGCGTTAAGGGACACTGTGAAGCTTGGATTACGACCAGATAACAGTTTACCCAGCCAGTTACTAAAAAGCCCGGAGTCGGCCGGATATTAGTATGCCCTAAATTCAAGTTGAAGCCCAGATGCGACCGGATAATCACTTGATTTATTCTGAAGCTTGGATTTCGACCAGATAAGAAGTGAGGTATTGCAAAGCCTAGATTACGACCAGATATCAAGCTTAATCTCATCTCCCCAGTAAGTCACTACGAAGCCTGGATTACGACCAGATAGCAGTCGGTCTTATCACTATGAAGCCTGAGTTACAGCCGGATAGTAGTTCACTCTCATCTCTTCAACAAAGATAATTCCCCAGTAGAATAACGGACGACCTGAGCTCCTAAAGTTCTATTTCTCCTAAGACGAAGAACAACATTCCCCAGCAGAATCCCTCTCAACAACAGGTATACAAGCTCTCGCTAAGGAATCTCTTACGCGATCGACACTCCTTCAGATGGCATCTTTAAGCCCATCTCACATCATCAATCTCCAAATGGCATCTGTAAGCCCATTCCCGACATCATAAGGCTGATACAACTACAGGTGAGTGCAAATTTCTAGGCACTCTAGTGTTCAATCATCTTCCACCTTCGGATCACGAAAGGCCCGGACGCTAATATATATCCTCAGGTTTAAGAAGATTGAACAGGGGCAACTGTTGTACCCCAAAATTTTCCCTCCCAAATTTCTCAAGACATATCAAGAATTATCTCCAAGTTGCTCAAGATGGCTCAAAGATTGAACAGTCAAATCACCTCCTAAGGCAGTCAAGTCAAAATTAGGGTTTTGTGTTGCATCAAGGTCCTTACATCCAAATTACACCAAGTTCTCCCCAATGTTCTAATATGTTCTCAAGTTCATCCATGTCAAATTTCAAGCCTTGCAGAGGGAGTTTGGTCAGTCAATTGCTCAAGAGGCCGAAAAATCGACTATGTTATGGCAAAAGTCAACTGTGACCCAAATACAGTCAAACCTCAATATTTTTTGTCAACATTCTCATTTTGAAGGCTAATTCATCATTTTATCAATGGTTGATCATGATTCATCAAGGATTGCTCAAGATTCATCAAGCTTCAAAAGTTGGTAAATTAGGGTTTTGTAGGAAAAGTCAACTCAACTTTGACCAAGCATAACTTTCTCATACTTTATGAGAAATGACCCATACAAAGTTCATTTTGAAGAGGATGAAATTTACTCCAATCCATCTTCACACCCCAAGATCAAGAAATGCTCTCACAAAAAGTTAAAAATTTGGACATTATAGGTCATTTTTGAAATTCAACAAAAACACCTTTTTTTCCAAAGCTTATAACTTGAGCATGGAATATAAAAATGAGATGAGACAAAAAAGGTTGTTTAGAGGACATCTCAAGGTTTCTAAAAAGTCCAAGAACACCTCCAAAAGTTCAAAATTAAAGAAGTTATGGATTTTTGAAGTTGGGCATTTTTCCAAAATGGCCAAAAGTCAACTATCCTCAAAACTCCAATTTTTGACAAAAGGGCCCACTTTTTTCCACTTGATTTGGTCTTGTCATGCCACACACGTGTCCCATCCTTAATTTCATGACCAATCATTTATTTTTCTATTTTATTTAATTTTTATTGATTTAATTCATTTTTAATCAATATTAAATAAAATAAAATCTAAAAATGAATGGAATGATATCTTTTTGATCATTGTAGCTTTCAATTATCATGATCCATCAAATCAAATTCGTATCAATGCTTTTCATGCATAAAAAATTAGATTTGGCCTATATTTGGAAACTTGATAATGGTGATCAAAATCAAATCTTCCATCTTCAATGCATATGGACTAAGGCCAAAAGGTTAAACCTAATTCATTCTATAATACTTGTACAAGCCACACATAGCAAGAACACGCACAAAGCATTGCAGAAACGGCCAGAAGAACTTTGGAAAAAAGCTTGAAAATTTGGAATTTGAAATCCATCTTGGAGCTCGATACAAAGCAAAAGCTTGAGATAGCTCTCTTCCCTGACATCCAGTGAAGCCATACCAATCAAAATCCAGCCTTGAAGCATCCTCAAACGCAATGTAAGCGCTCTTGAACACGACTCTAAACATGACATCGTGAAACCATTCTCTTGTATCCTTTTGCCAAATCTTTTGTATAATCATGCTTAATGTCAAATTTCTAACATGTCTGCATCATTTAATTTCGTTTTCATGGCCTATAATCATGTACCCGAACCTAGGGTTTTCTTGTGTTGTTTTTAGGCGTTTGAATTACAGGGAAAATTGGGCCAAATAATGGTTACAAGGATGATCAGGTGAAAGAGACGAGTACAATGGTATTCTTAGAATTCGTTTCCATGGCCTAGGGTGAATTTTGGAAGCAAGCTACGAACTTTCCTGCGGATTAAAATCCGCAGGTAAATAACCAGGGGCTTTGTGAAGAAGACAACCGCGAGTCTTCTCCTTACTGGCCAGTTCAAAATGTTAGCGCGTTTTTTTATATTTTTGCCAGGCATAATTAATTGTTTGTCATATAATATTTGTTTTCTATGCCAATAACAAAGATGCAGCATGGTTCAGTTGGTGGAAGCGTGAGTGAGATACCCTTGGGACCTGGGTTCGAATCCCGGGTCCCCCAAAACGCTCTATTCAATTTTCCTTCAGGTGTTCACATGTAGCGCCTAGGATGCAGTCCACCATGCCCCTCAAAGATCCATCTGCCAGATGGCTTACAAACCAAATCCAGTGGCCCAGATTGCACGCTCATCATACTCCCTGGTCAACAAGCACGCATTGAATCACAAAGGTCAAACAAGGCTGGACGTTCTGGGCCTAAAAAATTGCTGATCATACACCCAGATCAGGCCCAAACCCCCCATTTTGGTTTATTTCTTTTTCTCTTTATATTTCTTTTATTTAATTATTTAGTTAATTATTATTTATTTCACTAACAAATTATTTATTTTCTTAATAACAAAAATCAGAAAACCCAAATAAAAAATAATATTTTTATTAATTTCACTATTTCATTATTTTTGTACATAAACAATAATTAATTTATTTAGTTTTAATTAGGTTTAACATTAATGTTTTTTTGCAATAAATTAAAATTAATATAGAATTAGGGTTTTTAATAACTTTTAATCATTCTTATTTTATTTATTTAATTATAAAAACTCCAAAAATATTTTCATTTAATTAATTAATTCAATTTTTAACATAGACTTAGTTTTTAATTCAAAAAATAACAAAAACACGCTTTCTTTAATAAAAAGGGTCAAAACCCTAAGACACTCCGATTTAATTTTCTCGCGCGCGTATTATTTTTTATCCATATTTCAATATTGTAACTGTTTCGGGAATGTAATAGTTTAACTTCAGATTTTTATTTGTCGTTTTTATTTACTTTCCGCAATTTAATTTTAAAGGGTTTGTCTTTGGCGATGTAAATACTCGACGCCTTGTAATAGCTTAGATTCAATTTCCCGCAATTTAATTTCCACACAATATTAACTGTTAGATGTTTGATGACTAGGCAATTCATGACAAGATCAATCTTAACTTAAAATCAACATAGCTCACTATTAACATGTACAGATAAAAATTAACCGAAATGACACACTTGCACATGCCACTCTTAGGGTACACCTCACTTGGTTGCCTCGAACGTGGTCATTGAGTATAGGAAGTTTTAGAGGTCGCCCTCTTGTCCAAAGATCATAAGTTGCCTCGAAACGGTTGCCTCGGAAAAAATGATCTAAGATATTAGGGTTACCGCTAAGGCGTCCTAACATTGCTTTAGTGGCCACACGTCCCTTAATCGAAATGACCCTTAAAACTCCAATGAAGATGCTACCTACTCCTCAATAGTGGGATAGAATTGTCTAAAGGACATTTGTACAATTTAATTCCTTTTTGAGTAGGTAGATGGTTCTTACGTACTTGCTCATTCTAAAACAAAACAAAACTTTTTGCACTTACACCCCTTTCAAACAAAAAACTCTTTTTAAACCCACAAACACAAAGAAAAGCAATTTTCGAAAACACAATGAGCAAGTACCTAAGAGCCCGTGGATAACCACAGATAGAAAGGGTGCTAACACCTTCCCTTTCTATAATCTACCTCCCGAACCCGAGAAATATCTCAAAAATGAATTTTTCTGTGCTTTTGTCCTTTCCTTGTTGGATAAAATAAAAGACGGTGGCGACTCTTGCTTACCGTGACATTTTGCAAAAACAAACGCGAACCAGCATTCCAAAAACAGTCAGTTCATTCCCACCGATCACACCACCTTAAACCCTGCTCATTCTTCAAAACTGGTTGGGGAAGGTGAGAAATAAACCACCTTGTTAGGAGAGGAGTACAACACATGAGAACACCTCTTTTCCTCATTGTTTGTGTGTAAAATGAGTGTAGGATGTCCCCAAGCAATGTAGGCATAGGATTCCGAGATATGAAAATCTTGACAGCATTCACATCTATAAGCTGATCAGGGTTTGGGAACAAGACCAACCCATAGATGAGTAGTGCTTCAATCTCCTCAAAGGCTTGCAGATCTAGAGAGTTCCAGCAGTCTTGTGCCTTCTCAAACAGAAACTTTGCCAAGAAACCCTTGACACCACTTCTGGTTTCCCAATGTCCTTTGATATCAGATGGTTGCAAGTGTAATGCTTGAGCAACATCTTCAGGCTTAGGTTCTTTTTCCGTACCGTTGTAGGGTAGTTGATGAAGAATATGAATCCTCAGGAGTTGAGAAAATTCCTCCAAAGTAGGTACTAGTTGGTAACCAGGGAATGTGAAACAGTGGTGTAGGGGGTCAAAGAACTGGAAGAGAACTTTCACCATGTCTTCTTCAATGTTGAAGTTGACCAAGTTGAGAAGTCTACCATGTCTTTCACTGAAGAGAGAATTCTATGGAATCTTGGAAGTAAGCTCCTTGAGTTGAGGAGGGATTCTCACAAGGTTGACTTAAATTGTTTTCCTGCGAAGAGATTCCATGACCTACAAAACAACAACAAAGATGAAGATCCAAACGCTTGAAATGGTTAGTGGATGCGTATGATGCTTTATGATGTTCATGATGTATGAACAAGCATATGTACAAACAAGTCACACAAGATCCTAGTTTCAGGCTTGCATGGGGTTTCATAGGTAAGTACCCTCTTGAAGTTAGTTGGCTCAACCTATCCTATAAATAGTAACCGGGTTCTAAGGAGCTCAATATCACTGGATTATTTTCTGTGTTCATTGTTTCATTAAATTATTGAGTGAGAATGGGATTAGAGGCCTGTAATCTAGCTTGTGCAAGCTGACTTGAAAAATGCAAAGTGTATGAACATGAAATTGGCCTATGAACAAAGTGACTTTTGCCCATCTTGACAAATTCGATTCTCCCTAACCACAAGGGTGTTTGAGAAGTTCTTGGACAATTTGGAAAGCTTGGAATGTGTACTACAATCCATCTTTGTAATGCAAGTTGAAATTCCAAGTGGAAGCATGTGAAAAGTGGCCATGAAGTTGGGCAAAAATCCTGTCTAGAATAGGTCAAATTTTTTCGAAGTTAAGAATGTTTTGCACCCTTGTTCCAAAAATCATAACTTGAGTTACAAGCTTATTTTGAGGAAACTTTGTGAATCAAAGTTGTAGATTTTGAAATGGACCATAACTTTCATGTTTTGAGTTTTGTTTGAATCCAAATGTATCTTGATGAAAAGATGGGACAAAGTTAGGAAAAAATTAGGAAATTTCATAACTTAGAAAATTTCTAAGTTATGAAATTTCTTCATTTCAAACCCTAATTTGTAATTTCTGATTTCTTGATGAACACGTTTCATAATTTGACATGTCTTGATGAAAAATGAATCTTGGCACTTGATTTTGACCAAAAAGTCAAAGTTTGACTTTTAAGTATACAGTCAAATTTGATCAGTTGATTGGAAAATTTATCTGCCAATCTTGTGCATTTGGGATCTTTTGAACTTGTTGAACATGTCAAGACAATGCCATTGGGTCCTTGAGTCCATATGTGAGCTTGGTTTGCCATTGGCTAGGTCAAACAGTCAAAAATTGCCTTTGTGCAGTAAAAACCCTAAAAATAACCATTTTGCCCTTTTGGTGATTTGATCAAATTTCTTGTGGAATTGTGATCCAAACTTGATCAAATGGTCCATATGAGTTCATAATGTTGATGTGGGTCGAAAATCATGAGGTTTGACTGTCAATTGACCACAGTTGACTTTTTCCCCAATACAGCTGATTTCTAGGTCAACTGTCCAATTGACTAGACAAAGATTGGAATCAAGGCTTGAAACTTGGTATGGATAAACTTGTGAGTCCAACATGAAGCATGAAAGTCATTTTGGGCATTTTAGGTCAAAACATCTTTGTGCAAACTCAAATCCTAATTTGGATCAACAGTGCAAGGAGGAGTCTTAAGCAGAGCAAACCCTAACTTGATCTTGAGCTCCAAGGGTCTTGTGGTGAGAAAATATTGATGAAATGTGAGGGGAAATTTTGGGGTACAACAGTTGCCCCTGTTCAATCTTCTTAGACTTGAGGATGTATATTGTCTTGCGTGCCTTTCGTGATCCGAAGGTGGAAGATGATTGAACACTAAAGTGCCCAGAAATTTGCACTCGCATAGTGGAGTATTAGCAATGTGATGGCGGGAATGGGATTATAGATGCCATTTGGAGATATGATGGATAGTGATGGAGATGGGCTTATAGATGCCATCTGGAGACGTGACAGAAACTTATCGGGAATGGGCTTATAGATGCCATTTAGAAGTGTTGATCGCGTAAGAGATTCCTTAGCGAGAACTTGCGTACTTTGAGAAAGGAAGATGGTTTCCTGGCCTATTACAGGTGTTGATCTTCAAACTCTTCATGCAGATATGCCCTGGCTAGGTACAGGTATCGAATCTACAATTAGTCGCTCACAGATGTGCCCTGGCTAGATACGAGAATCGAATCCGGAACTTCAAAAGGTTGCTTACAGACGTGCCCTGGCTGGATACAGGTATCGAATCTCTAAACTATTCATGCAGATATTCCCTGTCTAGATACATGTGTCGAATCCATAATCAAATACTCACAGATATGCCCTGGCTGGATACAGGAATCGAATCTGGAATTGGTCGTCTACAGATATGCCCTGGCTGGATACAGGCATCAAATCTGGAATTTGTCGTCTACAGATATGCCATGGCTGGATACAGGTATCGAATCTCTAAACTCTTCATGTAGATATGCTCTGGCTGGATACATGTATCGAATCTACAATCAATCACTCACAGATATGCCCTGGCTGGATACAGGTATCGAATCTGGAATTTGTTGTCTACAGATATGCCCTGGCTGGATACAGGCATCGAATCTGGAATTTGTCGTCTACAGATATGCCCTGGCTGGATACATGTATCGAATCTCTAAACTCTTCATGTAGATATGCCCTGGCTAGATACAGGTATCGAATCTACAATCAATCACTCACAGATATGCCCTGGCTAGATACAAGTATCGAATCTGGAATTGTGACAGTTGATAGTAATCATCTTTGGATTGTCCTTTTTCCTGAAAAGGCAAGACATCAGTTGTATGCAATGTCATGATGTATGAAATGCATGAGGTTATGCTGTTTTCAAGAATAAATGAGATTGTGTGATATGATGCGTATATGCATGCGTCATGGTGTATGATAATGTGATGAATGTATTTTTGTCTAGGAAAATAAATCCTTGACGACTGCCGGGAGTTTGTGGAATCCTGGGCTGATGTTGAAGAGTAGAGTTATTCGCTTCCGCTGGGGATGATGGTTGCAAGAATAAACCGGTAGGAGAAGATGACTCCGTTGGGGAATAAACTTGTTGGAGAGATTACTCTGCGGGGAATTACTCTGTGGGAAGAGATACTTCGCTGAGGTTTTGATGAGAGCTCCGCTGGGGATTCCACTGATAAGTTATGTTGGGGAATTTGATGAACTCCGCTGGAGATAGGAAGAACTTCGCCGAGGACGATCTTTCCGTGGTAATTAGCTGAGGATAACCCACTTATACCCTGGTGGGGAAATAACCTTTGAATAAAGTCAGGGAGAGACGTATGTACTCTGCAGGTGATAAGCTTCCAGAATCTACTAGGGATAAGCTTCCAGAATCTACTGGGGATATGGATTCCACTGGGGTGTCTGGTATTTTGCCAGGGAACAATCTTATATTAAGACTGTCGGGGATGCTTGCTGAGGAATGTCTATACTCCGCTGGGGAATGTTGAGATCTTCTGGGGATACCCAACTTCCTTAAGGCTGACAGTAGACTAACTCGGCTTGGGGAGAGTATCACTGACTTGCTGGAGATACTGTGCCTTTTCAGGGCTGATAGGGGACCAACTCTGCCTGGGGAGAGTATTGCTGAATCTCGTCTTAACTCTGTGGGGAGTTGAGGTAACTTGGTTACATTCTTCAGTCGGACCTACCTTGGTACCTTGGTGGACAGAGCAACTAGATCGCTTAGACAATTCTTTATTGCCCCTGTTTCTGATGTCATCTGTAATTAGTCCTTTGTTTCGCATGCAAATATTCATGATTAGCAATTAATGTCAAATGCATATATCAAAAATGAACATTGGACGTTCTTTGCAAAACAAAACAGAAAAAGGAAAAAATGATGGGTAATTTGTTTGAAAAAATTGAACTTGTATTGATTTTTGAATTTGCCTGTAAATAGGCGTTTATGTACAGGAGGCTGACGTCCTAGTAAGAGAACGCCGCCGAGCAAAATAGAGTTTATACAATTTTGTGAAAAGGAAACAAAACAACTATGTGAAAAATAATCCCACTGGGTTCCAACTCTGCTATCGCCTTTATGTCTTCAAACGTCTCAATACTCTACTGCTTAGTTGAAGATGAAGCTGATTGATTGGAGTCATCTGAGCCCGATAGTTGATGCCGAATTCTGGATGCAAGGTGATCCAATGAGACATAGTATTACGCTTTATCCCTAACTTTTGACTGGACCGCCCTTTCGGGTTTTAGTCCACCGGGATACCCATTTTTGCCCAAGCCGCCTTTTCAGGTTTTTGACTTGCCGAGTGTACAGATTTTTTTTCATTTCATCCCTTATTTTTGCCCGAACCCTTTTGGTTCGCCAGGAAGCCCTTATTTTTGCCTAGGTGTGTCAACCTAGCGGGTCTTTATTTCATGCGTAGTATCTTTTTACTATGTCTGCATTGGCGGGGTGAGGAAGGTCGTCACCATCCATGGTGGTCAGAATCATAGCTCCTCCTGAGAAGATATGTTTAACCATAAATGACCCTTCGTACGTAGGGGTCCATTTGCCCCTGGGATCACTTTGAGGAAGAATGATGCGCTTGATTACCAGGTCTCCAACTTGATACTCTTGTCGTCTGACCTTCTTGTTAAATGCCCTGATCATCCATTTTTGGTACGTCGGACCATGACAAATAGCAGTGAGTCTCTTTTTGTCGATTAGGTTTAATTGATCAAGCCGAGTCTGGATCCAGTCATCTTCGCTCAAATCTGCATCTTTCATTATCCGGAGAGAGGGTATCTGGACTTCAATAGGCAAGACTACCTCCATGCCATAGACCAAGGAAAAGGGAGTTGCCCTTGTTGACGTCCGTGTTGAGGTACGATACCCATGAAGAGCAAACGGTAACATTTCGTGCCAATCTTTGTAGGTCACTGTCATCTTCTGCACAATCTTCTTGATGTTCTTATTTGCCACTTCTACAGCCCCATTCATCTTCGGCCGGTAGGGAGAAGAGTTGTGGTGTTGTATCTTGAATTGCTCGCAGAGCTCAGTGATCATCTTGTTGTTAAGATTGGTACTATTATCCGTAATGATCCTCTCAGGTACCCCGTATCGACAGATCAGGTTGTGCCGAATGAACCGCGCCACGACGTTCTTGGTTACCGTAGCATAGGAAGTTGCTTCAACCCATTTTGTGAAGTAATCAATCGCTACCAGGATGAAGCGGTGCCCGTTAGATGCCGTAGGTCGGATCTCGCCGATCATATCAATGCCCCACATTGCAAAAGGCCAAGGTGCTGTCAAGACGTTCAGAGGAACCGGAGGAATGTGCACCTTATCAGCATAGATCTGGCATTTATGACAGGTTCGAGAATGCTGATAACAGTCGGCTTCCATTGTGGACCAGAAATATCCTGCCCGAAGGATTTTCTTTGCCATGGTATGTCCACTGGAATGTGTTCCGAAGGTACCTTCATGTAGCTCTACCATGATCCTTTTTGCTTCAGTCTTATCCACACAACGCAGTAAGGTCGAATCATGGTTTCGCTTGTATAGAATGCCATTGCTGAGGAAGAACTTTGCCGCAAACCTTCTCAGGAACTTCTTGTCATTAACAGATGCGCCTTCGGGGTATTCTTGAGCTTCAAGGTACCTCTTCACTTCATGATACCAGGGTTTTTCTGTTACCTCTTCGGTCTCGAGATCACAGCAATGTGCAGGTTCGTCCAACTTCCAGATAATGATCCGGGGCGCCTCGTTGTCCCATTTGACTCTGAACATGGAAGACATCGTAGCTAACGCGTCCGCCAACTGATTCTCCTCTCTTGGGAAGTGTTCAAAAGTTATCTCTTCGAAATGGGGAATCAATGTCAATGCATACTCCTTGTAAGGAATAAGATTCGGGTGTTTCGTATCCCACTCGCCTTTGATCTGATTGATCACGAGAGCGGAATCTCCGAAGACACTCAGAAACTTGATCCTTAGGTCAATTGCAGCTTGAAGACCCATGATACATGCCTCATACTCCGCCATGTTGTTGGTGCAGTTGAAACATAGTCGGGCAGTAAGTGGAGTATGAGTGCCTTTAGGGGATATGATCACAGCGCCGATACCATTACCCAAAGCGTTCGAGGCTCCGTCAAAATGCATAGACCATCGGGATCCTTCCTCAGGTCCTTCATCCGGTCCAGGTACTTCACAATCAGTCACTACCATGATATCCTCGTCTGGAAATTCAAAGTTCATCGACTGGATGCCAATACACTTCCCTTGATTACTTTTTGAGTCGTGTACTGGATGTCATATTCTGTCAAGATCATCTGCCATCTTGCTATTCTTCCGGACAAGGCGGGCTTTTCGAATATGTACTTGATTGGATCCATTTTTGAAATCAACAGAGTAGTGTGAGTCAACATATACTGTCTCAGCCGGCGAGCAGCCTATACCAAACCGCAACAAGTTTTCTCGAGCAGTGAGTATCGGGTCTCACAGTCAGTAAACTTTTTGCTAAGGTAGTAAATGGCGTGTTCTTTTCGGACAGACTCGTCATGCTGCCCCAGCACACACCCCATTGAATTGTCAAGTACTGTCAAGTATAAGATTAGAGGTCTCCCTTCAACCGGAGGCATAAGAATGGGTGGTTCTTGGAGATACTCTTTGATTCTTTCGAAAGCGGCCTGACATTCACTGTTCCAACGTACTACTTGATCTTTCTTCAGCAGCTTGAAGATTGGTTCACAAGTAGCAGTTAGATGCGAGATGAATCGGGCAATGTAGTTCAACCGTCCTAGAAAGCCTCTGACTTCTTTCTCTTTCTTGGGAGTTGGCATCTCTTGTATGGCTTTCACTTTGGCAGGGTCCACTTAAATACCTTTGTCGCTTATGACGAAGCCTAGCAATTTTCCAGATCTCACCCCAAAGGTGGACTTGTTTGGGTTCAACCTCAGCTTGTACAACTTCAGACGGTCAAACAACTTCTGTAGGTGGTCAAGGTGTTCCTCCTCAGTTTGGGACCTTGCAATCATATCATCGACATATACTTCTATCTCGTGGTGGATCATGTCATGAAATAAAGCAACCATGGCACGTTGGTAGGTTGCCCCAGCATTTTTCAACCCAAAAGGCATGACCTTGTAGCAAAAGGTGCCCCACTGAGTAACAAAAGTGGTCTTCTCCATGTCTTCAGGAGCCATCTTGATCTGATTATAACCGGAGAAACCGTCCATGAAGGAGAACACCTTATGTTGGGCAGTGTTGTCAACCAGAACATCGATATGAGGCAGAGGGAAATCATCCTTAGGGCTGGCCCTGTTCAAGTCCATGTAATCAACACACATTCGGACCTTAACATTCTTTTTCGGCACTAGAACCACGTTGGCAACCCACTGAGGGTAAGAAGTCACTGCTAGAAACCCGGCATCAAATTGTTTCATAACCTCAGCTTTGATTTTCTCGGACATTTCTGGACGCATACGGCGGACCTTCTGTTTTATCGGAGGGCATTCTTCCTTGGTAGGCAGGTGATGAACCACAATGTCGGTATCCAACCTAGGCATGTCTTCATAAGACCAGGCAAAGATTTCCACATAGTCATGCAACATCTGAATCAACCGTTGTTTCACACTGAGCTCTAGATTGGCACCAATCTTGACTTCCTTTCTGTCTGTCTCAGTCCCCAGATTTACCGTTTCCACTGGCTCTTCATGTGGCTGAATGGCCCTCTCTTCCTGGAGTAGTAGTCTTGCAAGTTCACCAGGCACTTCGCAATCATCTTCACCTTCGTCTTCAGCTAAGTTGATCGGATTTTCGAAGTCATAAATGGCAGTAGCAGAGTCGTTACCAGTGAGATCCAGAGTGGATTGGAACCTGTATAGGTGAGTGTGTGTAAATATAGCTGTTTTGCAATATATAATAAAGAAAGAAAAGGAACGCAAGATTTTGAAATGCAACAAACGTCCAATGTTTTTATTGATGATATATGAAAATGACACACAAAAGCCCTCACAAATGAAGCCACGGTGCCCCGGGTAAGACACCGAGCCATAAAAGTTTCAAAATATTGTCTGTTACAAATTCAAAACAAAAGAGTTCATTACTGAGTGACAAAAGTAATAGGTGTGAAGTCTTTGGCAGTCCAGTTGCTTGGTCCATCGTCGGTTGTTGGGTAGATCCAGCTGTCGAATTCAGATTCCTCCACGTCGTCTTCAATAGCATTTATTCTCGGGTTGGTGATGAACACAGGAGGTTTTCCAATTCTTGCCCTACGAACAACCCTCTGAGCTTCTGCAGTGAAGCCCAAACCAAATTTGTCAGTCTTTGGAGTGAAATCAGGAAGTCGACCCCAGTTTGTGCACTCACCCTTCTCCATAACAGCCCGGTCATCCTTTAAGGAAGCCATCTTCAAAGGAGGTTCTTCAATCATAGTTTCAGCTGATGCCAGTGTCTGAGGAACTTCTTCAAAGTGTTGGAATGGAGTCTCAATGAATTCCCCATCCATTTCTGTGTACCGGAACGAGTTGAGGTGGCTGACCATATATTCTTCTTCCCCCTAAACTGTAGCAATCTTCCCTCTGACCGGGTACTTAAGCTTCTGATGTAGTGTGGAGGTCACAGCTCCAGCCTTGTGGATCCATGGACGACCCAACAAATAAGAATAGGATGGTCGGATGTCCATCACATAGAAAGTAGAATCAAAAACTTGAGAACCAACCCTGATTGGAATGTCAACTTCACCATGTACCATCCTTTTCGAACCGTCAAAGGCCCGGACAATAATGTTACTAGGCTTGAGCTCTAAACCCTCACAATCCAACTTGTCTAGGGCCTTCTTGGGTAATATGTTTAATGAAGAATCGGTGTCTACCAACACATGGGCAAGAGTAGTGCCCCTGCATTCAATGGAGACATGCAGGGCGTCGTTATGGTTCTTTCCTTTGGCAGACAGATCGGCGTCAGAGAAGCCCAACCCATTATCAGCAGTCAAGTTGGCCACACAATCGGTAAATTGATCCGCAGACGTTTCTTGTGGCACATGGGCCGTCTTCAGGAAGGAAATCAGGGCCTTGGCATGGGCCTCTGAACACAACAACAGTGATAGCATAGAAATTTTAGAGGGGGTGTGCCCCAGCTGCTCAACTACATTGAAATCACTCTTTTTGATAATCTTGAGAATCTCTTCCATCTCTTGCTGGGAAGCTTCAACATTGGTTGTCTTTGGTGCCTCCGTCAGGGCAGGCAAATCAGTAGCAATCCCTTTGCCCCGAGCGTCAGATGACTCGGTGGCAGGGGTAGAAACAGGAACTTGATCAGGAAGGGGAGCAGGCACACTTACAGGTGTGATGATAAGAGGTCTCTGAATAGCTGGTGGCGCAATATCTGGTGAGAACAGCCTACCACTGCGAGTAACTTTGGCAGGCCCGATGATGTTACTGACGCCGGTACTAGTATCAAACTCTTGCTTTACTCCAAGAACATAAACATCTGCCCCATAGTGCCACGGGACAGCTTTGTCGGATGTATAGGGGAGAGGCCCCGGAACAGTGATGATGATAGGAGCAATCTTCTGAGTGGACATGATTTTGACAGGCTTTTTTGAAGGAGCCTTAGGAGGGTTGTTGAAAATAGTAACAATAGACACTTCTTCAGCAGGGACAGCAGGAACAACAATCTTCTCGAACAAGATCTCTTTGCTATCCATCAGGTTTTGGACGCCTGACTTCAGCAAGGGACAACCAGCAGGTGAAACAGCACATAAATGGCAACCTTTGCTACATCCCGAAAATAAACCGGCTAGCAACAGGTTCCTCTTGACAGTCAACAACGGAGTAACAATAGCATCCACAGAGGCTACATACGGGTCTTCTTCCACAGCATTCACTCCATGCTGGGGCATGGGAGCAGTCACAACATTGGGCCTTACGGGCACCTCAAACTGTATTTCTTTAGCATCAATAAGGTCCTGAACCTTATTCCTTAGAGCCCAACAATCATCCGTAGTATGTCCCGGGCTATCAGAGTGATAAGCGTAACGGGCGTTGGGGTTGTACTTTGGAGAAGCTGTGTTCACTACCTTCGGAGCTTCTTTGACAGTTACCAGATTGGTTGACAGTAGTTGCGGCAATATCTGAGACAGGGTCATACTGAGCCGAGTGTACTTCCTTTTGGGTCTCTCACCCCTTGGTTGGTTATACTGCTGAGGAGCAGCATTAGGCTTTGAAATTACCACCGCGTTGACATCTTGGCGGTGTTCCGGTTTAATTTGTCTTCTGGGACCATAAACAACACTGGCTTCCTTCTTGAAGGGCTTCTTTTCAGTACTCGAGGAGGCACCTTTCTGTATCTTCCCCGACTTGATACCAGCTTCTATCCTCTCACCGGTTAAGATCAGATCTGTAAACCCAGCAGAAGAATTACCAATCAGGTGGTTGAAGAACGGACCAGACAGGGTCCCTAAACATGTCGACAAGCTCACGGTCCGTCAAAGGTGGCTGCACCCTACCAGCCAGGTCTCTCCACTTTTGCGCATACTCCTTGAATCCTTCGCCCGTCCCCAGTGACATACCCTGGAGTTGGGTACGCGTGGGAGCGAGGTCAGAATTGTACTGATACTGTTTATAAAATGCAATAGCCAAGTCTTCCTAGTTTCAAATACTGGCTCCATCCAGCTGATAGAACCATTCGAGTTGAGCCCCTGAAAGGCTATCCTGGAAGAAATGGATCCATAGGTTCTTGTCTGCAGTGTAAGGTTGGATCTTCCTTACATATGATCTGAGATGCATCTTCGGGCAGGACAGCCCGTCATACCTTGCAAAAATTGGCACTTTAAACTTCGGGGGGATCACAATTCCAGCAACTAATCCCAAATCTTTGAAATCTAAGCCGGGAACTCTCTGCAGCTCCATAGCTGCCAACCTATCTTCCAAGCTTTTGTACCTATCGTCGGCGGGCGGGTATTGTTGCTCTGAGTAGTCTTCGTCTTCTTCAGCCTCTTCTTCTTCAGCTTCGGATTCGGAAGGTACCGCAGCCCCTTTTCCTTTACTGGTTCCCTCTTCAGATGTAGGGGGAAATTCAAGAACTCTTCTGGCTTCACCCTCAAACCTTCTTCCCAGGGTAGCCACCCCGACTCTTTTCTTCTTCTTTTTCACTTGCTCTTTGTTCCCAAGAAGGGCTTTTAGATCCTCCTGACCCTTTGCCAAGGTCATCAGGAGATGTTGAAACTGTGAGTTTTGAGACTGCAAGTCTTTGACCGTCTGTTCGAGATCCATCTTACTGAAATAAACAGCAGAAAGATAAGGAAACCTGGTGTAGAGACCTGCTTATGCGCATGATGAATGATATGCTTATTTATGCAATGCATTCAAGGATTTAGAAAATTCAAAATTGTTGCAAACAAAAAGAAGACACGTCATATTAATAAGAAGAAATTTTGTCAGTACATAAATGCCCCATGGGCCAAATATTACAAAAAAACTTCTCAAGGTAAAAAGACGTTGCGCATCCTCTTTGGTGCGATGTAGGTGTTGAGGGTCTCTTCCTCGTGGAGTCGGCGGGTAAGCTCCAAAACCTTCTTCTCACTGGCGTAGAAGTTGGCTTCAAAAGTATTCCGTTCCTCCTTGAGTTGGATCTAACTCTTCTGCATCTCCTCCCATGATGTTGGCATGTCAGGATGTAGGATGGTGTAGGGAACCTCTCCTTCCTTAACGGGCTCTTTAATCACAGGGAGAACATGAGGGTAAGGCATCATTACACTCTGGGCTCGGGTTCGTACCCACTTGAGATAAGGCTCAAGAGGGATGGAGTTCTTGTGCCCCAGTGTCTTACTATCTACCTTGTTAGGCATCCTCCAAGCTCTGATGAATCTTTGGCGAAGTCCTTGCGCATCGTTGTCGAAGTCAAAAACTAGGTCAGGAATCAACATGTCGTGAGGGCCATCCCTCCGTGCATATCCAAATTGTCTCAATGCTAGACAAGGGTTGTAGGTAATGCCTCCTCTAATGCCAAGCAATGGAACATTAGGGAACTCTCCATAACGATCGACGATGATGACATTTTCTCTGGACCAAGAACACCAATGTACATCAGAGTGAGTGAGGGTCATCAACCGTTGTGACCACCTTAAGCCTTGGTCATTCTTTAAGACAGATTGTGGAAGGTGCGAAATAAACCACCTTGCAAGGAGAGGAGTACAGCACATGAGAACACCCCTCTTTCTCATTGTTCGTGTGTAAAATGAGTGAAGAATGTCCCCAAGCAATGTTGGTATTGGATTACTGGATAGGAAGATCTTGACAGCGTTGACATCTATAAGCTGGTCGGGATTTGGGAACAGGACCAACCCATAAATGAGGAGTGCCACAATTTCTTCAAATGCTTGTAGATCCAATGAATTCCAACACTCTTGTGCCTTCTCAAACAAGAATTTTGCCAAGAAGCCTTTGACACCGCTTCTAGTTTCCCAATGCCCCTTGATGTCAGATGGTTGCAAGTGTAGTGCTTGAGCAACATCTTCAGGCTTTGGTTCTTTTTCCGTACCGTTGTAGGGTAGTTGATTAAGAATAGGAATTCTCAGGAGTTGAGAAAATTCCTCCAAAGTGGGCACCAATTGATAGTCGGGGAAAGTGAAACAGTGGTGAAGGGGGTCAAAGAACTGGAACAACACCTTTACCATGTCCTCTTCAATGCCGGTGTTGACTAGGCTGAGCAGTCTACCATGTCTTTCACTGAAGGGAGAGCTTTCCGGGATCCTGGATGTGAGCTCCTTGAGTTGAGGAGGGATTCTCACAAGGTTGACTTGGATAGTTTTCCTGCGAGGGATTTCCATGACCTACAAAACAAGAACAAAGATGAAGATCTAAACCCTTGAAATGGTTAGTGGATGCATATGATGCTTTATGATGTTCATGATGCATGCACAAACATATGTACAAGCAATTCACACAAAACCCTAGTTTCATGCTTGCATGGGGTTTCATAGGTAAGTACCCTCTTGAGTGTGGTTGGCTTAAAAAACCTGTCCTATAAATAGTAACCGGGTTCTAAGGAGCTCAATATCATTGGATTGTTTTCCATGTTCATTGTTTTGGTTTAGCCACTTAACTAGCGACCAAAATATTCCAAGAAAATAACCCTCAATGAGTGTAGTATCGAGTATCTACCAACTTCGGATTGCACCAAAGCCGGTCATCTCACTACCCCTAATAAAAGGCCAAGATGGTCAAGTAAGGTTCTAGGTCATTAGTGCTTAGTGACATCACTCAGCGGCCCCGTACTCTCCTTGATTGAACTCAAGGGTTACCGGTACTCACAAATATGTCGCACTAATATAGCTATTGCTTCAACCGTGTCGGTATACCCCGCACAATTTCCACAACGTATTGCTATCTATGAATGTTTCCCCAAATCTGGGTGTAGGATTCCAAGCCCAAACAAGAGAACCAAGATGTAAAGCAATCAAAGCAAACAATTAGTCATGCAAAAGGGTGATCTAAGCCCTACGATTACTCCACTTTCAAAATACTCCCCAGCAGAGTCGCCAGTTCTATGATACGGTGGGAGAACTGACTTGAGTTTTTCGTTTGTTTTTGCAAATGTTTCGGTTGAGCAAGAGTCGCCACCGACTTTTTATTTTATCCTAAGGAAAGGTTAAAAAGCACGGCAAAAACCTTTGAGATGTTTTCTTGGGTTCGGGGAGTAGATTATAGAAAGGGAAGGTATTAGCACCCTTTATATCCATGGTTATCCATGAGCTCTTAGTTTCTTGCTTAGATCACTTGCCTTGCATTTTCAATTGTTTGAAATGGTGCTTTGTGTGTGGGTTTGAAAATGTTTTGAAAAGAGGCCATTTGTTGTGGCAACCTTTGTAATGATCCATGTTTGAATGTATACAAAGGTGTATTTATCTTTTGAAAAGTTTTCAATGTTTTTGAAAGTTGTTTTGAAAGTGTGTTGTGATGTGTGGTTTTGAAAAATGGCAAGGATTGTTTTGCAAGTTTGATCAAGTAACTAAGAGTTGTCTACCCCTAAATTTACTCAAAGGCTTTTTTCTATGTTTTAACACTTTTAACAATTTTGTTCCACCATTGTATTTGGTGGATAATCTTGTGTTAGGATGTTAACGGGACGGGCGCGGGTCATCGTTTGGACCATGATTGCAATAGTGCCAAGTGTCTTTGGCAATTTTTCCTTTAAGGGACTTGATCATTTTTAGGCAACTTTCGAAAGCGTCATCGAGGGACTATGATCATTTGAATTGTTTTGTTTTGCGAAAGACACCCAACATGCAACATGGCCCATTATTGAAGGCAACAAGTGGAGTAACCCTAGGGGTGCAAGTGTGATTGGTGTTGTCCATTTTCATGCTTTTTGTCTTTGAATTAGGTCAAGCTATTTGTTATTTGATTTTTGCATACAAACCCTAAGTCTATCATGGCATATTTAGAAAGCTTTAAAATGCGGAATTAAAAATCCTAAATTATTACACAATAATCATGGGGATGGGGGTACAAATGTCCAAATGGGGATGAGACTTAATAGGAGAGTAGTATCCAAATAAATTTACAACCAAATCGAATCAATCGCAAATGTAAAATGATCAATGTATAAGAATAAAGCAATGTAAGTGTATCAATGTATTTGTGTAAGTGTATGATTTATTTACAAGTGAAATAAAAATAAAAAAAAGGATTAATTTTGGATATTTTCATGTTTAGGGCAAAACCCTAATTTTTCTAAATAAATAGTATTAATTATTTATTATATACAATATTTATTAACTATATACAAAAAATAAATAAAAAGGAAGTATATTGTAAAAAAGTGATTTTTGAGGTCAAATATTAATAAAAATAAAAATGTATTATTTTTATATTTATCCTAAATATTTAATAAAAGATAGATAAGTATTTATATTATTTACTAAATATATTAAATATGTACAAAAATGAAAAAATGTTAATTATTTACAAAAAAAAAGTATATTTTTAAGAAAATGTTTTCAAAAGATAAAATAAAATAAAATCAGAAAATAAAATGTATTTGTATTATTTTTTAGGGTTTTAAATAAAAAGTATATATATATATTTATTTACATGCATATATCAAATAAAACAAATAAATGCCTAATAAATACAAAAAAAGGTGAAAAATATTTTTAATGTTTTTTTATATTTTAACAAAAAATAACAAGTCAGAATCAAAAAGAAAAAGTCAAAAATGATAAAAATAACACACAATGGGCCAAGGGGGTGTATGTGTGAAATGGTGGTGCAAACAGAAAAAATAAGTCAGGCCCAGCCCAAAGGACTTTGTCTTCAACCTCCAGCCACTTTCAAACACAAAAACGCGCACTTTCTTCCATCCCTGTTATCTCTTGATTCTTTGACTTTCAACAAAAACTTACAACATCAATGTTATAGAGCATCATGTCACGATTCTAAACATATAAAGAAGTTGTTCTAACTCTCAGAAATGAGAGAGAATTTCTTCTCCCCCAATTCCTGACCTAACTTTTTTCTAATGTTCAGGTCCTAAATTCTCTTAACACACACAATATAAATGAAAAGTGAGGATACAGGTAGCTTCAGGGTCATGAGTAGGACATAACTTCTTCACAAACCTAAGCCTATATATGCTTGGATAGAGAGATAGAAGTTCAAACTTTTACCTGTTCAGCTTGAATCGTGTGCAACAATGGAGGTACTTTCAATGCAATGTGAGGACTTGTACAACTTGCTTGAGGTCCAAGGATGCTCTTCCAACCTCTAGCTTGCTTTGAAACTAACTGAAAAGAGCTATGTAACTCAACCTGCACAACTGAAAAAATGAAAATGGTGAACTTGGTTAGAGGTGTTACAGTCTGTAGCTAGGGCTTGGATAGCTTGTATGGATGTTATGGAGTGTGTATGAAGTGGTTTTGGCCAAGGCGCACGAATGGATTGAGCTGACCAAATCCAAATGCAGAATGCCCTGTTTTGTGCAGCAAAATGGTGTTTTGATGAATGAGGGGGTTTTAGGGATGGTTTGGTCGTGTTTCAGGTTAGTTAGGGAGTATGAAATGTGTTCACAAAGTTTATTTTGGTTAGTTCTTGCAGTAATGTGAGTTGGGATCAGTTTTTCCAAGTTTCTTCCTAGATAAGCAAAGTTTGTCAAACTTGATTATAGGCTACCACAGGACCCTCAAGCATGCTTCCTTTTCTCTCCTTGATCAGTGGGATTAGTCCATAATCTTGTGCCTAAAAGATCTGCTTTGTACCACTTTGATTTGTGTTTTGACATAAAGTGCACCTTTTCAAAAATGGCTAAAATGCTTTTTCCATTTATGGATTAATTTTGCATGTAAAGGCTAAACACACAAAGTAAGACTTGAACACAAAGGATATGCATTAAATTATTGAGTGAGAATGGGATTAGAGGCCTGTAATCTAGCTTGTGCAAGCTGACTTGAAAAATGCAAAGTGTATGAACATGAAATTGGCCTATGAATAAAGTGACTTTTGCCCATCTTGACAAATTCGATTCTCCCTAACCACAAGGGTGTTTGAGAAGTTCTTGGACAATTTGGAAAGCTTGGAATGTGTACTACAATCCATCTTTGTAATGCAAGTTGAAATTCCAAGTGGAAGCATGTGAAAAGTGGCCATGAAGTTGGGCAAAAATCCTGCCTAGAATAGGTCAAAAATTTTCTAAGTTAAGAATGTTTTGCACCCTTGTTCCAAAAATCATAACTTGAGTTACAAGCTTCTTTTGAGGAAACTTTGGGAATCAAAGTTGTAGATTTTGCAATGTACCATAACTTTCATGTTTTGAGTTTTGTTTGAATCCAAATGTATCTTGATGAAAAGATGGGACAAAGTTAGGAAAAAATTAGGAAATTTCATAACTTAGAAAATTTCTAAGTTATGAAATTTCTTCATTTCAAACCCTAATTTGTAATTTCTGATTTCTTGATGAACACATTTCATAATTTGACATGTCTTGATGAAAAATGAATCTTGGCACTTGATTTTGACCAAAAAGTCAAAGTTTGACTTTTCAGTATACAGTCAAATTTGATCAGTTGATTGGAAAATTCATCTGTCAATCTTGTGCATTTGGGATCTTTTGAACTTGTTGAACATGTCAAGACAATGCCATTGGGTCCTTGAGTCCATATGTGAGCTTGGTTTGCCATTGGCTAGGTCAAACAGTCAAAAATTGCCTTTGTGCAGTCAAAACCCTAAAAATGACCATTTTGCCATTTTGGTGATTTGATCAAATTTCTTGTGGAATTGTGATCCAAACTTGATCAAATGGTCCATATGAGTTCATAATGTTGATGTGGGTCAAAAATCATGAGGTTTGACTGTCAATTGACCACAGTTGACTTTTTCCCCAATACAGCTGATTTCTAGGTCAACTGTCCAATTGACTGGGCAAAGATTGGAATCAAGGCTTGAAACTTGGTATGGATAAACTTGTGAGTCCAAAATGAAGCATGAAAGTCATTTTGGGCATTTTAGGTCAAAACATCTTTGTGCAAACTCAAACCCTAATTTGGATCAACAGTGCAAGGAGGAGTCTTGAGCAGAGCAAACCCTAACTTGATCTTGAGCTCCAAGGGTCTTGTGGTGAGAAAATATTGATGAAATGGGAGGGAAAATTTTGGGGTACAACACACTAGGTTTAGTAGCATGACTTATTTCATAAACACGAGAGTGTATGTCTCAGGTTTTTAAACAATTAGCTTTTACCGAAATACTTTATAGGTCAAGCGATTCATCTAATTCCCTAAGTCCGATTATCACATACCGGTATAATTAGTACTATTACTTTTAAATTAAACTGTTTCCCCCAAATATCGAATATTCATCGCTTAGTTAGACAAACTGTAGCATTAGATCGTATGCGATTGATCCTCATTCTCTGTGGGTTCGATAATCTTTTAAAACTAGAACGACTGAAGTGTATACTTGCAGTTAGTATCCCGACAGACTTATAAAGTCCCGATCAACATGCGAAACAAAAGGGAAATTACTGGTAATATCAGAAACAGAGGCAATAAGAATTGTCTGAGCCGTCTAGTTGATTTGTCCACCAAGGTACCAAGGTAGGTTCAGCTGAAGATTATGACCAAGATACCGTCACTCCCCGCAGGGTAAAACAATAATGGTAGATCTCCCCAGCTGAGACTTGCAACCATGAACAAATCAGCAATACTCTCCCCAAGCAGAGTTAATCTACCATCAGCCCTAAAAAGGCTGAGTATCCCCAGAAGGTCTGAATATTCCCCATCGGAGTATAAAGATATTCCCCAGCAAGTATAAGAGCATCCCCGACAGTCTTAATATTCCTCAATGGAGTATAAGAATGTTCCCCGGTGGAATACCAGATACCCCCAGTGGATCCATTTCCCCAGCACAGTCTAAAAAAGCTTTCCCAACAGAGTTGGATCATCTTCCCCAGTAGATTCTGGAAGCTTATCCCCTGCAAAGCGCAAATAAATCTCCCCATCCAAATTCAGAAGGTTATCCCCACAAGAGTCTAACTGGGTTATCCTCAGTAAGTTGCAACTGAAAGATCATCCCCAGCAAAGTTCTTTCTTTCCCCGAGCAGGAGTTCTATCCTCAACCGATTCTGTATCACCAGCAACGGTAATCCATCCCTAGCGGAGTTCACCATTAAAATCCCCAACAGAGTTTATCAGCAGAATCCCCAGCGGAATTATCGTTAAAATCTTCAGCAGAGCATCTCTTTGCCACAGAGTAATTCCCCTCAGAGTAATCTCTTCATCAGTTTATTCCCCAAAGGAATCATCTCCTTCTGTAGGCTCATTCTCATAATCACCTTCGTTCACCATCCCCAGCGGAAACGAAGAACTCAACTCTATTCTCCAGCAGCTCCGGGATTTATTTTCCCCAGCTAAAACATTACATGTCCATACATCATGATACATGCATATACGCATCATACCATACAATCTCATTTATTTTGAGAACATCATTGCCTGATACATATCATGCATTGCATACAACTAACCTTTACCTTTCAGGAAAGATACAATCAAAATTCAAGTCATGAAGCCCGGGTACGACCGGATAGTATCTTGATTTCTAAAGCATATTGTGAAGCCCAGATTACGACCGGATAATAATATCAGACTACCACGAAGCCTGGATCACGACCAGATAGTGATATCTCTCAAAAGCAAGCTATGAAGCCCGGAGAACGACCGGATAATAGTTTATGCCCCAGTGAGCCGTGAAGCCCGGATTACGACCGAATAGCAGCTCAGTAAGCACCATGAAGCCTGGATTCGACCAGATAGTGGTATATCACAAACACAAGCCGTGAAGCCCGGATCACGACCGGATAACACCTCAGCAAGTTATTGTGAAGACTGGATTACGACCAGAAAGCAATACAAGACCTTGAAGCCTGGGTTACGACCATATAATGGTAGAAGATGTTGTGAAGACTGGATTACGACCAGATAGCAACCAAGAGTACTACGAAGCCTGGATTACGACCAGATAGTGGTATGATACATTGTGAAGACTGGATTACGACTAGCAAGCAATGCAAGACCTTGAATCCTGGATTACGACCGGATAATGGTAGAAGATGTTGTGAAGACTGGATGACGACCAGATAACAACCAAGAGTACTACGAAGCCTGGATTTCGACCAGATAGTGGTATGATACTTTGTGAAGCCTGGATTACGACCAGATAGTGTTAAGGGACACTGTGAAGCTTGGATTACGACCAGATAACAGTTTACCCATCCAGTTACTAAGAAGCCCGGAGTCGGCCAGATATTAGTATGCCCTAAATTCAAGTTGAAGCCCAGATGCGACCGGATAATCACTTGATTTGTTCTGAAGCTTGGATTTCGACCAGATAAGAAGTGAGGTATTGCAAAGCCTGGATTACGACCGGATAGCAAGCTTAATCTCATCTCCCCAGTAAGTCACTACGAAGCCTGGATTACGACCAGATAGCAGTCAGTCTTATCACTATGAAGCCTGGGTTACGGCCAGATAGTAGTTCACTCTCATCTCTTCAACAGAGATAATTCCCCAGTAGAATAACGGACGACCTGAGCTCCTAAAGTTCTATTTCTCCTAAGACGAAGAACAACATTCCCCAGCAGAATCTCTCTCAACAACAGGTATACAAGCTCTCGCTAAGGAATCTCTTACGCGATCGATACTCCTTCAGATGGCATCTTTAAGCCCATCTCCCATCATCAATATCCAAATGGCATCTGTAAGCCCATTCCCGACATCACAAGGCTGATACAACTACAGGTGAGTGCAAATTTCTGGGCACTCTAGTGTTCAATCATCTTCCACCTTCGGATCACGAAAGGCCCGGACGCCAATATATATCCTCAGGTTTAAGAAGATTGAACAGGGGCAACTGTTGTACCCCAAAATTTTCCCTCCCAAGTTTCTCAAGACATGTCAAGAATTATCTCCAAGTTGCTCAAGATGGCTCAAAGATTGGACAGTCAAATCACCTCCTAAGGCAGTCAAGTCAAAATTAGGGTTTTGTGTTGCATCAAGGTCCTTACATCCAAATGACACCAAGTTCTCCCCAATGTTCTAATATGTTCTCAAGTTCATCCATGTCAAATTTCAATCCTTGCAGAGGGAGTTTGGTCAGTCAATTGCTCAAGAGGCCCAAAAATCGACTATGTTATGGCAAAAGTCAACTATGGCCCAAATACAGTCAAACCTCAATATTTTTTGTCAACATTCTCATTTTGAAGGTTAATTCATCATTTTATCAAGGTTTGATCATGATTCATCAAGGATTGCTCAAGATTCATCAAGCTTCAAAAGTTGGTAAATTAGGGTTTTGTAGGAAAAGTCAACTCAACTTTGACCAAGCATAACTTTCTCATACTTTATATGAAATGACCCATACAAATCTCATTTTGAAGAGGATGAAATTTAATACAATCCATCTTCACACCCCAAGATCAAGAAATTCTTTCACAAAAAGTTAAAAATTTGGACATTATAGGTCATTTTTGAAAGTCAACAAAAACACCTTTTTTTCCAAAGCTTATAACTTGAGCATGGAATATCAAAATGAGATGAGACCAAAATGATAGGTTAGAGGACATCTCAAGGTTTCTAAAAAGTCCAAGAACATCTCCTAAAGTTCAAAATTGAAGAAGTTATGCATTGTTGAAGTTGGGCATTTTTCCAAAATGGCCAAAAGTCAACTATCCTCAAAACTCCAGTTTTTGACAAAAGGGCCCACTTTTTTCCACTTGATTTGGTCTTGTCATGCCACACACGTGTCCCATCCTTAATTTCATGACCAATCATTTATTTTTCTATTTTATTTAATTTTTATTTATTTAATTCATTTTTAATCAATATTAAATTAAATAAAATCTAAAAATGAATGGAATGATATCTTTTTGATCATTGTAGCTTTCAATTATCATGATCCATCAAATCAAATTCGTATCAATTCTTTTCATGCATAAAAAATTAGATTTGGCCTATATTTGGAAACTTGATAATGGTGATCAAAATCAAATCTTCTATCTTCAATGCATATGGACCAAGGCCAAAAGGTTAAACCTAATTCATTCTATAATACTTGTACAAGCCACACATAGCAAGAACACGCACAAAGCATTGCAGAAACGGCCAGAAGAACTTTGGAAAAAAGCTTGAAATTTTGGAATTTGAAATCCATCTTGGAGCTCGATACAAAGCAAAAGCTTGACATAGCTCTCTTCCCTGACATCCAGTGAAGCCATACCAATCAAAATCCAGCCTTGAAGCAGCCTCAAACGCACTGTAAGCACTCTTGAACACGACTCTAAACATGACATCGTGAAACCATTCTCTTGCATCCTTTTGCCAAATCTTTTGTATAATCATGCTTAATGTCAAATTTCTAACATGTCTGCATCATTTAATTTCGTTTTCATGGCCTATAATCATGTACCAGAACCTAGGGTTTTCTTGTGTTGTTTTTAGGCGTTTGAATTACAGGGAAAATCGGGCCAAATAATGGTTACAAGGATGATCAGGTGAAAGAGACGAGTACAATGGTATTCTTAGAATTCGTTTCCATGGCCTAGGGTGAATTTTGGAAGCAAGCTACGAACTTTCCTGCGGATTAAAATCCACAGGTAAATAACCAGGGGCTTTGTGAAGAAGAAGACCACGAGTCTTCTCCTTACGGGCCAGTTCAAATTGTTAGCGTGTTTTTTTTTGCCAGGCATAATTAATTATTTGTCATATAATATTTGTTTTTTATGCCAATAACAAAGATTCAACGTGGTTCAGTTGGTGGAAGCGTGAGTGAGATACCCTTGGGACCTGGGTTCGAATCCCGGGTCCCCCAAAACGCTTTATTCAATTTTTCTTCAGGTGTTCACATGTAGCGCCTAGGATGCAGTCCACCATGCCCCTCAAAGATCCATCTGCCAGATGGCTTACAAACCAAATCCAGTGGCCCAGATTGCACGCTCATCATACTCCCTGGTCAACAAGCACGCATTGAATCACAAAGGTCAAACAAGGCTGGACGTTCTGAGCCTCAAAAATTGCTGATCATACACCCAGATCAGGCCCAAACCCCCAATTTTGGTTTATTTCTTTTTCTCTTTATATTTATTTTATTTAATTATTTAGTTAATTATTATTTATTTCACTAACAAATTATTTATTTTCTTAATAACAAAAATCAGAAAACCCAAATAAAAAATAATATTTTTATTAATTTCACTATTTCATTATTTTTTTACATAAACAATAATTTATTTATTTAGTTTTAATTAGGTTTAACATTAATGTTTTTTTTGCAATAAATTAAAATTAATATAGAATTAGGGTTTTTAATAACTTTTAATCATTCTTATTTTATTTCTTTAATTATAAAAACTCCAAAAATATTTTCATTTAATTAATTAATTCAATTTTTAACATAGACTTAGTTTTTAATTCAAAAAATAACAAAAACACGCTTTCTTTAATAAAAAGGGTCAAAACCCTAAGACACTCCGATTTAATTTTCTCGCACGCGTATTATTTTTGATCCATATTTCAATATTGTAACTGTTTCGGGAATGTAATAGTTTAACTTAGGATTTTTATTTATCGTTTTTATTTACTTTATGCAATTTAATTTTAAAGGGTTTGTCTTTGGTGATGTAAATACCCGACGCCTTGTAATAGCTTAGATTCAATTTCCCGCAATTTAATTTCCACACAATATTAACTGTTAGATGTTTGATGACTAGGCAATGCATGACAAGATCAATCTTTAACTTAAAATCAACATAGCTCACCATTAACATGTACAGATAAAAATTAACCGAAATGACACACTTGCACATGCCACTCTTAGGGTACACCTCACTTGGTTGCCTCGAACGTGGTCATTGAGTATAGGAAGTTTTAGAGGTCGCCCTCTTGTCCAAAGATCATAAGTTGCCTCGAAACGGTTGCCTCGGAAAAAATGATCTAAGATATTAGGGTTACCGCTAAGGCGTCCTAACATTGCTTTAGTGGCCACACGTCCCTTAATCGAAATGACCCTTAAAACTCCAATGGCGATGCTACCTACTCCTCAATAGTGGGATAGCATTGTCTAAAGGACATTTGTACAGTTTAATTCCTTTTTGAGTAGGTAGATGGTTCTTAAGTACTTGCTCATTCTAAAACAAAACAAAACTTTTCGCACTTACACCCCTTTTAAACAAAAAACTCTTTTTAAACCCACAAACACAAAGAAAAGCAATTTTTGAAATCACAATGAGCAAGTACCTAAGAGCCCGTGGAGAACCACAGATAAAAAGGGTGCTAACACCTTCCCTTTCTATAATCTACCTCCCGAACCCGAGAAATATCTCAAAAAGGAATTTTTCCGTGCTTTTGTCCTTTCCTTGTTGGATAAAATAAAAGACGGTGGCGACTCTTGCTTACCGCGACATTTTGCACAAATAAACGCAAACGCGAACCAGCATTCCAAAAACAGTCAGTTCATTCCCATCGATCACACCACCTTAAACCCTGCTCATTCTTCAAAACTGGTTGGGGAAGGTGATAAATAAACCACCTTGCTAGGAGAGGAGTACAACACATGAGAACACCTCTTTTCCTCATTGTTTGTGTGTAAAATGAGTGTATGATGTCCCCAAGCAATGTAGGCACAAGATTCCGAGATATGAAAATCTTGACAGCATTCACATCTATAAGCTGATCAGGGTTTGGGAACAAGACCAACCCATAGATGAGTAGTGCTACAATCTCCTCAAAGGCTTGCAGATCTAGAGAGTTCCAGCAGTCTTGTGCCTTCTCAAACAGAAACTTTGCCAAGAAACCCTTGACACCACTTCTGGTTTCCCAATGTCCTTTGATATCAGATGGTTGCAAGTGTAATGCTTGAGCAACATCTTCAGGCTTTGGTTCTTTTTCCGTACCGTTGTAGGGTAGTTGATGAAGAGTAGGAATCCTCAGGAGTTGAGAAAATTCCTCCAAAGTAGGTACTAGTTGGTAACCAAGGAATGTGAAACAGTGGTGTAGGGGGTCAAAGAACTGGAAGAGAACTTTCACCACGTCTTCTTCAATGTTGGAGTTGACCAAGCTGAGAAGTCTACCATGTCTTTCACTGAAGAGAGAATTCTCTAAAATCTTGGAAGTAAGCTCCTTGAGTTGAGGAGGGATTCTCACAAGGTTGACTTAAATTGTTTTCCTGCGAAGAGATTCCATGACCTACAAAACAAGAACAAAGATGAAGATCCAAACCCTTGAAATGGTTAGTGGATGCATATGATGCTTTATGATGTTCATGATGTATGCACAAGCATATGTACAAACAAGTCACACAAGATCCTAGTTTTCAGGCTTGCATGGGGTTTCATAGGTAAGTACCCTCTTGAAGTTAGTTGGCTCAACCTGTCCTATAAATAGTAACCGGGTTCTAAGGAGCTCGATATCACTGGATTATTTTCTGTGTTCATTGTTTCAGTTTAGCCACTTAACTGGCGACCGAAATATTACAAGAAAATAACCCTCAATGAGTGTAGTATCGAGTATCTACCAACTTTGGACTGTACCAAATCCGGTCATCTCACTACCCCTAATAAGGCCAAGATGGTCAAGTAAGGTTCTAAGAGTTCATTAGTGCTTTATGACGTCACTCAACGACCCCGTATTCTCTTTGATTGACTCAAAGGCTACCGGTACCCACAAATATGTCGCACTAATATAGCTATTGCTTCAACCATGTTGGTATACCCCGCACAGTTTCCACAACGTATTGCTATTTACCTATGAATGTTTCCCAAATCTGGGTAGAGGATTTCAAGCCCAAGCAAGAGAACCAAATGAAAAGTAATCAAAGCAAACAAGATAAGCATGCAAAAGGTGATCTAGACCCTAAGGTTACTCCACTTTTAAAGAATTCCCCAGCAGAGTCGCCAGTTCTGTGATACGGTGGGAGAACTGACTTGAGGTTTTGCATTTGTGTTCGCAAATGTTTCAGTTTAGCAAGAGTCGCCACCGACTTTTTATTTTATCCTAAGGAAAGGTCAAAAAGCACAGGAAAGACCTTTGAGATGTTTTCTTGGGTTCGGGGAGTAGATTATGAAAAGGGAAGGTGCAAGCACCCTTTTCATCCATGGTTATCCATGGGCTCTTAGTTACTTGTTTAGATCACTTGCTTTTGCTTTTCAATTGTTTAAAATGGTTCTTTGTGTGTGGTTTTGAAAGATGTTTTGAAAAGAGGTCATCGTTGTGGCAACCTTTGTAATTATATTAAATATGTATAATATAAAATAAAATATGTACAAAATAAAGTATATTTTGAAAAATATTTTTAATGTGAATAAAAATAAAGAACAAAAATAAAAGTATGATTTAAATATTATTTCTAAGTTTTAATAAATAAGATAAAATTATTTAAATTGTTTTCTATAAAAATAAAATGCAAAATAAATGTGAAAAAAATTATGAAAATATTTTTGAGCATTCTTTATATTTGGGAATAAATAAATAAAGTCAGAAATGAAAATAAAAATTCAAAAATATAAAAGTACAAGAAATTGGGTCAGGGGGTGCAAAAAGAAAAAGGGGGGTGTCAAAAGCAACCAGGCCAAGCCCAGCCCAAAACTTCATCTTCAACCTCTGGCTTTTGAAAAAACGCGCGCGTGCTCTGTACAAACTACTAGATCCTGTATACGAGCTCTATTACAAAAACACATAACATCAAACTTGTAGAGAATTTCAAGACGATTCCAACCATATAAACAACTTGTCTTAACTCTCAAAGACTACAGAGAATTTCTCTGGATTAAAATCTGACCTAGTTTTTTCAGTTTGTTCATGGATGAAGTTCTCTTAGCATGCTTAATATAAATGAAAACTGAGCATATGTACAGATTCATGGCAATGAATACTACATTTTTTATTCACAAACCTAAAACTAAATGTTCCTAAATAGAGAGATAGGAGGTGGAGAAAAACCTGTTTCAGATGACTTCGTGTAGGGCAATGTAGTGCTTTTTAACAAGGCTTGAGATGTTTGAGAGCTTGCTTGAACTTCACCTGACCTTCTCCAATAGCCTCCTTGTCTTGAATGTCCTTGAATCAGCCTATAGAACTCAACCTGCACAAGCTCAAAATGAAAATTGCAAACACTGTAAATGAAGTTACAGTTGGTGTTTGAGGTTTGGGATAGCTTGGATGAGTTGAATGGAAGGTGTTTGAAGTAACTTGGGGCAAAACGCACGAGCCAAATGAGCTATGGAACTCAAGTTGCAGGTTCTGTCCTGTTTTGCCAAGGGAATGTGATTTCTGGCTATGGGGCGTTTAGAGGCTCTAGCAATCGTGTTTCTGGCTCAGAGGAGTGTAAGAAAGATGTTCAAACTGTTTGCATAAGCTTATTTTGGCTGGTGTTCAAGTTCTAAGGTTTTGGACAAATTTCTTGTTTTTGAAGTAAAATGTGGAAGTGATTGGAACAGGCCTGTACAGGCTATCCTTATGCTTGCATACTTTGCTCTTGGCCCCTCCAACTTATGGATTTGATCAGCTTCAAAAGATTTGGATCAATGCTCAAGAAATCAGTTTTGACATAAAGCATGATTTAAGCAAAAATGGAAATTTTCCTTTTTCTACTCAGGGCTTAATTTTGTGTACAATGTCCAAATGACCAAAACAAAATCTTAAACAAATGGATTTGCATTTAATTATGGAGTGTGAATGGTTTAGAGGCCTGTAAACTAGTGTAAGGCAAGCCTTCGATTCTCCCTAACCACAAATGTGTTTGAGGAGTTCTGTGACAATTTGGAAAGCTTGCAACATGCTCTATAATCCATATTTGAAATGAAACTTGATATTCCAAGTGGAACTATGTGAAAAATGGCCAAGAAGATAGGTCAAAATCCTGCCTAAACTAGGGCAAAATTTCACTAAGTTAAAAGTTTTAGGGACCCTTGTTCCAAAAATCATAGCTTAAGATCCATGCTTCTTTTGAGAAAACTTTGTGAATCAAAGTTTTAGACCTTGTGGAGTACTACAACTTTCATGTTGTAAGTTTTGTTTGAATCCAATTTCATCATGGTGAAAATGTGGGGCAAAGTTAGGAAAAATTAAGAAAATTTCATAACTTAGAAAAATTCTAAGTTATGAAAATTTTCAACTTTAAACCCTAATTTGCAATTTTGGGTTCCTTGATGAACAAGTTTCATGTTTTGACACATCTTGATGAAAAATAACCCTTGGCTCTTGATTTTGATCAAAAAGTCAAAGTTTGACTTTTCAGTGTACAGTCAAATTTTGATTAGTTGACTGAAAAATTCATCTGTCAATCCAATGCAATTGAGGTCTTTTGAACTTGTTGAATAGGTCAAGATGATTACATTGAGTCCTTGAGTCCATGCTTGAACCCAATTTTACATTTGGCTAGGTCAAAAGTCAGAAATTGCCTTTGTACAGTCAAAACCCTAAAAATGACCATTTTGCCCTTTTGGTGATCTGATCAAATTTTTTGTGGAGTTGTGGTCCAAACTTTATCAAATGGTTCATGTGGCTTCATAATATTGATGTGGGTCAAAATTCATGAGGTTTGACTGTAAATTGGCCACAATTGACTTTTTCCCCAATATAGCTGATTTCTAGGTCAACTGTCCAATTGACTGGGTAAAAATTTGATTCAAGGCTTGAAACTTGGTATGGACAAGCTTACGATTCCAATATGGAGTATGAAAGTCAATTTGAGAATTGAAGGTCCAAAAATCACTGTGCAAACTCAAACCCTAATTTAGGTCATCAGTTCAAGGAGATGTCTTGAGTAGAGCAAACCCTAGCTTGATCTTGAGTCCAAAGAGCCTTGTGATGAGAAATGTTGATGAAAAGAGGGGGAAAATTTTGGGGTACAACACTTGGTACATTTCCTAAGACTCCACGCAACAATGTATTATCCTCATCTAAGCCACTGCCTAAGACGTCGTGCAGTAGTGTGGTTTCTTGTTCAGTAATATAGACCATTGCCTAATACGTCGTGCAACAATATGCTTCTTTATTCTGCAACATAGATCATCGCCTAAGACGACATGCAACGATGTTCAAAAACCAAAACCTATTTCATTGCCTAATATGATACGGTGGCAGAACTGACTGTCAATACTGGTTTGCATTTTGTATTTGCAAATGTCGCGGTAAACAAGAGTCGCCACCGTCTTTTATTTCATCCAACAAAGGAAAGGAAAAAGAACAGAAAAAACCTTTTTTCTAGATTTTTTGAGTACATGGGGTAGATCATAGAAAGGGAAGGTGTTAGCACCCTTTCTATCCATGGTTTTCCATTGGCTCTTAGGTACTTGCTCATTTTGAAATTTCTTGTGTGTGTTTTGAAAAGTTTTTGTTTAACTTCGTGATAACCCTTGTATCTGTCTCCAAGAGTGTGACGAAGTTGTTTTTGAAAACTGTTTTGAAAGTGTTTGTGCAAAAATTTTTGTTGTTTTGAGCAAGTACTTAAGATTTCTACCTACTCGAAAAAAGACTGTTCATTCTCGTTTCCTTTAGACAATGCTATCCTACTATTAAGGAGTAGGGAGCCCCATCATTGGAGTTTTAAGGGACATTCGAAGGGACGAAATGGTCACTGAAGCCAACATGTAAGGATACCTTAGCATTTCGAAGGGACTATCATCATAAGATCATTTCTCGTAGGCAACTCGAGGGACGGTAAGAGACTATGATCTTTATGACAACTTTGAATTGTGGGTCTTTGCTAAGATATCCATATGTTTGAGGGACATGACCATTATTTCTGAGGCAACCAAGTGAGGTAAACCCTAGGAGTGAGCATGTGCATGTGAGATTTTTTCCAGTTAATTATCTTTGCATAATTAGGGTTATATACCTTTTAATCGTTGATTTATCTTTCGCATACAATCCTAATATCCATACATCTAGCAGTTTAATAGTTGCGGAAATTAAAAAGTGCGAGAAATTAAAGTCCTAACTATTACAAGGCTTTTGGGCAGATACAGGAATATTTGACTGAAAATAAAGGTGCGGAAATTAAAATCCTAATTAATCTATTACAAACTTGGAACAGTTACAATAATTTGAATTAAAAGAAAGTAAAGGCGCGCACGACAAATTAAATACGAGAATAAATTGAATCTTGAACAATCATGGAGAGAAGATTTGATTTGTTCCTTGCATCATTTGTTTCCCAAACAAGCCAAATCATTCCATTCTTGTTCCAATCACCCTTGGCACGATTTGATCCTGATATGCCAGCATATATCATCTTCATTCAATGCCAAAATCATTCCAAAAGCCATTTGTATGATTTATTTTGATTTTATTTGATTTTATTTGAATTTAAATGAATAAAATCAAAATAAATTAAATGAATAAGTTAATAGGCATGGAGTGGTTCATGGGTAGTGGACCATATTAGGAACAAGCCCCAAACTTGAAAAGATAGGCCCATGTGGAGAAATTACTATTTTGGGTATTGTTGACTTTGTGCAAATTTCCAAAAATGGCCAATTTTGACAAGGCACATCTCTCTCAATTTTGACCCGAAGAGGGTGTTCTTGAAATTTTTAGAAAGCTTAGGATGTCCCCTAAACAACCATTTTGGTTTCACCTCAATTGGATCCTCCATGTTCATGTAAGAAACTTTGATCCAAAAGGTGTTTTTGTTGACTTTTTGAAATAACCTATAATGTCTGAATTCATATCTTTTCATGAGTGCATTTTTTGAACTTGTGGGATGAATATGAGTTGTAGGGGATTGCATCCTCTTAAAAATGAGCCTTGTATGGGAAATTTATGATAAAGTATGAGAAAGTTATGCCTGGTCAAAGTTTGGTTGACTTTTCCTATAGAAACCCTAATTTAGCAACTTTTGAGTTTTTGATGAATTTGGGGAATTCCTTGAGGAATCATGATAAACCCTTGATAAAATGATGGATGTTACTTCAAAATGTTGATGTTGACCAAAAATCTTGAAGTTTGACTGCATGTGGGTCACAATTGACTTTTGACCTAGCACAGTTGATTTTCAGGCATTTGAGCAGTTTGACTGAGCAAACTTCTTGTGTAAGGAATGAAACTTGACATGGATGATATTGAGAACATATTAGGGCAATGGAAATCATTTGGGACCCTTGGAACTCAAACATCTTGATGACAATGGAAACCCTAGTTTGAGGCTCATTGTCTTAGGAGGAGGATTTTGTCTGGTCAATCCTTAGGCATCCTTGGGCCAGTTGAAGACTTCAATGAGTATGTTTTGAGTAAAATGGGAGGGAAATTTTGGGGTACAACACCTAAGACCTCGGGCAGCAATGTAACATAACCCACTGTCTAAGACATCATGCAACCGTGCGGTTCCTTGTTCCATAATAAAGACCATTGCCTAAGACGTTGTGCACCAATGTGTTTCTTTATTATGTAACACTGACCATCACGAAAGAAGACATGAAGCAATGTTCGAAAACCAAAATCCAGCTTATCGCCTAAGATGACATGCAGCGATTCGCGAACCTAAGCCATTGTCTAAGACATTGCGCAGCAGTGCGGTTCCTTGTTTCGTAATAAAGATCATTGCCTAAGACGCCGTGCAACAATGTGTTTCTTTATTTTGTAACACTGACCATCGCCTAAGACGACATGCAACAATGTTCAAAAACAAAAATCCAGCTTATCTCCTAAGACGACATGCAGCGATTCGTGAACCTAACCCACTGCTTAAGAGATCGTGCAGCAGTGTGGTTCCTTGTTCCGTAATAAAGACCATTGCCTAAGAGGTCGTGCAACAATATGCTTCTTTATTCTGTAACACTGACCATCGCCTAAGACGACATGTAACGATGTTCGAAAACCAAAATCCAACTTATCGCCTAAGACGACGTGCAGTGATTCGTGAACCTAACCCACTACCTAAGACATCATGCAGTAGTGCGGTTCCTTGTACCTAATAAAGACCATTGCCTAAAATATCATGCAGAAATGTGCTTCTTTATTTTTCAACATAGAGCATCGCCTAAGACGTCATGCAATGATGCTCATAAAAAATATAGCTTATCGCCTAAGACGTCATGCAGCGATTCGCGAACATAACCCATGGCCTCAGTCTCCAAGCAACCATGCACCATCAAGTGTTGTTATAATCATCCTCCCAAATGGATGAATAAGAAAAAGCAAACCAAAACAAACAATATGAATTTCTCAAAGCTCAAGACCATCTGCCTCATCATCAAATCCTGGTAAGCGATACATCATCAACTTTGCCTACTTTCTCAAGACTCGTAAGGGTATACTATATCAACGTAACCTTATGTTTGTCAGACAAATTTTGGGGTAATCCAAGTATTCAATAAACTCCCAATCAGAATGTGCAAGACTTGCATTTTCTCATGCTATTCGATTGGAAGATAATTGAATAGGGGCAACTGTCGTACCCAAAATTTTCCCTACCTCGATGATTTTATTTTTCAAGATTTAAATAGAAGAAATATTTAATTAAAGATGGTACAATAGTATGTGATGACCCATCTTTATCCAAGACGATCAGGGGGTGTACTTTAAATTTAGGAAAGCGGGGCTTTCTAAATCAAAAAGACTCGCGTATCCGTGAACTCATTTGTGAAGCATGTTGGCCAATGGCCCATGCGATTCAAAAATGGAAAACTAGTTCAAAAAGAATACTAATTATTAAGTCCTTAATTTTTTTAATCCATTTTAAGAATTGTTGATTGGTAGTGAAAAGGAGAGGTTGAATTGCAATTTAAAAGCCCATTAGAATTTGACTCATTTCTTTTAAATAGCAAACAACAAAAGGGGGTATAATTATTGATTTATCAGGCCCATTAAACGGTTTTCTGGGACAGTCCATTTGCTGCTTTGTTATTTTAAGAAATTATTAAAACTGCTACGTTTATTTTAATAAAAAGAATATATAAAGTGTTGTTATTACTGTTAACTCTTTATTTATAATATTTCACTTTTATTATTAAACAATATTATGTTAATTATCAAAAGTTTGGTTAAAGTAATGATGGGTTACGGAAAGGGCATTTGGGCCTAGTGTTGTTAAAATTTTTTTTTTGTTGTAACAAATATGATGTTGCTGGACAAAAGAAGTAAAGTAACGCAAAGCCCAATTAACATTTTTTATTAAAGCCCAATCGTTTTGCTGTAAAGTATTGTTGCTGGACCAAAAAATGTAACGCATGCCCAAGACACAGTTAACAATCACTGTATAGATTAAACAAGAATCACATTGGTTTTCACAATAACATTCACTGTGGAAATCTATATTAAAAACAATCAAATCTTAAAACTAAAAGACCAAATCAAATCTAGAAAATTTTATAAAATCAAATCTATATCAAATCCAAAATTACAGTGGAATCCATTATAAGAACATAAATCAATATATTACATTCAACAACTCGAGTCAATTACAATAATGAGAATCCCTAATTGTTCTACAAAACCCTAATTACAAGCCCTATAAATAAAATTGAAAATATACAGAGAGGAGGGGATTCAAATAAAGTACAAAGGAAGAAAAACTGATACAGAAAAAATATAAGAACACGAAGAACCGAGCTTGATCATTGAAGAAGAAGGTTGATGAGATTGGGGTTTTGATATTCGAAACCCTAATCGCTAGCCGCTTCCGCCGTACACAACCATCTACAACAATCCACCTCTGTTACTCTACCATCGGAACCTGCATAAAACTAAGGGGGAGACAAGCTTAGCACCAAATTAAAAAACTCAGAAATCAGAACAGAAGGATCACAGAGGGGGTAATCTCGCTTAGCTCTTTTGTGATTGTTGCTATTCTTGTATTGGGAGTGGTACGAGTTCGATTTACAAGGGGTAGGGGTTTGTTTAGCGTAGCGCCGCCGTTGTTGGTGGTCCTAGGGTAGAAAGGGGGAAAGAAGAAGGGTTACGAGAGAGATAGAGGGGAAGATGATTCACTGTAACAACAAAATAATTGTAAAAAATGAATAAAAATAAAAAGTATTTTCCGTTTGGATCATATACACTGCGGCCCATGATAACAATCATGTTCCCTTAACGCCATCCATTAGATACGCATCAGACGGTCATTAGACCAAGTCTCACGTTAACTAACGCACTCTCTCACCCACGCGATCAAACAAACCTTCTCCCAGGCATTTTGGGCCTAAGCCCACCTGTTTTTAGCACCTCCCCATTCCTAAACTACTAAACAGCAGAATAATTGGCACTCCCTGATCTGAACTCATATTTGGATCCAGTCTAGAATACCTATCAGCACCCCTAGTATTTACTCCTCAACTAGAACTACACCCCTGTTTTAATTTAATTATTATTTTATTATTTCTTTTATATTATTTTTATACTATATTTTATTCTTATTATCATTATTAATTATTTATCTCTTTTTTGTTTATAATAATAATTATTATTATTAATATTAATTTTTATATATTATTATTATTTATCATATGCAAATATTACTATAACAACATGTAAATAATTTTTATTTAAAACGCATATATTATTTTCTTGTATATTTGCATTAAAATATTTTTTTATCATACACTAATCAAGAATTTTTGCAGTTAGTACGATAAAAAACACTAACAAACATCAAACTATTTTTTCGCAACAAACAAATCTAAACAACTGTTTTTTTGCAAAAGAGTTTCAAACGGATTTTGACTAATCGCGCATTTAGCCAAAATCTCCGCAATCACTACAACCGGTCAAAATGCGAGGTGATTCAAAATACATTTACAACCCATAAAAAACACCAATCCCCTACGAACTACGAATTGAGACTCTAATTCATCATAAGAGGATACGTAGACATACGATTAAAAATTGTGGCGAGTTCCGCTATATAAAATTAAAAACCCTTTCCCCTATTAAAACTTAAAACCCTATTTTACCCCAAATCTAAACCTAAAACCTAGTATCCTTGTGAACAAGGTAGATGAAAGGTGTCTAATACCTTCCTTTCGTCTAATGAAGTCCGAAACCTGAAATTTCTGTCTGCGAAATTTAGATTTCCTATTAGATGTCCTTCCTTAGAATAAAAAATTAATACATATTTACCACTTGACCAATCATGAACCTTAGAAAATAAAAAGTTTATTTATAGTTATTGAAATCATAAATTTTTGACCAATATTAAACAGTTAAATATTTTTTAATAAACTTTACAATATAAATAATTAATTAAAGATCCACAAAAAAATATATTATTAAAATATTTATAAATATATCTTTTAATTTTTAATGTTATTTATAATTTTAATAAAATAATTTTTTATTAGGGTCTATTTTAAAAATTGGAACCAAAAATCTAAATTTTTTGAGACGCCGTGAAAACATGTCAAATTGACACAACAAAATATATTTCGAATTAAAAAATAAATATTATTTGACGCGAAAAAATTACTCACGCAAGGGTTACGAATTACTACCAGCCAATGAAACTATTTGTTGGGAGAAAAAATATGGAAATTGCTATTTTTATGTTTATTGTTGAAACAATCATTTATTTTAATAAGACAATGATCATTATTTTGTTGTTGTTTTTAATTAAAATCAAGAAGAGGAATTATAAAATCTAATGAATAGTATGTTGCCACCTCACTTGTGTGATTTTAACGAACTCTACTTTCGTGCTACGTATCATTATTCTTTAAAAACATTCAATTTGTATAAACTCACATTTAATTAAAATCAAATTTTAATACGTTGAAATAAGTAGGTATTAATTCAATTTTCATTTTATCACGGTCGGATGAATGTGCACTAACATGAAAGATAAATTATTTCATTAAATTTCACCAATAAAATTCAAAGGGTTTCCAAAGTTTTAAAGACAACTCTTATTTGCGTATTATTCATAAAGGTGTATTGCATAGTACAATAACAATGTTAATGACAACAACACTGATTATCTGCAGTAAAAATATTACAAAAACCACGATTCTTATAACCCATATCAAAGCAAAATTTATTGCACTTTTCGACATCTCTGCAATCCCCATGACAGAGATATGGATCTTTCCAACTAGTTGTGAAACCTGTGACAAAAATAAAGTTAAAACTAGGGAATAAACCACCAAAATGACTTTAACAAAAAAAAATAATATTGATCTTTGATACATTTGTCTTCTAAATTTTATAAATATTTAACAATTTATAAGATATGAATTGTTCAATCTTACTCATCTAAAAAAATCAAGGTTTTTCTATTTTTGAAAAACTAAGACAAAAAAAAAAGAAGAGAAAATAATATCTAAAATGTAACTACGGAGATAAATCAAACTTGTTCCTATTACCTGAAAGCAAAATAAAAATAATGTAAAAAGTCAAGCAAATATGAGAGACCATCATTGTGTAAAATTAATTTCACCTTATATTTTATTTCTTGTTAGATGAATGAAGCACTAATATGTTTATTATACATATGTATATATATTGGAATCAATAACTATTTAAAGAAATTCAAATTCTTATCTAACTTTTTTGCTATACTAGTAAACCATTTCATTCAAGCGATCTTATTCATCTAAAAAAAATTAAGATTTTTCTGATATTGAAATACTAAGAGAGAAAAAAAAACAATATCTAAAATGTAACTAAAAAGATAAATCATACTTGTTTCAATTACCTGAAAGCAAAACGAAAATAATACAAAAAATCAAACAAATACGAGAGATCATTGTGTAAGATTAATTTCGCCTTATACTTTATTTCTTGTTAGATGAAGGATGTACTAACATGTGTATTATACACATGTATATATATTAGAATCAATGAGTATTTAAAGAAAGTTAAATTCACATTTAACTTTTTTTGTTTGACTAGTAAAACATTTGATGAGAGAGAAAAACACAAATTTTTTGGCTTAAATTCACTTAATATTTTATTTCTTGTTAGCTAAAAGACGTACAAACATCTTTATTATAGTTATATACATGTTGGGCCGTTTAAGAGACACACAATAAGATCAAAGACTGGATAAATATATGTATCATATATTCATTTATTCAAAATTAAAAAAGTCTTAATAGTTTATAAATATTTATAATGTTATCATATTTGGTATCCTATGTGAACTAAATATATGATAAGATAATTTTTATCTTGTCTATATCATATCATATCCTTATCCTAACTTATATTATATCATATCTTTATTATATGCTACGCACTAAACAAACCTATATATTGAAAACAATATGTATTTAAGGAAATTCAAATTAACATTTAACTTTTTTTTAACTGTAAACTATTTCATTCAAGAGAGTAAAAAAGAAAGATCAATTTCTTTATTTTAATTTCATGTTATATTTTATTTCTTGTTATATGAAGAACGTTCAAACATGTTTATTATATACATGTATATATATTGGAATCAATGAGCATTTAAGAAAACTTAAATTCACATTTAAGTTTTTTGTTTGACTAATAAACCATTTCATGAGAGAGAGAAAAGGAAAAGGGAAGAACTTTTTTTTTTGTTTTAAATTCATTTAATATTTTTTTTTATCTTAAAGACATACAAACATGTTTATTATATACATGTAGGACCTGTTTAAGAGACACAATAAAATCAGAGACATGATAACATATATGTATCATATTCTATTTTAATAGAGTTTTTAATGACACAACTGAATAAAATAAGTTAATCCTTAAACTTATCTTATCTTATTTCACTAGTTCAAATTTTTTATCATGAATATGAGTTGGGTTAGAGTCCAGCAGGATAGGATATGAAAATAATTAACTAATTTACCCCTATAAAATATAATTTAAAATAAAAAATAAAATATAAATAAATATTCATTTAATCAAAATTAAAAAAATATTAATAGTTCATATATGATAGAAATATGATAGAATATAAATAAGGATAATGATATGATATGATATGATATAGACAAGATAAAAATCATCTTATCATGTATTTGGTTCACATAGGATACCAAATATGATAATATTATATATATATATATATATATATATATATATATATATATATATATATATATATATATATATATATATATATATATATATATATAGGGGTGTTCGCGGTGCGGTTTGAGCGGTTTTGAAGCAAAAAATCATCCGAACCGCAAGAGAAAAAAACATGTGGTTCGGTTTGGTTCGGTTGGCTTTTAAAAATAAATCCGAACCAAACCAAACCAAACTAATGCGGTTTGGATTGGTTCGGTTGTTTCGGTTTTTTACAAAAATAATTATTATGTCATACATACAAATATATAGGAAAATATAATTTTATATTTAATTGTTCATACATTACTGTTGTACCCCAAAATTTGCCCTCCCATATTCATCAAGATTTGTCAAGTCAAGGTCACAAAATTCCCCAAGGGTTGTGCAGTGCAACAGTCTCCTATACAGTCAAAATTAGGGTTTTGAGTCTGATCAAGAAAAGGAAGTTTTCAAAGGCTCAATCAAGTCTCATATGCTTACAAACATAGTCAAGCATCCTCATATCAAGTTTCAAGGCATTCAGCTCAAGATTGCACAGTCAAAACCCTAAATTGCACTACAGTCAACTGTAGGGGCAAAATGGTCATTTGGCAGTCAAAAGTTCAAATTTTTGGTCAACATATCATTTTGAAGCCACAAACATCATTTGATCAATGCTTGATCATGATTCTCAAAATTTGGCTCAGAAATCATCAAAGATGCAAAAGTTGCTATATTTGGACAGCTGAAAAAGTCAACTGAAATTGACCAGGGCATAACTTTCACATGGATTATCAGAAAAATTCCATCCAAAGCTCATTTTGAAGAGAAAGAAATTTCCTACAACTCATCTTCATACTTCAAGTCCAAGAAATGCTCTCACAAAAAGTTATCAATTTCAACATTATAGGTCATTTTCAAAAGTCAACAAAAAGGGACTTTAAGTCAAAGACCATAACTTGAGATTGGAAAATCAAAATGACATGGGACCAAAGGCATTGGTTAAAGGACTCAAAGACCTTTCCAAAATGTCCAAGAACATGTGAAAAGCTTAAAAATTGAGCAAGTTGTGCCTTGTAGAAGTTGGGAAATTTTTGTGAAATGGCAAAAGTCAACTATCCTTGAAAATCCAATTTTTGACAAAAGGGCCCCATTTTTTCCACTTGGTTCATCCTTGTCATGCCACACACGTGTCCCATGGTTAATTTCAAGACCAAATATTGATTTTTTTATTTTATTTAATTTTTGATGATTTAATTCATTTTAATTCTTTGAAAATTCAAATAAAATTTAAAAACCAATGGAATAGTGTCATGTGAACTTGGACAATTTCTATGTATCATGAACCAACTCAAGAAATCAGGCTAGGGTTCATTCGCACACTAGGTCTAGGTTTTGGCTAAAAAGGAGGAAAAATGGTTAAGAGTGAAAACCCTAAGACTAATTCCTTCATGAGCTTGAATTAAGGTGAGTTAGCAAGCCAATTCCATTCCATGATCATCACTGAGTCAAACCCTAGGCCTAAGAGATCATAAGCTGCGCCCAAACAAGCTTTGGCAATTTGAAATTTTGACATAAAAAGACAAATCTGATTTCAAAGTGGGGGGATCTTTCAGGCCTTAATTCTTATACCATTAGCATCCTTAGGCATTCCTGAAGGCACTCCAATCACAAACAACAACAAAAGCGTAAGGAATTGGTGGATCGTACTCAAACTGTACAGAATTTTTTTTGAAATCGTGTTCTCAATTCTAAGCATGATCATTGCATTTTAATGGTAGATTCTTGTTCATTACAAAGTTTCTAAGCTAACCATAACTGTTAATTGAATTTTCGTGCACTTTTGGCCAAGTTACCATGTTTGGTTTTTAGGGTTTCCAGCTTTTTGAATTAGGGCTTTTAGAACAGAGTAAAATCAAGCCTCAAGATCACTACCACTGCAATCAGCGTGCTCCCATGAACAAGAAACATTGCTCGCGATGAATTTATGTCCCACAGGATCCTATTCGCTATTTTCTAACATGCCATCTATAGCAACGGGTTAAAACCGTTGCTTATTGCTTTTATGTTTCAGAAAAAAAAAAAGAACAAGGACGATGATGTGTTGGCACGCTATGGTTGGATGCTTTAAAATTCGCGCGCTCAATTACTAGTGCGCTTGGGATTTGCTTTTTTTGTTTTTTATGCATTATAATATATCAATTGAAACATAATGGCTCAGCTGGCAGGTACCAACGCATATGACCCTCATGACCTGGGTTCAAGTCCCAGGTCTGGCAAAACTCCATATTATTTTTCCAAATGAAATTCTATGCTTTGCAAATGTCCAGGTACACCATGCACACTCAAAAATCAACCTCCACGCGTCCATCAGAAGCAATCCAGGGGCCATGACCAAAGGTGTATCATGGATTCCAGTCAACGTGCAGCACTCTATCCAGGAAAGTCAACCAATTCAATGCAAATGGGCCTGATTTGCTAGGCCTGCACCTCACAATTTTGGAGTCTACCCCCCTGGTTTGCCTTATTAATTTTTATTCTTTCTTTAATCTTTCTTTTTATTTCTTTTATTTGCTATTTGTTTAGTTAATTATTTTTTTAACAAAATATAAAAACCTTCAAAAATCAGAAAAGACCATAAAAAATATAATTTTTATTTTAATTACTTTTATAAATAAATTACATGTAATTAATTAGTTTTAATTAGGTTTTCAATTTTTAATCCTTTTTAATAAAAATCCAAAAAAATAGAATTTAGGTTTAATAACTTTTTATTTTCTTTTTTTTAATTTTCCTTTTTTTCAGAATAATAATATTATTTATTTATTTTCATAAATCAAAAATTGTACATGAATTAATTTAGAATTAAATTAGGTTAGAAATTAAATCTTTTTCTTAATAACTTAAAAAACATTAGAACTAGGGTTTAGCATTTTAATTTTAAATAATTTTTCTTTTTTTCTTTTAAATCTAAAAAACACAAAAATACCATTTTTCATTTAATTTTAATTTTAGATAACTCAATTCTTTTAATTCCTTTAAAGGGTTCAACGCCCTCGCATTTGATTATTTTCTTTTTTCGCGCGTTTCATTTATTTCTTTTGTGAACATAATGTACTTGTACCAAAGCCATGTAATAGCTATTAGACATTTCTTTTCTGCAATTTATTTTAAAACGGGTCTGGATTAATTTGGCGTTGTAGACCCTCGCCCTTTGTAATAGCGTAGGACTTTTATCTTTTCCGCACTTTAAATTCCCGCACATTTAACTGTTAAACGATAACATGAAAGAATGAATGCCCAAAAATAAAATCGAATCGTTAGATCACCAATGCATGACAAGACAAACAATAAACTGAAAATGACACACAATTCACACACCACCCCTAGGGTACGCCTCACTGTTGCCTTTCGAAAGGTGGTCGTCGAGTAGAAAACGTCTTAGTAAGTCCTCATGATCCGGGAACCTGGCATGAGGGTAGCTTCTAAGGTGTCTTCCCATTGCTCCGGTGATCACCATGTCCCTATACACTCGAATTGACCCGAATACCTCCAACGGTGGTGCTACCTACCTCTCAATGGTGGGATGGCACTACCTTAAAGGACATTTACACAGACGAATTCCTTAGGGTAGGTAGACGACTCATGGATACTTGCTCTCTTCAAAACAAAAATTCAAAGACTTTTCACACCAACACTTTTCAAAAGCTTTCAAAGCAAATTTTTCAAACACTCTGACGTACGAGTCGAACTGAAATTTTTCAAAGAAACTTTTAAAACCCACATTGAAAAGCAAACAAACAATTTTGAAAACACAATGAGCAAGTATCTAAGAGCCCATGGATAACCATGGATAGAAAGGGTGCTAACACCTTCCCTTTCTATAATCTACCTCCCGAACCGAGAGCAATCTCTTTTAAGGAATTTTTCTGTGCTTTTGTCCTTTCCATTTGGAGAAAATAAAAGACGGTGGCGACTCTTGCTTCCGCGACATTTCACGAACCAGCGTTAAACAGTCAGTTCCAGATCCACCGATCACAGAACTGGCGACTCTGCTGGGGATAAACTTAAAGTGAGGTGTACCTTAGGGCTAGTTCATAACGGTGTTTTCAATTGTTTTCCTTGTGTGCTTTAAAATTGTAGGTTGCTTGGGAGTTCTATAGATCCTAACCCGGATCTGGGGATACCTTTTAGAAAGTAGCAACAAGGCTGTGAGGGAACTGTGCGGGGTATACCGACATGGTTGAAACAGTCTGCTACGTTGATGTGGCACTTTGGTGTGTACCGGTAACCCTTGAGTCAGTCAAGGAGAGTACGGGGCCTCCATGTGGTGTCATGAAGCATCAACAGACCTTAGAAACCTTAATTGAACCATCTTGGCCTCTTTAGGGTAGTGAGATAACTGACTTTGGTGCAGTCCGAGGTTGGTTGATACTCGATACTACACTCAATTGAGGGTTGCTTTCCTGGAATATTTCGGTCGCCAGTTCAGTGGCTAAATCGAAACGATGAACAATGAAAGCAATCCCGTGATGTTGGGAACCTTAGAACCCGGTTACTTTGATTAGGACAGGTTGAACCCACCAACTTCAAGAGGGTACTACCCAGACCCCATGCTGGCCTAAACCCTAAGGGTTTCTCTTGTGTGACTTGTGTGCCTTTGTACTTGCCTACTTGCATGCTTGTTAGCTGACACATGAACCACTTACAGGTTTTGTTTATAGTCCTTAACTAGGACTCATGACAAGGTTTACCAAATTTCTTGCAGGTTTTGTTTATAGTCCTTAATTGGGACTCATAACAAAGTATACTGAATTTCTTGCGGGGTCTGTTTATAGTCCTTAATTGGGACTCATAATAGGGTTACTCACATTACCCCATGCATATCATGACATCATACCATTGCATACCTCTTAACCCATTTCAAGGATCTCAAGGGCTTGTGATACAGGTCATATAAATCAAACATCTAGCAAGGGGCAAAGAGGATTTATTTTCCTCTAGCCAATGTTGTCAGAGGCTATGACCCACTTGATATGGTGAGCTCTGACTCCTGAAGAAGGTTCCCTAACCAAGGTTGTTTGGAAATCAAAACCAGACATGATGACTAAAGTCAGGGGCTATGACCCACTTGATATGGTGAGCCTTGGACTCTTGAAGAAGAGTTCTTAATAACATGGGTGTCCTTCAATCAAGCTCTAAATTCCAAATGCTAACAAATTTCCTTGTTTACCCCGCGAGGTCCTTGAAAACATTGCATGCATATCATACACATCATTGCATCACAGGTATCCCTTTTGCAGGTCACTCACCTTTCCCGCTGTTTATTTCAGCCATGGCTTCCCAACAAGACAATCAGGACTTTCTTGCTCAAGAGACCCGGTTCGGGAAAATCCTCCTGAATCTATCCAAGGGGCAGGAAGAGCTAAGGACACTTATCATGGAGACTTTTGTCAGGAACAGTGCTGAGGATGAAAGGCTGGAACACCTACAAGTTGAGGTGGATGCATTGAAAGCCCAGATGCTGGGGCAGATGACTGCCATTCAGGGTTTAACTCAAAGACAAGATGAGCTCGGGGTTCTCATCAACAAACTACTTCAGGGCAACCAACTGGGGCAAACATCTAAGGGTAAAAAGCCAATCATCATTCCACCACCTTTGAGACAAAGAGGCAAGGAGAAAGCTCCTCATATGGCTCCAGTATCACCAATTCAGCAGCAACTTCACCAACTTCAGACAGACAAGCCCAGGAGGCAGTTCACCCCGCTCAATATGTCGCCGTTTCAAGCTTTACAACGCCTGTTGAGATTGAACCTGATCACATTAAGGGATCATCCCCAGAACCCCAACACAGCACATCCTGCTTACGATCCCAATAAAAGGTGTGCCTACCACTCTGCCTGTCCAGGACATAATGCAAACGAGTGTTGGGCTTTGAAAAACAAGATCCAGGACCTGATTGATGAAGGAGCACTGGAATTCACACAAGATGGTCAGGCTGAATTTTTCTACCATCCCTCCAAGGCTCACCATTTGAAGTGACAAGCCCTGAGACTAGAAATTTTTGTTCATTCGAATTTTCAAATTGTAATTTTCTTTTGATTGTTCAAACGTTTACTCATGATTAAAACATTGTTATTTCATTAATACCTCGCTTATGTCTATTTTTGAATCAATATGTTCGCATTTACTGTATGCAAACTGTTTTCATATTTTTTCTGATGTCAACTCTCGTTAATTCTAAGCTTCTTGAGGGAGGATGACGAAAACGATACCGCAATCTTTACAGTATGCTTTTGAACAGACCCCGCTAATGAGGTACAGGCATTGTTTCAATTCCTAAACACTGGAGTAATAAGGAAGATAATCCCTCGTCAACCCCTTTGAGCCAAAGAAGTAGGAGTTTTTTCTTTTCGAAAATCAAAACCCTTTATCATAACCTGGGGCAGGGTAGTCTCTCAGTTGATCCAAGTACATAACGAATGGCACCAAAGAGGTCCTTACAAAACAAAAGATAGTGATAATTCCAAACAATCATACAGATAGGCAGTCATTATGTCTCAAAAAATAAAAACCCATTAAGTCAAAACCTATGAAGGAGACTTACAAAACTGGGGCATCCCGCTGACTGTAATCACAAAAGAAACAGTTCAGGCAAAAAATAGGGATCACAAAATCAAAAAAGGAGGTCACACAAACCTCGACAAAAAAGGAATGACTGCCTATTCAAAATAAGTTATCCATCACCAGAAAATTAGAGCAAAGACTCAAACAAGGTCTAATGTATGATCAACTGAGTTTAGGTTTGGAGAACATCACGAAGAGAGGGTGGGTACAAATAAAATTTGAACCTTTATACTTTGTTTCTTAAACCGTGAACCAAGCCACGTTACAACCCTTAAAAGTCATAGCTGAAGCATGGGTTAGTTCGAAAGCATACTGTTACGAAAGGTATCCTGACTCCTAAAGGTCTACGGTAAATACGGAGTTGACATTATGTTTTACAAACATTCACTTGTTTTATGAAAAAAAGAATGCATTTTCAAAATCTTTGAGACAGACATAAGCCTTGTATTTTTAACATAACTTTGTTTGCATATGACTTTTTGTTTGAACAGCATAGAAATTCGCATGACGAAAGTCTAATGAACAAGAGTATCTCCAATCAAGGGGCACGACATGATCATGGTCTATCATCTGGGGCAGTTCAGTCAAGATTCGGAGAATCTCTCAAAGGCCAAATAGCCTGGGGCAAACCTCCGCTTGAGTCACTTGGGGCATTTCAACAACGAATCTGGCCTGATCAAACACCTTCTGGTGGCATGACAAAACAACTTCCAACAGGGGCAACTCCCTACATTCTGAGAGCGTGGACATAGTCGAAAAAAATACTGCGCACAATCAAAGACCCGCTAGGTTGACACACCTAGGCGAAAATAAGGGCTTCCCGGCGAACCAAAAGGGTTCGGGCAAAAACAAGGGATGAATATAAAAAAAAAACTGTACACCCGGCAAGTCGAAAACCTAAAAAGGCGGCTTGGGCAAAAATGGGTATCCCGGTGGACTGAAAACCCGAAAGGGCGGTCCAGGCAAAAGTTAGGGATCGAAGCGTACGACTATGTTCCGGTATCTCGTCACTTGCCTACCCGAAGATTTGTCGATCACCCGCACAGGTATCCTCTTCCCTCACCTCCGAAGCAGGGGCAATAATGAGTTATCCAGGCGATCCAATTGCTCTGTCAACCAAATTACAAAGGACAGATCAACATAAAAATGATTACCATCTACCTTTACAAATTCCAGATCGTGGGCTAACGTCCGAGACCAAACAGGACAATTATCCATTTAATCAAAATCATGCAACCCAACACCGGTTTCTGCTCAACCTTCAGACAAAGTCATACACAGACTCTTCCTCCATAAGATGACCTAACCCCGGTTCATCAAGAAGTTTTACACAAACTTATCCCGAAGCAACCTTACCCCGGTTCCTCCAGAAGTTTTTACACAAACTTATCCAAGTAACCTTACCCCGGTTCCTCCAAAGGAGTTTTACACAAACTCGACCAAGTAACCTTACCCCGGTTCCTCCAGAAATCTTACATGGATTTATCACAAGTAACCTTACCCCGGTTCGTCAAGAAGTTTTACACAAACTTATCCAAGTAACCTAACCCCGGTTCCTCTAGAAATCTTACGTGGATTTATCGCAAATAACCTTACCCCGGTTCCTCAAGAAGTTTTTACACAAACTTATCCAAGTAACCTAACCCCGATTCATCAGGAAGTTTTACACGAACTCCTCATCAAAGTAACCCTACACCGGTTCCTTCTCTCCAAGATGCAGTTTTACATGGACTCGTCACTCAGAAACCCTACACAGGTTCTCCCTTTCCAAGAACGAAGTTTTACACGAACTCATCATCCAAGTAACCTTACCCCGGTTCCTCCAGAGATTTTTACACAAACTCATCAGCATGCAACCCTACATAGGTTCCCCCTTTCAACTTATAAAATTACATTCCAAAACTCCCCAGAAGAGTCCAATCCAAGTTCCCCAGGGAAGATGGAATTCATCTCCCCAAGCAGTAAGCTTATCCCCAGTATATTCTGGAAGCTCATCCCCTAGCAGAGCACGAACGCGTCGTCCGGCTTCATTTAAAGAGTTATTTCCTTAACAGGATATAACTGGGTTATCCTCATCCAAAAGCCACAGAAAGAGCGTCGTCAACATAATTCCTTCCTATCCCCAGCGAAGTCCATTAACACTTAACGAAGTATTTCTCTCCCCACAGAGTATTGCTTCCCAGCATGATCGCTAGAATATCTTTTCTCCCCGCAGAATCTTCCATTCGCCAAGTTTATTCCGCAATGGAGTCATCTTCTCCTACCGGTAATCCTTGCAGTTATCATCCCCAGCGGAAGCAAAATCTATTCCTCAATATCAGCCCAGGATACGACTTCCCGGCACCTGTCAAGGATTCACTTTCCTAGACAAAAACATACATAAAACATCACATACATCATTATAGCATGCATGTACACATCATATCTTACAAATCTCATTTATGTTGAGAACATCATTGCTTGATCCATATCATGCATTGCATATGACTGACTTTTACCTTTCAGGAAAGATCCAGTTAAGTTCTCAAGCTACATTTCAAGACCTAGACCGGTTCAGTTAAATCGTCCCAAGATTTTCCTGATTGCTTATCCAGTTGAAGACATTTCAAGACCTAGACCAGTTCAGTTAAATCGTCCCAAGATTTTCCTGATTGCTTATCCAGTCAAAGGCCTTCTCTGGTTCAGTTAAATCGTCCCAAGATTTTCCTGATTGCTTATCCAGTTGAAGACATTTCAAGACCTAGACTGGTTCAGTTAAATCGTCCCAAGATTTTCCTGATTGCTTATCCAGTCAAAGGCCTTCTCTGGTTCAGTTAAATCGTCCCAAGATTTTCCTGATTGCTTATCCAGTTGAAGACATTTCAAGACCTAGACCGGTTCAGTTAAATCGTCCCAAGATTTTCCTGATTGCTTATCCAGTCAAAGGCCTCTCTGGTTCAGTCAGATCGACCCTAAGATCTCCCTGATTCTTATCCCAGTAGAAGACACCCCAGATTTTTCTCAACGAGCGTTGTTGAAGTTAAAACTGTCCAAGGCTCTCTTACCATTCATGCTAAGGAAGTGATCATCCCTGGTTCATTCATCAGCGTTTGAAGCTCCAGACTCAGCTCCTGTAACCAGTCAGGACACATCTATACCAAGCATCTAAAATCAGCTCCTGCAACGTGTCAGGTACTCATTTTCTCTTTTGCAGGTATGCAGGTTCTAGCTAAGGAATCTCCTACGCGATCAACATCCAGATGGCATCTATAAGCCCATTACCCTATCTAGCAATCTCCAAATGGCATCTGTAAGCCCATTCCCCCATCATCACTGCTACTATGTGAGCGCAAATTTCTGGGCACTCTAGTGTCCAATCATCTTCTACCCTCGGATTACGAAAGGCATGTCAGCCAATCTGCATCCTCAGGTCTAAGAAGATTGAACAGGGGCAACTGTTGTACCCCAAAATTTGCCCTCCCATATTCATCAAGATTTTTCAAGTCAAGGTCACAAAATTCCCCAAGGGTTGTGCAGTGCAACAGTCTCCTATACAGTCAAAATTAGGGTTTTGAGTCTGATCAAGAAAAGGAAGTTTTCAAAGGCTCAATCAAGTCTCATATGCTTACAAACATAGTCAAGCATCCTCATATCAAGTTTCAAGGCATTCAGCTCAAGATTGCACAGTCAAAACCCTAAATTGCACTACAGTCAACTGTAGGGGCAAAATGGTCATTTGGCAGTCAAAAGTTCAAATTTTTGGTCAACATATCATTTTGAAGCCACAAACATCATTTGATCAATGCTTGATCATGATTCTCAAAATTTGGCTCAGAAATCATCAAAGATGCAAAAGTTGCTATATTTGGACAGCTGAAAAAGTCAACTGAAATTGACCAGGGCATAACTTTCACATGGATTATCAGAAAAATTCCATCCAAAGCTCATTTTGAAGAGAAAGACATTTCCTACAACTCATCTTCATACTTCAAGTCCAAGAAATGCTCTCACAAAAAGTTATCAATTTCAACATTATAGGTCATTTTCAAAAGTCAACAAAAAGGGACTTTAAGTCAAAGACCATAACTTGAGATTGGAAAATCAAAATGACATGGGACCAAAGGCATTGGTTAAAGGACTCAAAGACCTTTCCAAAATGTCCAAGAACATGTGAAAAGCTTAAAAATTGAGCAAGTTGTGCCTTGTAGAAGTTGGGAAATTTTTGTGAAATGGCAAAAGTCAACTATCCTTGAAAATCCAATTTTTGACAAAAGGGCCCCATTTTTTCCACTTGGTTCATCCTTGTCATACCACACACGTGTCCCATGGTTAATTTCAAGACCAAATATTGATTTTTTTATTTTATTTAATTTTTGATGATTTAATTCATTTTAATTCTTTGAAAATTCAAATAAAATTTAAAAACCAATGGAATAGTGTCATGTGAACTTGGACAATTTCTATGTATCATGAACCAACTCAAGAAATCAGGCTAGGGTTCATTCGCACACTAGGTCTAGGTTTTGGCTAAAAAGGAGGAAAAATGGTTAAGAGTGAAAACCCTAAGACTAATTCCTTCATGAGCTTGAATTAAGGTGAGTTAGCAAGCCAATTCCATTCCATGATCATCACTGAGTCAAACCCTAGGCCTAAGAGATCATAAGCTGCGCCCAAACAAGCTTTGGCAATTTGAAATTTTGACATAAAAAGACAAATCTGATTTCAAAGTGGGGGGATCTTTCAGGCCTTAATTCTTATACCATTAGCATCCTTAGGCATTCCTGAAGGCACTCCAATCACAAACAACAACAAAAGCGTAAGGAATTGGTGGATCGTACTCAAACTGTACAGAATTTTTTTTGAAATCGTGTTCTCAATTCTAAGCATGATCATTGCATTTTAATGGTAGATTCTTGTTCATTACAAAGTTTCTAAGCTAACCATAACTGTTAATTGAATTTTCGTGCACTTTTGGCCAAGTTACCATGTTTGGTTTTTAGGGTTTCCAGCTTTTTGAATTAGGGCTTTTAGAACAGAGTAAAATCAAGCCTCAAGATCACTACCACTGCAATCAGCGTGCTCCCATGAACAAGAAACATTGCTCGCGATGAATTTATGTCCCACAGGATCCTATTCGCTATTTTCTAACATGCCATCTATAGCAACGGGTTAAAACCGTTGCTTATTGCTTTTATGTTTCAGAAAAAAAAAAAAGAACAAGGACGATGATGTGTTGGCACGCTATGGTTGGATGCTTTAAAATTCGCGCGCTCAATTACTAGTGCGCTTGGGATTTGCTTTTTTTGTTTTTTATGCATTATAATATATCAATTGAAACATAATGGCTCAGCTGGCAGGTACCAACGCATATGACCCTCATGACCTGGGTTCAAGTCCCAGGTCTGGCAAAACTCCATATTATTTTTCCAAATGAAATTCTATGCTTTGCAAATGTCCAGGTACACCATGCACACTCAAAAATCAACCTCCACGCGTCCATCAGAAGCAATCCAGGGGCCATGACCAAAGGTGTATCATGGATTCCAGTCAACGTGCAGCACTCTATCCAGGAAAGTCAACCAATTCAATGCAAATGGGCCTGATTTGCTAGGCCTGCACCTCACAATTTTGGAGTCTACCCCCCTGGTTTGCCTTATTAATTTTTATTCTTTCTTTAATCTTTCTTTTTATTTCTTTTATTTGCTATTTGTTTAGTTAATTATTTTTTTAACAAAATATAAAAACCTTCAAAAATCAGAAAAGACCATAAAAAATATAATTTTTATTTTAATTACTTTTATAAATAAATTACATGTAATTAATTAGTTTTAATTAGGTTTTCAATTTTTAATCCTTTTTAATAAAAATCCAAAAAAATAGAATTTAGGTTTAATAACTTTTTATTTTCTTTTTTTTAATTTTCCTTTTTTTCAGAATAATAATATTATTTATTTATTTTCATAAATCAAAAATTGTACATGAATTAATTTAGAATTAAATTAGGTTAGAAATTAAATCTTTTTCTTAATAACTTAAAAAACATTAGAACTAGGGTTTAGCATTTTAATTTTAAATAATTTTTCTTTTTTTCTTTTAAATCTAAAAAACACAAAAATACCATTTTTCATTTAATTTTAATTTTAGATAACTCAATTCTTTTAATTCCTTTAAAGGGTTCAACGCCCTCGCATTTGATTATTTTCTTTTTTCGCGCGTTTCATTTATTTCTTTTGTGAACATAATGTACTTGTACCAAAGCCATGTAATAGCTATTAGACATTTCTTTTCTGCAATTTATTTTAAAACGGGTCTGGATTAATTTGGCGTTGTAGACCCTCGCCCTTTGTAATAGCGTAGGACTTTTATCTTTTCCGCACTTTAAATTCCCGCACATTTAACTGTTAAACGATAACATGAAAGAATGAATGCCCAAAAATAAAATCGAATCGTTAGATCACCAATGCATGACAAGACAAACAATAAACTGAAAATGACACACAATTCACACACCACCCCTAGGGTACGCCTCACTGTTGCCTTTCGAAAGGTGGTCGTCGAGTAGAAAACGTCTTAGTAAGTCCTCATGATCCGGGAACCTGGCATGAGGGTAGCTTCTAAGGTGTCTTCCCATTGCTCCGGTGATCACCATGTCCCTATACACTCGAATTGACCCGAATACCTCCAACGGTGGTGCTACCTACCTCTCAATGGTGGGATGGCACTACCTTAAAGGACATTTACACAGACGAATTCCTTAGGGTAGGTAGACGACTCATGGATACTTGCTCTCTTCAAAACAAAAATTCAAAGACTTTTCACACCAACACTTTTCAAAAGCTTTCAAAGCAAATTTTTCAAACACTCTGACGTACGAGTCGAACTGAAATTTTTCAAAGAAACTTTTAAAACCCACATTGAAAAGCAAACAAACAATTTTGAAAACACAATGAGCAAGTATCTAAGAGCCCATGGATAACCATGGATAGAAAGGGTGCTAACACCTTCCCTTTCTATAATCTACCTCCCGAACCGAGAGCAATCTCTTTTAAGGAATTTTTCTGTGCTTTTGTCCTTTCCATTTGGAGAAAATAAAAGACGGTGGCGACTCTTGCTTCCGCGACATTTCGCGAACCAGCGTTAAACAGTCAGTTCCAGATCCACCGATCACAATTACCATAAAAAAATTTATAATTGTCAAAATAAATTTATAATTTAATACATAAAATTGCGTATTATAATTTTATCTAAATATAAATAATGATATCAACAAGATTGCATTATTAAATAAATATTATACAAAGAATATGATAAAATATATTTTGTGAAAATAGTATTTATAAATGAATAATATTTTATTTTTTATGATTTGTAAATTAAAATGAATATAATACAAAGTATGATAAAAATACAAATAATACATGTTGATTTCTCTAAAGAATTATAGAAATAAATATTGGTTAGTAAGATTTTATAACATAATGCGGTTTTGTTTGGTTTGGTTCGGTTTGTAAAATACAAACCACAAACCGAACCGAACCATGCGGTTCCACGAGAAAATGACCCAAACACATCCGAACCAAATGCGGTTTTTTGCGGTTTCGGTTTGGTTCGGTTCGGTTTTGCGGTTTTCTATTGGGCCGGTTTGGTTTTGAACACCCCTATATATATATATATATATATATATATATATATATATATATATATATATATATATATATATATATATATATATATATATATATATATATATATATATATATATATATATATATATATATATATATATATATATATATATATATATTAAAAATAATATATATTTAACTAATAAACCATTTCATTCAAGAGAGTAAAAAAGAAAGATCAATTTATTTTATTTAATTATATATATATATATATATATATATATATATTGAAAACAATAAGTATTTAAGGAAAGTCAAGTTCACATTTAACTTTTTTTATTGGTAAACTATTTCATTCAAGAGAGAAAAAAAAAAAAGGAAAAATCAATTTATTTTTTAATTTCATCTTATATTTTATTTCTTATTATATGAAGGACGGTCAAACATGTTTATTATATACATAAATATATATTGAAAACAATAAGTATTTAAGGAAAGTCAAATTCACATTAACTTTTTTTTATTGGTGAACGATTCAAAAGAAGAAATAATACAAAAAATACAACAAATACGAGAGATCGTTGTGTAAGATTAATTTCGCCTTATACTTTATTTCTTGTTAGATGAAGGATGTACTAACATGTGTATTATACACATGTATATATATTAGAATCAATGAGTATTTAAAGAAAGTTAAATTCACATTTAACTTTTTTTGTTTGACTAGTAAAATATTTGATGAGAGAGAAAAAAAACAAATTCTTTGGCTTAAATTCACTTAATATTTTATTTCTTGTTAGCTAAAAGACATACAAACATCTTTGTTATAATTATATACATGTACGGTCCCGTTTAAGAGAGACACATTAAAATTAAAGACCGAATAAAATATATGTATCATATATTATTTTAATAGAGTCTTTAATGATACAATATGATAAGTTAATCCTTAAACTTATCCTATCTTACCTCACTAATTCAAATTTTTTATCAAAAATTTGAGTTGGATTAGAGTCCGACAAGATAGGATAAGAAAAAAATTAACTAATATATCCCTATAAAATATAATTTAAAATAAAAAATTAAATATAATAAAATATAAATAAATATTCATTTAATCAAAATTAAAAAAGTCTTAATAGTTTATAAATATTTATAATGTTATCATATTTGGTATCTTATGTGAATCAAATATATGATAAGATGATTTTTATCTTGTCTTTATCATATCATATCCTTATCCTAACTTATATTATATCATATCTTTATTATATGCTACGCACCAGACAGACCTATATATTAAAAACAATATGTATTTAAGGAAATTCAAATTAACATTTAACCTTTTTTTTACTTATAAACTATTTCATTCGAGAGTAAAAAAGAAAGATCAATTTCTTTATTTTAATTTCATCTTATATTTTATTTCTTATTATATGAAGAACGTTCAAACATGTTTATTATACACACGTATATATATTGAAATCAATGAGTATTTAAGAAAATTTAAATTCACATTTAACTTTTTTGTTTGACTAATAAACCATTTCATCAGAGAGCGAAAAGTCAAGTTCACATTTAACTTTTTTTACTGGTAAACTATTTCATTCAAGAGAGAAAAAAAAAGGAAAAATCAATTTATTTTTTAATTTCATCTTATATTTTATTATTTATTATATGAAGGACGGTCAAACATATTTATTATATATATAAATATATATTGGAAACAATAAGAATTTAAGGAAAGTCAAATTCACATTAACTTTTTTTTTTATTAGTAAACGATTCAAAAGAAGAAAAAACGTAAAAATCAATTTTTTTAATTTTACTTTTATATTTTATTTTTTGTTAGATGAAGGACGTATAACATGTTTATTATAAACATGTATATATATTCTGGAAATAATAAATATTTAATTAATTTTTTTTATTGGTAAACCATTTCATTCAAGAGAGAAACAAATTATTTTACATGTTTATTAAAAATAATTTTTCTAAAAAATTATTCAAAACACCTTTAATTTTAAATAATTTTTTAAAATTGTGATATTTAAAAGAAATAGGGTCGGCTATTTACCGGCGCAACCAGCTATATAGCAATGAGCATGGGAGTACACTTCGCCGCATGAGAAGAAGACAATGTCAATATTATAAAATTAAAGGCTGGTATAGTTATCAATTATCATCACGGATTTGTTTTTTTAACCAAAATATAATAATATCAAGAAGCCTACTTTATAAGGATACCCATCATAAAAACCTTCTCATATACCTATGCATTCATATATTTCATATATTCTTCATATATTTCATATATTCGTCATCCATTTCTTTTTATTTGTCTTATTCATAGGGTACAAAAAATAATAATAAAATCAAGATCTCGGTGACTGTCTTTAAAAATGGATACCAAAGGGAACAACTTATCCACGTCAATGCATCAAACATGTTTGAAATCAAAGCCACAAAAGGGAAATAATATACTGAAGACTTTCTCAAGCTTTGTCAAGCAAAGGTGGATGGTTTCAAGAGTAGACATTTGCAGGCACACCTAGAAGATTTATTTCCCTTTGCTTAATTTCATGCAAACAAGTCTTGGTTTAAGATTGTAATATTCTTCAATATCTAGATTATGTTACCTTCAATAAAGACGTTTTGTTTCCACATCTCGTATTCATATCTATTTTTTAAGCTGGTCACCGAATAAAAAGAGAGAAGCGTGTATCCAAATGAATAAGACATTCAAAACAAGTAAACATTACATGTTCATAATCATACATATGCATGCATTTATAAACACCCTCATATCATATCAAAACTCATTTTTTTCAAAAAAATCTCTCTAGTTAAACCATTGATAGAAGAAGATCATCACCTCCTTGGCATCCATATCAAACAAGGGCCTGCCAACAAAAAGCAATGGAGCAAATCGAGGAAACTCAGGCTGCGTTCAAAGAGGATCTCGAACAAGTAAAGGACGATGTAAGTTCAATGAAAGGAGATCTGAGTTAAGTTCTCCTAGCTTTGAAGAACATCATTAACAGGCGGGATCAGATTCCCAGGGTAGCTTTCGAAGAAGTAGCCCAAACAATTGGTTGTAAAATCAAGCTTCTCAAATGCACTGTTGTTTTGATAAAGACAAACCATTTTTGACAATAAGTTAAAGATTATTGATCAAGCTAAAAGCATCTGTGGATGAAGTCTTTGGTTCAAGCACTTAGAAAATTTCAAGGTATAATGATAATACTTACTTTGAACTTAAGACATAGATGCTCAATGGTTAAAAGAAATATTTTATGTTGTCCAACTTTTACTCAAGTTTTCTAAGCAAAAATTCATTTTTTACTTGGGTGCAATCGATTTGTATATTGGTGCAATCAATTGCATGCTTCAATTTTTCAAAACATTAGCTACTGTTTCTAAGTGCAACCGATTTACATGTTTGTGCAATCGATTGCTCTTAATCAATTTTTTCTACTAACTTCAAGTGCAATCGACTTAAACACTTGTGCAATCAATTTCTCACTCAAAATATTTGAATTTCTAGTTGTTAAAACCCCGTTCAGTCGATTTACACAAGGGTGCAATCGATTGCATACTGAACGATTTTGAAAAACAGCAGCTTTACTCATGACTGTTCATAACACCATTTCATGGAAACCTTTCACTCAATCTTGGCAATTGTTCATGATTCATTTGCAGAATTATATGCTGTTTCAAAAGGGTGCTATGAACATATAAATACTCATTTTCAAAATCATTTTAAGCACCTCTTCCAATCATATTTTTCTGAATTTTCAAAAATCAAACTCAAGCTTTTATACACTTTCATACATAAGTTTTCTGCATACTTTCACATATTATCAACCAGAAAACTTGGAGCATTATATATCTTGAGTCATTGTATACTATTGTTATAGGAAGAGAAGATCAATTCATTGATAAAATCACTCAAAGTGATCATTGCTACTCAAACTCACTCAAATCAAATATTGCTATATACTTGCTTATTTTTCAGAATTGTTGAAAATAAGTTCAAGTGGTTTTGTAATCTTGTTTTTCCAGGATTGTTGGATACAAGTAAAGTCACTTTAAGAGGATTGTTCTTATTGTTGACATAGTGAAAATCCAAGAGGATTGTTCTTGGTTTTGAGTAGTTCTTGTTTAAGTTTTCCATAATAAGGAAATCTCTTTCATGTTGAAAGGGGATTGGAGTACTCTCAGACTGTGAGGGGAACCAGGATATATCGCTTGTGTCTCTTTATTTTTCTTCACTTTACTATTTCATAAACTCACCATAAACCAGAAAAATAATATCCATCATCACTAAAACCAGAAAAATTTTAAAGCAACTAATTCACCCCCCCCCCCCCCCCCCTCTTAGGTGCACTTCGTACTTACATTGGTGCATCAAGCGGTCACCAACTAAGAAAAGAGGCCGAAGCAGGAATTCAAAAGTCTGTCATGGCCCAACAAGAGACCAGAGAAGTTTAAACTAAAGGGTTTGTCCCACCTCCATCAAAATCAGGGGTATCACATACCCTACAAATTTCAATTAACAATGCAGACAACTACTTGGACCTGCAATACGAAGACCATGACCCAGAGGATTCCAACCAGGCACCCTTAAAAATGACTGGTACTCAGGATGTTGATAGTTCACTGAAGATGAATCAGTACAAAGCTATGGAAGAAAGATTGAAAGCCGTAGAGGGTTTTGACGCCTTCGAGGTAGACGCTCTCAAAATGGGCCTATTCCCTGATGTGGTAATTTTGCTGAAGTTCAAAGTATATAACTTTGAAAAATACAAGGGGATCACCTATCCAAGAAATAATTTGCACATGTATTGCAGGAAGATGCATGCCCATGCCCACGATTAGAAGCTGATGATTCACTGTTTTCAAGATAGCCTGAGTGGGGCATCTTTAGACTAGTATATGCAATTGGAGCGAACACATATTCGAACTTAGGCAGATCTTTCTAATGCGGTCTTAAACCATTATAAATATAACCTGGACATGGCACCTACCCGCATGCAACTCCAGAATATGTCCTAGAAGAAAGAAGAGTCCTTCAAAGAGTATGCTCAGAGATGGAGAGAGATGGAATCCCGTGTGAAACTTCCGATGTTGGAAAAGGAGCTAGTAGACATGTTCGTTGGAACCTTGTAAGGGTTGCATTATGAGAAGATGGTTGGAAGTATCTCTTCGAGATTCGCAGATCTAGTGACTATCGGAGAAAGAATCGAGACTGGAATAAAGAATTGGAAAATAACAGGGGGACCATCAAATACCCCTACCATTCAAAAAGGCCTGTTTCAAACTATCTCAAAGGAAAAAAGGGAGAAATTAATGATGTAGCCTCACAACCAAGGGCACAACAACCATTAATGATTCCATAAGGTCAACAACAAGGCAGAAGGCCGCAAAGAAATTTTGATCCACTTCCGATGCCACCCAGTCACTTATTACAACACCCGGTCAAGGCATTCTTGGTGGAAATTAAGCATCTAGCTCCTCCAGTCGGTCCACTCCCGTGAAGGTACAATGCCGATGCCAGATGCGAATACCATGCTAACTCTCCAGCGCACACCATAGAGCAATGTTGAGCATTCAAGCATAAAGTTTAGGATTTGCTAGAATCTCAAGACTTAACTTTAGAGAAGCCCAACATCAAATCAAACCATATGCCTCCGCACGGTGGACCAATAATAAATGAAATCAAAGTAGTCACTGGCTCTGGGGCAAGCAAACGAGCAAAAACCCCGATAAACTTGCTGAAGGAATACTTGTTCGAATGTGAATTCTTGTTGGAACATAATGAAGCCTTGGAAAGAACTCTACAAATGCTAGTAGACCAGGGGATAGTCCAATTCGGACCATACCCTAAAGAAAATATGTAGCTACTCTGAAGGGTAAAGCATGTTTTCCTTCGATCCAAGAGACCTTTATCAACAAGGGAATAGAGCACCGCGGACATGTGACAATGATATCCAACAAGGTCAACACCAAAAAAGAAACTGACTTCATCCGAGAATGCGCCTCAAGAGAAGAACTCAAAAGCTGGACTGTCGTGGAGATTCCCAAGATCTTTTTCTTTCCTAAGTAATTTTTCTTGTTTTTGAAAGAACCTATGTCAAGCTCGAGGCATAGGGGTTACTTGTAAGGGTTGCCCCATTTTGGTTCAGATAATATTTATAATTAATAAAAGTTATATTTTGTTTTCAATTAAGATCCTTGTTTTTCTCTCGCATTTATTCCTTAAAATTAAAAAATGGCAATACTTTCTTTGCATATGCATTTTCAAAAGTTCATATACTAAAATCTACACCAAAACATGATAAAGGTGCATATCTATGCTCAAAACCACTGATAATGCTACTGCTGTGACCCAATATAATTTTGATGCTCCCATCAACCAAGCTAAAGAGGAAGATGATGAAGATCTTGAAATTTATGAAGAAGTGGCAATGGAAATAGAACAAAAGGCTAACAGCATACAACCATATCAAGGAGCTATTAAGACCATTAATCTGGCACAAGGGAAGATCCGAAAGAAATCAAGCTAGGGGTATTGCTAGAGTAGAGTGTCAAAGAAAGGTTGATCAAATTATTGCATTTATCTGCTTGGTCCTACAGAAACATGCCAAGGTTAGATACAAACATTGTGGTGTACAAACCACCTCTCAAAGAAGGTTGTTCGCCAGTTAGGCAAAAATAAGTGACTACTAAATATCAAGACCTGACAAAGGACCCGATCCAGGGGGACGTTGGGAACTCACGTTCGACAGGGCTTCAAATGCACTGGGGCACATTATAGGGGCGGTTTTGACTTCTCCAATGAATTATCACAAGCCCTATACTGCAAGGTTGTGTTTTGACTGTACTAACAACATCGCCGAGTACGAAATTTCATACTGGGACTGGAAGCTGCCATTGATATAAGAATTAAACACCTCGGAGTATTTAGGAGACTTCACACCAGTCAACGGCAAATGGGATGCTAAACATCCAAAACTGAATCCTTATCGGGGTCATGTTTTAAAGTTTGATGTGGAATTTACAGAGATCACTTTCAATCACATCCTACAAGAAGAAAATCAAATGGCAGGCGCCCTGGCAACTCTATCAGCTATGTTCAACGTAACTTGGCCAAACCACGAACCATGCATCATAATCAGACACTTTAAAGAGCCCACAAACTTCCTTGACATTAAAGAAGGACTGGATAACAAGCCTTGGTTTTACGACATCAAGGAATACCTCGAAAAACAAGAATATCTAGAAAATCCCTCTATCATTGACAAACAAATTCTACGAAAATTACCTCGAAATTCTTTCTGAATAACGGTGTACTGAACAAGAGGAACTACAACATAATCTAGTGTTCAAGAAGATTTTGCTACCTCGACTCGATTCACGTGTTAAATGGACACCCAACTATGAAGGTTTATACGTAGTCAAAACAGAATTCTCCGGTGGTGGTCTTATCTTCACAACAATGGATAGGGAAGAACTACCGCATCCGACAAATTCTAACGCAGTCAAAAAATACTATGTATAAAAAGCTAACTAAGTTCGAACCCTAAACGGGGGACTTAGGAAAAAAGGAGCGTCCCGGTGGATCGAAAATCCTAAAGGGTGATCCAGGCAAAAATTATGGGCATATAAACAAAAAAATTATCCCGGTAGATTGAAAACCCGAAAGGGAAATCCAGGCAAAAATTAGGGATTTCATACAAAGAAATAAAGAACAAAAAGACTGCGACTACGAACCACGAAGGGAGAGATGGATTTGAATCATACAACTCAGAAGAAAAGGAGATAGGAGCCATTAAAAGGACATTGGGGAAACAGCAGTAACAATTATCATTTTCAATTCCAGTTACAGTTTTAAAAATTTCTGTAATTACCTCTTTTAAGGAATTACATCTGGTAATTTCTCCTATTCAGAGGCATAATCAATAAAACATTTTACTTTTCGTTTTCACCTTTCAAATTGTGTTTTTTATTTTCTCAGACTTGTTTGCAAAATACTACGATTATTGCTTGTGAATATTGTCTTGAAATCATTTCGGGGAATTAACAAATAAAAGCATTTTACAAAACATTAAAAAAGCATTTTGGTTAGAAAAACATCAAAAGAAAATCCACGTCTATGTCTATACACATGTCTACTCCCGCATCTACGCTCACAACACAAAAGTTTGCATCCAGCACATACGTCTACACCCATGCTCGCACTTACAACATAAAAGTCTACGCATATTCCAAATACACATGTCCACACCTACGTCTACGCCTACGCTTGCACGTACAACACAAACGTCTACGCCTACGCCTGTACCTCTAACATAAGAAAAATAAAAAAATTGCTAATATTATTCGCCGCATTCAAATCAAATTCAACAAGGCTACGACAACACAACATTCAACGCTAGGGAATTGGTAATTCAAAACCAATAGTTTAAAGGAGAGAATGCCATAAACAATCTTCATAACATTGCAAGGCATACACGCATTTTACATACACAGACATTACACACACATTTTTCATACATACAAACATTCAATACACACACGCTCAGGGTTCCACACATCATACATCATACATACACAGGGTTCCATCTCAATATCAGACATTGTGACACGGTGGCAGAACTGACTGTTATACTGGTTTTGCATTTGTGTTCGCAAATGTTGCAGTAAGCAAGAGTCGCCATCGACTTTTCTTTTATCCAAATTAAGGAAAGGGTGAGAAGAACAGAAAAATACCTTTTCGAGAATTTTCTGATTAAGGGGGGTAGATTATGGAAAGGGAAGGCGTTAGCACCCTTTCCAACCGTAGTTTTCTATGGGCTCTTAGATGCTTAGCTCATTTTTTAAATACCTTTGTGCTTTTGTGTGATTTTGAAAAGTATTTTGAAAATTCCTTAGTGCGGCGATTCGCTTTATGATAACTCTTGTATCAGTCCTCAAGAGTGTTGATAAAGCGTTTTTTGAAAGTGTTTTTGAAATGTCTTGTGTAAATGTAAAAGTTTGTTTTGAGCAATCATTTAAGAGCTATGTACTTTTACTCAAAATTTTTTGTTCTTTTACTCCTATCCTTTAGACAGTGCTATCCTACTATTAGTGAGTAGGTAGCCCTATCATTGGATGTTTGAGAGACATTCGAAGGTACGTACAATTATAAAGGCAACATATGGAGATGATTTAGCAAATTTGTTTAAGGGACTAGATCATTTACCGAAAGGCAACACTATAGGATCATCGAGGGACTATGATCTTTTGATTTAAGGGCCTTTGCTAAAGCGTCCCCATTTTCGAGGGACGTGACAATTTTATTTTCCAAAAGGCAACTAAAGTGGGCGTACCCTAGAGGTGTATATGTGCAAGTGATTCAATTCGGTTCATTTATCTTTGTTATTAGGTTTGCTAGCGCTTTGTCTCCAGTCTTTCTATACAAGCCTAATTACTAACAGTTAATATTTTGCAGAAATTTAAAGTGCGGGAATCGTAAATCCTACGCTATTAAAAGGCTTTAGGGGAGGGGGTATTTACACGTCCAAAAGTTTGGAAGGAAAATAAAGAAAAAAAAGCAGTAAAAGCCCTAGCTTAATCTATTACATACTGTCAGCAGATACATTAGTATAAAAAATAGGCGAAAATAAATAACACGTGTGAAATGGAAAGAGACGTCTAAAACCCTAAAAAAAATCTAAGTAAAAGCAAATCTTTTGGTTTTTGTTTATTCTAAGAAAATACTTAAATTAAATATAAATTTAATTAACAAGAATAAATACTAAATGAATTTAAACCTAATTCTAATATTTTTGTATTTTATTAAAAAAATATTGGATGAAATAAATCTAATTCTAATTGATTTTAAATTGATAAAATAAAGTCAAAATAAATAATATAATTAATTTACAAAATTAAAAATTAATTTCAGAAAACCTAAGTCTATTTTTTTTTATGATTTGATAAAACAGGATTTAAAAGTGAAATATAAAACAAATAAAAAAAGCTAAAAAGAAAAAATTAAAAGATCAAGTTGGGCCTGATAGACAAAGCAAATAGTGGGGTGCGCTGGAATTTGTTAAGCCCATGTATGAGGGAGCCCAGAGGCTGCATGGATCCAGTGAGAGGATCCTTTGAATGTCCATGATGGGGGTGCATATTTGATGCGCTTGGATCTGGCTGCGTTGACATTGGAAGGCATGGATCTTATGGCCTATGGTGTGCATGTATAGTCTAGCTGCACTAGATCTGTAAAGAAGAAATGGAAAAATAATATGCAAGAGGCAGGGGTCGAATCCCTGACCTCTCACACACGCAACGCCTTAACACTCACACACCCAACCGTTAGGACGACTTTACATCCGTTAATATGTACACAAAGAATGTATATAATATAAAATAAGTCCAAATACTGATTTGTCACGCACGCACTCCAGTGGGGTCCAGATGTTTGAATGGACCAATCATTGCATCCCTTTTTTCCAGCCTCAGTCAGCGCCAGTCAAGCCACCGGAGGTGGTGGATCCAGTCATCCCCTCCAGTTGGCCAAAACCCCAAACCTGCGAAATTTCAAGAAAACAAGCATGGAAATAACCCTATTAAACTAATTAGACCCTTGCAAACACGATGGCACGATTGGTTTGTCCTGTAGAGGCTTGTATTTTGAGATACGAAGCTTGGTAGAAGCTTTTCCCTAACAATGGAAAAGCTTCGTCCATGCGTTAAATCAACCATGTGATGGCTCTAAACATGCATAATCATCAGTATAAACATGAATATGCACATGGAAATCATTTATCTTGCATAGTAAAAAGTTTCTAGTTCAAGGAAATATACCAAACCGGTGACACTCAGAGGAGAGATCATGGGAATGTTTTGACTTGATCGAGGTTTGGAATAAACTCCTGGAAACCTTAGGGTGATAATGGAACGCCTGGAATGGACTGAGTATGGCTGGATCAGTGGTTTCGAGTTTGAAAACTTTATGGATTTTTTTTGCATTTTTTATGGTTAATTTAGGCAGTGTGTATGCGTGCATAATACTTGCACATGGCTTGTATATATAGAGTAGAGGAGGGAGCAAGGTTGTAAGGAAATAATCCAAGGCATTAAGGTCATGTTTAAATCCATTATTCTCATTTTAAAAAATTTCCAAAACTTGAGATTTCATGCCATGTTGGGACTTGGATGTACTTGGACACTTCTTGCACGAATTTATGGGCTTCTAAGCAAGACAAAACATCAGTCCAAATGCCAAAGCCCATCTCTATTTATCTTGTACAATTTATTTTATATTTATTTGAAATAGATCAAAATAAATATTGACAAAATAAAAAAAAAATTATAAGGAAATGTAAAATTGAGATTAGAGGTCCCCTACAAGGTTAGGAAGATGTTTGAAGTCCAAGAAATTAAGCCATTGACCTAAACGTTTAAATTTGCTCAATTCACAATTCTTGAAATTTTCAAAATTTTCCCAACTTGGGCAAGCCATAACTTGCTCAATTTTTATATCATGATGATGATATAGGACTTTTTGGAAAGACCAATATGTCTACTTCAATCCCGCTTTTGATCAATTTTTCATTTGAATAATTTATCTTTATGTAAGAGGTCTTGGCAACAAGTGTCTTTTGTTGACTTTCTGAAAATGACCTGTAATGTATGAGATTTTATCTTTCAAATGGTTCATTTATTGAACTTGAGGGAAAAATAGAAGTTGAAGGGAATTGGATTCTCTTCAAAATGAGCTTTGGTTGGGGAAAATGGATGAAGTATATGAAAGTTATGCCTGGTCAAAGTTCAGTTGATTTTTCCTATAGAAACCCTAATTTAGCAATTCTTGACTTTTGATAGATTAGGAGAATTTCTTGAGGAATCATGATCAACCCTTGATAAAATGATGGATATAACTTCAAAATGTTGATGTTTACCAAAAATCTTGAAGTTTGACTGTACATTGGTCACATTTGACTTTTGACCTAGTATAGTTGATTTTCAAGCATTTGAGCAATTTACTAAGTAAACTTGTAGTGTAAGGCATGAAATTTGTCATGGACAATATTGAAGGCATATTAGGACCATGGAAAACATTTAAGATCTTTGGAGCTCACATATCTTGGTGAAAAGTGAAACCCTAATTAGAAGTTCATTTCTTAGGAGGAGAATTTATCTAGTCGATTCTTGGTCATCCTTGAGCAATTGGGAACCTCAATGAGCATGTCTTGAGTAAAAAAATGGGAGGGAAAATTTTGGGGTTCAACAGACATCATACACATGTATCATACAACAAACTAATAATCTCACCCTCGATTCAATCATCTAAAGGGTCAATCAACAAAACACTTCTCCTACGATTCAACCCGTCACCTAAGTCTCCATGCTGTGACGCGTTCAACCCATCACCTAAGTCTCCACAAAGTGACGTGTTCAGTTCATTACCTAGTCTCCATACAGTAATGCACGACGCTTGGTGTGATACAGTGGGAGAACTGACTTGAGGTTTTGCGTTTGTGTTTGCAAATGTTTCGGTTTAGCAAGAGTCGCCACCAACTTTTTATTTTATCCTAAGGAAAGGTCAAAAAGCACAAGAAAGACCTTTGAGATGTTTTATTGGGTTCAGGGAGTAAATTATGAAAAGGGAAGGTGCAAGCACCCTTTTCATCCATGTTTATCCATGGGCTCTTAGTTACTTGTTTAGATCACTTGCTTTTGCTTTTCAATTGTTTGAAATGGTGCTTTGTGTGTGGTTTTGAAAGATGTTTTGAAAAGAGGTCATCGTTGTGGCAACCTTTGTAATGATTCTTGTTTGAATGTATACAAAGGTGTTTTTGTCTTTTGAAAAGATTTCAATGTTTGAAAGTTTGATTTGAGAAATGTTTTGAAATTGTGTTGTGAAGTGTGTTTGAAAATAGCAAGGATGTTTTGCAAGTTTTGATCAAGGATACCTTAGCATTTCGAAGGGACTATCATCATAAGATCATTTCTCGTAGGCAACTCGAGGTACGGTAAGAGACTATGATCTTTATGATAACTTTGAATTGTGGGTCTTTGCTAAGATATCCCTACGTTTGAGGGACATGACCATTATTTCTGAGGCAACCAAGTGAGGTAAACCCTAGGAGTGAGCATGTGCATGTGAGATTTTTTCCAGTTAATTATCTTTGCACAATTAGGGTTATATACCTTTTAATCATTGATTTATCTTTCGCATACAATCCTAATATCCATACATCTAGCAGTTTAATAGTTGCGGAAATTAAAAAGTGCGAGAAATTAAAGTCCTAACTATTACAAGGCTTTTGGGCAGATACAGGAATATTTGACTGAAAATAAAGGTGCGGAAATTAAAATCCTAATTAATCTATTACAAACTTGGAACAATTACAATAATTTGAATTAAAAGAAAGTAAAGGCGCGCACGACAAATTAAATACGAGAATAAATTGAATCTTGAACAATCATGGAGAGAAGATTTGATTTGTTCCTTGCATCATTTGTTTCCCAAACAAGCCAAATCATTCCATTCTTGTTCCAATCACCCTTGGCACGATTTGATCCTGATATGCCAGCATATATCATCTTCATTCAATGCCAAAATCATTCCAAAAGCCATTTGTATGATTTATTTTGATTTTATTTGAATTTAAATGAATAAAATCAAAATAAATTAAATGAATAAGTTAATAGGCATGGAGTGGTTCATGGGTAGTGGACCATATTAGGAACAAGCCCCAAACTTGAAAAGATAGGCCCATGTGGAGAAATTACTATTTTGGGTATTGTTGACTTTGTGCAAATTTCCAAAAATGGCCAATTTTGACAAGGCACATCTCTCTCAATTTTGACCCGAAGAGGGTGTTCTTGAAATTTTTAGAAAGCTTAGGATGTCCCCTAAACAACCATTTTAGTTTCACCTCAATTGGATCTTCCATGTTCATGTAAGAAACTTTGATCCAAAAGGTGTTTTTGTTGACTTTTTGAAATAACCTATAATGTCTGAATTCATATCTTTTCATGAGTGCATTTTTTGAACTTGTGGGATGAATATGAGTTGTAGGGGATTTCATCCTCTTAAACATGAGCCTTGTATGGGAAATTTATGATAAAGTATGAGAAAGTTATGCCTGGTCAAAGTTTGGTTGACTTTTCCTATAAAAACCCTAATTTAGCAACTTTTGAGTTTTTGATGAATTTGGGGAATTCCTTGAGGAATCATGATAAACCCTTGATAAAATGATGGATGTTACTTCAAAATGTTGATGTTGACCAAAAATCTTGAAGTTTGACTGCATGTGGGTCACAATTGACTTTTGACCTAGCATAGTTGATTTTCAGGCATTTGAGCAGTTTGACTGAGCAAACTTCTTGTGTAAGGAATGAAACTTGACATGGATGATATTGAGAACATATTAGGGCAATGGAAATCATTTGGGACCCTTGGAACTCAAACATCTTGATGACAATGGAAACCCTAGTTTGAGGCTCATTGTCTTAGGAGGAGGATTTTGTCTGGTCAATCCTTAGGCATCCTTGGGCCAGTTGAAGACTTCAATGAGTATGTTTTGAGTAAAATGGGAGGGAAATTTTGGGGTACAACACCTAAGACCTCGGGAAGCAATGTAACATAACCCACTGTCTAAGACATCATTCAACCGTGCGGTTCCTTGTTCCATAATAAAGACCATTGCCTAAGACGTTGTGCACCAATGTGTTTCTTTATTATGTAACACTGACCATCACGAAAGAAGACATGAAGCAATGTTCGAAAACCAAAATCCAGGTTATCGCCTAAGATGACATGCAGCGATTCGCGAACCTAAGCCATTGTCTAAGACATCGCGCAGCAGTGCGGTTCCTTGTTTCGTAATAAAGATCATTGCCTAAGACGCCGTGCAACAATGTGTTTCTTTATTTTGTAACACTGACCATCGCCTAAGACGACATGCAACAATGTTCAAAAACGAAAATCCAGCTTATCGCCTAAGACGACATGCAGCGATTCGTGAACCTAACCCACTGCTTAAGACATCGTGCAGCAGTGTGGTTCCTTCTTCCGTAATAAAGACCATTTCCTAAGAGGTCGTGCAACAATATGCTTCTTTATTCTGTAACACTGACCATCGCCTAAGACGACATGCAACGATGTTCGAAAACCAAAATCCAACTTATCGCCTAAGACGACGTGCAGTGATTCGTGAACCTAACCCACTACCTAAGACATCATGCAGTAGTGCGGTTCCTTGTACCGTAATAAAGACCATTGCCTAAAATATCATGCAGAAATGTGCTTCTTTATTTTTCAACATAGAGCATCGCCTAAGACGTCATGCAACAATGCTCATAAAAATATATCTTATCGCCTAAGACGTCATGCAGCGATTCGCGAACATAACCCATGGCCTCAGTCTCCAAGCAACCATGCACCATCAAGTGTTGTTATAATCATCCTCCCAAATGGATGAATAAGAAAAAGCAAACCAAAACAAACAATATGAATTTCTCAAAGCTCAAGACCATCTGCCTCATCATCAAATCCTGGTAAGCGATACATCATCAGCTTTGCCTACTTTCTCAAGACTCGTAAGGGTATACTATATCAACGTAACCTTATGTTTGTCAGACAAATTTTGGGGTATTCCAAGTATTCAATAAACTCCCAATCAGAATGTGCAAGACTCGCATTTTCTCATGCTATTCGATTGGAAGATAATTGAATAGGGGCAACTGTCATACCCAAAATTTTCCCTACCTCGATGATTTTATTTTTCAAGATTTAAATAGAAGAAATATTTAATTAAATATGGTACAATAGTATGTGATGGCCCATCTTTATCTAAGACGATCAGGGGGTGTACTTTAAATTTAGGAAAGCGGGGCTTTCTAAATCAGAAAGACTCGCGTATCCGTGAACTTATTTGTGAAGCATGTTGGCCAATGGCCCATGCAATTCAAAAATGGAAAACTAGTTCAAAAAGAATACTAATTATTAAGTCCTTAATTTTTTTAATCCATTTTAAGAATTGTTGATTGGTAGTGAAAAGGAGAGGTTGAATTGCAATTTAAAAGCCCATTAGAATTTGACTCATTTCTTTTAAATAGCAAACAACAAAAGGGGGTATAATTATTGATTTATCATGCCCATTAAACGGTTTTCTGGGACAGTCCATTTGCTGCTTTGTTATTTTAAGAAATTATTAAAACTGCTACGTTTATTTTAATAAAAAGAATATATAAAGTGTTGTTATTACTGTTAACTCTTTATTTATAATATTTCACTTTTATTATTAAACAATATTATGTTAATTATCAAAAGTTTGGTTAAAGTAATGATGGGTTACGGAAAGGGAATTTGGGCCTAGTGTTGTTACATTTTTTTTTGTTGTTGTAACAAATATGATGTTGCTGGACAAAAGAAGTAAAGTAACGCAAAGCCCAATTAACATTTTTTATTAAAGCCCAATCGTTTTGCTGTAAAGTATTGTTGCTGGACCAAAAAATGTAACGCATGCCCAAGACACAGTTAACAATCACTGTATAGATTAAACAAGAATCACGTTGGTTTTCACAATAACATTCACTGTGGAAATCTATATTAAAAACAATCAAATCTTAAAACTAAAAGGCCAAATCAAATCTAGAAAATTTTATAAAATCAAATCTATATCAAATCCAAAATTACAGTGGAATCCATTATAAGAACATAAATCAATATATTACATTCAACAACTCGAGTCAATTACAATAATGAGAATCCCTAATTGTTCTACAAAACCCTAATTACAAGCCCTATAAATAAAATTGAAAATATACAGAGAGGAGGGGATTCAAATAAAGTACAAAGGAAGAAAAACTGATACAGAAAAAATATAAGAACACAAAGAACCGAGCTTGATCATTGAAGAAGAAGGTTGATGAGATTGGGGTTTTGATATTCGAAACCCTAATCGCTAGCCGCTTCTGCCGTACACAACCATCTACAACAATCCACCTCTGTTACTCTACCACCAGAACCTGCATAAAACTAAGGGGGAGACAAGCTTAGCACCAAATTAAAAAACTCAGAAATCAGAACAGAAGAATCACAGAGGGGGTAATCTCGCTTAGCTCTTTTGTGATTGTTGCTATTCTTGTATTGGGGGTGGTACGAGTTCGATTTACAAGGGGTAGGGGTTTGTTTAGCGTAGCGCCGCCGTTGTTGGTGGTCCTAGGGTAGAAAGGGGGAAAGAAGAAGGGTTACGAGAGAGATAGAGGGGAAGATGATTCACTGTAACAACAAAATAATTGTAAAAAATGAATAAAAATAAAAAGTATTTTCTGTTTGGATCATATACACTGCGGCCCATGATAACAATCATGTTCCCTTAACGCCATCCATTAGATACGCATCAGACGGTCATTAGACCAAGTCTCACGTTAACTAACGCACTCTCTCACCCACGCGATCAAACAAACCTTCTCCCAGGCATTTTGGGCCTAAGCCCACCTGTTTTTAGCACCTCCCCATTCCTAAACTACTAAACAGCAGAATAATTGGCACTCCCTGATCTGAACTCATATTTGGATCCAGTCTAGAATACCTATCAGCACCCCTAGTATTTACTCCTCAACTAGAACTACACCCCTGTTTTAATTTAATTATTATTTTATTATTTCTTTTATATTATTTTTATACTATATTTTATTCTTATTATCATTATTAATTATTTATCTCTTTTTTGTTTATAATAATAATTTTCTATTATTAATATTAATTTTTATATATTATTATTATTTATCATATGCAAATATTACTATAATAACATGTAAATAATTTTTATTTAAAATGCATATATTATTTTCTTGTATATTTGCATTGAAATATTTTTTTATCATACACTAATCAAGAATTTTTGCAGTTAGTACGATAAAAAACACTAACAAACATCAAACTATTTTTTCGCAACAAACAAATCTAAACAACTGTTTTTTTGCAAAAGAGTTTCAAACGAATTTTGACTAATCGCGCATTTAGCCAAAATCTCCGCAATCACTACAACCGGTCAAAATGCGAGGTGATTCAAAATACATTTACAACCCAAAAAAAACACCAATCCCCTACGAACTACGAATTGAGACTCTAATTCATCATAAGAGGATACGTAGACATACGATTAAAAATTGTGGCGAGTTCCGCTATATAAAATTAAAAACCCTTTCCCCTATTAAAACTTAAAACCCTATTTTACCCCAAATCTAAACCTAAAACCTAGTATCCTTGTGAACAAGGTAGATGAAAGGTGTCTAATACCTTCCTTTCGTCTAATGAAGTCCGAAACCTGAAATTTCTGTCTGCGAAATTTAGATTTCCTATTAGATGTCCTTCCTTAGAATAAAAAATTAATACATATTTACCACTTGACCAATCATGAACCTTAGAAAATAAAAAGTTTATTTATAGTTATTGAAATCATAAATTTTTGACCAATATTAAACAGTTAAATATTTTTTTAATAAACTTTACAATTTAAATAATTAATTAAAGATCCACAAAAAAATATATTATTAAAATATTTATAAATATATCTTTTAATTTTTAATGTTATTTATAATTTTAATAAAATAATTTTTTATTAGGGTCTATTTTAAAAATTGGAACCAAAAATCTAAATTTTTTGAGACGCCGTGAAAACATGTCAAATTGACACAACAAAATATATTTCGAATTAAAAAATAAATATTATTTGACGCGAAAAAATTACTCACGCAAGGGTTACGAATTACTACCAGCCAATGAAAGTATTTGTTGGCAGAAAAAATATGGAAATTGCTATTTTTATGTTTATTGTTGAAACAATCATTTATTTTAATAAGACAATGATCATTATTTTGTTGTTGTTTTTAATTAAAATCAAGAAGAGGAATTATAAAATCTAATGAATAGTATGTTGCCACCTCACTTGTGTGATTTTAACGAACTCTACTTTCGTGCTACGTATCATTATTCTTTAAAAACATTCAATTTGTATAAACTCACATTTAATTAAAATCAAATTTTAATACGTTGAAATAAGCAGGTATTAATTCAATTTTCATTTTATCACAGTCGGATGAATGTGCACTAACATGAAAGATAAATTATTTCATTAAATTTCACCAATAAAATTCAAAGGGTTTCCAAAGTTTTAAAGACAACTCTTATTTGCGTATTATTCATAAAGGTGTATTGCATAGTACAATAACAATGTTAATGACAACAACACTGATTATCTGCAGTAAAAACATTACAAAAACCACGATTCTTATAACCCATATCAAAGCAAAATTTATTGCACTTTTCGACATCTCTGCAATCCCCATGACAGAGATATGGATCTTTCCAACTAGTTGTGAAACCTGTGACAAAAATAAAGTTAAAACTAGGGAATAAACCACCAAAATGACTTTAACAAAAAAAATTAATATTGATCTTTGATACATTTGTCTTCTAAATTTTATAAATATTTAACAATTTATAAGATATGAATTATTCAATCTTACTCATCTAAAAAAATCAAGTTTTTTCTATTTTTGAAAAACTAAGACAAAACAAAAAGAAGAGAAAACAATATCTAAAATGTAACTACGGAGATAAATCAAACTTGTTCCTATTACCTGAAAGCAAAATAAAAATAATGTAAAAAGTCAAGCAAATATGAGAGACCATCATTGTGTAGAATTAATTTCACCTTATACTTTATTTCTTGTTAGATGAATAAAGCACTAATATGTTTATTATACACATGTATATATATTGGAATCAATAACTATTTAAAGAAATTCAAATTCTTATTTAACTTTTTTGCTATACTAGTAAACCATTTCATTCAAGCGATCTTATTCATCTAAAAAAAATTAAGATTTTTCTGATATTGAAATACTAAGAGAGAAAAAAAACAATATCTAAAATGTAACTAAAAAGATAAATCATACTTGTTTCAATTACCTGAAAGCAAAACGAAAATAATACAAAAAATCAAACAAATACGAGAGATCATTGTGTAAGATTAATTTCGCCTTATACTTTATTTCTTGTTAGATGAAGGATGTACTAACATGTGTATTATACACATGTATATATATTAGAATCAATGAGTATTTAAAGAAAGTTAAATTCACATTTAATTTTTTTTGTTTGACTAGTAAAACATTTGATGAGAGAGAAAAACACAATTTTTTTGGCTTAAATTCACTTAATATTTTATTTCTTGTTAGCTAAAAGACGTACAAACATCTTTATTATAATTATATACATGTTGGGCCGTTTAAGAGACACACAATAAGATCAAAGACTGGATAAATATATGTATCATATATTCATTTAATCAAAATTAAAAAAGTCTTAATAGTTTATAAATATTTATAATGTTATCATATTTGGTATCCTATGTGAACTAAATATATGATAAGATAATTTTTATCTTGTCTATATCATATCATATCCTTATCCTAACTTATATTATATCAATATCTTTTATTATATGCTACGCACTAAACAAACCTATATATTGAAAACAATATGTATTTAAGGAAATTCAAATTAACATTTAACTTTTTTTTAACTGTAAACTATTTCATTCAAGAGAGTAAAAAAGAAAGATCAATTTCTTTATTTTAATTTCATGTTATATTTTATTTCTTGTTATATGAAGAACGTTTCAAACATGTTTATTATATACATGTATATATATTGGGAATCAATGACCATTTAAGAAAACTTAAATTCACATTTAACTTTTTTGTTTTGACTAATAAACCATTTCATGAGAGAGAGAAAAGGAAAAGGGAAGAACTTTTTTTTTTTGGTTTTAAATTCATTTAATATTTTTTTTTATCTTAAAGACATACAAACATGTTTATTATATACATGTAGGACCTGTTTAAGAGACACAAAAAAATCAGAGACATGATAACATATATGTATCATATTCTATTTTAATAGAGTTTTTAATGACACAACTGAATAAAATAAGTTAATCCTTAAACTTATCTTATCTTATTTCAGTAGTTCAAATTTTTTATCATGAATATGAGTTGGGTTAGAGTCCAGCAGGATAGGATATGAAAATAATTAACTAATTTACCCTATAAAATATAATTTAAAATAAAAAATAAAATATAAATAAATATTCATTTAATCAAATTTAAAAAAATATTAATAGTTCATATATGATAGAAATATGATAGAATATAAATAAGGATAATGATATGATATGATATAGACAAGATAAAAATCATCTTATCATGTATTTGGTTCACATAGGATACCAAATATGATTTAAAT